>JANAVB010011598.1:1452500-1754803 GCA_029216955.1 Iris pallida
TGTATATGCCACAACACAAATCTCCTCGTGCCAACTTTTGGGAACCCTTAACAAGCATCCCATATTGTCACGACCCGCACCCGCTTTTCAAGATACGAGTGCATGCGCAAGCCAGCCTACACCGTGGTATCGGCAGTAGAACGCTGTCTATGCCATAATGCTCAAATGTCACAATAACGCTCATAACATAATTTATTTATTGCATATTCAAAAAACTTAAATCAATTTACATTATTCCAACTTTACATTTAAAGAAATATAATGTCTCACAAGAATAGAAAAATAGCTGACTAAACTTAATGATGAACTATCTATCTAGCTAATCTTTTATGGTTGACCTCAGCATATACCTATGTCTCCCTAAGAATCCAACGCACAAAGTAGCCGCGATTATTTGAAAAATATGGTTTTCAGTCAGGAATAGAATGAGTACAATCCAAGCATGTAGTTCCAAATATATGATAACGACTATAAAAACAGTGAAAAGTCATTGCATATATGATGAAACAAATAAACTATAAAACATGGCACGAAAAATATAGTAAAATAGTTAATCGTGAACTATAAAGACAAGTGAATCATGGAACAAGAAAAACTTAACCAACTACGTGATTTGAAGTACACCTTTCTATATATGATCAGGCTGGTCCACTACACCGTACGGTCTACATAGGATTTGCATCCTTACTATCTACATTGCATGAAATAAAACACTGTCTACACTATCTAAATTGCATAAAATAAAATACTGTCTACATGGTCTATATTGCATGAAATAAAACACAGACTATAGGGTTAATCATATATCTACTTAGTACGTACTTTCCCATCCGACTACTACACATGGATTAGTCACGACAATAAATCACGAAATACGGTAAAATAAAACATGGCATCCTGACTAAAATCCATATGGCACTAACCCATGTACTGACCGTATCAAGAATCAAATATCCATTACTAATTATGTAATTATAGTAATTAACAATATTGGAAACAAAACATGAACTGTACTCGTCTGGTGTCCTGAGCTGCTGATGAAGATCTGGTGAAGCAAAGAAAGTCAACTTCTACAAACGTCCTCGGATGCTTAAATAAACATCATGAACGTATTTGGTATAAAATAAATGTCTAAAAATGCCTACCCAAAAGTCTAATTCTGGACACAGGGGCAAAATTATAATTTTGGGTCAAAACGATATCCGTTATTGGACCCATTTTGCACCGAAAAGCGTGCCAGTACCTACGGTCTCTAAAGTCATCAAACTATATTACTATGGATCCATTTTGACGATAAACACCCAACCGTATGACCATATTTGGATTTCGGTGGACCGTGCACAAATTCGCCCGTTGGATCGGGTCACGAGCCCGCCAAAATAGCGTTCCGGTCGACCTTATCAGAATCGGACCAAACTTGGCATACAGGACCAAAAAACGATACAGACATGTTGGCGCAAGTTTTGTCTTTGTAGGAACAATTGGGCAATTCTAGAGGGGGTAAATAGAGTGCGTGTGTGCAGCAGAATAATAATTATCACATAAAAATATTTATGGCAGTGACTAAACAAATATGGAGCATGCAATATAAAAGTAAATGCGTAAAGTAAATGAGTTTAGAAGAGCAAACACAAACACCAAGGTTTATACTGGTTTTTCTCTTAGAGGACTAGTCCAGTCTCGAGTACTCGACCCGATATTAAATCCACTATTTGAAATAGAGATTACACAACGTGTTTTGCTTCGAAGAATACGTCAACTTCAACACCGTTGTGTTTTTATCCGAAGCCCACAAACAAACTTCAATACCATCGTATTTTTATCAGAAGCTCACGAACAAACTTCAACACCTTTCTGAAGAATGCTTTTATACTCCAAGCTTGTACAACTCAAAAACTCCTAATCGGAAACCACCGGTACTTAGAAGAATGGGAGTTGTCTTGGGAATAGAAAGATATATAGCTCTTGGTAAATAGGTTTAGAATAGATAGAGAAGATGAAGAAGGATTGCGTGTTTAGAAATGACAAAATCTTCTCTATTTATAGAAATTTTAAGACAGAGTTCGGGCAGAACTTGGTAGGGTTAACGTTCATAATTTTGAACGTTGCAGATCCAAAGGAATAGAAATTTGCTGCTGACCAGGAGAAATTCAAGTGGACCGAGTTCGGACCGAGTTCGGACAGAACTCTGGCCGAGTTCGGTTCCTTTGGTTCTGGTTCAACCTAAGTTGGTTTTTGGTTCAATTGGGTTTGGTTCAGTTTAAGGAATGAATCAAGATAGGTTAAGATAGACTTCTAATTGCCAGTGATCCCGACTCACAAATAATCTAGACTCAATAAATAGAAAAATACAGAATAAGTATGAAAACCAATAGCCCATATGATGACGCCTTTTTCTTGACATTGAAGAAGCATTTTTCCTTGACGGCAATCGTCCAAAGATAAACGAATCTGGAAATGTGAATACCTTTCATGTATAATGCCGTCTTTGGCACATCATTAATTTTCTATTGCATATGTCCTGCTCTGACAAAGCTGGATCATGCTTACTGTATGTCTTACAAGAACATGTTAGACGAACAAAGCAATATGATACAAGCATAGCAATATTGATATAGTGAACATAAGGACAATGATATGTTTAAGTAGCGACAAGATATATAGTGATTATATGAATATTAGTGACTTCAATAGTTAAACTTAATTGATTAGCCATATTCAAAAATATGATGTAATCATTGGGCTAACGATCTCCCCCTTTTTGATTATGGCAAATCGGTTAAGTTTAAGATATATACAATAGATGCATGTATCACTAATAAACACATACTAATAGTATTGTGTGCTAACTTGAACTTATTTCTCTCCCTTTGACATGATCAAAAAATAAGCTCCTCCGTAATAAGAGATAAAATGACTCAAGCAAAAGTAAAGGAGGAAGGCAAAAATAATCATGATTAAGGATTAGGAGAACAGTGTACCGACAAGTTTAAAAATTTGCATAATTAAAGTTTAAAAAATGTATCAAAACACAATATAGTTGGTTGAACTTAGACAAAGGAAATCAATTAATACATAGTTTACCAATTATAAATCCAAAAATGACATTCAAAACTCAACATAATGAATAAAATAAAACTGTAGTTTTGAAGTAGATACCAATAACGTAGAAGTCAATTATTGGTCATAAATGAATATTGAGAAATTCACAGATCTAGTATATACTAAAAAAATTAAAACAAAATGAGACTTTTAACAATAATCACAAAAAATATGATCCATAATTTGCCCATAAAAATTAGTGAATCAATTCCATAAAGAGTATAATCATCGAAAAAAATCAAAATAAATATACTAGAATCTATGCAAAATCTATATCAAAGTTCATGCATTTGAATTCAGTTACCTTGTCATGATATATGTATATGCATTAGATAAGCATAAAGGTAATGAAGATAAAATACTTTAGAATAAGAAATTCAGTCGACTTAAATGCTCTCCCGTCAAGTATGATCAGTCTAAATATAGATAATCATGAACTTTGAGATAAATCTCAATAAGAAAAACCAAAATTAAGTTAGACTCAAGGAAAAATAAAATATATAATTAAATATGTTTGGCCAGATAACTTTTAGAAACTCAAATAGAATAAGAGAATAAAAAAGAAATAATAATAATCATATATTCTCTCATAAATCCAACACAAATTCAAATATCATGAACAACTCAAGAAGATATTTAAGTAAAAGAATATATGTCCATTATGAATTAGGTATACCACATATTATGGGAAAAAAAATATTTGAAACAATTAATTTGCTCCCCCTTAAAATATGTGTATTCTAGTTCTGAAGTAATTTAAATGCAAGAAAAACAATAACCATAAGATCTAAGGAATATCCAAGATATGCATTTTTGTTTCCTTTGATCAAATGCATATAAAGTTCAAAACTTAAAACAAAAAAATCATCCTTAGGCAATTAAAATAAAAATCCAATAAATAATGCTTAAAGATGAACAGACAAAATATGTCTCCAAATATAATATGTCTCAAAAATTCAAGACAATAAAGGATTTTTGAAACCCGTTTCAGTACAAATAACAGACAGATTCAACAAATCAGGGACAATTCAAAAAGACTTTTGAAATGCAGAATTTATTATAAAAAAATTGTCCTAATAAAAGTTCGAATGCGTCTATTTAGTCTTCGGACCGACAGCTGACGATTCAAATTTTTATATCATGAAAACAGTTTCAATAAAAGAATCCATAGGTCATAGATAGTCTATTTGAACACATAAAACAGGACTAGTTAAATGTCTAAATAAAAATGTATTCTAGATATATGGCATGTCAAGGGGATAATTGACTTGAAATAATTAATTACTCCACCTTTACATGGCTATATCCAAAAAAATTTATTGACAAAATTTAAAAATCAGAGTAATATTTCTAGAAGTAGAAAACTAATTCAAAAAATTAGGTCTTTTTATCAACGTTCATTTCTTCCCTTTTAAAGTCGCTGCATGGTTTCCATCAGATAACCGTAGGGTTAAAGAGAAGAAACGCTTTGAGAAGGAAAAATCCACCGACTTCTCCTCCTAAAAGAGTTACTATTGTAGACAGTAAATATCTTGAATAAGAAGTAATAATATAAAGCTTAATATCATGAATATTACACAAGCTAAAGAAAAAAAAATCAAAAGACCATAATATTCAATGAGTAGTCAAAGTTCATAAAGTCTAAATATCAAAAGATAGAAATATTGAATATAACAAAAGATGACAAATATTAACCTATGGAAGATCAATATATGTTACCTTTTGTTTAATAAAATATTGTCCATCAAAGCTAAAATCCAAAATCCATCAGATAACAATTGCAACTAGATCTCAAAAAATGATACGGTCATGTTGGCGCAAGTTTCGTCTCTGTAGGAACAATTGGACACTTCTAGAGGGGGTGAATAGAGTGCGTGTGTGCAGCAGAATAATAATCACCACTTAAAAATATTTATGGCAGTGATTAAAAAATATAGAGCGTACAATATATAAGTAAATGAGTTGAGAAGAGAAAACACAAACACCAAAGTTTATACTGGTTTTCCTCTGAGAGGACTAGTCCAGTCTCGAGTACTCGACCCGATATTGAATCCACTATTTGAAATAGAGATTACACCACGTGTTTTGCTCCGAAGAACAAGTCAACTTCGACACCGTCGTATTTTTATCCGAAGCCCACGAACAGACTTCAACACCGTCGTGTTTTAATCTGAAGCTCACGAACAAACTTCAATACCTTTCTGAAGAAAGCTTCTATACTCCAAGCTTGTACAACTCGAAAACTCCTAATTGGAAACCACCAGCACTTAGAAGAATAGGAGTTATCTTGGGAATCGGAAGATTTAAAGCTCTTGGTAAATAGGAAGACTTTAGAATAGATAGATAAGATGAAAAAGGATTGAGTGTTTAGAAATGACAAAATCTTCTTTATTTATAAGAATTTTAAGACATACATCGGGCAGAACTCGGTAGGGTTAACGTTCATAATTTTGAACGTTGCAGATCCAAAGGAATAGGAATTTGCTGCTGACCAAGAGAAATTCAAGTGGACCGAGATCGGATCGAGTTCGGGCAAAATTCTGGCCGAGTTTGAATTTTTTGGTTCTGGTTCAAACTAAGTTGGTTTTTGGTTCAATTGGGTTTGGTTCGGTTTTAGGAATGAATCAAGATAGGTTGAGATAAACTTCTAATTGCCAGTGATCCCGACTCACAAATAATCTAGACTCAATAAATAGAAAAATACAGAATAAGTATGAAAACCAATAGCCCATATGATGACGCCTTTTTCTTGACATTGAAGAAGCAGTTTTCCTTGACAGCAATCGTCCAAACATAAATAGATCTGGAAATCTGAATACCTTTCGTGTATAACGTCGTCTTTGGCCCATCATTACTTCTCCATTGCATATGTCCTGCTTTGAGAAAGCTTGATCATGCTTACTGAATGTCTTACAAGAACATATTAAACGAACAAAGCAATATGATACAAGCATAGCAATATTGATATAGTGAACATAAAGACAATGCTACGTTTAAGTAGCGACATGATATAAAGTGATTATATGAATATTAGTGACTTCAATAGTTAAACTTAATTGATTAGCCATATTAAAAAATATGATGTAATCATTTGGCTAACAGTCTCGAGACGACGAACGTGCATGAAGTTATAGGTTAGTTTGTAAAGAGGCCAATACGAGGTATCTCGACCAATACGCCTCGATTTTGTCGCACATGCATAATGAAATCGAGTTTCATCGAATTCTAAACGTCGATAACGTCCATGCGCGTCTTTCGATACTTATGGGTTACGACCACATCGTCCGTTTTATTGTGACGCACGTCGTATCGGGGAATTTTCCTAAAATTTTATGTTTCCGAAAACAGTTTTTGTCCATTTCGGGAACCCGATTTCTCGGCGCACAGTCGATGAAATCGCATTATGTTAAAAGGATTTCCATGCCCTATAGGTTGTGTACAATTATGTTTAATTGGTTTTCTAGAAAACCCAATATACTGACAGGAATTTGGCTTCTAAGTTGAGTGATTTGACTATTGTTCTTACTGTTTTGACGCCTAGTTTTCATCGATGTTGAGGTCAATTTATCCGGGCAATCCAACTCGAGTACTACAACCTAACTATAGGGATCTAATCCCAATTATGTTGGCTATCAAAAGAATCAATCCAATCGAAAAACGGAGAAGCAACGATAGAGAAATCATACCTGAAACAGAGGTGTTTGTAGTTTTACTGCTGCTGCGTCCAAGCGCTTGGTCGCGCGTCTGCCGGCCGACGGTGGCCCGCGGCGGTGCACAGGTGGGTCGAGGGAGGTCGCCCGATGATAGGGGAGGGTTTTGTGTTAGGGTTTTGAGAGTTGTCTCTCTCTCTCTCTCTCGTGTGTATATATGTATAGGTCAGGCTTGCTGCCCTTGCTCGGGCTGGGGATCGAGGCCTTTGGAGTACTGTTCAGAGAACAATACTCCAAAGGCTTTTTTTTCTTTTTTCTTTTTTTTTACTAACTAAATACATTTATCTATGCATATTTATATATATAATAAAATCAGATATATAAAATTTAAATGAGAATTAAAACATATACAATTTTCTAAATTACTTCAAATATAATAAAAATATATATATATTCTAGGTAAAAATATTTATATGCCCCTTTATTATTATTACTAATAAAAACACATTTCAATTAATATTTATAACAATATTTCTAGAATCTTTGAAAACTCAAAGTAATTCTTAAAATTACTCAAAAATCCTTAAATAAAGAATTTTACCAAGTAAACATATTATTTATTTACTACCTATATATATATATATATATTTTTTTTTTTACTACCTATATATATATATATATATATATATATATATTATATTTATATATATATATATATATATATATATATATATATATAAAAAAAAAAAAAAATATATATATATATATATATATATATATATATATATATATATACACCAAAAGCTTTATAAAATATTTTATACATAATATTTATAAATCAATATAATTCATTTAATAGAATTCTAAAGATATATGTAACCCATATGTAAATTTTATATACCAAATTTTATAAATAGGAATTGAAGTAAAGTCTATACATATTACACATATATGAATTTTTATATACTAATGAAATATAAGTGAATACTGAGAGGGAAATATTGAAAAATATTGTTTTAAAAGTAGGGGGTTTACATCCTACCCAACTTATAAAAATTTTGTCGTCAAAATTAAAAATAATCTTAATATCAAGGAACAATGAGATTAAATACGAAGAGAGGGTATGTACGTCAAATCGTAACTCGCTGATAGAGGAGGTGGTTATCACGGAATCCAAATTGTTGCCATATCCTACAAGATAGGGTATTTTGGGTTCAAAGTCCTACCAAACTTAAAAGTTGGCTAACCATGAAAATCGTCTAAAAAACTTCTTAGAAGGACAATTTCTAAAGGGAGGCACGAGAATATTGGTCACTTTCTGACTACAGTCATGAATTCTAAGTGAACCTCGATATTGCCATTAAATTATCACAATTTAACATTGTTCTTATCGGCCATGCTTTTAACAAGATGGTAGAGATCTCTTGTTAGACAATAACTAGAACGTGGCAGTTCAAAGGAATTTCAGTCTTCGTCTAACATAGATACTTAGAGATGAGATTGAAAATTTTAGGGAGAGAAGAGTTTATGGGCCAAGAGATGTGAGTCCTTAGTAAGTGTAAAAAACCTTTCTATAGAATTTGATTAGGTAAGTGTTTGGATTCTTTAAGTCATAATGACTAGCGTGTGCGGGTTGTGTTTGGTGTTGTGTAGGAGGTCGGAGTTTGCTTGGGTGGGATGCATACGTCATAGGTATGATGAATTTTGCATGGATCGTGGGTATTCAGTCTATTTTATGTGGATAGGTCCATATTGCATTTCTAAAATCAAGGGAGCAAAATAGACATCTATGGTTTATCTTAAAGGAAATATGTTATACATGTGGTACAATTGCAATGGAGCACAAGAAGGTATGTTTGTGTGGGACATGCATGTCATGTGTGTAGAGTGGCTCTTCTAGTTCATAAGTGTGAAATTTGTAGAAAGGGTAATGTTTGTGTTGTGCTCCAAATATCAAAGTCATAGTCGAGGGTGTCAAATGATACGAATATGAGTGGACATTATGACCCATTATTTTATTAGTTTAATTGGAACCAATTTATCCCAATAGTTTTCACCTTATTAGAGAGGCTTGCTTATACACTTCAGGAATTTCATTCTCGAATTTGAAACTAAGACATGATTCTATGATAGAACAGAATTTGAAGAATCAAGGTTGCAATCTTTTACCGTGGTCATCTAAATGCACGAGCGAAGGAATATAAAATGCAATACGAAGATCATATCAAAACTTCCAAATAGGTGGAAGAATGATTACGAATGTCATCCCATTCCAAAAGATAGAGTACACTACGTTCAAGGTTGTTTCCAACTTACAAAAATTGGTTAATTGGAAAGTACGCTAATAGAACTCCTAAGAAGATCAAATTTTAAGGAGGTGTATGAGGATATGGGGTACTTCTGATCATAGTCACAGACTCTATAGGAAGCCAAGGTACTATTTATTTAACATTGTCCATATATTGACCATATTTCATCAAAGCAGTAGGAGAGGTCTTGGTCAAGCATAACCAGAAACAAGTTAGTACGATAACATTCCATTCATCGCATATCATATGCTACGAAGGAATAAATTAAGGGATTTATGGAAAGAAGATTAGTGGACCATGAGATGCAGACTACATAATAGGTATAGGGACCTATTTCAGAAAGTTTAGTTTTATAGTCCAAATATGACGATATGCATAGCTGGGTTTAACTGGGTCTCAGTGGATTCCCTAATTGAACATCAATCTTTGATTGAATAAATCTTGGATTTTAGTCTACATTGACTAGACAAGATCCCATAAAATTAATCTGGACCATTCTTATTAGGTTAGGGTAACCTAGAATAGGTTCCAACATCAAGTGGTTGGGCTAATCGCAGTCGGGTTGGTTAATAGGTTCCTAAAGTCCAAAAATGCACCTTATGTGACTCTTTTGTTTAAGTAGCACCCGAGGACTCAATTGAGTGGCATACTAGTGGCATGTGCAGTGGGATTCGAGTAGATCACAACCATATATTGGGTCGAAAGGTTTGAGTCGAGGTTGAGTCTCTAATTGTAGTCCATAAGTATATCAGTATCATGGTAAGGGTTATAGTTTAGCCTTTTTGACCTAAAAGTCATATCATAAAAATAGAGCAAGGGGACGTGTTTGAGTGGGACATGGTATGCCTAAATGAATGTGGACTCGTCTATATCTTACATATAAATTTTGTTGGAAGCCAACAGCTAGTATTACCTCCGAATATCAATGTCACGGTAAGGGACACCAAAAGATTTAACTAGGAAGTGGGTGTTCATGAGGCACTAATTTGTCATCCTAGTGGAAACCTATTTATCCTAATCAATCGACAATCCCAGTAAAACTTAAAATTAGAGGGGCTTACAATCTATTCACTCCAGGAACTAAGATACGGTTTTAGGGTTAATGAAGTTAGAAAATTCATGTCGGGATATCGTACCTTGACTTTGATTATAACAAAATAATACAAGATGTAATAGATAATTAGATGCAGTAGATATGAATCAAGTTAGAAGATAATTCTCCAATTTTGAATAGACGGAAGACGATTGTGTATATCTATAGCTTTCATGGCCATAAGTCGTATGGCGAACTAAGGAAGTCATTCTGTGTCTATCGCCCCTCAAATACGAGCATTTGCTTTTCGAAATAAGTAAAGGCAAAAAAACAATAAAGAGTTCAAGGGAGAGGGAATCAGATGCAAATATGGGTTTTCCAAGGTCAAGGCAGTGGCGGATGAGATCCTAGAGGGCAACTATATCTTAATTCATGTGTACTATTCATATGAAGAGCGAACCAAGTGCACTAGGGTTGTTCAGACCATAATACACTAATTCTAATTAGACAATATTTAGTGGGTGTCCCCAATAAACATATGTGCTAAACAAGCTCGATAAATAATAAGCTTACAAAAACTAGGCTATAATAGCGGTGTTAGTCAAGATAGTCCAAAATATAAGTACGCAACATTTATGATTGAAAGAAGGCACAAGTAGTTCAAGTTCATCAAAATCTAAGACTCGTCCGGTGTTGGTGCCTCTATAGTTGTCCTACTTGTCTTTTTGTCTATGGCCTTGGCCGACCAATGGGTTAGGGACCTCTAAACTCTATAGTCTAGGTAAACCTATTAGTGTCAGTCAAATACCTTATTAATAGGTCATAAGGACAATGGGATGCTAGGTTGGGAGGCATGCTACCTAACTGTTTCGAAGAACAAAAGTTTAAATACAAACTAAGAAAAAAGAAAAGTACAAGAGTATAATTTGATTCTGGGGAAGTACAACTGTAGGAATCTGATCAGAAGACGATCACTTTATCTCTTAGACGATGCGACGTTGCAGAGGAAAGCCTTTGGAGAGTGCTGCAACGAATTACTCAGGAGATTATGAT
The DNA here is from genome assembly GCA_029216955.1 of Iris pallida. Classification (NCBI taxonomy): domain Eukaryota; kingdom Viridiplantae; phylum Streptophyta; class Magnoliopsida; order Asparagales; family Iridaceae; genus Iris; species Iris pallida. The sequence continues at coordinate 1,463,648 of JANAVB010011598.1, forward strand.
CATTAGTGATCTTTGTGAAGTGATTTGGAACTCTATTTATAGAGTTTTGAGATAAATGTTAAGTAGTAATCCTAATTGGTGCACACTTACAATTGTCGCGCCATCATCCATTTGTGTGAACGATTAGTTTAACTGCTGGAGACGCGTGGCATTCTATGAGAAATATGCGCTTGGTCGTGGGCAGTGTCACGTACACATTCTTAGAGATTAGTGGCATGTGCGCCATGTCATCTAACTGCTTCTGGATGATGATTTGATCAATTGGCGCTTGATTTGCTGGATTGCGCATGCCCTGCGCTATCTGTAGGAAAGTGCTAGTTAACTGAAACTGTGATTTACTGCCTACTTCGTGCCAACTCTGTATGGCGTATAGTAAAATACATGTGCAATAATGACGACTCTGTTAATTCCTTTCGAGTGCCGTGCACACTGTATTCAAAGAGATTTTCTTCGATTGACGTGCTGTCAGTCATGATAACAGACGTTTGACTTCTCAAGGAAGATGGACGCATGGCAAAAGAGCCATGTGAAGTTTAGTGCCATCTGATCATGGCACCATCTGATGATTTGAGCATGGCGCCAACAGTGAATGGTGCATGGTAATATTTTATATATTTTGAGCTTCTATAAGACCCTATTTAAAGTTTTTAAATTTCAAAACTTTTGAAATTTGAAATACTTTGAATAAGAAGCGGTCCTACGTGATTGGCGCATGACAGAATCTCAACTGATCCCGAGTTTGTGCGCGATTGGTGCGACAGTTACGAAAAGTTTTTAGGCTATAAATAGCCCATTGAGAGGAGAGAGAGTTCTTTATTTTAAAAAATTTCTTCAAACTCTTTTTGTCTTCTTCTCCAAGTTCACGAAGCTTTTTTCACTGTCGACCACGGCACTGAAGAAATCCACCATCGCGAAAGGCAAAAATGTCACAGGAACTCCATCGCGAGCGACGCCATAGAGGGCGCCACAGCACGCGTGCCGTCGGTAAAAATCGAGGAGTCCCAGCTACACCGTATAAGGTACGAAGACGTTATACGGCGATGATGGCTGTCAATCTTGCTGGGTATCCTAGCATGCAAATATCTATGGCCTAAATCCGATCTCATTTCCACAGGCAATCACAATAAAATAATAAGAAAGATAGAGAATCATATGGAAAACAAAAAATACTCATATGATAATCAAGAAATATATAGTACAGGATAATAATGTTGACGTGTATACCTTCCCACAGTTCCTAGCATGGTCTGGAACTGAAGCACATCCTCCAAGTCAAGTCTGGAAGATCCACAGGGTCGGTCACTGGCAATCTGGGAACAATCCAGGGTTGGTTAGGCCAACCGTAGCAAGTACCAGAAAGGAAGGCTCAAGGACGGGCGAAGACAAGCCAGCACGATAGAATATAAAGCAGAATATATATGAACAGTAAATGAGGGTAAGAATCATGCGGTACCAATGCACGATAACAATCCACAACTAATGTAGCTAAATAACCAACAATCATCACAACCTCCCTAACATCCAATAATACCTGCATCGTCAACTGGAACTCGATATCATTCGACTATGCAAGCAATAAGCCAAATAATTTAGGAGAATAAGCGGCCACTCAAATGCCTACGGCTTTCTATGTGGAGGTTGGGTTACCCCAACAATGCAAGATATAGGAATCCTCAAATCGTGCCGTCCCAGCAGGGCTAGCGGGGCTAAGTATAACAAATAAGAAGAGCACCGATCCCTCGTAAGGACACCGTACGAGCAAGAGAAGTACATAGCACATAATAGTAGTCGGATACTGCCATCCACTAGTACGAACAGTAACAACATCAGTGGTGGCCAGCCTCCAAGTCGTAACTAATGTCTGGAATGAGGCTAGTATTGCACGATCTCGGGGTTCCGTTCCCTCCCAATGCTTCTACCAGTTTAAGTTACCTAGATTATCCCTATAGTTATCTGGAATCACATGCCGTGGTCACATGTTCATCCTCCTAGATGTCATACCTCAGTACGGTATCGCTAAGTAAGAATCAACTTCGGCACCTATAGTCCCGGTTGTGATTCATTCTCAGTGTTATACAACAAGCAAGCAAGCAATTCTGACCACGCTAACAATACATTCCAACTACCAAGGTACCCGTATAGGTAATCATATCATATAGCTAGAATATCAAGATTACACCGCAGTACAATATAGTCAAGGAGATAGCACCTCAAAGTGCTATTAGACAAGGTGTTAGGGTTATATACTAAAAGCATCACTTTTGTAGTAACCTTATTTCTTTAAATTTTGAATAAGAATAATATGGGAAAATGTTTGCATATTGTATTTGTTGCAAGTGTTAATGCAAATGTCTGATATTCTATATTGTAGATAAAATGGTGTGTGGTGTCACACAGAAGATCATAATATCAGTTCCCTATGGAGTATATAAATAGTTCACAACCTAGATGGACTTGGACAATCTATTGGAAAGGTTGTAGTGTAATCTGGTATTAGTCAATCTTGACTATAGGTTTACACTAGCATATTTTGTGTGTATTGAACAGGACCACTTGAGGTTGTTCTCTTTGTACTGACTACAAAGGAGAACAAATACCTCTGTTATTATGGATGCTTGTGCTCTTAATTCGGATATAATAACGGACATGTATATGCAGTGTGCATTACTTTGACTCATAAAAGAGTGAGATTCATTATGGATCAACAACCTCTATGAATTGGGTATTAATATTGTATGTATAATGGGATGTTGATTATAAACAGAATCCTTTTTTCGATACATCGGGTTGATGATGTCCCCTTAAGAAGCTCATAAGAATTGTCATGTAAATCCTGCAGGTGGATTATATCCGATATGACAAATAAAGTTGAGCGGTACTACTTAAGGATAAAAGATGTCGAATCAATATAGTTGTCAGTAACTTAATTTGATCGACGGACATACGATATCTTAACATGGGGAGCCAAACGAGCATATAATAAAAGGAGCCCACAAACATAATTTTGGATTAGGGAGGTAGTGTAACAATAGCTCATTAGTGGACCGAGCTATTGTTAATGGGCCTGGATTGTGTGTTCGGGCTGAACACGGGATATCCAGATCCGTTAGGAGGCCTAACCCTAATTTATCCTCATGGTCCCTGCCGTAGCCTATATATATCCTCTATTCTCTGGCCGCCAGATTACTGATCAGAAATCTGAAACTTTCTCTAAATTCGTGATTCACGTAAGGAGAGAAAGAGAGGGCTGCCAAGGAGAAGAAAAGGTTGGAAGATCGTCGCCCATACGACGTCCAACTCGAGGAAGGAATACGTGCAGAAGATCTTGGGGTCGTCCGCTCGAGATTGCCAGGAATTATATCACGCCCCAGAACCAGAATACTGGAGAGCGGGGGTTGACATAGCCAGCTACGTATATGAAATGGAATCCATCTCGCTATACGGTCACGGCTGTCTAGATACATGAGGGTTTATCTACAAGCCAACAGTCTCTTAAGGTCATGAACAAGCCTAGTGTCTCAATCACAAGCAAGTAAGTAAAAGTCACAAGATGTATGATCATTAAATATACAATAGTAAGGCGTCCCAAACATTACATATTCAGTTGATCATGAAGCTAGTCATTACAAAATGTCAGGACTAGCAAGAGTTTAGTCATACATGATCAACCCTAGGATCTGTTAATCATGTTACAGCCCGTAGGCAGACAGTAAGTAAGTACAATCGAGCTAAACAGGTGCTCGTCGGCTAAACGCCTCAAAAGAATATTTTTATAATAGAGTGGAAGAGCCAAAAATAACCTACTCGTTGCCAGGGTTCCGTCTAGTGGCCACCATCTGGCTGGAAGGTCGGTAGATCCTCTGGAGCTGCTCCGAAATCTGGCCACACAAAACCAGCAGGGTCAGACCCCAGAAAGAGCAAGTGCCACAAAGGAGGCTTCACTTAAGAACCAAAACCAGCAATCAGCACAAGATATAAATAAAAGTAAGAACTGGAAATAAAGAAAATATACCAGGATGATATACGACGAGATAACCATAGAACTATTCAGATAACCAGGTTACAACCTATAAACCCAACAAGGACCGGGGTTGTAACCCTTCGTCTGAACAGAACTTGGAATTCTCACCATTTATCGGTAAAATAAATATAAGCATTCTGGTCATTCAATAATCTGGAACAGGATCAGGGTAAGACTAGACTAGTTAGACTCCATCCAATCACTTCACGGCCAAGCAAGAATTACGGCTTGATACTTTAACTAACTAGGGTTGTCACAACCCTAATTACTAACAAGATACAGTAAGATTATTCCACAGCCACAAGCCCTGCAGACCATCCAGGCTACCCGGGTTAAAAGATTAGAGTTGAATTCAGGTAGGAACATCGTCCAGGAAACGAATGTACCCTTAGGTAGCTTGAAGGGTGCAACACATGATAGTGTGCTGGAAATGTGTCCTACTCGACGGTAGGCTAAAGATCCCAAGGCGTGCCCAGGTAACGGGATTGCCTGTAGCTGGGAAATCTCGTCATGACTAGTGTATTAATCTAGTTATTAGTCTTAGTCTATTTTTCTAGGTACTCCTGATCGTGGTACTCAAGAGTCCCTGTCCTAGACATGATGCAAGACAGGACTGGTTTATTTATACAAACACAATCGCCCACGGTGTCCAGATTAATTATATAGGTCATGTCATGTCAGGTAGCCGTCGTAACAGCCATTCGAGATAATCATGTCAGGTTATTATGCCAAGTGTACTTGTCAGGAGTGCGCCACGACGGGCCACTATCTGGTCATGTCAGATTATTATGTCAGGAGTGCACCACTACGGGTCACTATCACATCATGCTCAATTATCAATTACAAACATATCAAGTAAATTCGTGATTATCAAGTTCAGGACAAAAGACGTAAGGATATAAAATGGACGTTAAATATCTAATAAAATATCAATATACAGGGCTATAGAAGATCTAGGGTAATCAGGCTACGCTCAGGTCATGCTACGCTCAGGCCAGGCTACGCTCAAGCCAGGCTACGCTCAGGTCAGGCTACGCTCAGGCCAGGCTACGCTCAGGCCAGGCTACGCTCAGGTCAGGCTACGCTCAGGTCAGCATATGCAAGACATACGCTTCCAAAAGGCAGCGTATGTACTCCATACGACTCCTCATCAAGGCAGCGTATGAGGTCCATACGACTCCTCATTAAGGCAGCGTATGAGGTCCATACGACTCTTTTGTCAAGGCAGCGTATGCAAGACATACGCTTCCAAAAGGCAGCATATGAGTCAGACTGCGCTGTGCTAAAGAGCGCACGCAACTCAGTGGCACAAGCTAAAAAGCTCACGCACACTGCTCACTGTCTTCTCCAAATCAGCAAGAACTCTATGGTTTGAACCCAAAGCTTTAAAAGTCCATAACTTGGTCAAAATAAGTCCAAATCCAACTTTTCAAAGGTCAAAATTGGGTAGAATAAAATTCTCTACAACATGGAATCATTAAAACTTGAAAACAAAGAAGTTTGATAGATCAAAACCACCAAAATCCGAAAATAACTAATTTCTAGATCTATAAAATTAAAGCCTCAAAATGGAAAATGACAAGTTCTAAGGTGTCTTAGAAACATGAGGAGAAGCTAATGGAACAATAAAATGGGCTCTCTTATGGAAGCAAGTTGCACTTGCCCAAGGGGTGTTCTTGGTTGGTGGTGGGTCTAATGGAGAAGGAAGAAGAGTTAATGAGAAAGTGGAGGAGAGAGAAAAGTTAGGTGGGTTATAAAAGGGGATGGTGGTGGTAGGTAGGGGGTTCACCCCTTGGTTCATGATGAGGAGCAATGACAAGCTACATTAATCACATGCAAGCTATAACTAGGCAGACAATCACTCATTCAAGCAAGGAATCGAAGGCATGAGGCATAAGAAAGACATTATACCTCATGAGTCAAACAAGTCGGGATATCGTGATCGGATATCATCCTCACGCTCCCACGTTGACTACCCCAAAGAGTGATGACCCCAAGCAACTCAGACTAACTTGACAGGCTTGTTCCTGAGGATCTTCTCTCTCCGGTCCAATATAGACACGGGCCTCTCCTCATACGAAAGGTTGGTACCAACAACCAATTCCGAATGATCCAGGATGTGGCTCGGGTCCAGGATATACCGTCATAATTGGGATACATGGAACACGTCATGCACCTCGCTTAGCGACGGTGGAAGAGCGAGACGATAGGATACATCTTGTACTCGCTCCAGAATGTCAAACGGTCCTATATACCTAGGAATAAGCTTGCCCCGTACGCCAAAATGAATGACGCCATGGTTAGGCAAAATCCTCAGGAATACATGATCGCCGACCGAAAACTCGAGAGGGCACCGATGAGAATCGGCCTAATGGTGCTGACGATCTTGGACAACTCGAAGATGATCTCTGACTCACCTGACCACTTCAACTGTCTGGGCAATCATTTCTGGACCGAGCATCTGTCTCTCTCCAACATCATCCCAGGCTAGCGGGGATCTTCACTTCCTACCATACATTGCCTCGAACGGTGCCATCTGGATACTGGCCTGGAAACTGTTGTTGTACTAGAATTCCACTAGGTACAAGTGATCTTCCTATGAACCACCGAAGTCAAGTGTGCAAGACCGTAACATGTCTTCAAGAGTCTGGATCATGCGCTCCGACTGGCCATCTGTCTGTGGGTGATATGCTGAACTGAACTGGAGATGAGTTCCCAAACTCTCTTGCAAGCTACGCCAAAAGTACGATGTAAATCTTGAATCTCGGTCCGAGGTAATACTGACTGGCACACCGTACAATCTGACAATCTGCCTGAGGTACATCTCTGCTAACTGAGCCGTCGACTGACCAACTCTGAATGGAAGAAAGTGAGCCACTTTCGTGAGCCTGTCAACTATAACCCAGATAGCATCTCTACCAACTGGGGATCTAGGTAGTCCAGTCACAAAATCCATGGTCACATGCTCCCACTTCCATTCTGGAATCGGTAAGGGCTGAAGAAGTCCAGCCGGTCTCTGATGTTTGGCTTTAACTTGTTGGCAAACCAAACACCGAGAGACAAATCGAGCTATCTCCCACTTCATGCCATTCCACCAGAAATGCTGCCGGACATCACGGTACATCTTCGTACTGCCGGGTTGGATGGAATACTGCAAACTGTGCGCTTCTGACATGATCTCCTGTCGGATATCTCCGCTGGGTACACAAAGACGCTTACCATGTCGAAGTGTACCATCCTTATGAATGCATAACTCTGGTCTTCGTCCTGCCTCACACTCTGCTCTGAGTCGGTGAAGCTTGGAATCTGCCGACTGCGCCATCCGGATCCTCTCGACTATAGTAGACTGAACTTGCATACTGGCCATTAAGGCCACACTGGAAGGGAGAACAACTTCAATACCCATCTTCTGAAGATCTGCTAACAGCTCTGGTTGTGCTGTTAGAAAATAAACTCCCGCTCTCCTGCTCAATGCATCCGCAACAACATTGGCCTTCCCAGGATGATACTGCAGGTTGACATCATAATCCACAAGAAGCTCTAGCCACCTTCTCTGACGTATGTTAAGATCCTTCTGGGTGAAAACATACTTCAAGCTCTTGTGGTCGGTGAAAATCTCCACCCTGTCTCCATACAAGTAGTGCCTCCACAACTTAAGTGCAAATACCACTGCTGCTAGCTCCAGGTCATGGGTTGGGTAATTTCTCTCATGATCACGAAGTTATCGTGACGCATAAGCTATTACATTCTCATGCTGCATCAGAACACATCCTAAACCTTTGTCTGAAGCATCACAGTACACTGAGAATCCTCCGGTCCCATCTGGAAGCGTGAGAATAGGAGCTGTTATCAGGCCTCGCTTCAACTGCTCAAAAGAACTCTGACACTCTGCTGTCCAAGCAAACTGTGCATCCTTGCGGGTCAACTGCGTCAATGGCACTAAAATTTGAGCAAAATCCGAAACAAACCGCCGGTAGTAGCCGGCCAATCCAAGAAAACTACGAACCTCTGTAACTATGCTGGGCACTGGCCATGACTCAATAGCCACAATCTTATGGGGATCCACTTCTACTCCTCCTCGAGTGATGATATGACCCAAGTACGAAATGCGATCGAGCCAGAACTCGTATTTACTGAACTTGGCATATAACTGGTGCTCTCTGAGGATCTGAAGAACTATACGGAGATGCTGCTCATGCTCCGCCTCACTCTTGCTGTAGACCAGAATGTCATCCAAGAACACAATCACAAACTGATCCAAGTAAGGCATAAAGATGCGATTCATGAGGTCCATGAATACTGCCGGCGCATTGGTTGCTCCAAAAGGCATAACAAGGAATTCCCAATGCCCATATCTCGATCTAAAAGCTGTCTTCGGGATGTCCTACTCTCTGACTCTGATCTGATGATAACCTGAGCGCAAATTAATCTTCGAGAATACTGAAGCCCCTTTGAGTTGATCAAACAAGTCATCTATCCTCGGAAGAGAGTATCTGTTCTTGATTGTCACTGAGTTCAAGGTACGATAATCATCACATAACCTGGACGTACCATCCTTCTTTTTCACAAGAAGCATCGGGGCTCCCCAAGGCGATCCACTAGCACGAATGAATCCCTTGGTTCTGAGTTCTTCAATCATCTTGTACAATATCTCCAACTCTGACGGCGCTATCCTGTAGACTCTCTCTGACACTGGGGCAATCCCGGGAATCAAGTCTATAGTGAACTCGATCTCCCGCTCCGGAGGCATACCTGGAAGTTCTTCTGGGAAAATATCTGGAAACTCCTCGACTATCCTGGGCAACGGAACTACTGCTATTGCCATCCGCAATACTGGAGGAGATGACTCAACTTCGCCTCGGAAGAAAGAAAACTCTGGCTCGCCTGGAATGCTAAAAACAACCCTGCCAATGTGGCAGTCTATCCTAGCATAGTGGTTCCTCAACCAATCCATCCCTAGGACCACATCATAATCGGCCATCGGGAACTCTATCAATCTAGCAGGGAATTCTCTACCGCTAACTACGATCCGACACGAGGATAACACTCTATCTACTCCCACAAGTCCGTTACCAGTAAGTATATTAAGCCTTACTGATAATGACTCGGGCTCCAATCCTATCCGTATCGCAAATCGTACAGACATAAATGAATGCGATGCACCAGAATCAAATAAAGCCGAAGCTGGAAAGGAGTTGACGAGAATAGTACCTGCTACTACCTTTCCTGGTGCCAATTCTTCCTCCACGGTTATCACCATAGCCTGACCGTGCCCTCGGGGTGCTGGTCCCCTCTGCTGAAATCCTCACTGCCTGCTCTGACTCTGGGCTTAGACTTGTGCATACTGCTGGGGATTCGGCTACTGGAACACTTGGGTCTGAGGCGGCAAGGGCCTCGGCAATGGATACTGCTGCTGTTGGACCGGAGCTGGTCCTCTCACCGAAGAGCTAGAAAGGTTGGACGATGACGAACCACCCCTATTCGGGCAGGATCCAACCCTATGGTCTGGTGCTCCATAAGCCAGACACAATCTCTGTGCCCTGCGACATTCTGCCACCACATGGCCTGGCTTCCCACAATGAGAACAACCAACTACGGAAGATTGCTTCTGCTTCTGCTGCTGAGGGTGCGTCGGAGTTGAATGCTGAACCGACGTTACTGAGGCCGCTCGCCTCGGAGCTTCAATAGTCAAAGCCCTGGCCGTCGGGGCCGGTACTGAAGACTGATTCATCTGGCCATGAGATCTCTTCCGTCCTCCGACCCTATCCACAATCCTCTGGGAGGTATACTCATGCCTCCGGGCTGCTCTCAAGACTGCATCAAAAGTCTGATGCTCAAACTGCTCAACTGCCAACAAGATCTCCAGGTGAAGTTCCTGCTGGAACCGCTGGGCTCTATCATACTCGGTTGCCACCAAAGTAGGAGCAAACCGACTGAGTCTGGAAAACTCGGCTGCATATCCGTCGACCGTCCTGCCTCCTTACTTGAGATTGGTAAACCTCGTCTGCAGATCATACCGAGCCACGGCATCGAAATACTTGGTCTGGAATCTCTCTCTGAATACTGCCCAAGTAATAGGTGCTGCTAATCCAACGGTCTGTACTGCCCACCCGCTGCGGGCAAGATCTAACAACTACAGGTGCACAACGGCCACCTTCTCATTCTCTGGGGTCCTGACTGCTTCTAGAATCACCTCTGTGTCCTGAAGCCATGCATCTGCCACGATAGCATCTTCACTACCGTCGAAGAATGGAGGGTTCAAGCGCTTGAAGTTGTTGGCCGCGCTGTTACCCTGATGACCACCCCGGGTCAAAGCATCCGTCACTGCCTGGTACAAGGCATCTCCACGCCGATCTTGGGAAGCTATCAAGGTCCTGACGAGTCCTACCAAAGTGCAGTCATCATATTCTACAGGTTGAACAGGCTGGACTGGTGGCTCTCCGAAAGAAGGCACGACTCTGGAGGCTACTCCGGAATGCTGGGCTTAATCTCCAGGTTGCTGCTGGTCCGCGGGAGGTGCTCCGCCTTGCTGGTCGGTATGACCACGAACAATGCCGCTGAAGAAGACGACATAGAGAATAATAAGGAAGGACCAGGACAGATCAACGATACAAGCATATGATCAGGACAAGAATCCAGGAATTCAGAAGATACGAGCAGAGATTAAGGACGAATACTGATTGAGACATCTATTCGGTAAACCCTCACATATCTTGATTTACAAGACCTGTATGGGCCACCACTTAAACCATGTCACATACCAGAACCAGAATACTGGAGAGCGGGGGTAGACATAGCCAGCTACGTATATGAAATAGAATCCATCTTGCTATACGGTCACGGCTGTCTAGATACATGAGGGTTTATCTACAAGCCAACAGTCTCTTAAGGTCATGAACAAGCCTAGTGTCTCAATCACAAGCAAGTAAGTAAAAGTCATAAGATGTATGATCATTAAATATACAATAGTAAGGCGTCCCAAATATTACATATTCAGTTGATCATGAAGCTAGTCATTACAAAATGTCAGGACTAGCAAGAGTTTAGTTATACATGATCAACCCTAGGATCTGTTAATCATGTTACAGCCCGTAGGCAGACAGTAAGTAAGTGCAATCGAGCTAAACAGGTGCTCGTCGGCTAAACGCTACAAAAGAATATTTTTACAATAGAGTGGGAGAGCCAAAAATAACCCACTCGTTGCCAAGATTTCGTCTAGTGGCCACCATCTGGCTGGAAGGTCGGTAGATCCTCTGGAGCTGCTCCGAAATTTGGCCACACAAAACCAGCAGGGTCAGACCCCAGAAAGAGCAAGTGCCACAAAGGAGGCTTCACTTAAGAACCAAAACCAGCAATCAGCACAAGAAATAAATAAAAGTAAGAACTGGAAATAAAGAAAATACACCAGGATGATATACGACGAGATAACCATGGAACTATTCAGATAACCAGGTTACAACCTATAAACCAAACAAGGACCGGGGTTGTAACCCTTCGTTTGAACAGAACTTGGAATTCTTACCTTTTATCAGTAAAATAAATACAAGCATTCTGGTCATTCAATAATCTGGAACAGGATCTGGGCAAGACTAGACTGGTTAGACTCCATCCAATCACTTCACGGCCAAACAAGAATTACGGCTTGATACTTTAACTAACTAGGGTTGTCACAAGCCTAATTACTAACAAGATGCAGTAAGATTATTCCACAGCCACAAGCCCTGCAGACCATCCAGGCTACCCGGGTTAAAAGATTAGAGTTGAATTCAGGTGGGTACATTGTCCAGGAAATGAATGTACCCTTAGGTAGCTTGAAGGGTGCAATACATGACAGTGTGCTGGAAATGTGCCCTACTCGACGGCAGGCTACAGATCCCAAGGCGTACCCAGGTAACGGGATTGCCTGTAGCTGGAAAATCTCGTCATGACTAGTGTATTAATCTAATTATTAGCCTTAGTCTATTTTAGAAGGTACTCCTAACCGTGGTACTCAGGAGTCCCTGTCCTAGACATGATGCAAGACAGGACTGGTTTATTTATACAAACACAATCGCCCACGGTGTCTAGATTAATTAGACAGGTCATGTCATGTCAGGTAGCCGTCGCAACAGCCATTCGAGATAATCATGTCAGGTTATCATGCCAAGTGTACTTGTCAGGAGTGCGCCACGACGGGCCACTATCTGGTCATGTCAGATTATTATGTCAGGAGTGCACCACTACGGGTCACTATCACATTATGCTCAATTATCAATTACAAACATATCTAATAAAATATCAATATGCAGGGCTATAGAAGATCCAGGGTAATCAGGCTACGCTCAGGTCACGCTACGCTCAGGCCAGGCTACGCTCAGGCCAGGCTACGCTCAGGTCAGGCTACGCTCAGGTCAGCATATGCAAGACATACGCTTCCAAAAGACAGCGTATGTACTCCATACGACTCCTCATCAAGGCAGCGTATGAGGTCCATACGACTCCTCATTAAGGCAACGTATGAGGTCCATACGACTCTTTTGTCAAGGCAGCGTATGCAAGACATACGCTTCCAAAAGGCAGCATATGAGTCAGACTGCGCTGCGCTAAAGAGCGCGCACAACTCAGTGGCACAAGCTAAAAAGCTCGTGCACACTGCTCACTGTCTTCTCCAAATCAGTAAGAACTCCATGGTTTGAACCCAAAGCTTCAAAAGTCCATAACTTGGTCAAAATAAGTCCAAATCTAACTTTTTAAAGGTCAAAATTGGGTAGAATAAAATTCTCTACAACATGGAACCATCAAAACTTTAAAACAAAGAAGTTTGATAGATCAAAACCACCAAAATTCAAAAATAACTAATTTCTAGATCTATAAAATTAAAGCCTCAAAATGGAAAATGATAAGTTCTAAGGTGTCTTAGAAACATGAGGAGACGCTAATAAAATAATAAAAATGGGCTCTCTTATGGAAGCAAGTTGCACTTGCCTAAGGGGTGTTCTTAGTTGGTGGTGGGTTTAATGGAGAAGGAAGAAGAGTTAATGAGAAAGTGGAAGAGAGAGAAAAGTTAGATGGGTTACAAAGGGGGATGGTGGTGGTAGGTAGGGGGTTCACCCCTTGGTTCATGATAAACCAAGAGCAATCCCAAACCGAACCAAGCCAACCCAAACCAAGAATAAACCAAGCCCAGGAAGAAAATTAAGCAAGAAAATCATGCAATACAAGAATAAATACGTACACGTATTCCAGAAATACGTAATACGAACCACAAGCATTACAAATTACTTGTCTCCTTTTCGTCGCAGGTATAATTCGTGAACCCTAGTTTTCGCCTATGAAGGGTTAGAACACGTATTAGATCTGTTTAACTTTCTATCGATCAATATGCACACCAAAGGAAGGGTCCTGGGAATCCCCAGTTCTATCAATTGGTATCAGAGCCACTTTGGATCTACGTATTGATTGATACGTCCATGTTGTCCAATAAAACCTGTGCTGTGTAATAGTTGGTAGATGTAGATCTGTTCTAACTCAGTTTTGTAGGCATCTTAGATCCAACTATTTTGGTCCAATGCATGTTTTTGATTGTGTTGTTTAAACTACGGACATGTCGTGGATGTTGTTGTTGCTGTGGATGTAATTAAAATCACGAGGGTTGATCGAGCTTATTATTTTAATTTTTTAATCTAGATTATGTGTGAACTCCTTCGGGAGGCATAGGATTGATGTAGTTTTAATTATTTTTGATCAATTGTGATGGCGGTGGTGGCTTTTCTGACGCTGGACGAGATGCTGGTTTTAAGCAGTCCAAAGGCTAACATATGATTTTCGATGAAAGAATCGACAGCTAAAACCTTTAAAAAATTAGGGCGCTGCCCCGAACCCTGCGACCTGACCGGGCAGATCGAACCCCGAATAGATCTGCACAGCGCCATATTTTAGATTTGGAAATTTGAGGATGGAGCAGCAATGATGACCATAATAGTTGGATATTTTCTCTTATTTTTGTCAGTTTGCTTTTTCTGATTATGCATGTTTATTATTGTGTGGTTGTTTTTTTTAAAAAACCAAGCCTACATTAATAATGGTCAACATAAACATAATATCAACTAGTACAAAAACCCTCATTGTTAAATAACTAAGTGGAAGAGGATATTTATTTAGTATAAATCCTATGGTCTCTATTACTGGTTTGTAGGTGATGTAATTATACTTGCGTGTCGGCTTTAGTGCTTTCCTTCATATCAGATGAGTATAATTATGGATCACCAATACAAACTTCCTTAGGGATAATTGTAGAAAGTTACCTAGTATGTGTTCATTTCTCCATCTGAAGGAACTGATTACAAGGTAATGGACTTAGTATTAAGTAATGGTATATACTTAGATACAAATAATGGTATCCTCCCCATCGGAGTCACTGCTATTATTTGTATGACCAGAGCAAGATCAGCATATTAATTTTATTTGTCATAAATTTATGTTGACATGATAGTAAAATTAATAAGAAAAACCTACTTGAACAAAGTTAAATTTGTATACGTCCACACTATCGTGGCATGCTAAATTCATGGTGTTCAAGGTGTTGGTGAATTTCTTATTATTGTTTTGAGGGAATCAATATTTAGTTAATTCAAAAAGTTTTTTTGCCCTACATAATTTTATTTATGTGATTCTCAGGATTTCAAAAAAATAGGTTCTTTCAGTCCACTTATGGTGATTCTTAAAGAAAACAAACTTACTGGACCTAATTATATTGACTGAAAATGTAATTTAGATATTGTTCTGACTGCTGAGGAGTACAAATATGTACTTGTTGAGGAATGCCCACCTAAGCCTGATGCTAACTCCGATGAAGAGGTCAAAGAGGCTTATAAGAAGTAGAAAAAGGCAGATGAGATGGCACGGTGTTACATTCTGGCATCGATGTCAAATGTATTGCAACATCAGCATCAGGCCATGGCTACTGCTTATGACATGATGTATAACCTCGAGAAACTCTTCGGACATCAGAGTAGAGCAGCTAGGCAGTTTGCTATGAAATGTTTGATGAATACAAAAATGGCTGAGGGTACACCAGTAAGGGATCATGTTCTCAAGATGATGGGTCATCTGAATGAGATGGAGATCGTTGGGGCTAAAATCGATGGGGAATCCCAGGTCGATATCATTCTCGGGACTCTGCCTAAAAGTTTTGACAATTTTTGCCTTAATTACAATATGAACAAAAGGTTGTATAGTTTGGCAGAACTTGCAAAAGAGCTACATGATGCTGAATCTCTCTTTAGGCAGAGTGGTCATATTTTTGTTTCTGAAAAGGCTTCTACTTCTAAGCCAAAATGCGGTAAGAAGAAGAATAACATTCAGAAATAGGCAAACTCAGCAAAGAAGGGCATGGGACCTCAAGGCGCGATAAAAAAGCCGAAAGGCAAATGTTTCAAGTGCAAAGGGTCAGGACATTGGAAGACTGATTGTTCACTTCTCAAACAAGGGAACAAAGAAGGTATATCTCATTTACTAGTAGTTGAAACATGTTTAGCGGTGTTATCAACCGGTACCTGGAGTGTAGATACAGGAGCCACTAATCATGTCTGTAATACATTGTAGGGGTTCCATGAAACCAGACGGCTCAGTGATGGAAAGATATGCTTGTTCATGGATGATGCTAAAAAAGTATCGGTCATTGCATTAGGAGATATTACTTTATCTTTTGGTAGAAATAAGTCTTTGACATTGAGAGATTGTCTTTATGCACCTTCACTTAGAAGGAATTTAGTTTCTGTTTCTATGTTAGTTAAGGATGGATATTCAGTTTATCTTAATGACAATATTGTTATTAGAAAAAATAAATATTTTATCTGTTCTGGTGTATTGGTTGATAATTTGTATGTAATTAATCCTATTTCGCCCACAATGCAACTTATGGAAATGAATAATATGTCATCTAACTTAAATAAGAGAAAAGAACCTTCTTGTATGAATCAAACATATCTTTGGCACTTGCGATTGGGGCATATTAACCTAAGAAGGATTCAATGACTGGTTGAAGATGGACCTTTGGGTTTATTGGAAGTGGAGGCACTACCAGTCTGTGAATCCTGCTTGAAAGGTAAAATGACCAAAAGGCCTTTTACGGCAAAGGGGTATATGGCCAAAGATGTGTTAGAATTGGTTCATTCTGATTTGTGTGGACCCATGACTATCCAAGCTAGAGGTGGCTTTGAATATTTTGTCACATTTATTGACGGTTGTTCAAGGTATGGCTACATTTATTTGATGCGCCGTAAGTCTGAGTGCTTTGAGAAATTCAAAGAGTACAAGGCTGAAACGGAGAAACGTCATGGAAAATGTATCAAGTCATTACGATCATATCGTGGTGGCGAGTACCTCTTTGGAGAGTTTAGGGATTATTTATCAGAGGCTGAGATTGCATCCCAATTGACTGCACCTGGAACGCCCCAGCAGACTGGTGTAGCCGGCAGAAGGAATAGAACTCTTTTGGAGATGGTTAGATCGATGATGAGTTATTCGGATTTGCCTGATTCGTTTTGGGGATATGCCTTAGAGACTGTAGCTTAAATTTTGAACTTGGTTCCTTCTAAGTCAGTACCTCTTGCTCCCATAGAGCTGTGGATTGGGCGTAAGCCTAGTCTGAAACATGTTCACATTTGGGGTAGTCCAGCACATGTACTGAATGGGAAAGCAGATAAGTTGGAATCTCGTACAAAAGTATGCTTATTTGTAGGCTATCCAAGAGGAACGAAAGGAGGTTTATTTTATAGTCCTAAGGATCAGAAGGTCATTGTTAGCACCAATGTCCGATTCTTAGAGGAAGACTATGTGATGAACCATAAACCCACAAGTAGAGTTGTTCTAGAAGAACTGAGATGTGAGACACCAAGTACTTCAGTACCAACAATACAAGAGAATGAACCACAAATAACTGCATAATGTGTCACAAATGTTAGACCACAACCGATAGTGTTTCATCGTAGAGGAAGGGTTGTGATACAACCTGATAGATATATATTCTTGGGAGAGTCGTCAGACTACGTCCCTGAGGAACAAGATTATGATCCCTGTACCTACAATAAAGCACTCCAAGAGATAGATACAGAGTCTTGGCAGAAAGCAATGATATCTAAAATAGAATCTATGGATTCTAATCAGGTCTGGGAGCTTATAGAACCACCCGTTGGTGTAAAAGCCATTAGATGCAAGTGGGTCTATAAGAGAAAAAGAGGATCAGACGGTAAGGTTGAAACATTTAAAGCTCGGCTTGTAGAAAAAGCTTTTACTCAAAGAGATGGTATCGATTATGAGGAAACCTTTTCTCCTGTAGCTATGCTTAAGTCTATCTGGATTCTTTTATCTATTGCAGCTCATCTCGATTAAGAGATTTGACAAATGGATGTCAAGACAGCTTTCCTTAATGGAAGTCTTGAGGATGACATCTATATGAAGCAACCAGACGGGTTCATTGAAAAGGGCCAGTAACATCTTTTTTGTAAGCTCAAGAAGTCCATTTATGGACTTAAGCAAGCTTCTAGATCTTGGAACATATGTTTTGATCAGGTGATAAAATCCTATAGATTTGATCAATGTCGGGATGAATCATGTGTATACAGAAAGTGTGACGGAAACGTGGTGGTGTTCCTAGTACTTTATGTGGATGACATCTTGCACATTGGAAACAATGTGAAGGTGTTATCTGATGTAAGTGTATGGTTATCCAAACAGTTTGATATGAAGGACTTGGGAGAAGTAGGTCACATCCTTGGGATCAAAGTTCTACGAGATCGCAAGAAAATGATGTTGGGCTTATCCCAAGCTTTTTATATCGATACTGTGCTAACTCGTTTTAGTATGCAAAATTCTAAGAAAGGTTTCTTACCTTATAGACATGGAATTGCTCTATCAAAGGAGCAGTGTCCGAGGACACCTAAATAGATAGAGAACGTGAAGGTAGTTCCTTATGCTTCAGCAGTAGGAAGCTTAATGTATGCAATGCTATATACGAGACCAGACATCTGCTTTGCCGTAGGCATGGTAAGCAGATATCAGTCTAACCCAGGACAAGAGCACTGGACTTCCGTAAAGCATATTTTGAAGTACCTGAAAAGCACTAAAGAATATATGCTAGCTTACCAGGCAGATAGTTTAGTTCCCTTGTGTCACCCCCGTTTCCCATATTTCGTATTCATGCTCATAGTTGGATTTTGCCATGTATTTTTATTTTTCTCGACTTGTGGAATTTTGGATTTTCTCGTATTTTGGGTTTCGGCTCGGCTCGGTTTTAGTTGGTTTAGTTTGATTTTAAGCCCAAAGGAACACTTTAACCTATACTCCACCCTCATTCCACCACAACCCACCCTCATTAAATCCCCACCTAACTTTCTCTCTCCTCCATAATTTCCATTAATTTCTCCATCTTCTTCTTCCTCCTTCCTCCACCAACACCATAGGCAAGTGCACCTTGCCACCATATAGGAACCCAATTTTATTTGTCCATTAGCTAGATTTGGCCATGGAGAACAACATTAGAACTTGTCATTTTTGCTTTTGATCCATGGATTTCTATAGATCTAAGTTTCCCCTATTTTTTCGGATTTACATGGTTTTGATCTATTTAAGTTGGATTTTTGTGGGTTTTGATGTTCCTATGTTGGGGAGAATCAAATTTCACCCATGTTAGAACTTTAAAAATCCGGATTTGGAGTTGTGATGGCCAAGTTGTGGTATTTTGAAGTTTTGGAACCCATTGGAGCTCCTTCTCAACAATGGAGAAGAAGACCCTCCCTGCTGGCCCGCCTTGCGTTGCGCCCTTACGCGTACGCCCGTCCTGCACTGGCGCGCCTTGCACGCTGCCCAGCAACCCGCCTTGTGCCGTGCCCTTGCGTTCGTGCCAGTCCTGCGCTGGCACGCCTTACGCGCTGCCCAGCCACCCGCCTTGCGCAGCGCCCTTGTGCGCGCTTAGACCGTGCTGGCCGTGTTCTGCGCACGCCGCCCCCGCGTGCTACGCTCTTACGTGCTACGCTCTTGCGCGCTACGCTCTTGCGCGCGCCTCATCCCCGCCTGCACGCCTAGCGCGCCCGACCTGCCGCACCCTCGCACAATTTGCTCCTGTGCCCTCCAGCGCGCCCTAGTGGCTGCGCCCCCTGCACACCCTAGTGGCTGCGGCCCCCGCGTGCCTTAGCGGCTGCGCCCCCTGTGCACCCTAGTGGCTGCACCTCCTGCGCACCCTAGTGGCAGCGCCCTCGCGCCCCCTAGCCCGAGCCCTTGCCCGACGCCCTTTGGGCTGCCTCTTGACTTAGCACACCTTGTGCCATAGTGTCCCTTGGTTTTCTCTTGGTCCTTGTCTTCTCTTGTTGATTTGTGTTTTCTGAGATTTCTTGCCCACATCACGACTTGAATTGACCCGACACGTCTTGACACGAATTTTCTAAGAATTGGCTTGTGACTAGCTTTCTTGATCCTGGCCATAACCTGAGATGAAAACTTGTAACTCGCAACTTGTAACTTGATTTACTTGATAACTTGATAATGGCCCGCCGTGGCGCACTCCTGAACTTGACTTGACTTGATAACCTGATAACTCGATGCTGTTGCGACAACTAGCTTAACTTAACTTGACTTGCCCTTGACACCGTGGGTGTTCCTCCTTGTTGCTTGTGTAAATCTACTTATCTTGTCTTACATCATGCCTAGGACGTGACTCCCTGGGTACCACGGCCAGGGATTTACACTAAATATAGACTAGGCTAATGATTAGATCAAACTAGAACATGAAAAATTTCCAGTCACAAGCAATCTCGTTATCTGGGCACTTTAATGGACTTGTAGCTTGCCGACGAGTAGAGCACATTTCCAGCACACTGTCATGTGTTGTACCTCTAAGTCACCTAAGGGTATATCGTCTCCTGGGCGATGTACCCAACCATACTCTCAACCCGCGGAAGGATAACTAGATAGTCTGCAGGGCTTGGGACTGGGAATTTCTCGTCTGCATCTTGTTAGTAACTAGGCTTGTGATAACCCTAATTAGTTAAGTAGTAAGCCATAGTATTTGCTTGGCCGTTTGTGAATGGATGGTGTCCAGCATTGTCATCGTCTAGTCCCAGTACCTGGTACTCCTGAACATGATTGTTTTACTTATCTTTAACAATAAATGGGTAGAGACAACGTGCCATTCAGGCGAAGGGTTACAACCTCGGTCCTTGCTTGGTTTAAGGGTTGTAACCTGGTTCCCGGAACGGTCCACGTCCCTAGTCGTTTATTGTCTTGCTGTACTCTTTACTATTTGTACTTTTCTTCTATTTCTTATGCTCTGATATGCTGGCTTTTGTTCTTATTTCGTGGCCTCCCTTGTGGCACTTGCTCTTTCTGGGGTTTGACCCAGCTGGTTTTGTGTGGCCAAATTTTGGAGCAGCACCCGAGGATCTACCGAACCTCCAGCCCGATGGTGGCGACTAGAAGGAACCCGGGCTACGAGTGGGTTTTCTATTTTATTTCGCTCACTCCATTGTAAAATCATTCTTTTGAGGCATTTAGCCGACGAGCACCTGTTAGCTCGATGCATATTTACTTACTGTCTGCCTACGGGCTGTAAACATGATTAATAAATCCTAGGGTTGATCATGTATGACTAAACTCTTGCTAGTACTCGCATTTTGTATGACTAGCTTCATGATCAACTGAATATGTAGTATTTGGGACGCCTTTTATTGTATATTTGGTGGTCTAACATCTTGTAATTATATTAATTGTTTGAGATTGAGACAATAGGCTTGACCTTAAGAGACTGTTGGCTTGTAGTAAACCCCCATATCTAGACAGCCGTGACCGTATAGTAAGATGAATTCCATTTCGATATACGTAGCTGGCTATGTACGCCCCCGCTCTCCAGTATTCTGGTTCTGGGGCGTCACATGGTTTAAGTGGAGGCCCTTGCAGGTCTTGGCATTCAAGACATGTGAGGGTTTACCGGATAGATGTCTCAATCAGTACTCGTCTTTGATCTTCATTCATATCCTCTGAATCTCTGGATTTTGCCCTGATCATGTGCTTGTATCGTTGATCTGTCCTGGTCCGTCCTTATTATTTTCCATGTGTCGTCTTCTTCAGCGACACTGTACCTGACCCCGCCGATCAGCAAGGTAGAGCACTTCTCGGGGACCAGCAACCCGGAGATCAAGCCCAGTATTCCGGAGTAGCCTCCAGAGTTGTACCTCCCGGAGGAGAACCCCCAGTTCGGCCCGTCCAGCCTGCAGAGACTGACGATGGCACCTTGGTAGGTCTCATCAGGACCTTGATAGCTTCCCAGGATAGTTGAGGAGACGCCTCGCACCAGGTAGTGGTGGATGCTTTGGCCAGAGGCGGTCATCCAGGGAACAGCGCGGCCAACACCTTCAAGCGCTTGAACCCTCCCTTCTTCGACGGCAGCGAAGATGCGATTGCCGCGGACGCTTGGCTTCAGGATACCGAGGTGGTTCTGGAAGCAGCTAGGACACCTGAGAATGAGAAGGTGGCGGTGGTACGCCTATAGTTGTTGGACTTAGCACGCAGTTGGTGGGCAGCGCAAGCCATGGGATTAGTAGCACCCATTGCTTGGACAGTGTTTAGAGAAAGATTCCAGACGAAGTATTTTGATGCTGTAGCTCGGTATGACCTACAAACGAGGTTTATCAACTTGAAACAAGGAGGCAGAACGGTCGACAGTTATGCATCTGAGTTTTCTAGACTCA
Source organism: Iris pallida (assembly GCA_029216955.1). Classification (NCBI taxonomy): domain Eukaryota; kingdom Viridiplantae; phylum Streptophyta; class Magnoliopsida; order Asparagales; family Iridaceae; genus Iris; species Iris pallida. The sequence goes on from JANAVB010011598.1 coordinate 1,485,389, forward strand.
GTAGGTTTGTTCCCACCTTGGCAACCGAGTTTGATAGGGCCCAGCGGTTCCAGCAGGGACTGCATTTAGAGATCTTGTTGGCAGTCGAGCAGTTCGAGCACCAGACGTTCGATGCGGTATTAAGAGCAGCTAGGAGGCCTGAGTACACCTCCCAGAGGATCGTGGATAGGACTGGAGGTAGAAAGCGGTCCCACAATCAGATGCACCAATCATCAGCTCCAGCCTCGGCAGCTAGGAGTTTGATCATTGAAACTCCGAGGCGGGCGACCTAAGTGACGTTCAGCATTCAATCCCAACATACCCGTAGTAGCAGAAGCAGAAGCAGACTTCCACGATGAGATGTTCTCATTGTGGGAAGCCAGGCCATGTAGTGGCGGATTGTCGTAGGGCGCAGGGATTGTGCCTGGCTTGTGGAGCGACAGATCACAAGATAGGAGCCTACCCGAATAGGGGTAGTTCATCCTCTTCCAACCTAACTAGTCCATCGGTTAGGGGACCAGCACCTATGCAACAGCAGCAGTACCCGAGGCCCTTATTGCCTCAGGCCCAGGCATTTCATCAGCAGAACCAGCAGCAGTACACCCAAGCCCAAGTGCAGAGGAGGCAGAGAGGTTTCCAGCAGAAGGGACCCGCAGCCGGAGGACAAGGTCAGGCCATAATGGTGACTATGGAAGAAGAAGTTGTACCAGGTAAGATAGTGGCAGGTACTATTCTTGTCAACTCCTCTCCAGCATCGGTATTATTTGATTCTGGTGCATCGTATTCATTCATATCTGCACGATTTTCGATACAGATAGGATTGGAGCCCGAGTCATTATCAGTGAGGCTCAATATACTTACTGGTAATGGTTTTGTGGGAGTAGATCGAGTGTTTTCCTCGTATCGGATCGTAATTAGCGGTAGAGAGTTCCCCGCTAGATTTATAGAGTTTCCTATGGCAGACTATGATATAGACTTAGGCATAGATTGGTTGAGGAACCAGTATACTAGGATAGACTGCCATGTTGGTAGGGTTATCTTTAGTATCCCAGGGGAGACAGAGTTTTCATTTTCCAGAGGCACAGTAGAATCATCATCCCCTTTATTGCGGATGGCAGTAGCAGCAGTGCAGTTACCTAGGATAGTTGAAGATTTCCCAGATGTCTTCCCAGAGGAGCTTCCAGGAATGCCGCCAGAGTGGGAGATCGAGTTCATTATAGACTTGATCCCTGGGATAACACCAGTATCAGAGCGAGTCTACAGGATGGCGCCTTCAGAGTTGGAGATCTTGTACAAGATGATTGAAGAACTCAGGACCAAGGGCTTCATTCGTGCAAGTGGATCGCCTTGGGGAGCCCCGATGCTTCTTGTAAAAAAGAAGGATGGTACGTCCAGGTTATGTGTAGATTATCGTACCTTGAACTCAGTGACAATTAAGAACAGATACCCTATCCCGAGGATAGATGACTTATTTGATCAACTCAGAGGGGCTTCAGTGTTCTCGAAGATAGACTTGCGGTCAGGATACCACCAGATCAGAGTCAGAGAGCAGGACATCCCAAAGACAGCTTTCGATCTAGGTATGGGCATTGGGAGTTTCTTGTTATGCCCTTTGGAGCAACCAATGCGCCGGCTGTATTCATGGACCTCATGAATCGTATTTTCATGCCTTATTTGGATCAGTTCGTGATTGTGTTCCTAGATGATATCCTGGTCTACAGCAAGAGCGAAGCAGAGCACGAGCAGCATCTCAGAATCATCCTTCAGACGCTTAGAGAACACCAGTTGTACGCCATGTTCAGTAAATACGAGTTCTGGCTCGATCGTATTTCGTACTTGGGTTACATCATTACTCGAGAAGGAGTAGAAGTGGATCCCCAGAAGATTGTGGCTATCGAGTCATGGCCAGTACCTAGTTCAGCGACAGAAGTTCGCAGCTTTCTTGGATTGGCCTGCTACTACCGGCGATTCGTTTCAGATTTTGCAAGGATTTCAGCGCCGATGATCCAGTTGACCCGTAAGGATGTGTAGTTCGCTTGGACAGCAGAGTGCCAGGAATCATCTGAGAAGTTGAAGCGAGGTTTGATAATGGCTCCCATTCTCACACTTCCAGACGGGACCGGAGGATTCACAGTTTATTACGATGCTTCAGGCAGAGGATTGGGGTGTATCTTGATGCAGCATGGGAAGGTAATATCTTATGTATCACGTCAACTTCATGATCATAAGAAGAATTACCCGACCCACGACTTGGAACTGGCAGCAGTAGTGTTTGCACTTAAGCTTTGGCGACACTACTTGTACGGGGACAGAGTAAAGATATTTACGGATCATAAGAGCCTGAAGTATGTTTTCACCCAGAAGGACCTTAATATGCGGCAGAGAAGATGGCTCGAGCTATTGGTAGACTATGATGTGGACTTGCAGTATCATCCAGGGAAGGCTAACGTTCTGGCTGATGCGTTGAGCAGGAGAGCCGGAGTTTACTTCCTAACGGCGCAACCAAATTTATTGGCAGATCTTCAGAAGATGGGAATCGAAGTGGTTCTTTCTACCAACATGGCATTGATGGCCAGTCTACAGGTTCAGTCCAACATAGTTGAGAGGATTCAGATGGCACAATCTACAGATTCCAAGATTCAGTGGCTCAGAACAGAGTGTGAGGCAGGAAGAAGGCCAGAGTTGTGCGTTCATGAAGATGGTACACTTCGGCACGGCACTCATCTTTGTGTACCCAGTGGAGATATCAGACAAGAGGTCATGGCAGAAGCTCATAGTTCGCAGTATTCTGTTTATCCCGGTGGCACAAAGATGTACCGTGATATTCGTCAGCATTTCTGGTAGAATGGCATGAAGAGGGAGATAGCCCGGTTTATCTTTCGGTGTTTGGTTTGCCAGTAGGTTAAAGCTGAACATCAGAGGCCCGCTGGATTTCTTCAGCCCTTGCCGATTCCAGAATGGAAGTGGGAGCATGTGACCATAGCTTTTGTGACTGGATTGCCTAGGTCCCCAGCTGGTCGAGATGCTATTTGGGTTATAGTTGTCCGGCTCAGGAAGGTGGCTCATTTTCTCCCATTCAGAGTTGGGCAGTCTACGGCTCAGCTAGCAGAGATGTACCTCAGGCAGATTGTCAGGCTTCATGGTGTGCTCGTCAGTATCACCTCGGACCGAGATTCAAGATTTATATCACACTTTTGGCGTAGCCTGCAAGAAAGTTTGGGAACTCACCTTCAGTTTAGCTCAGCTTATCATCCGCAGATAGATGGTCAGTCAGAGCGCACAATTCAGACTCTTGAAGACATGTTGAGATCTTGTACATTTGACTTCGGTAGTTCATGGGAGGATCACCTACACCTGGTTGAGTTCTCGTACAACAACAGTTTCCAGGCCAGCATTCAGATGGACCCGTTCGAGGCGCTATATGGCAGGAAGTGGAGATCCCCGCTAGCATGAGATGATATCGGAGAAAGGTAGATGCTCGGTCCAGAAATGATTGCCCAGACAGTTGAAGTAGTCAGAAAAGTCAGGGGTCATCTCCGAGTTGCCCAAGATCGCCAGCGACATTGGGCCGATGCCCATCGGCGTCCCTTAGAGTTTGCTATCAGCGACCATGTATTCCTTAGAATCTCGTCTAACCGCGGCGTCATTCGCTTTGGCGTACGGGGAAAGCTTAGTCCTAGGTATATAGGGCCGTTCGACATCCTGAAGCGAGTAGGAGATGTATCCTATCGTCTCGCTCTTCCGCCGTCGCTAAGTAAGGTGCATGATGTATTCCATGTGTCCCAATTTCGACGGTATATCCCGGACCCGAGCCATATCCTGGACCATTCGAAATTGGTTGTTGGTACCAACCTTTTGTATGAGGAGAGGCCCGTGTCTATATTGGACCGGAGGGAGAAGATACTCAAGAACATGACTATTAACTTAGTCCGTGTTGCTTGGGGTCATTACTCTCTAGGTGAGTCAACGTGGGAGCGTGAGGACGACATCCGATCGCGATATCCCTACTTATTTGACCCATAAGGTATAATGTCTTCCTTATGCCTTATGCTTTCCATCCCTTGCTTGCATGTATGATTGTATGATTGAACTGCTTAGTGTAGTTGTTGGTGCTTAGTGTAGCTTGTCGTGGAAATCTCTAGCTCTTTGATTAAATTTCGAGGACGGAATTCTTTTAAGGAGGGTAGAGTTGTCACCCCCGTTTCCCGTATTTCGTATTCATGCTCATAGTTGGATTTTGCCATGTATTTTTATTTTTCTCGACTTGTGGAATTTTGGGTTTCGGCTCGGCTCGGTTTTAGTTGGTTTGGTTTGATTTTAAGCCCAAAGGAACACTTTAACCTATAATCCACCCTCATTCCACCACAACCCACCCTCATTAAATTACCACCTAACTTTCTCTCTCCTCCATAATTTCCATTAATTTCTCCATCTTCTTCTTCCTCCTTCTTTCACCAACACCATAGGCAAGTGCACCTTGCCACCATGTATGGACCCAATTTTATTTTTCTATTAGCTAGATTAGGCCATGGAGAACAACATTAGAACTTGTCATTTTTGCTTTTGATCCATGGATTTCTATAGATCTAAGTTTCCCCTATTTTTTGGATTTACATGGTTTTGATCTATTTAAGTTGGATTTTTGTGGGTTTTGATGTTCCTATGTTGGGGAGAATCAAATTTCACCCAAGATAGAACTTTAAAAATCCAGATTTGGAGTTGTGATGGCCAAGTTGTGGTATTTTGAAGTTTTGGAACCCATTGGAGCTCCTTCTCAACAATGGAGAAGAAGTCCCTCCCTGCTGGCCTGCCTTGCACCGTGCCCTTGTGCGCGCGCCCGTCCTGCGTTGGCACGCCTTGCGCGCTGCCCAGCCACCCGCCTTGCATCGCGCCCTTGCGTGCGCGCCCGTCCTGCGCTGGCGCGCCTTACACGGTGTCCAGCCACCCACCTTGCGCAGCGCCCTCGTGCGCGCCTAGCCCGCACTGGCCGCGTTCTGCGCACGTCGTCCCCGCGTACTGTGCTCTTGCGTGCGCGTCATCCCCGCCTGCGCGCCTAGCACGCCCGGCCTGCTGCACCCCCGCGTAGTTTGCTCCTGCGCCCCCTACACGCCCTAGTGGATGCGCCTCCTGCGCACCCTAGTGGCTGCGCCCCCCGCGCACCCTAGCGGCTGCGCTCCCTGCGCACCCTAGTCGCTGCGCCCCCTGCGCACCCTAGTGGCAGCGCCCTCGCGCCCCCTAACCCGAGCCCTTGCCCGACGCCCTTTGGGCTGCCTCTTGACTTAGCACACCTTGTGCCATGGTGTCCCTTGGTTTTCCCTTGGTCCTTGCCTTCTCTTGTTGATTTGTGTTTTCTGAGATTTCTTGCCCACAGCACGACTTGAATTGACCCGACACGTCTTGACACGAATTTTCTAGGAATTGGCTTGTGACTAGCTTTCTTGATCCTGGCCATAACCTGAGATAAAAATTGTAACCCGTAACTTGTAACTTGATTTACTTGATAACTTGATAGTGGCCCGCCGTGGCGCACTCCTGAACTTGACTTGACTTGATAACCTGATAACTCGATGCTGTTGCGACAGCTAGCTTAACTTAACTTGACTTGCCCTTGACACCGTGGGTGTTCCTCCTTGTGGCTTGTGCAAATCTACTTGTCTTGTCTTGCATCATGCCTAGGACGTGACTCCCTGGGTACCACGGCCAGGGATTCGCACTAAATATGGATTAGGCTAATGATTAGATCAAACTAGAACATGGAGAATTTCCAGTCATAAGCAATCTCGTTATCTGGGCACTTTAATGGACTTGTAGCTTGCCGACGAGTAGAGCACATTTCTAGCACACTGTCATGTGTTGCACCTCTAAGTCACCTAAGGGTATATCGTCTCCTGGGCGATGTACCCAACCATACTCTCAACCCGCGGAAGGATAACTAGATAGTCTGCAGGGCTTGGGACTGGAAATTTCTCGTCTGCATCTTGTTAGTAACTAGGCTTGTGATAACCCTAATTAGTTAAGTAGTAAGCCGTAGTATTTGCTTGGCTGCTTGTGAATGGATGGTGTCTAGCATTGTCATCGTCTAGTCCCAGTACCTGGTACTCCTGAACATGATTGTTTTACTTATCTTTAACAATAAATGGATAGAGACAACGTGCCATTCAGGTGAAGGGTTACAACCCCGATCCTTGTTTAGTTTAAGGGTTGTAACCTGGTTCTCGGAACGGTCCACGTCCCTAGTCGTTTATTGTCTTGCTGTACTCATTACTACTTGTACTTTTCTTCTATTTCTTATGCTCTGATATGCTGGCTTTTGTTCTTATTTCGTGGCCTCCCTTGTGGCACTTGCTCTTTTTGGGGTTTGACCCAGCTGGTTTTGTATGACCAGATTTCGGAGCAGCACCCGAGGATCTACCGAACCTCCAGCCCGATGGTGGCGACTAGAAGGAACCCGGGCTACGAGTGGGTTTTCTATTTTGTTTCGCTCACTCCATTGTAAAATCATTCTTTTGAGGCGTTTAGCCGACGAGCACCTGTTAGCTCGATGCATATTTACTTACTGTCGGCCTACGGGCTGTAAACATGATTAAAAAATCCTAGGGTTGATCGTGTATGACTAAACTCTTGCTAGTCCTCGCATTTTGTATGACTAGCTTCATGATCAACTGAATATGTAGTATTTGGGACGCCTTTTATTATATATTTGGTGGTCTAACATCTTGTAATTATGTTAATTGTTTGAGATTGAGACAATAGGCTTGACCTTAAGAGACTGTTGGCTTGTAGTAAACCCCCATATCTAGACAGCCGTGACCGCATAGTGAGATGAATTCCATTTCGATATACGTAGCTGGCTTTGTACGCCTCCGCTCTCCAGTTTTGGGGCGTCACACCTTGTGGTATACAGACTCAGATATTCAGTCAGATAGGGATTCCAGAAAATCTACCTCAGGTTATGTATTTACTTTAGGAGGTGGTGCCATTGTGTGGAGGAGTATCAAGCAAAAATGTATTACTGATTCTACCATGGAAGCCGAGTATGTGGCAGCCTCTGAGGCAGCCAAAGAAGCGGTTTGGCTCAGAAACTTTCTGTTGGACTTGGATGTGGTACCTAGTTTGCCTAAGTCTATTATACTTTATTGTGATAATAGTGGTACAGTTGCAAACTCGAAGGAACCACGAGCCCATAAGACAGGCAAACATATTGAGCGCAAGTACCACCTGACACGAAATTTTGTAAAGAATGGAAAAGTTGCTGTGATCAAGATAACATCAGTCGACAACCTAGCTGATCCCTTTACAAAGGGCTTACCAGCTAAGGCTTTTGATAGTCATATTGAGGGAATGTGAGTCAGATGTGTAGCAGCATGGCTTTAAGTATAAGTAGGAGATTTGTAGCAGTATACTGAAAAGCAATGCTTTGAGTATAAGTGGGAGATTGTTAGGGTTATATACTAAAAGCATCACTTTTGTAGTAACCTTATTTCCTTAAATTTTGAATGTTAATCATATGGGCAAATGTTTGCATATTGTATTTATTGCAAATGTTAATGCAAATGTCTGATATTCGATATTATAGATAATATGGTGTGTGGTGTCACACAGAAGATCATATTATCAGTTCCCTATGGAGTATATAAATAGTTTACAACCTAGATGGACTTGGACAATCTATTGGAAAGGTTGTAGTGTAATCTGGTATTAGTCAATCTTGACTATAGGTTTACACTAGTACACTTTGTGTGTATTGAACAGGACCACTTGAGGTTGTTCTCTTTGTACTGACTACATAAGAGAACAAACACCTCTGTTATTATGGATGCTTGTGCTCTTAATCTGGATATAATAACGGACATGTATATGTAGTGTGCATTACTTTGACTCATAAAAGAGTGAGATTCATTATGGATCAAAAACCTCTATGAATTGGGTAATAACATTATATGTATGATGGGCTGTTGATTATAAATAGAATCCATGTCCCGATACATCTGGTTTATGATGTCCCCTTAAGGAGCTCATAAGGATTGTCATATAAACCCTGCAGGTGGATTATATCCGGCATGATAAATAAAGTTGAGTGGTACTACTTAAGGATAAAAGATGTCGAATCAATATAGTTGTCAGTAACTTAATTTGATCGACGGACATACGATATCTTAACATGGGGAGCCAAACGAGCGTATAATAAAAGGAGCCCACAAACATAATTTAGAATTAGAGAGGTAGTGCAACAATAGCTCATTAGTGGACTGAGCTATTATTAATGGGCCTGGATTGTGCGTTCGGGCTGAACACGGGATATCTAGATCCGTTAGGAGACCTAACCCTAATTTCTCCTCATGGTCCCTGTCGTAGCCTATATATATCCTCTATTCTCTGGCCTCCAGATTACTGATCAGAAATCTGAAACTTTCTCTAAATTCGTGATTCACGTAAGGAGAGAAAAAGAGGGCTGCCAAGCAGAAGAAAAGGTTGGAAGATCGTCGCCTATACGACGTCCAACTCGAGGAAGGAATACGTGCAGAAGTTCTTGGGGTCGTCCGCTCGAGATTGCCAGGAATTACTTGTCTCCTTTTCGCCGCAGGTATAATTTGTGAACCCTAGTTTCCGCCTATGAAGGATTAGAACACATATTAGATCTGTTTAACTTTCTATCGATCAATACACACACCAAAGGAAGGGTCCCGGGAATCCCCAGTTCCATCACAAGGAGCATCTCAGTACAAAATCAGGACCAGTACCTCGAAGGATAAACTGGACTTATAGCACAGATACAAGTAGTCATGGCAGAAACAAGGACAAATCTGTCAGTCACATGAAATCATCTGCCCACATCGTGGCATGGATATCATGTCAAGTATATGTCCAGGATCACTACTAGAATAGCATCTCAAGTACACATGAGAGCCTACAACTCAAATCATCAAGTCGATCTACCCATCAAATCAATCTACCAAAAGTCTCCCATCTTCGATGGAATAAATATCCTGTCATGAAGGATAATCACCAATTACCAGGCTAATCACTATTAACACTGCTAGGATCTTTGGCTCACAATAATCCTCTGAATCATTGATCATAAGCTATCAACAAACAAGTCTCACAGCTTTCAAGATATAAAAATCAAACCAGGTTTTGGGCGTTTGGGAAGTCGAGTAAAAATCATGTAATGATGTCCTCTATATTCTCCTCGTTTCGCGAAGCACTCACACAATCATCAGAATCCAGGAATCCAAATAGTCATATCTGATCAGAATAAACGTCATCTAAAAAGAAATGACAACACTATCCAAGAGTCCATATGAGTCTATCAAATCAATATCCCGGGAATTATACTCCACATAATACTCAATCCTCAGACATATCCAAGGTTACAATCCCAATATATAGGACAATTGTCAGCCCTATCTAGCTAGACTAGGATAACTCCTAGAATAAATAGTCAAGGAACAAGAATATATTAATTAATGCTGCTAGAAAAATGGCAAGGATTGCATGAACCGCTTTGTAGCATATCCACAACCCTTAAACAAAACAAAGACCAGGGTTGCAGACCATCCCCCGAGTGGAACAACGCTCCTCACGCTATCTGACGGACAAGACAGGTCAAGTTGCTAGGTGACTAATCTAGTCATGAGTCTACCTAGCAGGTACTAGAATAAGGTATACTATAAAAATAAATCGGCAGGAGTCTAGTTCAGCAAACCAAAGGAACGGTTGTGCCTAATTTTTTGTACCAAATTCTCGACCAAGAATTCTAGAAAAGTTCGACAGAGTCCCCTTTGTATTCTGGACGGAAGCTTCCAGTGAATTGGGGCTAAATCTACTTGGCGCAACCCTTCGCAGAATTGCAAACTGAGAACACTAAGTCTCAGCTTCCAGCAGCACTTCGATGTGTACTGGGAACCAAATCATACCCGAGACCACTAAGTCTCGACCTCTAGCAACACTACAATGCGTACTGGGCGCCAAGCCAACACATACGACAAGAATCGCCACGCAGGGTGCATAGTCATATCCAAGTCACAAGCACAGTCACAGAAATAGTTAGCCAAAGCCGTCACCCGACTGCGAGTCAGACTCGGAGCACATGGAGACAAGCCATACATGTGTGTCGTGCTTGTGTCCTGGGAGGTGTGGATGACCCATCCGAGTTGTCAAATACGGTCATAACTCGGTATCGAACCAAGCTATCCTTGGTCATCATCATGACAGTTCTACTACTATGCTGCACTACTCACAGTTATACATTTACAATTACAAATGAATTAAATATAATAAAATCTAGGAGAGAGAGCAAGAGCCGTCGATGAGCAAGGGATACTTGCCTAGAGGGCTCGAATAGATAAGTAAGTCGTCGGTGATCGGGATCCAGGTAGCACGTCCATCGAGGTCCTCAGAACACAAAATAAACAATCATCAGCATTAAATAATAAATAAATAGAATAATCACAAGAGATGACATGAGGCTATACCGTACAGGTCCCGCAAGCAATACAGGGATCCAGCACAAAAACTGAGGCACATAGATCGATACGGACAGGCAAACCAAGGCGTGTACGTATATCGAGACGTACATGAGAATCGAGATGGCATAAATATCGAGAGAAACAAAAACATGCACGTAAATCGAGACATGTACGTAGATCGAGGAATCAAGAATATCATGATGGCACATGAATCAATATGACATGCAAATCGAGTCATACACGCAGATCAAGATGAGACAAGATACAATATGACACATAAATCAATACGGCACGCAAATTGATGTGGCACGGGTCACAAGGTAGGCACAAAGGCCGGAACACATGAATCAAGACAATACGTAACCTAAGATAATACTGTATCCGATGCAATACGGGGCTCTAGGCATCCCACTTCCCAAGCAACACGTGGATCGATGTGTCACGACCCGCACCCTAAAGTAAGGGCACGAGACGTGAATACGTCCATCCTACGCCGCAGTGTCGGCGGTAGAACGCTGTCCTAGGTCACAACATCTAGCAATGTATATAACTAACAGTTTATACTCCCCGAACGGGGTAACATAGTAATAGAACTCAATCACAACAAAGGAAGAGATAACACGAAATGAAATGGAACTCAAGGAAGTGCAATAGATAAAACAGTAGTCTAAGATAATCCCAGCAATACAAAATCTCAGATAAAAGAATATATACAAAACTGATCTCCAAAATAGAGTCTAACTAGAACATGATCCAACTACAAAAATATAATGGCCTAACTATCTAGTCTAGGCAGTCGGGGGAAAGTCCTCAGTTACTGCTGGATCCTCCTGAGGGTCCAGCTCACAGGTGTCATATAGGGCTGCCCCGTAGTAGGTGTCCAGGCAAGCCTCCTCCTCGTCCTCTATAATATTTTCAACAGGTCCAGTCAGGACAGGAGCGAGCACAGTACATCTCAACAATTCATAGCAGGTTAGAAAATATAAACTTGCAGTAAAGTAAGATACAAGTATTGAAGAAATACGATATGTAAACAGGAAGAGAACTGTAATATAAATATCTACTATACATAGAGAACTAACAGTGGCTAGTGATGTAGAGTACATGATAGCATATGTGAACGGGACAGATTTGTACATGATCTACACTAAAGAGTTGTACATGATCTACTACTATGAAATTGTTCACATGACTATTAGCACTCCCCCGTTTCCCCAATCAATACACAAGGATCTAAACAGGTTATGTTATTGTATATGATATCACATGGGGGCCCATATAGGGTGCACATGATAGTATACATGGGGGCTCCGTGAATATGAGAGTACAAGATTCACAGGAGTGCACATGTAAAATAGAAGCACAGGAGTACATGATGTAAGTGAAACGCACAAGCACAATATACCCGATGCTCCCGAGGGGGATAACATTGCATGTAGAGATCCATATAGTACCAATCCGTGTGACCAACGTGACAGTACAAGTAAAGTAATCTACTGCAGGAAATAATTCTAAGCAGGATATGAAATGATCAGAGAATGTACTCGCCTGTAACTGAGTGTCCGGTATGAAATGTACTGTCCAAGGAGTGGTGTCTGGCTCCTAATCAGAACAGCACAAGTCACAACAAGTCCAGAATATCAAAATGGAGTCCTACTATGCATTCTATATGATTCTAAGTCAATCTAGACCAAAGTTAACTCATGGTCAACTCTGGTCAACCCTAGAAGTCAAACTAGGTCAACCAAGTCTAGTTGAGTCTAAACTAGGCTAAATTAGTCTAATCAAGCCTAGCTTAGTTTATACTAGGACACACAAGCCTATACTAGCTAGTACACACCACTACAAGGCTATGCAAGCCTGAACCAAGCCTATCCCAACTATATCACATATCACAACATAGCTATATGTAATATAACTAGCATACACTCAAACATGTCTAACTTATTATCAATATACATATATATATTTAGATACATTACATTAGGCATTCCATTTTATATAGTTATACATATGCCTATTTTACATACATTACATTATATATATATATACATATATGTATAGACATCCACATATAGTATATACCTACATGTATAATAAGAGAGAGGGAAGGCATGTGCTTGTGGGCTGTGATATTTGTGCAGGAAAGCAATATGGCAGTGAACAAGTGAGCTGTGTGGGTGTACAGGAAGGTGACAAATCAAGTGTGTGTGTATGAACTAAGTGCAGGAAAATGACAGTGACACTGCCCTGTTCTCAGGTTGAAACAAGGGCTCAGTTAAGAAGGAAAGTGCTAGAGTGCAAAGGTGTGTGATCAGGTATTAAATGCAGGAAATAACAGTGTAAGTGAAACTAAACCATGGTGAACCATGCATCAGAAAATAGGGATTAAAGAGTTTACTTAGGACTAGAAAACAGTGGAGGGTGGCAATGTGTACAGACAGTGCATGTGAAAAGAAGATAGTGTGTGTACAAGGCAAAGTGCAGGAATTAACAAATGTGAAGAGTGTGTAAATAGTGTATATATATTCATTGGAAAAGACAGTGAATGATAAGAGAGAAGGAAAAATTCAATACAAATCAAACTGGAATTGGTTCACATTAACTCTCAAGTCCAACTCTACTACAATCCCAGGTTTCTATCCTTATAAGCTAACAGGAACTTGTTCCAGAAATTCACAAGGGTGCAAGGTAATCTAATTCCAGGTTAACATTGGAAGGATAGCAGTTATAAAATAATTAACCAATTAACAGTCCCAAACCAACAGTCCAATCATCAAGTCTGTGAAGGACTTAGGAATATAATTAACAGTCCAACAGCAATACATATATATTTGAAAGAACAGGGAAGGAATGAAGAAAGGACAGTTCAACATCAGTCAAAACTGGAAATGAAAGTTAGCAGGAAATAGCATTACTTGTATCAGTTATACATTGCCTCTACTCATAGGCCAAAATCCCATTTTCACAACCAACAATCCATATTCCACTGTAAACACTAAACTAACTGGTATTGTGATATGTAGGCATCCAAATTGTTTAAACAATTATAGCAAAATCAGGAAGAAATTGGTTTGCATACATCTGAAAACTTGGTGTTAATGTAGGTATCAGGAAACAGTGATAACACATTTTGAATCCAATATTTCAGAGAAACTCAACTTAAAACATGTAAACTAATCCACATACATTATACAATATATATTAGGATCTAATTTAACAACTAAAACAGGAATTAAATCCATAGGATTGAATTTATACAAATAGCAAAAACTCAAACAGTGCACGAGCACAGCCTGTGCAAACCCGTGCGGTGTCTCGTGCACCCTCGACACGACACGAGAGCATCTCTAACTTGGAGGGCTTCATGTCAGTCATGGCCCCATGGCCCATGCCAAATGGCATGGCCTGAGTCGCCGTGTCCAGCGAGTTGTTGGCCCCGAGTAGCAGGGGAAACAACACAGTCCCGAGCCAGTACACGCACGCGTGTCCAGGCTGGTTTGCACCCGACACAGACACGAAATGACCATGGTGTCTGCACAAAAATCAATGAGCATACAAGGATCTACATTCCTATTCAAACCAAATTTAAAAATAGTAAAGTTGAACTCTCAGAGGCATTTGGTCGAACACCTAACACACACGACTGATACGTGTCCAGAACGGACATGAAACCACTGACACAGGACACGAACCTTATCCTGGCATTAGAGGGACTGTTAGGGCTTCCTATTGGTGAAGACTACATGAAGTTTCAGGAGAAATGAAGGAGATACCTCAATGTGAAGTTTCAATGGAAAATGGCTCTTCTAGCTCTTTGCTTGATGTGCAATCACTTCCAATCAATAGCAAACTGAACCGAAACTTCCATATCAGCAAGAATACCAGTGTTAGAAATCATTGCAACTAATTTGGAGATTTTAGGACCTATTATGGAATTAAAATAGATTTATTAAGACAAGAACTCACCTTTTTCTTCTTGGATCTATTTTTTCTAAGGAGGGAGGCTAGCCCTAAAAACTAGGAGGATATTTATAATGGGGGAATCCTTAGGTGGATATGGTGGCCGGCCAAGTGGGTTAGGGTTAGGGTCTTGTCATTTGGTTGGGCCTTGGGCCACTACAAAGCTAAATGTAGATTTGATTTAAACAAGGTTCTAAACCACAAGTCATGGCTTATGACTTCTATTCCTATTTGCTAAAATGACTTAAACCAAGTCTTAGGCTAGGTTAGACTAGAGTCACTTGACCTAACCATGGCCCACTAACTAGGGTTAGTTTCTAGGTAGGTCTACAAAGTCAACACTAGCCAAAAGTCAACCTAGTCAAACAATTCCAAATAAATTCCCAAAAATTCCCATAAATTCTAATTAATTCTAATAAATTTAAAAATACCCCAAAATGATAAAAATACCCTCACACTAGAAATGTGGTAGTGACAAATCTACCCTCTTTAAAAGAATTTTGTCCTCGAAATTGAAAGGCGAAATGCAACTGATGAGAAGGATAGAAAGTATACCTCAAGGTCCAAAAAGACAAAGGTACCGCTCGCACATCTCATCCTCCCGCTCCCAGGTAGACTCTCCTGGAGAATGATGCCTCCATGCGATG
The DNA here is from genome assembly GCA_029216955.1 of Iris pallida. Classification (NCBI taxonomy): domain Eukaryota; kingdom Viridiplantae; phylum Streptophyta; class Magnoliopsida; order Asparagales; family Iridaceae; genus Iris; species Iris pallida. The sequence goes on from JANAVB010011598.1 coordinate 1,500,447, forward strand.
CGTACCAACGGTATCACCTGGTTCCTCAGAACCTTCTCCCGTCGATCCAGAATCTCCACAGGCTGCTGTGGATAGCTGAAAGAAGGACCCACCTCAATCTCCGAATGATCGAGCACATGGCTAGGGTCAGCCACATACCGTCTCAACTGTGATACATAAAATACGTTGTGGACCCCCACAAGTACAAGCGGCAAGTCTAGCCTGTAAGCCACGTCACCGACTCTACCGCTGATAACGAAAGGGCCGATGAAGCGCGGGCTAAGCTTTCTGCCTCCACCAAAATGTATCGTACCACGAGTCGGAGATATCCTTAAGAAAACCTGGTCTCCGACCTAATCACAAGCAAGGTCTCAATTAAATTAAATAATAAACATGATCAAAAATCACAAACAAACAACCTAAATCTAATCCTACTCTAATCTGTACCTCAAACTCCAAGGGCCTCCGGTGGCTATCGGCCCAGTGCCGATGTCTGTCCTGCACTACACGAAGTCTGTCCCTAATAAGCTTCACCTTCTCGGCCGCATCCACAATTATCTCTGGCCCCAGTAAAGCTCGCTCACCAACATCATCCCAGGATAAGGGTGTACGGCACCTACGCCCGTACAGAGCCTCGAAAGGTGACATCTCGATGCTGGCCTGGAAACTTTTGTTATAGGCAAACTCCACCAAATGAAGATGATCCTTCCAAGAACCTCCAAAGTCCAGGACGCACGTCCGCAGCATATCCTCAAGAGTCTGAATAGTCCGTTCTGACTGTCCGTCTATCTGGGGGTGGTATGCAGTACTAAACTTGAGCTGAGTGCCTAAGCTGGTCTGCAGACTCCTCCAGAAATGGTAAGTAAAACGGCTATCCCGATCTGAGACGATGCTAACCGAAACTCCGTGGATCCTGACTATCTGTCGTATATACATCTCCGCCAGCCTCTCTGTAGACGTACCCACCTTGAATGGCAAGAAGTAGGACGATTTGGTCAACCTGTCAACGATGACCCAAATCGCATCTTTTCCTCCTGGAGTACGCGACAATCCTGATACGAAGTCCATCGTGATATGCTCCCATTTCCGTTCGGGAATGGGCAGCGGCTGCAATAATCCACCGGGCCTCTGTCTCTCTGCCTTGACCTGCTGACAGACCAAGCACCTAGCTATGAACTGGGACACCTCCCGCTTTATTCCTGACCACCATACATGCTCCCGTAGATCTCGGTACATCTTGTTGGCACCCGGGTGAATAGAGTACTGAGATCTGTGGGCCTTCTACATAATCTGCTCTCTGAGCTCCCCGCTAGGCACACATAGCCTGGCACCGTGCCTCAGGGCACCAACCTCTGCAAGTGAAAACTCAGGATCCCCCACTCCTATACTGATCTGCTCTCTAATACTCTGAAAAGCCACATCCTCTAACTGGGCTGCCTTGATCCTGTCTATCAAGTCTGACTGTATCTGCATCCCCCATAGCTGCATCTGCACTCCCGACATGATCACCTCAATCCCAAGGCTCTCCAAGTCGGCAAGCAAATGCCGATCCATGGTCAAACACATGGCTGTCGGATACCTGCTCAAGGCATCGGCAACCACGTTGGCCTTCCCTAGATGATACTGCAGTGCAATATCGAAGTCCTTCATCAACTCCAACCATCTGCGCTGTCTCATGTTCAACTCCTTCTGAGTGAACACATACTTTAGGCTCTTGTGATCTGTGAAGATCTCCACCCGCTCACCATACAGATAATGCTTCCACAGCTTCAAAGCAAAAATTACTGCTGCCAGCTCCAGGTCGTGGGTAGGGTAGTTCTTCTCATGGGGACGTAACTGCCTGGAAGCATAGGCAATTATCTTCCCGTGCTACTGCAACACACAACCCAGCCCCTTCCCTGAAGCATCACTATAAATAGTGAATCCACCTGATCCTGAAGGCAACGTCAGAATCGGAGCTATCGTCAGCCGCTTCTTCAACTCATCAAAAGCTGCCTGATACTCTTCTGACCAAACATACTCAGCATCCTTCCGGGTCAACCGTGTCAACGGCTCTGCAACCCGGGAGAAATCCTGCACAAATCTCCGGTAATATCCTGCCAGCCCCAGGAAGCTCCTGATCTCTGCAACTGAAGTCGGCGCTGTCCATGCCTCGACTGCTACAATCTTCTTGGGGTCAACTGAGATACCATCTCCAGTCACCACATGCCCCAAGAAGTCCACCCGGTCTAGGAAGAACTCACATTTTGAGAGCTTCCCGTAGAGCTGCTCCTTCCTGAGAATCTCCAGCACTATCCGCAGATGCTCCTCGTGCTCCTCCTCAGTCTTGGAATATATCAAGATATCATCAATAAACACCACTACAAACTGATCCAAATACTGATGGAACACCTTGTTCATAAGGTTCATAAACACTGCAGGTGCATTGGTTAGCCCAAACGGCATAACCAAGAACTCGAACTGTCCATACCGCGTCCTGAAAGCGGTCTTAGGAATATCCTCCCCCTTCACCTTCACCTGGTGATATCCCGACCTCAGATCAATCTTGGAGAATACCCGAGCTCCGCTCAACTGGTCAAACAGATCGTCGATCCGCGACAGTGGGTACCTGTTCTTGATCGTGAGGTTGTTGAGTGCCCTATAGTCAATACACATGCGTACTGACCCATCCTTCTTCGGCACGAACAACACTGGTGCACCCCAAGGCGACGAACTCGAACAGATGAAGCCCTTGTCCTGTAGCTCATCCACTTGCTTCTTCAGCTCTACCAGCTCGCTGTTGTTCACCCGATAGACATGCTGAGAAATGGGCTCCGCTCCTGGAACTAAGTCTATCGAGAACTCAATGTTCCTGTCTGGTGACAGTCCCGGCAACTCCTTCGGGTAAACATCCATATACTCTGCTATCAAGGGGTGTGGAATCGTCTGCTCCTCGACCGAGACTCTACGGAAGACTCCGCTACTCTGCGCTGCCTGACGTCTGGAGTACTCGAACTCTGGCTCCTCCGGCGCTCTGAACAGAACTCTACCCCCTCTGCAATCAATGCTGGCGTGGTGCCTGCTCAACCAATCCATGCCTAGTACTATATCGTAGTTCGGCAATGGCATTACGAGCAGGCTCACCTCCAACTCACGGCCTCCCAAAACTACTCTCCGACCCTTACAAACATCACTCACGAGGATAATACCACCCCCGGTCGTGATCTTGTAAGTCCTAGGCAACGATTCAGCTATGATACCGTGTCTAATCGCAAAAGATACTGAAATGAAGCTATGCGATGCACCGGAATCAAACAATGCAAATGCTGGACTGGAGTCAAGAAGAATCGAACCTGCAATCAGCTCTCCGATGACCTCCGCATCCTCTGCTGCCATGGTGAAAGCTCGCCCCTGCTGGCCTCCCCTGGCGTGCTGCTGGTGCTGGACGAACCTCTGCTGCTGAGTCGGCAGGGCTGGTCCCCGCTGCTGGCCTGCTGCTGCTCTGGCTCCTCCTTCCTGGGCTGCTCGTCCCCCAGACCTAGCACAATCCCTCATCTGGTGATCTACCGCTCCGCAAAGAAGGCACCTCCCGAGCCTCTTTCTGCACTCGTTGAAGACATGCCCAGGCTTCTTACAGAAGGTGCAACTGACTGTCTGGTGCCTGGGTGTCTGATGCTGAAACTGCTGCTGGTGAACTGGCCTCTGCTGAATCGGCTGCGGCTGAAACTGCCTCGACTGCTGGTGCTGAAAATGGGGCCTCTTGGCCTGGCCCCCGCTGCTGCTACTGCCTCCAGCTGGGTCTCTCCCTCTCTTGAGCCTAAGCTCAAGATCATCCTCTGCAAGCAGGGCTCCCGTCAAGATCTTCTCAAACGTAGCATCTCGGTTCCTCTTGGTCAGGGACTTGACCTCCTTGACCAGACCCTTTCGGAACCTCTGGGCCTTCGCCGTCTCGCTCAACCCCTCAACAAACCTGCCGAGACGGCCAAACTCTCCCGTATACTCCTCACCTGAGAGGCTCCCCTGGACCAAGCTCTCAAACTGTGTCTCCAAGGCTCTGACTGCTGAATCTGGGAAGAACTTCTTCTTGAAGAAGCCCCTGAACTGCTCCCAAGTCTGCCCTGGTACCCCCACCCTGGGGTCCGACTGATACCAGGTGCGAGCAAGATCTCGCATCCGGCTAGCTGCGGCCTCGATCTGAAGGTCTGCCGGAATCCTGGCCAAGCGAAAGATCTCCTCCACATGCTCGATCCACTCGTCGGCATACAGGATCCCCTCTGTCCCCATGAAGTCTCTGGGGCTCATCTTCTGAATCTGCTCGATCCCTGGTGTCCTCTGCTGCTGTACCACTGGTCGAGCTGCAGCTGTCGTGACAGCCAACTCCATGCCTCTGTCCTACCGAGCCTGCTGTCGGTCCATGAACTGCTGGAAGTATGCAAACATCTGAGCTGCGTCCACATGTCCTGGAGACGGTGGTGGCTGGAAAGGATCCCCTGGATAGACCGGGTCCTGCCTCCCAGTCGGTGGATGCATACCCCCTGCTGCGGCTGCCGAGGTCTCAACACGAGCTGAGGTGACAAGAGCTGCAGTCCCCTGGCCTCGCCGTGCTGGCTGAGAGGTAGCAGTCCCCTCTATAGCATCCTCATGGACGGCACGCTGTGAACGAGTCTCTACCATCCTGAAGATAGACAAACAAGAGTATCAATTTCTGAGAAAGAAGCGATACAACAAAGGCGGACAATTATAATTCAAGGATCAGCAGACAAAAGGATTTAGATGGCAATAAAAGGAATTTTTCTAAAGTGATTGAGTATCTAAAAATTAATGTCCTATCTCTTATAGCAGGCTGCAGTGATACTCTAGTTCGAGCACCACTACACTTCTAGTCTAGACCTGCATGGGCCACCACTAAAAACGTGTCACGACCCGTACCCTAGAGTAAGGGCACGAGACGTGAATACGTCCAGCCTACGCCGCAGTATCGGCGGTAGAACGCTGTCCTAGGTCACAACATCTAGCAATGTATATAACTAACAGTTTATACTCCCCGAACGGGATAACATAGTAATAGAACTCAATCACAACTAAGGAAGAGATTGCACGATATGAAATGGAACTCAAGGAAGTGCAATAAATAAAACAGTAGTCTAAGATAATTCCAGCAATACAAAATCTCAGATAAAAGAATATATACAAAACTGATCTCCAAAATAGAGTCTAACTAGAACATGATCCAACTACAAAAAGATAATGGCCTAACTATCTAGTCTAGGCAGTCGGAGGAAAGTCCTCAGCTACTGCTGGATCCTCCTGAGGGTCCAGCTCACAGGTGTCATCTAGGGCTGCCCCGTAGTAGGTGTCCAGGCAAGCCTCCTCCTCGTTCTCTGTAATATTTTTAACAGGTCCAGTCAGGACAGGAGCGAGCACAGTACATCTCAATAATTCATAGCAGGTTAGAAAATATAAACTTACAGTAAAGTAAGATACAAGTACTGAAGAAATGCGGTATGTAAACAGGAAGAGAACTGTAATGTAAATATCTACTATACATAGAGAACTAACAGTGGCTAGTGATGTAGAGTACAGGATAGCACATGTGAACGGGACAGATTTGTACATGATCTACACTAAAGAGTTGTACATGATCTACACTACTATGAAATTGTTCACATAACTACTAGCACTCCCCCGTTTCCCCAATCAATACACAAGGATCTAAACAGGTTATGTTATTGTATATGATATCACATGGGGGCCCATATAGGGTGCACATGGTAGTATACATGGGGGCTCCGTGAACATGAGAGTACAAGAATTACAGGAGTGCACATGTAAAATAGAAGCACATGAGTACATAATGTAAATGAAACGCACAAGCACAATGTACCCGATGCTTCCGAGGGGGATAACATCGCATGTAGAGATCCATATAGTACCAATCCGTGTGACCAACGTGACAGTACAAGTAAAGTAATCTACTACAGAAAATAATTCTAAGCAGGATATGAAATGATCAGAGAATGTACTCACCTGTAACTGAGTGTCCGGTATGAAACGTACTGTCCAAGGAGTGGTGTCTGGCTCCTAATCAGAACAGCACAAGTCACAACAAGTCCAGAATATCAAAATAGAGTCCTACTATGCATTCTATATGATTCTAAGTCAATCTAGACCAAAGTCAACTCATGGTCAACTCTGGTCAACCCTAGAAGTCAAACTAGGTCAACCAAGTCTAGTTGAGTCTAAACTAGGCTAAATTAGTCTAATCAAGCCTAGCTTAGTCTATACTAGGACACACAAGCCTATACTAGCTAGTACACACCACTACAAGGCTATGCAAGCCTGAACCAAGCCTATCCCAACTATATCACATATCACAACATAGCTATATGCTATATAACTAGCATACACTCAAACATGTCTAACTTATTATCAATATACATATATATATTTAGATACATTACATTAGGCATTCCATTTTACATAGTTATACATATGCCTATTTTACATACATTACATTATATATATATATATATATATACATATATGTATAGACATCCACATATAGTATATACCTACATGTATAATAAGAGAGAGGGAAGGCATGTGCTTGTGGGCTGTGACATTTGTGCAGGAAAGCAATATGGCAGTGAACAAGTGAGCTGTGTGGGTGTACAGGAAGGTGACAAATCAAGTGTGTGTGTATGAACTAAGTGCAGGAAAATGACAGTGACACTGCCCTGTTCTCAGGTTGAAACAAGGGCTCAGTTAAGAAGGAAAGTGCTAGAGTGCAAAGGTGTGTGATCAGGTATTAAATGCAGGGAATAACAGTGCAAGTGAAACTAAACCATGGTGAACCATGCATCAGAAAACAGGGATTAAACAGTTTACTTAGGACTAGAAAACAGTGGAGGGTGGCAATGTGTACAGACAGTGCATGTGAAAAGAAGATAGTGTCACGACCCGGTCCCCAAATACTTGGGTCGAATCGGATCATGCCCAGCCTGCACCGTTGATGAGACGGCGGCAGTAAGCTGTAATCCATATTGCAGGTAAATCAACAACAAGTTTGAATTTAAAAGTTGCCACAACATTTATTCGATAATAAACTTGTCCAGTACAAAAGTTTAAAAGATCCAAAAAAACTGAAATAAGACTAGCTAACACCAACAGCATCTAAGGAGACGCCGATCCATCGTCGTCAGGTAGTACCGCCGGGTACCGAACAGGATTGTTGAACATTAGCTCTGTGCCACCAGATACTCTAGAAAGATCAACCTCAGAGTAACCTAAAATGTTGGTCTCCAGTCAGGAGTGAGCAAAGTACAGTTCATGCAAATTTTAACAATTAAAATGACAATTTATAACATGCATTTTTAAACAGTTTGAAAATGAACAGTTTTGAAATAGTACAGTACAGTGATATGAATAGGTAAAGAATATGACCGGTTTGGGTACATTTGTATCCTAGCGATACGGTATGGCTTGTCCCCGTGTGAAGAGGGGAAAGCTAACACATTCATTATCCTAAGTTTGGATTTGGTCATATCCAGTACACTATTCCCCCAGTCCCCAACAATACGATCAATGCTCCCGAAGGAGTTCGTGTAAACAGTGGTTTAAACTTGCAATGAAACAATTGTGAAAATAATTGTAAAATCTACATAAAATGTACTTGCCTTGAATCTCGACTGGATTGAAAGATGATTCGTCAAGATGTAAACTCAGGTTCTTCCTCAAAATCCTACATTTCGAGAAATTGTCTCAGACTCCAAGTTACCATACTAACTACACTAGTTGCAACCTTTATCTTTTGTCCTAATTAATTTTTTTACTTGTTCATAACAACACAATCACATATGTACCTAGGTGAGTTTCTATATTATAAATAAAAATCCAATTTAACCATTTATTTGGAAAACTTCGTTTTTACCAATTTTCATTCGAAAAAAACTTTGTATTTATACATAAAGTTATTATTTATTTAATAAGTGAAAATAATGAATTAATCAACTAATTCCTAACATTTATGTGAATATAAATATATAGTCTACTATTTATATTACACTACAACATCCAGAAAAGAAATAAAATGAATCCTAATTATTACATTTTTCCAGCACAAATAAGTAATTGGCTTATGCCCTTACAACTCGATTTACATAAATTAAATAAGACGGAAATGTTGTTAGTCTCAAAATTTAATAACTACAATTTTAACTAAACTAATAAATTCCAAAATAATATTAAAAGAGAATTATAAGTCTCAGACTCTGGTCCAAAATTTCATTTTTAACTACTCTGCCTCAACGTCCGGTCGAACCGGTGCGTTTGCATTTCGTTGGGGCCCAGTAACCAATTATGGTTGTCGTCCAAAATATTATAAAAATAATATTTAATTCAAAAAATCATTTTGAAAATCATTTAATAAATTTCCCGAAAATTTCGGCAGCATTCCCTCTATTTTTGGTCAACCCAAAAACTGGGAAATGCTCCGTAAACCTGCAGAATAACTCCCGAAACCCGAAATTCATATACATATTTTCCAAAGCCAAACACAACAGAACACAAACCCCACCAAATATCAAACCATGGAAAATCAGCAGAACTTTCCCGAAAATCCGAATACGGGTAATTTCCAAATTTCCTTCGGAAACTCCGAGAATTAGCCTACGAATAGGAAAACCCAGAGAAATAATCATTCTCCAGAGTTCCTTTTCGAAAAGGTTCTCAGACACCCGATTCTCCGAAAATTCCGAAAAACAGAAATTGCAACGTAGAATTTACGTTGTCGAAAAACCGAAATCCTGCTGGATTCGGGGACCAGAAAATTCATCACCGACTAAAAGAAAAGTGGAGTTCCAGAATTATACCCAAACCGAAGTCGAACGGAAACCCGAATCGGGTCTCGGAACCAAACGACACCCCTGGATACGGTGAAGGCGAGCGGTGACGGGCGGCTGGGCCGGGGCGCCGGGGTACAGCGGGAACGGCGCGGGTGAACACGGGGACGGGCCTCGGGAGGTGCTCGGCCCAGAGGGGTCGACCGGGGCGGATGGGGTGCACCGAATCGGTGGGGGCGGCGAAACTTCAGGAACGGGGGCGGGCGCCGGGTCAGGGGCGGTCCGGATCTGGCCGAGGGAGCTCGGATCTCGCCGGAAAATTTCGCCGGAAAATGGTGGGTTTGGGAGAAATTTGGGGAAAATGATGGTGGTGAAAGAGGATGGTGAGGGGAAAGTTGGCAAGGAGGTTTTTATAGGAGATGGAGTAGGGGTTACCGGAAATAGGAAGAGGAGGAGTCACCCCCTCCATAAATCCGGCCGGCCAAGAAGTCGGAGAGACGGCGGTTGAAAGCTTCGAGCAAAACCGAAGCCGAAGTTCCTTCGGTTGAAAGAACTCAACCCATGGAGAGTTAATATTCTCTCTCTGACTTAAAGTCAGAAGCTTAACAAATAAGCTTATATGAGCCAAAAATATGTGGGCTTTATTAATGGACCTTTGAAAAACAAATAGCTTACAAGCTAAGGATAATGGCTATTTATAAAGTGTGGGCTTCTTCCTAATTTAAAGTTTTTGGGTTTTTTTTTTTTTTAAATAATGACTATGGATAAGAAATGGCTAAAACTTAATAATTATTTAAGTTTGGCCCAAAATAAAATTGATAAATATTTTTTTTTTAAATTTTAATTTCAAGTCAGATTCGGGTCTAGGTCTGACATACAATAAATCAAGTAAATTATTTTGGAAAATAATTTCATAAATTCATAATATTAATTATAATATCAATTTAGCTTAAAACAACTAAAAATTAAATTAAATTAAAAAAAATGTAGTCTAAATTTGCGGGTTTCACAGATAGTGTGTGTACAAGGCAAAGTGCAGGAATTAACAAATGTGAAGAGTGTGTAAACAGTGTATATATATTCATTGGAAAAGACAGTGAATGATAAGAGAGAAGGAAAAATTCAATACAAATCAAACTGGAATTGGTTCACATTAACTCTCAAGTCCAACTCTACTATAATCCCAGGTTTCTATCCTTATAAGCTAACAGAAACTTGTTCCAAAAATTCACAAGGGTGCAAGGTAATCCAATTCCAGGTTAACATTGGAAGGATAGCAGTTATAAAACAATTAACCAATTAACAGTCCCAAACCAACAGTCCAATCATCAAGTCTGTGAAGGACTTAGGAATATAATTAACAGTCCAACAGCAATACATATATATTTGAAAGAACAGGGAAGGAATGAAGAAAGGGCAGTTCAACATCAGTCAAAACTGGAAATGAAAGTTAGCAGGAAATAGCATTACTTGTATCAGTTATACATTGCCTCTACTCATAGGCCAAAATCCCATTTTCACAACCAACAATCCATATTCCACTGTAAACACTAAACTAACTGGTATTATGATATGTAGGGATCCAAATTGTTTGAACAATCATAGCAAAATCAGGAAGAAATTGGTTTGCACACATCTGAAAACTTGGTGTTAATGTAGGTATCAGGAAACAGTGATAACACATTTTGAATCCAATATTTCACAGAAACTCAACTTAAAACATGTAAACTAATCCACATACATTATACAATATATATTAGGATCTAATTTAACAACTAAAACAGGAATTAAATCTATAGGATTGAATTTACACAAATAGCAAAAACTCAAAAGTGCACGAGCACAGCCTGTGCAAACCCGTGCGGTGTCTCGTGCACCCTCGACACGACACGAGAGCATCTCCAACTTGGAGGGCTTCATGTCAGTCATGGCCCCCTGGCCCACGCCAAATGGCATGGCCTGAGTCGCCGTGTCCAGCGAGTTGTTGGCCCCGAGTAGCTGGGGAAACAACACAGTCCCGAGCCAGTGCATGCACGCGTGTCCAGGCTGGTTTGCATCCGACACAGACACGAAACGACCATGGTGTCTGCACAAAAATCAATGAGCATACAAGGATCTATATTCCTATTCAAACCAAATTTAAAAACAGTAAAGTTGAACTCTTAGAGGCATTTGGTCGAACACCTAACACACACGACTGATACGTGTCCAGAACGGACACGAAACCACTGACACAGGACACGAACCTTATCCTGGCATTAGGGGGACTCTTAGGGCTTCCTATTGGTGAAGACTACATGAAGTTTCACGGAGAAATGAAGGAGATACCTCAATGTGAAGTTTCAATAGGAAATGGCTCTTCTAGCTCTTTGCTTGATGTCCAATCACTTCCAATCAATAGCAAACTGAACCAAAACTTCCATATCAGCAAGAATACCAGTGTTAGAAATCATTGCAACTGATTTGGAGATTTTAGGACCTATTATGGAAATAAAATGGATTTATTAAGACAAGAACTCACCTCTTTCTTCTTGGATCTATTTTTCCTAAGGAGGGAGGCTAGCCCTAAAAACTAGGAGGATATTTATAATGGGGGAATCCCTAGGTGGATATGGTGGCTGGCCAAGTGGGTTAGGGTTAGGGTCTTGTCATTTGGTTGGGCCTTGGGCCACTACAAAGCTAAATGTAGATTTGATTTAAACAAGGTTCTAAACCACAAGTCATGGCTTATGACTTCTATTCCTATTTGCTAAAATGACTTAAACCAAGTCTTAGGCTAGGTTAGACTAGAGTCACTTGACCTAACCATGGCCCACTAACTAGGGTTAGTTTCTAGGTAGGTCTACAAAGTCAACACTAGCCAAAAGTCAACCTAGTCAAACAATTCCAAATAAATTCCCAAAAATTCCCATAAATTCTAATTAATTCTAATAAATTTAAAAATATCCCAAAATGACAAAAATACCCTCATACTAGAAATATGGTAGTGACACAATGCGACAAAAAAATCAGGAAATACGTACACCGAGGTACACGCGAATCGAGATGGCACACAACTCAAACAACACGGGGCCCAGAGCATCCCGTTTCTAGAGGCGCGCACGAAGCTCGAGACACGTGTCCCAAGGTAGCACAAAAAATGAGGGGTGTGTACCAACCGAGGGTGCACTGCCCAAGACAATATGCTATACGAGACATCACACTGCTCGAGGCAGTACGCTTCCCCAAGCACACAGAACTGTTTGCCATTAAAATCTTTTAATTACAAATTTTAATACAAACAGAACAGTGTTACAATATAGGACTTAGACGTAGTCTTAGGAGTACACTTTTGTTTATCTGGGTCCCTTGTGCCGATAGAGCGAGTGGTAATGCGTTGACTCCGTTGACGATCTGACGACGGTTATCGGTTCTCTGGTTTGGATTGCTCTGGGTGCTGGAGCTTGCTGAGAGGAGGAAGATGTTGAGTGTCTGTATCTGCCTCTCTGGTGGTGCAAAGTCTCTATCTGTCGATGTATGTTTACCTATGTGTGTGTTCGTGGGAGAGAAGGAAATGATCCCTCTATTTATAGCTTTGCAGGCTGGCTACTTATGCGCGCATATGTAGGATGCGCCTGGACGCGGAGATGCCACGTGGTGATTGCTAATGGAGGCGCATGGTCGATGCGCCCTGATTGAGGGGTTGAATTCTTCATGCTGCTGTTGTGAGCCGACACGTAGCAGAGAAGAAGATCTTTCTGTTGCTGAGATCTTGGGTGAATCGAGCCAAAGGACACGTGTCATCGGCCCATGGCTCGGAGATCTCGAATTTGGTGGGGAATGATCTGTAGGATGCGCCTGGGATTGGGCGCATGAGGAGACTTTGGCTCGTAACCTTTGGGAGTCACGAACCATTCGGAGCGCATGGCTTTTGAGGCACATGCGAAGCTTCAGTGGCTTTACTTCTGTCTTTTGGGATCAGAAGTCTGGGACGTATGGCTTTTGCGGTGCATGCAGATTTAGGCGCATAGCTGCGGAGGCGCATGCGAGATGATTGGGCAGCCACGTGGCAGTAACCGTCGGAGGAAAGTAATGATGATGCTGACGTTGGCGACGCTTCATTTTCTGAAAAAGTTGTCAACTGTTCAGTCTTCGGAAACCGTGCCGCCAATTTGTCAGACTTCAGCATTTAATATTTTTGATATTTGATGGACAGCTGAATGGGCGCATCGATCGACGTTCCACTAGGCGTATGGGGACGCATGGGGGCGCATCCCTATGAGGCGCTTGGTGCTGAAGGGCGCGTCTGTGTGATGCGCTGTCTGGCTGGCGCATCTGCTTCGTGACACGTCTTTAATGGTGCGACTGTTATGTACTTCGAGTGCTTTAAATAGCTGTTTTGACTTGGCTGAATTCGAAGCGTTCGGTTCATCCATTAAATGCAAATTCATTGCACGGAATTCGGAGAGCCATCCACTTGGCGCGTGGGTTTGATTTGTCCGGCCTATAAATAGTGGCATGGTGAGAGTTTGCTTCTCGTTCTCTCATGTTCTTCTGACATGAACTTGTTTACTCGGATGCATTCTGTTGATGAGATGCTCTCGAGGGTGAAGATGCGATGCAATGTCTTCATTGATGCACTTGAAGGTGACTGTTACATCCAAAAGTCAGAGTCGAGGGCTTCTGAGGCAGGCGAAAGGTACCTGTTGTATCCAAAGATCTGGATGCACGAGCCTTATCTCCGTTATGTGGGAAGAGCCGCAGATCGAAATTGCGGTGCTGCGGCTTTGGGGGCTCTTTCTTCCTTCAAAATGGGTGTTGCCTATTCTGGTTATGTTGAGAGCTGCTTCTTTAGCCGCGATTTCGATTACGGTCTTCCTTCGCCTTTGGAGGTTCTTTCGAAGCCTTCTATGGCCACATGTTGGCTTGCGGTGCTCTTCTCTTCCTCGGTTTAGGGAGCTCTTCCTCCAGCTAGAGGGTTGATTGACACCCTCGTTCTGCTCAATAAATGCTTCATTAGTCGAAGCATTTAGACGGCGGTGAGCCTGGCTGGAAGGGTGGCACATAACTGGGCTGCTGAAGGGATACACATAACTGAGCTGCCGAAGGGATGCACATAACTGAGGATGCACATAACTGAGCTGCTGAAAGGATGCGCCCCGCTGAGGGCGCATGGTGAGATGTGCTTGACTGAAAGCGCATGCTGATCGCTGCGCTTGTTCAAGAGCGCATGATGATCGCCGCGCCTGGCTGTAGACTTAGGGTCTTTTCTTTTTGTAGAAGTTCTCCTTTGTACAACCTTTTCTAGACATGTAATAGGCTTTTATATGTAATAAAAAAAGTCCTCTTTCAATGTCTATATTTGTTGTTTTTGCTGCGTAAAGTACTTTGTTCGAGCTCTCTGGCGCATGTAGTGTTTGGCGCATAGGATTTCTGGTCCTGAAATTCCATGCTTCTACAAGACCCCCTTCAAAGTTTTCAAAACTTTTGGACAAGTATTCGCATCCGCGCATCAGTGATGGGGCACATACTCTCTCAGTTAATGTAAATGATAATGCCTCGATAATCAAAAAGATTTAATGATGATCTTTTTGGATTTATTTGTGGTTATCTCCTCGTAGAACCCGAGGCGACGGCTGAGGTCACACTTCATCGATTCACGCGTGCGATCGTGCCTATAAATAGGCGTCAGATGGAGAGAGAGAGAGAGAGTTCTTCCTCTCCTTGCTTTTTCTTTTAGAGTTCTTCTTCACAAAAACCTAACTTTCTTCTCTCAAGCAATGGCTCCCAAGACTCCTCGCGGCAGTGGCAAGAAAAAGGAGCCGACGAAGTTTGCCGTAGAAGATGCTCCTGTCACCATTGTGACTCCGACTGACGTTCGGCCCGCGTTGACGGGAGGGTGTCGTCTTTTCTACTTCTTTTTTGTTCAGACGAGCTTTGGGTCATATGGCGTGCCCTAACTCTTCAGCTGCCGACGCGCATGGACTTCTGTCCTGATGATGCACCGAGGTTTTATCCCGCCGACGTGCATGGATTTAGGCCTTTATTATGCACCGAGGTTTAACTGCTGACGCGCATGGGTTTATACCCGGATGATGCGCCGAAGCCCCTGCTGACGCGTATGGGTTTACGCCCTGATGATGCGCCGAAGCCTCACTGCTGATGTGCATGGGTTTACACCCTGATGATGCGCTAAAGCTTCTGCTGACGCGCATAGGTTTTTACCCTGATGATGCACCGAAGCTGATGCGCATGGGTTTTCACCCTGATGATGCGCCAGGTTGTTTGACACACTTTGTCTCCTTACAGCTTTTTGTCTGACTTTTGTTTTTGTTGTGTCAGTGTTGATGACAATCCTTTTGCTAAATAAAGTCATTCTGGATGCTTCTCTTTGTCAAATGGGAGTTGATTTTGACGAGGCAGTTATCAACCCTGCGAAGGATGCTATCTTACAGAATCAACCTCCTGAGAGAATGTTACAGATCCAGAATCAGTTGCCAATTTTCCTCCAGAGTATGATGGAGAGCGGTAAACTGAAATCTGCTGAATCCGAGGATATGACTTTCTTAAAACCTGCCTTTTTGTTCGGTGACCGACAGATCTCTTCCGAGGCGAAGGTACTGAAGATCAAAGAAGACTGGTTTTTCTCTGCAAAAGGCATGGTTCTGTACATACGACAACTTGACCGCCAGTTGTCGCTGACGGCCTTCTACCGTTTAGCTTCCAAGAAAAGGATGCCCTGGGAACTTACTCCTTCTCAAAGAGGGGCATTGGGAGGTACTCGTTCAATTGATGCTACCTCGAATCAGAGGGTTACCCTTGGCCGCTTCGCGAGCTGGTCCCTCGTTTCGTTGCCGAACTTTGCATCATGGGAGCCTCTATAGTGAGGTCCCTAGTGACACTTTTGCCTTCAGTGCTTTGACCTTTGCAAATCGGATGCTGACATCGAGGGTCATGTATCCGAAAGATGGCTTTAGGGTTGAAGGTTGGTGTCACCACATGCCGAAGTGGGACGAGTTGACCATTTAGGAGCTTTCGAAGTTCAAGGCTGAGCTTAAGGAGATTGGGCTGACGGCCGCTATCCGTGCCACGCAGGCTGGCGTGGATCTCAATAAGCCTATGTTCCTTGCACTCTTGGAATTGTTCAATGCCCAGACTGGCACCTTCTTTACTCCGATGGGGGAGTTGGGGTTGGCTCTCCATGAGATGTACGAAGTGTCCAAGCTTCTTTGGGGCTCGAAATCGTACGAGGAATATTTTCCATCGAATGAAGAGATCCTTCTTCTGAAAAATAAAGACCCGGAGATGATGGCTATTTTTAAAGAGGTGGCGAGCCATCATTATCTGATGCAACGGAAGGATAAAGGCAGGACTCAGCCTCATGTGACTGCTTGGAGGGATTACGTCTTCAAGCAGGATCTGGCGGATTCCTCGAAGATCCGATTTATGACTCCGTAAGGGCTGAAACCCGCAGAAGTAACTTCCGAAATGAGCAGGCTAGATGAGAGGGCCTCCAGTTCAAATGAGAGTGGCGAGAATGCGTATAGCTGTTTCTGGCACTGTGCGCACCGGATGTCAAGGCCGAGAAAAATGACGACTCCAAAGGCTATGGAAGTGCCGTCTGTAACGCCAGTGGAATCAGTTCCTGCTGAGGTAAAGAGTCCTCCTTAATTTTGGCTCATCTTGTCATTTTCGTGACTTGTGCTTTTCTTCTTGTAGGGATCGTCGAAGAACAAGACCCGTGTTTCGAAACCGGGTGTCAGTAAACCGAAAGAGTTGGCAAGCTCTTCTGACGAGTGTCCCGACCCGCACCCACTGTGAGGGTAAGAGAACGTAAAAACGCCCAGCCTACGCCGCAGTGTCGGCGGTAGAACGCTGTCCTAGGTTAATCATCTAATAATATAAAGGTACCTGTACAGTATATACACTCCGAATGGAGGTGACATAGCAATATACAGTCTCAATCACATCTAAGGCAGAATAATGGAAATAAAGATAGATAGATACTGGAATAAAAAGATCCACATGATACAAACAGAGAGAGAGAGTCTAAGTGTCTACTGCCATACAAAACTGAACATCCAACTCAATACAAGTCTCTAATACTAAAAATGAAAGAATATATACAATCAGATCTCAGAAGACAGAAATAGTAAAACCTAGACTAGGGAGCCTCAGTCTCTAAGCTAGTGGATCATGCTAGAAATCTGGGTCACACATGTCATCTACAGTTATACCATAGCAAGTATCTATGCAGGCCTCATCCTCATCCTCTGTAATATTTTCAACAGGTCCAGTCAGGACAAGAGCGAGTACAAAACATCTCACGCAGTTCATATCGAGTTAGAAAATATAAAGAATGCAATACTGTAAAGTACATGAAACGCTGAAAGAAGAAGGTATATAAAAAATAGTAGAGATTTGATAACAGGAAATATCTAAATATGATAAGTAAGAACTGCAAGGAACATGTGATTTAGAGTACAATCTGGTTATGTAAACGGGCTAGGACAATGCAATGGTAACTCAATTGTACGTGGGTGTACAATAGACATATACAATAGTTATACAATGTTGTACAATAGGATTTGAGTACATAACCAATTCTACTCCCCCTCCCCAATCAATACACAAGGATCTACTCCAGTTACGTTATCTTATACAATAGTGTACAATATTATACAATGGATGTACAATGTTATACAATAGTGTACAATAGTCTATCCCTGGGGCTCATGTGATAATGAGAGTACAATATGCACAATGAGTATACAAGGATATGGGTATTCAATAAATACAATATGGAAGTGAAACGCACATCACAATATGTATTTAGTGAATACAAGGAGATAACTTCTCAAAGGAAGATCCATATAGTACCAATCCGTGATAACAGTCATGTCAGCATCAAGTACAGTAATCTAGAGCAAGAATGTAAATCCATACAAGTTGTCCAACTGAAAAGTACTATCCGAGGAGTGGTATCTGGCTCCTATTCAGAACAGCACAAGTCACAACAAGTCCAGAATGGTAAAATGAAGCACTACAATGCATTCTACATGAATCTAGGTCAAACTAGGCCAAAGTCAACTCTTGGTCAACTCTGGTCAACCCTAGAAGTCAAACTAGGTCAACTATGGTCGAACTAGGTCAAACAAGTCTACACTAGGTCAAACTAGTCTAGCAAGTCTATTCTAGGTCTAGTAAAGCTATACAAGCCCAATCTAGGCCTGTTAGTCAAACTGACTCACACAGGCCATAGGCTATTCTATCTAGGCCAAACCAAAACACATACAACATGCCAACTCTATATCTAACCAGTACACTCTAGATATATGTAATCTCAAACATAACACATAAATATGAAATACATATATAAAGTTCACACAGTTATATATATATGGTACTTATATATATATAAACTAACATAGCCTATAACCTATAGAAAAATATCTACATTGGATACCTATATGATACATAAACCATAATATCACATATACACATAATACATCATATGTATATACAATAGGATATATAGAGAGGGTGTAACACAAGTGTCCATGTGTATGTGTGTGTGTGTGTTGTGTGCTAAGTGAGAAAGTGTGTGAGAGCATGGGTGTACAACATGTGTGTGTAAGTGGGCTGTACAAAGTGACAGGGATAGGATTGCCTAGACTGAAACATGTGTGTGTGTGTGTCACCATGGTGTCAATCTTTGGTGTCAAACCAAGCTAGGTGACAGCCTATACATAGCATATATTCAAAATCAGGTTTGCATCAATTGACCCTTCATAAGAAAGTAAATACACTTGTAACATAAACCTACAATCTCAGATTTTCAAATATCAACACAAACTCAGTTTTAAGGAAGGTGATTCACACTGAAAACTCAGGCAAACATGAACTCAGATTTGAGTTCTAACCTCAACAGTGAATCTCAGTTTTAAACTCTGACTTGACAGTTCACACTTTCCCCAAATTGAATCAAAACACCACCAATGACACCCAAAATCAAAACCCAAGTAGATAGCCAATAGGAGGACAGGTTTAGGGACTAAAACCATATCCTTAACCGCATTAATTTAGTAAAAAGATTGACCAAAATCTATTTGAAAAAACTGGAAATCTGTGTTAAAAGCATGTATCAGGAAAAAATAGAAAAAGAGAATTTAATCAACAAAACTGAATTAAAATGCCCAAACAGTGATTGGTATTGCATCTACACATTATGTACGTGTTGTGTGATGAGTTTGTGTCCACAAAAATGGACACAAACGTGTCCAATTCAATCCAAACTAAAATCGGGCAAACTGGACACAGGGTCTTGGACAGCATCGTGCGGGTGTGCACGCGTGTCGTGCACCCGACACAGGCCATCCTAGGCCTCGTGCTCGTGTCAGTGGATGAACCTAGGGTAGACCTAGGTATGTGCCACCCTGGTTCGTGTCAGTACGTGTCGTGTCCAGTAGTTCAAAGCCGTATCAGTGCGTGTTTACACAGTGCACACAGTTCAGTGTTTTTCCCGTGCACGGCCAATATCTCCCAAACCCGACCATGAAATATCATGAAACTTGGGGAGAGGGATGACAGTAGGTGCCCCTAAGTGTCCACAAAAACTTGTGTCCAACAAGTTCATGTCGTGTCCAGAATAGAGCCCGATAGGCAGGGGAGCACTGTAGCCGCGCGAGCGCGTGTCCGAGTGCGTGTGCACGAGTGTCCTAACGACATGACACAAGCACAAAATCAACTCAGAGTTACAGAAATGGATAAGCGACACAACAATGAAAATTTCCATTGATATACAATTCGAAATTAACACAAAAAGTTTCACTGAGGCATTTCCACAAACACGAAGAGCAGGACACTGATACGTGTCCTATTAGGACACAAAACGACACAAAAACATGGGGATTCCTATTCCTATAGTTAGGTTAGGTCTAGGGCTCCCTATTCATGCAATTAAACCAGAATTCTATGGTGAAAGTAGAGAGTTACCTCTATGTATCACAAACCCTAAAAAAACTCAAATGAGTGATGTTCTCTTGATGGTGAAACTCCTCCAAAGCTCTTCAAATCTAAGAACACTCATAACCAACAGAAAGTAGGAAGAATTTAGAACCCAATGCAATTTGTTTGGGTTAAAAATGAATTAAAATGAATTAAATAGGAATTTCTAAGGTTGGGGATTTACCTCCTCTTAAACTTGAGATCTATTTCCAAGAGAGGCTAACCCTAAATGAATGAGGCATTAAATAGGGGTGGAAAACCCTAAGTTGGCTGCCATGGGTGGGCTAGGATTGGTCTTGGGCTTAATTCATGGGCCTATGGCTTAAACACTAGGCTTTAAATTGCTAAGTCATAAGTCATTGACTTAAACCATAAGTCATGAACTAACTTCTCTTAAGTAATACTTCCTACCTTAAAACTAATTCCCAATGACTAAAAGTAGGTTAACTAGAGTTAGGCTAGGGTCACCAACTAGGGTTAGTTCTAAGTTAGTCTACAAGTCTCAACTAGTCACGACTAACACAACACATAGCAATATTTAATTAATATTAAAATCACACAAATTTCCATAAATCATAATAAATTCAAATAAATCCTAAAATGACCAAAATACCCTCTAGGCTATGATGTACTAGTTAAACATCCTAATCACCTGGCTAGGCTCTAAGGTTACACTAGTCAAACACCAAAATCATAAGTCATGATTTAAATAGTTTAAAAATGATTAAAAATTACCAAAAATTATATTATTAATTAAATATCATAATTAAATAACTTAAAATATAAAATTTCAAAATTACCCTTATTTTAGAAAATTGGGTGTTACAAGTCTACCCACCTTAGAAAAATTTCGTCCTCGAAATTAAAATGGTAGTAGTCCTTCTAGGTCAAACACCCCACAATCAGAGTCTCAAACATACCGTCAGATAATCATATGCGTCTGTCCAAAACCATGATACTCAGAATCTCTGTCATGCCAGTGAGCAAGGCTACGATAATCACAGAGTCCTCAATTATGGTACATATCTCTAGAATTATGGTATTTAAAATTTTCGCATTGCCGAGCGCTTGGCAGCGAAAACCTTAAATTCCCACACCCGAGAAATACGTCCATAATCCGACTATATGTCCTCACTATGCCTGCTAGCATGACCCTAGAGGATTCTAAAATCTCATAATCGAGGCGACCTAGCCCATACGATTTACCTCAGAAGAAAATTAAATTATAATGAAATACCAGATCAAACTTATCAACAATGAAGAAACAGATAAGAATAGATGGAACTGAATTTCAAGATAGGAATTTCAGAATTGAATCAAAAGAACGAAAACTGCGACTAGATCTCCAACGCCTGAGCATCCTCGGCTGTCATGGCGAAAGCTCGCCCTGGCTGGCCTCCCCTGGCCTGCTGCTGATGCTGAACAAATCTCTGTTGCTGAGTCTGCAATGGTGGTCCCCTCTGCTGCCCTGTCAGAGCCCTGGCTCCTGGTGCTACCTGAGCCAATGGTGTCGGGTTCTTGGGACACTCTCTATACTGATGCTCCACCGATCCGCAAAGCAAACACATGCCCAGCCTCTTCCTACAGTCATCCCACCCATGGCCTTGCTTCTTGCAGAAGTTGCACACAGTATTCTGCTACTGCCTGGGTGCCTGCTGATACAGTACCTGTCTCTATCCCTGATGCTGAACAGGCCTCTGCTGCTGTTGCTGAAAGTGGACCGTCGGCTGCTGATACTGCTGCTGAATCTGATGCTGAACGTGCGGCCTCTTGGCCGGTCCTCCGCTGCTGCTGCCCCCAACTGAGTCTCGTCCCCTCTTGAACCTAAGCTCAAGATCATCCTCTGCAGCTAAAGCGTCTACCAGGATCTCTTTATAGGTAGCGCTGCGGGCGTTCTTGGTGTAGGACTTGACCTCCTTTACCAAGCCCTTCCGGAACCTCCGGGCCTTCGTCGTCTCCGACAAGTCATCCATAAATCTGCTCAGGCGGCAGAACTCTCCTGCGTACTCCTCCACAGACTGGTTCCTCTGGACTAGGGCCTCGAAATGGGTCTCGAGGGCTCCCAGCGCTGCGTTTGGAAAGAACTTCTCCTTGAACAGCTTCTTGAATGCTGCCCAAGTCTGTCCTGCAGTACCGACCCTCGGGTCGGTCTGGTACCATATACGGGCCAGATCATGCATCATGCTGGCCGCTGCCTCTATCTGGAGCCTCGTCGGGATCTCAGCCAACCTGAAAATCTCCTCCATATGCTCGATCCACTCATCGGCATACAAGATCCCCTCTGTCCCTCGGAAGTCTCTCGGGTGCATCTTCTGGAAATCTTGGATGCCCTTCTCCTGTGGCTGGTACGGCTGCGGGGCTGCCGCTGGCTGAGCTACGACTCTCTCTACCGCAGTCATTGCCAGCTCAATGCCTCGTGTTAGCTCTGCTGTGTGCCTCTGCTGCTGGGTCTGCTGACCCTCCATATACTGCCGGAAGAAGGCTGACAGCTGAATGGCATCAACTGTCCCTGCAGGTGGCTGTTGCTGCTGAAGAAGTACATCCGGAATCACCGAACTCGGCTCATGCCTTACAGGTGGAGGGGCTCCTCCGAAAGCTGCCAAAACGCCTACCCTAGCTGGCATGAATGGGGCTACGGTACCAGGGGCTGGCTGCTGAGTAAGAGAGGTGGCAGACCTCTCTTCGGCGCCTCCTGGCCCTGGCGATGTGATCTTGTCTCAACCATCCTGGAGACACAGATCAAGAAACAATTGCTGAGAATGAGTCAAAATATCAAGGGAGGACAGTTATATTCAAGGGAGACAATAAGCAGCAAAATGTAGATGTACGGAATCTGAATAAGAGTTTTTCCTATTTGTGATTGAGTACCTTCAAAAATATCCTAATCCTACTGCAGGCTGTAGTGATACTCTAGTTCGAATACCACTACATAATCTCGACCTGCATGGGCCACCACTAAAAATGTATCACGACCCGCACCCACTGTGAGGGTACGAGAACGTAACGACGCCCAGCCTATGCCGTAGTGTCGGCGGTAGAACGCTGTCCTAGGTTAATCATCTAACAATATAAAGGTACCTGTACAGTACATACACTCCGAGTGGAGGTGACATAGCAATATACAGTCTCAATCACATCTAAGGCAGAATGATGGAAATAAACATAGATAGATACTGGAATAAAAAGATCCACATGATACAAACAGAGAGAGAGTCTAAGTGTTTACTGCCATACAAAACTGAACATCCAACTCAATACAAGTCTCTAATACTGAAAATGAAAGAATATATACAATCAGATCTTAGAAGACAGAAATAGTAAAACCTAGACTAGGGAGCCTCAGTCTCTAAGCTAGTGGATTAGGATGGAAATCTGGGTCACACATGTCATCTACAGCTGTCCCATAGTAAGTGTCTATGCAGGCCTCATCCTCATCCTCTGTAATATTTTCAACAGGTCCAGTCAGGACAGGAGCGAGTACAAAACATCTCACGCAGTTCATATCGAGTTAGAAAATATAAAGCATGCAATAGAGTAAAGTACATGAAATGCTGAAAGAAGAAGGTATATGTAAAATAGTAGAGATTTGATAACAAGAAATATCTAAATATGATAAGTAAGAACTGTAAGGAACATGTGATTTAGAGTACAATTTGGTTATGTAAACGGGCTAGGACAATGCAATGGTAACTCCATTGTACGTGGGTGTACAATAGACATATACAATATTGTACAATAGGATTTGAGTACATAACCAATTATACTCCCCCTTCCCAATCAATACACAAGGATCTACTCCAGTTACGTTATCTTATACAATAGTGTACAATGTTATACAATGGATGTACAATATTATAGAATAGTGTACAATGGTCTATCCCTGGGGCTCATGTGATAATGAGAGTACAATATGCACAATGAGTATACAAGGATATGGGTATTCAATAAATACAATATGGAAGTGAAACGCACATCACAATATGTATTTAGTGAATACAAGGAGATAACATCTCAAAAGAAGATCCATATAGTACCAATCCGTGATAACAGTCGTGTCAGCATCAAGTGCAGTAATCTAGAGCAAGAATGTAAATCAATACAAGTATGAAACGGTCAGAGAATGTACTCGCCTGGTATCTGAGTGTCCAACTGAAAATTACTGTCCGAGGAGTGGTGTCTGGCTCCTATTCAGAACATCACAAGTCACAACAAGTCCAGAATGGTAAAATGAAGTACTACTATGCATTCTACATGAATTTAGGTCAAACTAGGCCAAAGTCAACTCTTGGTCAACTCTGGTCAACCCTAGAAGTCAAACTAGGTCAACTATGGTCGAACTAGGTCAAACAAGTCTACACTAGGTCAATCTAGTCTAGCAAGTCTATTCTAGGTCTAGTAAAGCTATACAAGCCCAATCTAGGCCTGTTAGTCAAACTGACTCACACAGGCAATAGGCTATTCTATCTAGGCCAAACCAAAACACATACAACATGCCAACTCTATATCTAACCAGTACACTCTAGATATATGTAATCTCAAACATAACACATAAATATGAAATACATATATAAAGTTCACACACAGTTATATATATATGGTACTTATATATATATATATATATATATATATATATATATATATATATATATATATATATATATATATATAAACTAACATAGCCTATAACCTATAGAAAAATATCTACATTGGATACCTATATGATACATAAACCATAATATCACATATACACGTAATACATCATATGTATATAAAATAGGATATATAGAGAGGGTGTAACACAAGTGTCCATGTGTATGTATGTGTGTGTGTGGTGTGTGCTAAGTGAGAAAGTATGTGAGAGCATGGGTGTACAACATGTGTGTGTAAGTGGGCTGTACAAAGTGACAGGTATAGGATTGCATAGACTGAAACATGTGTGTGTGTGTCACCATGGTGTCAATCTTAGGTGTCAAACCAAGCTAGGTGACAGTCTATACATAGTATACATTCAAAATCAGGTTTGCATCAATTGACCCTTCATAAGACAGTAAATACACTTGTAACATAAACCTACAATCTCAGATTTTCAAATATCAACACAAACTCAGTTTTAAGGAAGGTGATTCACACTGAAAACTCAGGCAAACATGAACTCAGATTTAAGTTCTAACCTCAACTGTGAATCTCAGTTTTAAACTCTGACTTGACAGTTCACACTTCCCCAAATTGAATCAAAACACCACCAATGACACCCAAAATCAAAACCCAAGTAGATAACCAATAGGAGGACAGGTTTAGGGAATAAAACCCAATCCTTAATAGCATTAATTTAGTGAAAAGATTGACCAAAATCTATTTGAAAAAACTGGAAATCTGTGTTAAAAGCATGTATCAGGAAAAAATAGGAAAATAGAATTTAATCAACAAAACTAAATTAAAATGCCCAAACAGTGATTGGTATTGCATCTACACATTATGTACGTGTTGTGTGATGAGTTTGTGTCCACAAAAGTGGACACAAACGTGTCCAATTCAATCCAAACTGAAATCGGGCAAACTGGACACAGGGTTTTGGACAGCATCGTGCGGGTGTGCACGCGTGTCGTGCACCCGACACAGGCCATCCTAGGCCTCGTGCTCGTGTCAGTAGATGAACCTAGGGTAGACCTAGGTGTGTGTCACCCTGGTTTGTGTCAGTACATGTCGTGTCCAGTAGTTCAAAGCCGTATCAGTGCGTTTTTACACAGTGCGCACAGTTCAGTGTTTTCCCCGTGCACGGCCAATATCTCCCAAACTCGACCATGAAATGTCATGAAACTTGGGGAGAGGGATGAAAGTAGGTGCCCCTAAGTGTCCATAAAAACTTGTGTCCAACAAGTTCGTGTCATGTCCAGAATAGAGCCCGATAGGCAGGGGAGCACTGTAGCCGCGCGCGCGCGTGTCCGAGTGCGTGTGCACGATTGTCCTAACGACACGACATAAGCACGAAATCAAATCAGAGCTGCAGAAATGGATAAGAGACACAACAATGCAAATTTCCATTCAAATACAATTCGAAATTAACATAAAAAGTTTTACTGAGGCATTTCCACAAACACGAAGAGCAGGACACTGATACGTGTCCTGTTAGGACACGAAACGACACAAAAACCTGGGGATTCCTATTCCTATAGTTAGGTTAGGTCTAGGGCTCCCTATT
Organism: Iris pallida; assembly: GCA_029216955.1. NCBI lineage: Eukaryota > Viridiplantae > Streptophyta > Magnoliopsida > Asparagales > Iridaceae > Iris > Iris pallida. Next base: position 1,526,430 of record JANAVB010011598.1, read on the forward strand.
CATACAATTAAACCATAATTCTATGGTGAATGTAGAGAGTTACCTCTATGTATCATAAACCCTAAAAAAACTCAAATGAGTGATGTTCTCTTGATAGTAAAACTCCTCCAAAGCTCTTCAAATCTGAGAACACTCATAACCAACAGAAAGTAGGAAGAATTTAGAACCCAATGCAATTTGTTTGGGTTAAAAAGGAATTAAGATGAATTAAATAGGAATTTCTAAGGTTGGGGATTTACCTCCTCTTAAACTTGAGATCTATTTCCAAGAGAGGCTAACCCTAAATGAATGAGGCATTAAATAGGGGTGGAAAACCCTAAGTTGGCTGCCATGGGTGGGCTAGGATTGGTCTTGGGCTTAATTCATGGGCCTATGGCTTAAACACTAGGCTTTAAATTGCTAAGTCATAAGTCATTGACTTAAACCATAAGTCATGAACTAACTTCTCTTAAGTAATACTTCCTACCTTAAAACTAATTCCCAATGACTAAAAGTAGGTTAACTAGAGTTAGGCTAGGGTCACCAACTAGGGTTAGTTCTAAGTTAGTCTACAAGTCTCAACTAGTCACGACTAACACAACACATAGCAATATTTAATTAATATTAAAATCACACAAATTTCCATAAATCATAATAAATTCAAATAAATCCTAAAATGACCAAAATACCCTCTAGGCTATGATGTACTAGTTAAACATCCTAATCACCTGGCTAGGCTCTAAGGTTACACTAGTCAAACACCAAAATCATAAGTCATGATTTAAATAGTTTAAAAATGATTAAAAATTACCAAAAATTATATTATTAATTAAATATCATAATTAAATAACTTAAAATATAAAATTTCAAAATTACCCTCATTTTAGAAAACTGGGTGTTACAACGAGCGCATTCCTCCGATGGTAATGTCTCCAATGGAGGAGAATCCTGAAGATATTGTTCCTGCGGAGGTTTTAGTATCTCCAGACTTTGTTAAAAGAGACGCGAAGGTTGCAGCAACTTCCGGGATGGTGCCAGATGCCGTAGGGGCTTTGGACGTTGAGGGTCCAGCGGACATGGGGCCTTACAATGATGAAGTGGAGTGGGTTCGTCGTCTTCAGATGACGTCGCTCCAGAGTTGCAAGATTCTGTTACGGGGGCAACAGATGTGGTTGGAACAGAGGAGAGGGTTGATTCTCCTCCTTGTCATAATGTAGGAAGGTCGGCTGCGGTATTGCCGAGCCCTACCCCAGACTCAGCAGCGGAAGCTGAGGTGGCTATCGATCAGGAGATAGCGACAGATCATGTCCCTGTAGAGGGATTTGATGAGGAAAGTGAGACTCGGCTGCCGGCCCTGACTTCAGGGGCGAGTCAGGAGACAAGTGTTGATCTCCCCGTTCTGCCAGGGGAGGTACTGGCTGCTGATAGCACGTTGGGGGCTGATGAGGTGGCCACTGACGTCGGTGGTTCTTTCGAGTTTGAGAGGTGTAAGGGTTTGATGGAACCCTCTGCTGCTCCTTCCACTTAGGGTACTATCTCGATGCCTGTCTCGGCTTCTTCTGTTCCTTTGGCTCCTCGGGCTAGTAGTCAAGCCCCTGTTGATGAATAGCCTGTTGATACCGAGGGTCCAGCCTCACGGATTGAGGCAGGCGGGCCTTCTTGCAGTCCTCCTACTAAAGCAGCTCCTCCGACTCCTGCTATGACATCGCAGGTGCTGGCGAATACAGATGAATATGTAAAATTCATCATCGAGGCAGTGTATAAAATACTGCAGAGGGGTGTATCGACCGTGATGGACGCCAATAGAAGTTTTATGACGGCAAGAACTCTGGCAATGCCTCATATCAACATGATCCGTCTTCATCAGGGCCATGATCATATGGTCGACATTCTAGAAGCCTCAGTGGTAGAGTTGGACCAGCAGCTTTTCGAATTACAGCACATCCAGCAAAATGACCTCTCCGTCCTGATAGATACGGAGAAGGAGAAGCTGATCGCCGAGACTGAGTCTTCTTACTAGGCTACCGTGAGTGTCTGGGAACACGAAGTGGCTGAGACTAAAGCTGCAGTGGAGCGGTTGTCTCAGTCTATACGGGAGACGGTGGAGGCACGAACTGTGTTGGACACTAGTATCGCAGAGATTGATGCCCAGATCCGCCGCCTTGAGGACCAACGGCCCAACTTCTATTAGACGCCGAACGTGTCTAGGCTGAACACGTAGCATTCAAGAAGGAGGAGGCAACTTTCACCCACCGGGCTCTTACTTTGGCTCAGCAGCGACAGCAGTTGGATGAGAAGCATGAGAATGACACTTCTCCTGAGGCCATTGAAGCGATGCGTCAAGAAGCTGAACGTCGAGTCTTGGCGACTGTGGAGACTTGGGCGGCAGACTTGAGGCGTCGGATTGAAGAGCTTTCATCCAATCCTGGAGATGTTTAGGGATTGTAGTCTCTTCTTTTTATATATTTGCAACTCTTACTGGGGAAGGTGTAATCCTTTACTCTCCTTTTTTAAAAATAAAAAAATACACAATTTTCTGTGATGTGTTCATTTTTGCTGTCATGAACTTGATGATTTGTGTGGACCTATTATCATTTGCGCACCTTGGTTTTTAGGTACAGATAATAAGTTTGAGAGAACCAACATGTTTGCTCAGAGGTAATGTGGACATGGCAAATATGGGATTCAAAATAATAGAATCTTCCTACTCAGAGGTGTTATGGACGTGGTAGGAGTGACTCTAGAGGATACGCGAAACTACTCAGAGGTAATGTGGACGTGGAAGTTCTGCGATTAATGTACGACAACGCAGGGGTTGTCTGTACGGGATGTTTACTCAGAGGTAATATGGACGTGGTAAACATGATGGGCAGTGTAGTCTTATAGAATGTAAGATTCTACTTTGTAGGGTGTAGGGGGGACAACTCAGAGGTGATGTGGACGTGGTTTTCCTTCTACTGGAGGATGCCACGGAACAGCTGGGTTCCGAAAGCGTATGATTTTATGGAAGGGAATTGTATGTGAGCCCTGATGATTGGGTCCACAGATCCCCTTGTGGAAGTACATGTCTAAAAGATGTCAAGAGTAGTACTTTTTTAGGAACTTTCCGTTGATGGGCATCATGAATAAGTCCCCATTGGGTTTGGCGAGGCGGTAAGTACCGTTTGAGTATACCGTCTCTATGATGAAAGGTCCTTCCCACTTGGGCTCGAACATTCCTGGTATTTTGTGAGTCAACACTATCGGCCTACTGACTGCCAGAACCAGGTCGCCTACTTGGAAAGTCATCTGCTTGACCTTTTTGTTGAAAGCCTGTGATATACGGGCTTGGTAGAGTTTGATGTATTGTTGAGCTAGGAGACACTTTTCGTCAAGTGCCTCGAGTTTCCGCAGATGACGACGTTGATTGTCCTCTTCTGTGAGTTGGTTTGTGATTCCTACGCAGAGTGAGGGTATCTGGATCTCGAGAGGCAGTACCGCTTCGCTCCCGTAGAACAAGGAGAATGGTGTGTTGCCTGTCGGGGTCCGTACCGTTGTACGGTAAGCCCAAAGGCATTCGCCGAGCTTTTTGTCCCAATCATGTTTGTTGGATGATACGACCTTTTTGAGTAGCCTGACGATAGTCTTGTTGAACGCCTCGGCCAATCCGTTTGCTGCCGGATTGTAGGCGGTTGATGCCATATTTTGAATGCGATTATTGTCACAGAATCTGCTGAAAACATGGCTGATGAACTGAAGACCGTTATCGTGGATGATCCTTCGGGGTACTCCGAAACGGTAGATGACGTGGTGTTTGATGAAGCTGATCACCCTGGTGCTTTTTACTTCTGCCAGTGGAACTGCTTCTGCCCATTTGGAGAAGTAGTCGGTGTTTGCTAGGATGAAGCGGTATCCTCTCGATGAAGGAGGGGTGATTGGTCCTACGATGTCCATGCCCCAAGCTTCGAAGGGCCAGCAGGCGACTGTAGGATGTAGTGGTTCTGACGGTGTATGGATAAAGTCCACATGAAGCTGGCACGAGTGGCACTTCTTAGCATAGTCGACAGCGTCAGCGGCCATGGTTGGCCAGTAGTAGCCCATACGTCGCAGTGGGTCCTGCAACTTAAGGCCATGTTGATGGGCCCCGCAGGTTCCATCGTGAGCTTCTTGAAGGGCTTCGGCTGCTTCTTCGTTGGACAAACATCGAAGCAGAAGTCCATCGTAGGAGCGTCGGTACAGTATTTTAGTAGCTGTATCGTAGTAGAATCGAAGGGAGCGCCTCCTGACTGAGATGACTTCTTTCGGGTCCTCTGGGAGAATTTTGTAGATAGCGAAGTCGATGAACGAGAATCTCCAGTCTCGGACATTAACACCAGCGCTTGTTGACATAGCATGGGCTACTCGTGAGCACAGGTTGTTTTTAGGACAGACCAAGTCTCGACCAACTACCGTGACGTAGTGTTGAGTCCCGAGGAAGGCTGCCAAGGAGGCTGCAAGGCCAGCCAGAGCATCAGCCTCCAGATTTTGTAGACGAGGTACGTATTTGATGAAGAACCCGGTGAAGGTTGAAATGATGTTCAATACAACTTCATGATAAGGAATCAGATCTTCATGGCGAACATCGTATTGCCCTTTGAACTGGTTTACGACGAGTTTTGAGTCACCGTAGGCTTCCAGATGATCCACCCCCAGCTGTTGCGCTAGCTGGAGTCCCATAATGAGCGCGTTGTACTCGGCAACATTGTTGGAGCACGGCTTCGAAAGAGAGTAAGTACGCTGGATGACCAGCTGATCGGGGGAGACTAATACCACCCCCACTCCTGCGATGATTTGGCTTTTGGGGCCTGTTCTTGAAGCGCCATCGAAAAACATCCGCCAGACGGGGCTTTCTTCGGTGACATTAGATTCTTGGACCTCATCTGGGATGTCTTCATAGAGTCTGGAAGATTCCGGGAGAGGGTATGCAGCTAAAAAGTCGGCCAGAGCTTGACCCTTAATAGCTTTTTGTGGGATGAACACCATATTGTATGGCGTTAGCAAGATCGCCCATGTGGCAAGCCGGGAGTTTAATGATCTTGGCTTCATCATGAGGACTCTGAGGGATTGACTCGAGAAATGACATGAATTGTCTGCCCCGAGACATAATGACGAGTCTTTTGGATGGCAAATACCAAAGCCAAGCACTCCTTTTCAACAGGGTTGTACCGGTATTCGGCCCCGATCAGAGTTCGACTGAGGTAGTAGATTGCTTGCTCATAGCCTGTATCGTTGTTGTGAGCTAGCAGAGCACCGAGGGAATGATCCATGGCACGGACATAGAGGAGGAATGGTTTGCCGGTGACTGGTGCCACCAGGATTGGCAGGCTCGTCAGATAAGCCTTGATGTCATCGAAAGCCTTTTGGCATTCCTCTATCCAGACGTAAGAGACTTCCTTCTTCATGAGCTGAGTGAAGGGTTAACATTTTCCGGAAAGGTTTGCTATGAACCTCCGGATATATGCCAGACGCCCTTGCAGGCTTCGAAGTTCTCGAAGGTTCTTCGGAGGGTCCATGTCGATGATGGCTTTGGTCTTCTCGGGATCGACATGAATGCCTTTCGCCGTGATAATGAAACCTAAGAACTTTTCGCTAGAAACCCCTAGGAAGGATTTAGCGGGGTTCATCTTGAGTTGATGCGCCCGCATGAGATCGAAGACTGTCTTGAGGTCTTGTAGGTGATCTCCTTTGAGACAGCTCTTGACTGCGATATCGTCAACATAGCATTCGACGGTCTTACGAAGATGCTGCCGGAAAATGGTGCTCATAGCTCGTTGGTATGTTGCACCAGCGTTCTTCAAGCCGAAGGGCATCACTGTATAGCAGAAAATGCCCTTTGGAGTCCTAAATGACGTGTGTTTTGCGTCATCGGGAAACATCTTGGTCTGGTTGTAGCCCGAATACCCATCCATAAAAGACATGCGTTCGAAGCCACATGTGTCGTCGATCATCACGTCGGTGATTAGAAGCTTGAATTCGTCCTTCGGGCAAGCAGAGTTGAGATCCCTGAAGTCGATACAAACTCGTATTTTCCTATTCTTTTTGGTGACAGGGACGACATTGGCTAGCCAATCCGGGTGGTATTCTTCACGGATGAAGCCGCTGGTCAAGAGCTTGTCCACCTCCTAATCGATGGCATTCATGATGTCCGGACGGAAGCGTTGTTGTTGTTGTTTGATAGGCTTGGAATCAGGTAAGATGTTCAGCCTATGCATCACGATTTGGAGATCAAGTCCCGGCATATCTTCGTAGCTCCAGGCGAAGACGTCGATATACTCTTTAGCCAGTTGGATTAAAGATTCTCGATCTTCTCCTTTTAGGCTTTTGCTGACAAAGATGGGTTTGGAAGAAGATCCATCCCCAAGGTCGATCTGCTCAACTTCATCTTCGGTAGGTGGTTTACATAATTCGAAACGAGACTCCCACTGTTCTCCCAAGCGTTGAGCCCAAGGTTCTTCTTCGAAGAATTCTGGTATTTGGTCTTCGCCTTCATCTTCTTGAGATTGTGCAGACGTCATGTTGGCTGATAGCACTTTCTTGAAGATTGATCCGATGCTGGTATCGGAATCCCAAGTTGATGCTTCAAACGAGTGAGAATGTTCTACCTCTTCCGCGTCTGAACTCTCTGGAGTTGGCGGTGGCGTGACATAGCCTACCTCCCGTCGAGTTCTATTGTAGTAGTCTTGCGGCTTTCCTTTAGGTGTTGAAAGTCGGAGAGGAAGACGTCGACCCTTGCCGTAGTTCAGGCCTTTTTTGCTTTTTAGGTCGTAACCCATCTTTTGGATGAGTTACTTTGCCTTGTCCGTGTACCGATAGACTTGTATTATATCGGTATCTGGTTTTGGCTCGAGTGGCGGGAGGTCTTAATGATGCTCAACTTTGACGAAGATGATGGATTCTTCGTCTCAACTCTATGGCGGAACTATGAAACAGACCCCTTAGGACGGGACTACTCGATTTACAAGATGGACGGTCGTTATTTGTGTTTACAACGACCGTAGAGCGTTATCTAATGTATACATGGCATTCCAATGTGGAAGACTAGAATAATTAAAAGACACTCCATTATTGATGAAATACGAGATTTTATTCTACGGGATTACATTATCCAGAGAGGGTGCATCTACATCAGCAGAGATATATTCCCCTAGCTCTTCATCTGTGAGTACTGGAGTAGGATCGGGATAGCCCACCACAGCATTGGTCATGGAGTCCGAGAGGACTATGCGGGCCTTTTCTGGCAGCTTGGATGGCGGCGGCTTGCCTTTAAGACGCACCTTCAGAGGTGCCTCCACTATGCCTCCGGTGATTGGCGCCTCCCCCTATAGTTTTTCCACAAGGGGAGCCGATGTTTGAGGCGGCTTTCCCTTGAGCCGTATCTTCAAGGGAGCTTCAGGAGCAGCTGGTGCTTTCCCGGGCAGCTTAATGCTCATGGGAGGCAACTTCTGAGGCAGTTTGCCTTTGAGTCAGATCGAGCGTCGGGAGTGACCTCAGGCTCCATGTCCGGCTCTGCTGACGTCGTTTCTGCCTCGTCGTCAGCATCATTGGCTTCCTCCTCGTCAGGTGACTTGTAGAGGTCATAATCGGTGAAGTAGGCTTCAATCCCTTTGAAAGGGTCGATGTTCGCGAACTCCGTTCGGATGACATTGTTGGTAGACACGTACTTCATACATTAGTGGAGCGTGGATGGCACCACCATGTACTCATGCAGCCATGGACGACCCAACAGAAGGTTGTAGTTGACTTCGGCGTCCACGACATAACAAGTGACCTCGGTTCTGAGGTTACCGATGTGGCACTTTAGTCGTATTTTGCCTAGTGGCTCGTTTTTGCTAGCATTGAAGCTACTGATTGTTGTATTGGAGAATGCTAGTCGGTACATTAGGATCCCCAGTGTTGAGAGCAGCGTCTTCGGGATGATGTTGAAGGAAGACCCGGATCGATCTGAATCCGCTTCACCTTGACTGAACCGATATACCCTGTATAATACAGCGGCCTATTGTGTCGGTTGTGCTTTAGCAGCATGTCCTGTTGGGTGAAGTTTATATTAGGGATACCCTCATCTGCACAGTAGAAGTACGTGTATGCAGTCGGGAGATCTTCAGGCTGCTTGACCTAACTAAGAAAGGATTCGGCATCTTTCAGAGCTTCGCAGAGAGCTTCTCGGGTGTCTTTGGAAAGACGAAGGAGCTTAAACAGAGATAGGCGGGCAGGAGTACTGGCCAGTTGTGCCAGTATATCGAAGTTGAGGGGCTTGGCTAGCCCCGAAGTATTCTCCTTTCGCAGAGGCCTATCGAAGCGGGCTTCTATCTGCTTCTTCTTATTGGCTGCTGGGGGCTTAGACGGGCCCTCCTCCTGGACGGCAGGGATGGTGTAAGGAGGCACCACCTCGACGGCAGCTTCGTCGGATTGGGCATTCTGTTGTGAACGCGTCTATACAGGAAGTGCCTCTTCCGCTGAGGAAGAGACCATGCGGCAAGACTTGATCTTCATGCCTTTGGATTTGGAGTTAGGGCGTACCTCCGGTTGAGTCACCTCGGAGACAAGATCAGGGTGAAGCCATAGGATCTCTCCCCGAGATATGGTGAGTGGGATGAGTCCACTCACGTTGTCACGAGTAGGTGGTAAGTTAACCACCTCCATTGTCGCCTTAGGGATAGGGACGACGCCATCTTGTATTGTAGTTGGCGGCAGGGTGCCGAACTGGAGTGATACCACGTTGGCTGACACCGTCTTCTCCTCGTAGTCGACGGAGATTATATCCACATTGATCATACGCTTGATGAAATTCTTGAGGACATAGCAGTCCTTGGTTGGGTGTCCGACAAACCGATGGTAGTGACAGTACCTCGGGTTGTCCACTTTTCCAACCTTGTCGGGACGCTTCGGGTCCGGCATCTTGACCTTGTCACCCTGCTTCAGTATCTCAAAGAGTTGCAGGGTGTCTTCGTCATTGAACGAATAAACCTCCTTTGGCCTTGGTGCAAGTGGAGGCTTCTGAGTAAGTGCTGACCCACCTTTTGAGGCATTGACAGTCAACGCCTGTTTTCCCTTCGTCTCTCGTTCGGGGTTGTTGGCTGCAGGCTGTTTCCCCTTGTCTTCAAAGGCAGGGAAACTGACTCCCATAAGACGGGCATTGGCCGCCTTCTTTTCCGCGGCTTCTGCTTCAATGATCAAGGAGCTCCAGTCGGGAGGAGGAGTAGAGTTGAGCCAGAGTTTGACTGCAGGCAGCATGTTCATACTGTAGGAGGAGAGGAGTGCATGTTCTGGCTTGCCCGGGGGCAGTCTGAAGCAGGCCTGTCGGAAGCGTTCGATGAACACTCGAATTGTTTCCTTCTCCTTCTGACGTATCTCTATAAGGGACGCCATTGTCATGTCCTTTCCGCCGTCGTAGAAACGGTCGAGAAAAAGGTGCATCAGGTCGTCGAAGGAAGATATAGAATTGTCAGGGAGGCTGCAGTACCAGTCGTACGCCACTTCCTTCAGTGCCCCGATAAATATGCTGGTAAGTAGCGCGTCCTCCTTCGGAAGATGTCCCGTCTGAGACTGGAAGTACGTCAGATAACGACGAGGAGAGTCCTTTCCGTCGTACGGCATCAGTGTTTGTGGTTTATACTTAGGAGGATAAACCACTTTGTTCCACTCGAGGGGATAAGGTTGGGGAATCCCCATCTTTTGGCACTCATCTTGTCTCGTCTTGGACTCAAAGCACTCGTGCAAGTCCCTGATCATTTCGACCACGTCTTCCGTAGAGCTGGGAGTCGGGGAAGGTGATACCACCTGAAGTTGAGCATTTGAGGGCTCCGATGTCCAAGGTGCTTCTCGGCGATCCGTATCCAATGATACCCGTTGAAGGGGTACGCTTGATTCTCTATTGGCCCCTGGGTCGGGACCGGTAGAAGGTGTCCTGGCCAAAGCTGACCGTATCTCAAACACTGCTTGAGTCAGTATTTATATGGAGGCAGAGAGGGTTTTGAGTCCTCCTTCTAATGTGTCCATGCGCTGGACGAGGTCTAGTAGCGGTACATCAGACTCGGAATCACCCCCAGCCATGTATACTGTAATGACACGGCTGGAAGTGGATGGATCGGTTGAGGCTTCACTCTCTTGTAGGGGAGTTGCCTCTCCTGGAGCTTCGTCCTGGCCACCCCCGGCTATGTTCTGGAGAACATTCTCGACGGAAGCATCTGCAAGGGCCTGATTACCCTCAGTTCCGTCTTGAAGAACTTCTTTGTCTCCGAGACTCAGATCCGTGGGGGCTAGACTAACCCCGGCTATATTTTGGGGGACACCCTCGTCTTGAAGGACTTCTTCGAGATGCAGATCTACAGGGGCTAGATGACCCCCAGCCATGTCTGGGAGGCTGACTTCGAGAAGATCCGCCCCAGCTGTACTTTGGAAGATAGCTTTGTCTTCGGAAGGAGGTTCGACAAGGGTCTGACTACCCCCAGTTTCCTCTAAGATCTTTTTCCTCCTCCGAGTGCCTTCGAACACTCCAGAGGACGAGACACTTGCCTTGGTTTTCTTCGGCTGGCTCTTGGACGAGGACGAGGAATTGCCAGTCGTCTTTCGGACTGACGAGGAGTTAGAGATCACGTTGCATGAAGCAACCCTTGGCTCTTCTTTTGTTGACACCTTCTTCACGAGGCGACGTCGGAGGGGTGTCGATGATTGCAGCCGCTGGAACACTGACTGCCTTGGTGGGACTGCCGTCTTACAACAGCAGTTGATGGTGACCACAACACAAGTGTGTCCTGTGAGGGGCGCATCGTGCTTGTCAGTCGACTCTCCTGATCGGCGCTTGTGAGTGATCTCGTTGCGCAGATCGTAGGAGAAGAGTGCCACCTTCGTACCCCCTTCAGGTGCATGGTAAGGCCAAGCGTCGGGGTGGTCAAGTGAATACTGCATCCCCTGGTCTAACACCAAACAGGCATCCCGATCAGTAGTGGGGGAATAACATTTGAAGTGACTTGAACGGACCTCTGACGCACAACCAGAGGAGGCGCGGGAGTTCAAGACCTCTGGATTTGCCTTACTCGACTTAGTTGTGCACGCAATAGATGTGCCCAAGTGAGACAAGGACTTTGAAGGTCGGCTCATTTTTGGCGCAGAAGCACCTGAGTCGACCTTATACAGCTTACCATCAGTAGCGTGCATGATTGTGATCGCATACTTCTGGCTTGCTGCTGGCATAGCACGTTTGGGGCACATAGCCCGTGTTGCCTTGGACTTCTTCGTACCAGTCCGCTGGGGCGCGTAGTACTCATAATCCAAATTCTCTTTGCCACTATAGCGAGTGAGTCTGTCAAAGACAGAGACCTTCTGTGGCGCATCGGAGGTGATGCACGGGGCATTAGCTGCGCCCCTGCTCCGTCGACGCATCTTCCTCGCCTGAGAGGGAGATGGCTGGGGAATGTGGTCAGCCGCATATTTCCCCGAGAGATGCACTGCACCGGCGGGCGCATCTTGGTTGCTGAGGACGTCAGCAGGAAGGGAAGGCTGGATTGGCGCATCCCCTTCGGTGGTGGTGCCAGAGGCGTCGACCTTGCGCACCCAGACTCGGCGAGTCTTCTTCGACTTCGGTAGCCGCTTTGAAGGACTCGTACTGCCTTCAGAGATGAACTCCTCATACGCCTGTTGATTGAGGCGTACGACCAGCGTCTTGTAGGAGGAGACCACCTTCACGTTGTCGGATTGCAACACAGCTTTCTCGGTAGAGGAGAAAGAGGTCCCCAGCAGAGTCGCCAGCTTGTTTGCTATTAAAATCTTTTGATTACAAATTTCATTACAAACAGAACAATGTTACAATATAGGACTTTGACGTAGTCCTAGGAGTACACTTTTGTTTATCTGGGTCCCTTGTGCTGATGGAGCGAGTGGTAATACGTTGACTCCGTTGACGATCTGACGACGGTTATCGGTTCTCTGACGGTTTGGATTGCTCTGGGTGCTGGAGCTTGCTGAGAGGAGGAAGACGTTGAGTATCTGTATCTGTCTCTCTGGTGGTGCGAAGTCTCTGTCTGTCGATGTATGTTTGCCTCTGTATGTTTTCGTAGGTGAGAAGGAAATGATCCCTCTATTTATAGCTTTGCAGGCTGGCTGCTCGTGCGCGCATATGTAGGATGCGCCTGGACGCGGGGACGCCACGTGGTGATTGCTGTTGGAGGCGCATGGTCGTTGCGCCCTGATTGACGGGTTGAATTCTTTATGCTGCTGTTGTGAGCCGGTACGTAGCAGAGAAGAAGATCTTTCTGTTGCTGAGATCTTGGGTGAATCGAGTCAAAGGACACTTGTCATCGGCCCATGGCTCGTAGATCTCGGATTTGGTGGGGAATGATCTGTAGGATGTGCCTGGGATTGGGAGCATGAGGAGACTTTGTCTCGTAACCTTTGGGAGTTATGAACCATTCACAGCGCATGGCTTTTGAGGCGCATGCGAAGCTTCAGTGGCTTTACTTCTGTCTTTTGGGATCAGAAGTCTGGGACGCATGGCTTTTGAGGCGCATGCAGATTTAGGCGCATGGCTGCGGAGGCGCATGCGAGATGATTGGGCGGCCACGTGGCAGTAACCGTCGGAGGAAAGTAATGATGATGCTGACGTTGGCGACGCTTTATTTTCTGAAAAAGCTGTCAACTGTTCAGTCTTCGGAAAGCGTGCTGCCAACTCTGTCAGACTTCAGTATTTAATGTTTTTGATATTTGATGGACAGCTGAGTGGGCGCATTGATCGGCGTTCCACTAGGCATATGGGGACGCATGGGGGCGCATTCCTGTGAGGCGTTTGGTGCTGAAGGGCACGTCTGTGTGATGCACTGTCTGGCCGGCGCATCTGCTTCGTGACACGCCTTTAATGGTGCGACTGTTACGTTCTTCGAGTGCTTTAAATAGCTGTTTTGACTTGGCTGAATTCGAAGCATCCTGTTCATCCATTAAATACAAATTCATTGTACGGAATTCGGAGAGCCATCCACTTGGCGCATGGGTTTGATTTGCCTGGCCTATAAATAGTGGCATGGTGAGAGTTTGCTTCTCGTTCTCTCACGTTCTTCCGATATGAACTTGTTTACTCGGATGCATTCTGTTGATGAGATGCTCCCGAGGGTGAAGATGCGACGCAATGTCTTTATTGATGCACTTGAAGGTGACTGTTACATCCAAAAGTCAGAGTCGAGGGCTTCTGAGGCAGGCGGAAGGTGTCTGTTGCATCCAAAGATCGGGATGCACGATCCTCATCTCCGTTATGTGGGAAGAGCCGCAGATCGGAATTGCGGTGCTGCGGCTTTGGGGGCTCTTTCTTCCTTCAAAATGGGTGTTGCCCATTCTGGTTGTGTTGAAAGCTGCTCCTTTAGCCGCGGTTTCGATTACGGTCTTCCTTCGCCTTTGGAGGTTCTTTCGAAGCCTCCCCTGGCCACAGGTTGGCTTGCGGTGCTATTCTCTTCCTCGGTTTGGGGAGCTCTTCCTCCAGCTAGAGGGTTGATTGCTACCCTCGTTCTGCTCAATAAATGCTTCATTAGTCGAAGCATTTAGACGACGGTGAGCCTGGCTGAAAGAGTGGCACATAACTGGGCTGCTGAAGGGATGCACATAACTGAGCTGCCAAAGGGATGCAGATAACTGAGGATGCACATAACTGAGCTGCTGAAAGGATGCGCCCCGCTGAGGGCGCATGGTGAGATGCGCCTGACTGAAAGCGCATGCTGATCGCTGCGCTTGTTCAAGAGCGCATGATAATCGCCGGGCCTGGCTGTAGACTTAGGGTCTTTTTTTTGTAGAAGTTCTCCTTTGTACAACCTTTTCTAAACATGTAATAGACTTTTATATGTAATAAAAAAAAGTCTTCTTTCAATGTCTATATTTGTTATTTTTGCTACGTGAAGTACTTTGTCCGAGCTCTCTGGCGCATGTAGTGTTTGGCGCATAGGATTTCTGGTCCTGAAATTCCATGCTTCTACAAGAACGAGAGGGCTCGCTCCCCGAGTAGAACACAGACCAAGGCTGGCGTAGTGCACGCGGCGGAGGTACTGGCCGCCGGAGAAGACAGAGAGGGATGAGGAAAGCTAAAGGAGCTCACCGGGGAGCTATCGGCCAGGACGGGTCGGGTCGGCTCTACGACGGAGGCGGACAGCAGCGCGGTGCTGCGGATGATGGCGGTGGAGGAGGCCGGGCTGGAGGCGACAACGATCGCGGGTCGAATCAAGATCTAGAAATTAAAAATAATAATAATAATAATAATAATAATAATCTAAATAATAATAATAATAATAATAATAATAATAATAATAATAATAATAATAATAATAATAATCTAGAAATTAGAGAAGGGGGTAGTTATTAGGAAATAATAATAATAATAATAATCATAATAATAATAATAATAATAATAATAAAAAAAATTAATTAATTAATAATAACAATAGCAATACTAGAGATAATGCGATAAAATGTACACCAACAATAATTATAAAATACCAACAATAATTTAATAACAACGTGAATAAACAAAAGTCAGGCCTCGAATCAAGATCTAGAAATTAAAAAAAATATAAATACAAGTTTAAACAAATACATAATTTTAAAATCATCTAAATACAAGATACAATCATATACGTATTTTGAAAATAGAGATATGACATCTTACCCACCTTACAAAAATTTTGTCCTCGAAATTTTGAAATCATTTAAAATAGGATTTTCTAAACTAGTATATTTTATATCTTGAAAACTCTACCCACCTTACAGAAATCAAGTTATACAACTAGAAATGAAGAAAATCTCAATATGAAAACAACAATATCTAGCTACACAAATCAACTAGTAAAGTAAATCCGAACAACGAAGGAATCTCAAAATTCAAAGTCTCACATGCACTTAATAACTCCATAAATGAAAACATGTACAAAATATCGAAAGTAATATCAGAAAACCTGAAATTTCAACTGCATGAAAACCTGCAGAAAATCATAAAATCCAGGATATTCGTCTCAAACCGGCGACAGTAGTTTCCTTATATCCGATCATAATGTGTGTCACGGTCATTCTTTTCCACGCCATCCGGAATGACTGCAAAAGATTTACCATGGCACTATAATCGAGCGGCTGTAACTTTTGTTACCACGCCATCAAGGTATACTTGTGTCACCGGGTCACTCTTGACAAATACCAAAAACGAATCAAATCCATAAACCAAATGTCCAAGTCACTAAAATCACAAAATGTCTAACAATATAGCAAGACAGTTCTAAGAAAATAATCAAAATCCAAAAATCCAGGTGAATCATAATATACATCCAAAAACTCCTTTAACAAGATAGTTTTCTAGGAGAATACTCCAAATCCAAAAATCCATGTCAAAACATATTGTATAGAAAATATATCTATAATCAAAATAATATCTGAATCATATAATCATGATTGTAGAACTGTCCAGAATCAAAGGAGCTGAATTGATACAAGAATATCCACTGGATACTCAACAAATATTAAAATATCCAATCTCAAATTCCTGAGGAAATCTTCCTTCCATAGTAATTAAGCCAATGCTCGTAGAGTGCGATAAGAATACTAAGTCAATAAGAAGTCAACGCATGAATTGGATAACATAAAAAAAATAAACCAAGGTAAAACACCGGTAGAGAGAGTACAAAACCGAAGATATATAACAAGTAACCCAAGGGTTGAGACAAAATAACGTCTTATCTGATAAAGTGATCGACATGGTCGACTACAGGACCACGTCTATCAAAATAGGAAAGAATATGTAGATAACAACGAATAAGATAGGGAAAAGTAAAATCGGTCCAGGTAGAGATGAGGACAAGTTCACAAGGTCAAGGGAGCGAAGGACAAGTGTAACAAGTTGGAATACCAAAAAATAGTGGACTGAGATCAATAATCATGTGATACCCAACAATGTCTCAAAACGAGACCTGCATGGGCCACCACTAAAACCGTATCATGCCCCAGTACCAGAATACGGGGACGGACGTCAGCTACACTGTATAAGGTACGAAGACGTTATACAGCGATGACGGCTGTCAATCTTGCTGGGTATCCTAGCATGCAAATATTTATGGCCTAAATCCGATCTCATATCCACAGGAAATCATAATAGAATAATAAGCAAGAGAGAGAATCATATGGAAAATAGGAAATACTCATATGATAATCAGAAAATCTACAGTACAGGATAATAATGTAGACGGTATACCTTCCCACAGTTTCTATCATGGTCTAGAACTGAAGCACATACTCAAAGTCAAGTCTGAAAGATCCACAGGGTCGGTCACTGGCAATCAGGGAACAATCCAGGGTTGGTCAGGCCAACTGTAGTAAGTACCAGAAAGAAAGCCTCAAGGACGGGCGAAGAAAAGCCAGCAGGATAGAATATAAAGCAGAACATATATGAAAAATAAATGAGGGTAAGAATCGTGTGGTACCAACGCACAATAACAATCCACAACTAATGTAGCTAAATAACCAATATTCATCACAACCTCCCTAACATCCAATAATACCTGCATCGTCAACTAGAACTCGATATCAGTCGACTATACAAGCAACAAGCCAAACAATTTAGGAGAATAAGCGGCCACTCAAATGCCTACAGCTTTCTTTGTAGAGGTTGGGTTACCCCAACAATACAAGATATAGAAATCCTCAAATCGTGCCATCCCAGCAGGGCTAGCGGGGCCAAGTATAACAAGCAAGAAGAGCACCGACCCCTCGTAAGGTCACCATACGAGCAAGAGAAGTACATAGTACATAATAGTAATCGGATACTGCCATCCACAAGTGCGAACGGTAATAATATTCGTGGCAGCAAGCCTGTAAGTCATAACTAATGTCTGGAATGAGGCTAGTATTGCACGATCTCGGGGTTCTGTTCCCTCCCAATGCGTCTACTAGTTTAAGTTACTTAGATTATCCCTATAGTTTTTCTAAATCACATGCCGTGGTCACATGATCATCCTCCTAGATGTCATACCTCAGTACAGGAACGCTAAGTAAGAATCAACTTCAGCACCTATAGTCCCAGTTATGATTCATTCTCAGTGTTATACAACAAGCAAGCAAGCAATACTGACCACGCTAAGACTACAGTCCAACTACCAAGGTACCGTACAGGTAATCATATCATATAGCTAGAATATCAAGATTGTACCATAGTACAACATAATCAAGGAGATAGCACCTCAAAGTGCCAGTAGACAAGGAGCACCTCAGTGCAAAATCAGGGCCAGTACCTCAAAGGGTAAACTAGACTTATAATACGGATACAAGTAGTCAGGTCAGAAACAAGGATAAATCTGTCAGTCACATGAAATCATCTGCCCACATCGTGGCATGGATATCAGGTCAGGTATATGGTCGGGATCTCTACTAGAGTAGCATCTCAAGTACACATTGGAGCCTACAGCTCAAATCACCAAGTCGATCTATCCACCAAATCAATCTACCAGGAGACTCCTATCTACGATGGAATAAATATCATGTCAGGAAGGATGATCACCAAATACCAAGCAAATTACTATAAACACTGTTAGGCCCTCTGGCTCATAAGAATCCTCTGAATCAATGATCACAAGCTATCAGCAAATAAGTCTCACAGCTATCAAGATATAGAAATCAAACCAGGTTTTGGACGTTTGGGAAGTCGAGTAAAAATTATGTAATAATGCCCTCTATATTCTCCTAATTTTGTAAAAACTACCACAATCATCAAAATCCAGGAATCCAAATAGTCATATCTGATCAGAATAAACGTCATCTAAAAAGAAATGGCAACACTATCCAAGAGTCTACATGAGTCTATCGAATCAATATCCCGGGAATCATACTCCACGAATACTCAATCCTCAGACATATCCAAGGTCACAATCCCGATACATCGGACAACTGTCAGCCCTATCTAGCTAGACTAGGATAACTCCTAGAATGAATGGTCCGGGGACAAGAATATATTAATTAATGCCATCAAAAAAATGACAAGGATTACTTGAACCGCTCTGGAGCAGATCCACAACCCTTAAACCAAACAAGGACCAGGGTTGCAGACCATCCCCCGAGTGGAACCGGGCTCCTCACGCTATCTGACAGACAAGACAGGTCAAGTAGCTAGGCGACTAATCTAATCATGAGTCTACCTAGTAGGTACTAGAATCAGGTATACTATAAAAATAAATCTGCACGAGTCTAGTTCAGCGAACCAAAGGAACAGTTCTGCCTAATTCTTTGAACAAAATACCCGACCAAGAATTCTGGAAAAATTTGGCATAGTCTCCTTTGTATTCTGGACGGGAGCTCCCAACAAATTGGTGCTAAATCCACTCGGCACAATCCATCACAGAATTGCAAACTGAGAACACTAAGTCTCAGCTTCTAGTAGTGCTATGATGTGTACTGGGAACCAAACCATACCTGAGACCACTAAGTCTCAGCCTTCAGCAGCACTACAATACGTACTGGGTGCCAAGCCAACACATGCAACAAGAATCGCCAGCAGGGCGCATCAAGACCACATTCATATCCATGTCACAAGCACAGTCACAGAAATAGTTAGCCAACGCCGTTACCAGATCGCGAGTCGGACACGGGGAACATGGAGACAATCCATACATATATGTCGTGCTCATGTCCTCGGAGGGGTAGATGACCCGTCCGAGTTGTCCGATACGGTTATAACCCGGTATCGAACCAAGCTATCCTAGGTTATCATCATGGCGGTTCTACTACTATGCTACAATACTCACAGTTATACATTTACAATTATAAATGAATTAAATACAATAAAATCTAGGAGAGAGGGTAAGAGCCGTCGATGAGCAAAAAATACCTACCTAGAGGGCTCGGCTAGGTAAGCAAGTTTCGAGGATCAGAATCCAGGTAGCACGTCCATCGAGGTCCTCAGAACACAAAATAAATGATCATTAGCATTAAATAATAAATAAATAGAATAATCACAAGAGATGGCAGGAGGCTATACCGTGTAGGTCCCGCAAGCAGTACAAGAATTCGACATAAAAATCGAAGTACACGGATCGATATGGATATGCAAACCAAGGCGTGCACATATATCGAGATATACACGAGAATCAAGATGGCACAAATATCGAAAGAAATAGAAACGTGCACATAAATAGAGACATGCACGTAGATCGATGAATCAAGAATATCAAGATGGTGCATGAATCAATATAACACACAAATCGAGGCATGCACGCGAATCAAGATGAGATAAGATACATTATGACATTCAAATCAATACGGCACACAAATCGGTGTGTGCACGCAAATCGATGTTGCATGGGTCAAGTGGTGGGCACAAAGGCCGAGGCACATGAATCAAGACAACACGCAACTCGAGATAACACGGTACCGGAGGTAGTATGGGGCTTGAGGTGTCCCGCTGCCCAAGGCAATACGTAGAACGAAGCGGTACGAAAAACATGGAAACATGTACACCGAGGTGCACGCGAATCGAGATGGCATGCACCCCAAACAACATGGGGCCCAGAGCATCCCGTTGCTCGAGGCGTGCACGAAGCTCGAGACACATGTCCTGAGGTAGTACAAAAAATGAGGGGTACACACCAACCGAGGGTGTGCTACCTAAGACAACACGTTGTACGAGGCAGCACACTGCTCAAGACAGCATGCTGCCCGAGGTGTGCATAATGAGGGGGCTCGCTCCCAGAGGAGTAAACATCCCAAGGCTGGCATGGTACTCATGGCAGAGGCACTGGCCATCAGAGAAGACAGAGAGGGAGGGAAAAGCTAAAGGAGCTCACCGGGGAGCCGTTGGCCAGGTCGGGTCAGCTCCACGACGGAGGCTGACAGCAGCACGGTGCTGCGGATGATGGTGGTGGTCGCAGTGGAGGAGGCTGGGCTAGAGACGACATCGACCGCGGGTCGAGTGGTGGACACACTACAAGAAATTCGGATTTTCGTGACAAGTAATCTGTGACAAGTGTAAAACTTGTCACTGAAAGGGATATTTCTGTGACAAATAATTTTTGTTGTCACTCATAATTTGTTTCTGTGACAACTGTTATTGTCCGTCACACAATTAAAACATTTAGTGATCATATTTTTATTGGTCGCTACTTAATGTGGTCACTGAAATAAAATTATGATTTTAGAGACAAGTTATGTGTGATAAGGAAAATAGTTGTCACTAAAAATTTTTGTTGTAGTTACAAGAAAATATTATTGTCACATAAAAGTATTAGCCACAAGATTAAAATTTTATTCTTGTCACTTAAAAATTTTTTTTAGTTACCAAATAATTGTACGTCACACAAAAGTATTAGTCACAAAGAAGAAATTTATTTCTTGTAACAAAAACTTAAAATAAATTTTAAAAAGTTAAATAAAAAATATATCCTAATTTTAATACTATTTTGACATTACTATTTAAATTGTAACAAGATTTGACTATACCAAATTTTTTTACATCAAATATTACAATCCTAATTATAATCCGACTGTATATAAAAAAATTATCAAATATTCGCAAGTCTCCAACCGGATTTCAAATTATATATATATATATATATATATATATATATAAAAAATATATATATATATATATATATATATATATATATATATATATATATATATATATTACGATCAACCTAGACGAAGGAGACGATCCGAATCGAAGCCCCAAAGACATCGTCCCTCATCGATCTCAAAATCCTAATTTCATCCCAAATATCCTCTTCTTCCTCATCACCGTCGATCCCTCCTTAGTCCATTTGCCTCTCCCTCAACCGCAACGACGAGCTCGTCGCCGGCACCGACGACGACCTCTACTCCCTCGGCCTCACCTCCGGCGACCTCCTCTTCACTCCCTCTCCAAAACCCCCTTAATCCTAGCCCCAGACGTGGAAATGGAAAGGGTGGCTCATTTATGCTCCAAAACCCTAACCTCAGAAAACCCCCCCGATCCCGAAACCCTAACCCAGTTCCATAGGTGGAGATGGAAAAGGTGGCTTCTTTATGCCCCGAAACCGTAACCCCAGCAGAAACCCCCAATTCTGAAACCCTAATTGTAAATCGGTGGGATATGAAGGTGGAGATGGAAAATGAGGCTGCTTTCCCTGCTCCGCACTCGGATGAAGATACGAAGATGGAGGTCGAAGAAGGATCGAAGCAAAAATCTCGAGTTTCCGTCCCGAGCTTCCTTAGGAGGGTCATGGAACTGGAGAAGGATGGGATCAAGGGTAACTTAGGGTTCTCGTTGTCGTCGTCCATGCCGTATTCCTGGAGTGGGGGTTCGTGGTCTGCGATGGTATCGAACCATCTCGCCTGCCAAAATATTGGAACTTGGCGACCGTTTCCATCTCGCTTCGGTACACCGTTCCTGATCTTGTGGACCCTGTGAAAGTCGCTGTCTTGAAGTTATCTTCGACATGGAAGTTTATGTCGGTTTACGGGTACTTGAGCGGGGTCGATGGTCCGGATGTCCACTGGCTGTGCCTGGATTCGTCGAAGGTGGCGCCCTTAGCTGACTTGGTTTCTCCTGATGGGGAGAAGGAGAAGGAGGTGTTTAATCTCTGGAAGGTTGTGAAAGATGGGCTTTGTCTGCCTCTATTGATCGATATCTGCAAAAAGAACGGGTTGCCGTTCTCCCCGTGCTTTGCCCATCTGCCCGCGGATCTCAAATTTATGATTCTGGAACTTCTACCGGGAGTTGATGTTGCTAGGGTCGGGTGCGCTAGTTCCGAATTGAGGTACCTTTCCGGAACTTCTAATAAGACTTGTTGCTAATACGTCCTTTGGCTTGATAACATGAAATATCCTTGTTATATGTATTCTCCAAACATATCTCTGTTATAACAAATAGACAGATTTATCAGTCAAGGTTTTGTATTAATGCTATGATTTTTTATTAATTTTGGTTATCTTTGATTTTGGGTCAGCTGGGTGTAGGAATTAACATAGAATGATTATTGAGATTGTTTTTATTTGTGTTTAGTGATATATCGTTGAAGAATTGACGTTTAGCTCCTTATTACTCTTTAATTTCTTAGTAAGAAATTCTAGTAGTTTAATAATTAATTGTGTTCAAAGATTTTCGATTTCCTACAAGTCCCTTATCAATAGTGGGTTCATCAGTATATATGATCGTTAAGATTGATCTCCTAGGGAATTATCATGGTGTGATACATGATTATTGAATGAAAGTTAGTGAGGTTTTATCGGGGTCATCTGCTTTATTTGACTACATTGAATGAATTTTTTCTTTCCACTTAGCAAACACTGAATTTTTTATAATTTTTCACTGATATTGCTCCTGTAAGGTGGCTTGGAGAAATAATAGTAGTCTTATAAGGATGAAGCAAGTGAATGTTGGGTGCCATTATTTTCTGTTAGTTCTTTGATATTTCAAGACTAACGGTATTTCTTATTACATGTGATCGACTATTTTGTCTCCTCAGCCTATCAAAACTCCAGATTTGTGGCTGTTGCCTAATGCCTACATGATTATATCTTTTGTGTATTCGTATAAACGTTTTAGCTAATTATTTCCATAACATTCTTCGCACACAACTTCATCCCGCTTATGCCTGAAAAATGAAATGTCTCCTTTGAGTAAGTATTTAATCGCCATTTGTTTCACCTTATATTGTAATTTATGAATCATCTCCATATATTGTAATTTATGAATCATCCATCCTAAAAATGAAATTGCTTCAATTGTTACATTACTATAGTGTAATCTATCGTAGTTTCAAACAAGGTTCTCAATGGTTATAAACCATATTCCTCTTTCAAGCCTTTTCAACTTATCTAGATGTGTTATTGCAAATATTAGCAAATTAAATATATACTCATCATGCTTAGTCATTTAAGTTACCATCTAAACATGACATGAATTTCATGTATCCCCTTGCCCGAATGAATTGATGGTGTAATCATAAAGAAAATTGAGGCGATGGAAACCAGCATACCTATATAATATATATTATAGATTACTTTTGCACATAAGAATGGCACCTGCAGGAATTTTTGTACTGTATATTGTCTGCCTCAAGTAGTTAAATTATTCCACTTTTTACTATTCACTTTTGATTTATGGATGTATTATCTGTTCGAAGGTCTGATCAGAATGGCACCTGTAGGAAATAGGCTTAGGAGGCATTAGGCTCAAGCTCGAATTCGAGCTTGTAAGCAGATTTCAAGCTTGGTTGATTTTGCTACTGAGCCGGGCTCCAGCTGCTCGTGAGCAACTTGCAAGCTGTTCGAGCTCGAGTCCTGGGCTTCATGGACCATGGTAATTTAAAATTCAGCCACGTTAAGTATAAGAGAGACCTTGGTCATTTTTATTTATATTAGTGTTGCCTTTTGAATTTTAATTCCTAACTGCTATCATGAATTTCTTGACAATTTCACATCTATATTCAGAAAATTAAAATGTATATATGGGTTGACTCGTGTCGTGTCGAGCCATAGTCGAGCCAGAATAGTCGAGTTGAGTTGAGCTGAGTACTTGTCCAGCTTCACGAGTCGAGCTTGTTTGCTAGCTGCTGAGTCGAGCTTCCTATGTTCAAGCCCGGCTTATTAAGGTAATCAAGCATCATTTCATGTTCAAGCTCGGTTGTTAACGGAACCGAGTCGAGCTTTTATCGACTCGAGGTGAGTCAAGCTTGTGGACTCCTCTGTTCATTTGGAGCCCTATTCAGGTGAGTGAGTCTGATGGTACAATGGAAAGGAATTAAAGGAGGAGACAGCAAGCATACTGAAAAAAATTAAGTTGTAGAACTTAAATTTTAGAATTAGAAATAGAAGAGCAAATTCCAAGAAACAAATTCAAACTCCAATAGGATTTCTTTGAAAGAAAGGGAAATTAGGTATTGCTTCAGATAGATTTTTTATTTTATTTTTATTTTCTATAGTTTGCTTGGATGGTACTTTGAATTGTGTATGTGTTTGTTAAAAGAATAACATCTTCACAATCAAGACGAGCGTTCAGTTGAAGAACCTTGCAATAGCCCTTGGGAGTAAGAGGTGGTCTTCATTTTGGAAGAGTGCTCTAGACGCTTCTCCTAATTCAAGTTAAAAAGTCCCCTGCATGTTTGCTGTAGAGGCATTTTCTTTTTGTGCATTGAGTGGATTCTGGTTTATAGGCTGCAAAAACCTAAAAGCCTATGTCTCATTTTGTTCTAGACATATGGTTCTATAACTCAACATGTTATGTTATCTTACAATGTTCTGTGATTTGGTATCAGGTTAAATATCTTGGAGAAGAAGGGGAGAACACTCCGATTGCTGGGGCTGCATCTATTAGCTCTACATGGGATCTGGTGGTTGGTTAACTGATCCTTTAAATTGAATTTTAGAATATGCTCTCTTTCTTGAATTTATCTCACCCTGCCAATTTGGCCGGGTTTATATACTTATTCAATACATAGAACTATGTATTCTGAATCTTTTATCTCAATGTAATCTATGATTATGTTATTTTTTGTAATATCTGTTAAGATATTTGATTTCCAGATCTCTTAGTTCTTGCTTGTTACTTACATAATATATCTCTCTATTGGATCAAATCCAATGTATCAGACTAGAATGTTCAGTTAAGGTAAATAAGAATTTCATTCAATGCTAGTCATAGACTATAACGGCCACAAAGAAATCTCATTTCTTCATATGAACTTTGAAGTGTATGGAGCCCATTTACTTTGTTATGATGACACAAACCACTGTTACTTGGGGTTGATTTGGTTCCCATTTGAAATGGAGACTTTGCCATTTCTGCCGAAGGTTTAGTTCCCTGTTTTATCCAAAATAAATGGTTGTAAACGGCAAACCACAAACACTAAACCTCGTGGGGACACCATTTGGCATTTGCCGTTTCAAATGGGAACTAAACTGGCCCTTTGTAGTGCAGTACATTTTAGTTAAAAAAAAACAAAAGTTCCATCCTATTATGAGGATGTTTCAGTAAAATTTTGATATGTTAACTGACTTTTTTTAGTCATAAATTCTTCATGAGTTGGGAACTCAAAAGGACATGAGTTAGGATTCAAAAGGACATGAGTTATGTTTTGTGCATTCGTAGTTCGAGTCCTTAGACTACTCTATAGGGCTAGTTTGGAATGATGTTATGTTTTATCTTGTTTGCTCACTCACCCATTTCTAGAATGCTGGTTGGGCTAGCATTTCGGAAAGTCTCCTATTTTAGATCCAAAATGAATAACACATTGAAAAAAATGCTCATCCGGAATAGAAACTATTTACCTCGGCCTTGCATTTGGCCCATAGGATATACCCCATGTACCATGACATTTAGTGTACAAGCTTGAATGAAAAACATCTCTCATGTAGTTTGTTCTCTTCTCTCCATTTATTGAGTTTTATTTTATCCTCTTTTATCTATTTGTGAGTGTTTGTGAGGTCTCTCTATGCTAACATAGTTGTATCAAATTTAATTCCTAATGTCTATAAGGATCTATTCATTTGCCCTTTCTCAACACATTTCTTCATATTATATTTATGAACTTGTCTGATTGGCATGTTTAGTACTAAAAATGTGATAAGAATTGACATTCATTTAAATGGATTGGAAGAAAGGTTAAATGAACATGATTTAAAGAATATAATGGTTTACATGGAAAACTAGAAGAACCGTACGATTTCTGTATGATCATTTCTCATGAGAAGAACAACACTTATATCTACTGATAAGATCATGCATGGGAAGATTAAAGTTTGTACTAAGGCATATTTGTAAATGGAGCGATTTATGTAAGATATCATGTTGCATTGTGATGGTACAAAAGAAGGGCACATAAGCTCTTTTATTTTCGCACATGTATAACTCCCTTATTCATCCTTTTTGGTTCACTTTGACATTATATCTTTTAAATCCTAGGACGCCATGGGTATATAGTTTTTGGTCCTGGAAACTTTGCCCCTGGTTCCTTTTTAGTTCACTTCGACATTATAATCTTTTAAATTTATGTATATTTAACGTCAGCCTAATGCCTCCCAAGCCCTGTTTAAACCATGATGGAAACACAAAATGTACAGTTACACATGCACCACACTGATTTTTGTCCTAGTTTAATTTGGAGTGTCTTTGTTGTCCCCTCTGTAATCACCTCTTTATTTTTTTCATATTATTTTTTTATTGGAGTTTTGTATGTCTTTTATTGGAGTAGTTTTGTTTTGTATATCTTTGTTTATGTTATTCATTCAAACTGTCTACAATATATATGCAAAACGGGCCATTTTTAATATGTGAATTGGATCAAGTTATGACATGAATGATCAAATTATTAATAATTTTTTCTTGTATATACTTGACGTAATATTCCAATAACATTTCTTTATTATTTTATGCAGGTAATTAAAGATCGATCATCACCAAGGCTAAATATGCAACCAATCATCAGTTTATATATATAGGTTACTCTAGGTTTTATGTACAATTTGGATACTCTTTATAAGTATTGAATCCTACTCCTACTCGTGTTATAACTACTGAATTTTGAGGATCATTATAAATACTTTTTGAGGATTAATTACTTTTCATGTTGTTGTTGTTGTTGTTTATAATTATAGATTTGGTTGCCTATATAAAGATGTTTTAAAGTTTGTGAAGGTTAATTCTGGTTTACTTCGGAAAGTCGATGAGATGTTCTTGTACCATGTATTCTTGGGTTTTAATGTACAATGACAATAACAAAAAAAATACTCATGACAATATTGATTGGTCAATAAAAATATAAAATATACGCTACGGTGACAACATTTACCTTCACTAAACATATAAGTACACACTATGGTGATGACATTTACGGGTCACTAAATATATATGTTTATAGTGACGACAGGACGATCGTAACTCCAAGTGTTTATAGTGATGACATATACATGTGACTAGACATATACGTTTACATTCACAACAATAAAAGCGTTACTGAAATTGTTTTGTTACGTTATATGCTGCCACAGAAATAATTTTTATTTTTTGGGCTAAAAAATATATATTTATTATTAGTTACAATAAGGTGCTTTTTGTGACAATATCGTTCATCATTTATAATATTTTGGGTGACCAGATTTGTTGTCACGAAAACTATACTATCAGTGACGACATATGCTTGTCACAATAGAAAACTTTTTGTGACGCCGTATTTTAGTCGTCACTTTTACTTTTATCTACGGAGGTATATGCTACGAAAGTAAATTGTCACTGTACTCGTCACAAAAGATGTAATGTGACGAGTTTTATAACTTCTGTGATAACTTTACTTGTCACAAAAACCATATTTTCTTGTAGTGATAGAGGTGGAGGAAAAGAAGTGGTGGTTGTAACGGTGAGGGGGGAGGCCATGGCGAAAGCGGAGTTGATGACCACGGTGGTGGCCGGCCATGGAGATGGTGGTTGAGGCAGACGACGATGATGATGGTGGTGAGGGTAGTTGCCACGGCGGAACTGGTCGGGCCGCACGCGGGGGCGAGAAGGAGAAGGAGTTCGGGGAGTAGGAGAGAGCAGTGAGGTGGAGAGAAGAGGACGAAAGAGAGAGTGGCTGGGAGAGAGGAGTGAGCGGGGGAGAGAGAGATGAGCAGATGAGAGGGGCTGCTGCTCCAGTAGAGGGAGTGAGGAGAGCTGAGAGAAAGGGGGAGGGGTGCGGCTGATGGTGAGTGAGGAGAGGGTGAAAGACAGGGGTTAGGTTAGAGAGAGGGGTGGTAGTTATTAGAAATTAATAATAATAATATTTAATAATAACAATAGTAATACTAGAAATAATGTAATAAAATGTACACCAACAATAATTATAAAATACCAACAATAATTTAATAACAACATGAATAAACAAAAGTTAGGCCTCGAATCAATATCTAGAAATTTAATAAAATATAAATACAAATTTAAACAAATACAGAATTTTAAAATCATCAAAATACAAGATACAGTCATATACGTATTTTGAAAATAGAGATATGACATCGGCGCTTGCGCTATTCTCAAAATGCGTTACCTCTTTCAGAGTGTTATATAAATCATTCATTACACATTCTCAGTACATCATTCGTAATATGCCATGATGCACGTATTGCCATGCTACGCAAATTACATCAGTCAGGATGCATGCACAATTCATTTAGTTATCCAACGTCATGTGCCAATTGTGAACTAAACTGTGAACTGTTATAATTGTCTGCGCGAATCAAAATTTAAATATGTGCGCCATTTAGAGACTAATACTCTGTCATAATTTTTTTTAAGAATGATTCTAACTTTTGCTTCCTTTTGCATTTTTGCAGCGTCTACGGTGACGCCAAAAGCTGAGGTCGTTGTCAAAGAGGAAGTGACATCTTCTTTCATTAAAGAGGAACCGATGTCTATTAAAGAGTAAATAATTCCTAAAGTCGAAATTCCTGTTATGGAAAAGCCAACTTCAGAAGGCAATGGTACCAGGAGCTCTAATCACCCAGCTCTTATGGATGACCTTGACCAGTTAGGGCCTTTCTATGCACGATGGTTGAGGGAGTGGTACCTGCCTCAGCATGGCCATCCTCGGGCAAACGAATAAAACATCTTTCTTGTCTTCAATGTGTCCTACTTTGATGTAGTTTTTTTAAGTTCTAAGATGTAGTTTGCTTTCCTTTTGTTTGCCATTGATTGTAAAAGTACAGAACAATTATCGGAGGACTGAACTTAGACTCACAATACAAACTCGCTTGTACAAAGAAAGCCTAGGGACGAAAACCTAGGTACAGCAATCTAAGTACAATTGTTTATTTTAGATTCTGGGGGGTGACGATAGAGGCTCGGGAAGGCGACGGCAGCCCTGCCTTACTCCTTGGACGATCGGTATGCAGCCTTGGCTCCTGGTGTGAAGATGGTTGGCGTTGACGAAGAAAGGCTCTTTTTGCTCCTCTGTTGCTCTCCTGGCTTCTCTCTCTCTCTGTGTATTTTCTCTCTGGCTCTGTATTTTTTTATTCTTTTTGTTGCCGGTTCTTTTTGCAGAGAAATGATGCTGGCTATTTATAAGGGTGGGGTATGATCATTAGGGTTTGCTAATGATTGTTTGGAATGTCGGCGCTCCCTCAATCTATCTGAACCCTTGATCCTGATTGCAATGAATCTAGGCCATTAATGCGGATAGCACCGAATCTTGTGAGCAGTTAATGTTAACTGCTTTAAATCTTCATAATTGATTATACCAATGCCCGATTGCTCGCCACGTGTCCCATTGGCTTGATGATAAATGATATGCCCTGATCATAGTAATTATGACGATGATGTCAAATATACTTGTTGGGATTCGGTTAGATCCTCGATTGATTCGATGCCACGTGTTTTAATTGTGGGTCCTGCCAGAGCCGCATAGGATGGGCGACACTTGAACCGCAGGGAGATACTCCTCGTGAGCCGCATGGGACAATGCTTTATTGAGCCGCAGGTGATGAACTCTCAATGAGCCGCATATGCATAGTCTCTGCGAGCCGCATAAACTAGCGTTGCCTTGAGCCGCAGGGAATGAGTTCTCAGGGAGCCGCATGTACAACGTTGTGTTGGGCCGCAGGGACTGGACTCTTGGTGGGCCGCATATGGCTGATTGCCACGTGGCAACCTAGGACTTCTGACGGATCGGGTCAGAGATTTTCTTCTTTTTCCGAAGAGTCTGTCATTATGGCAGAACCATTATGATACTTTATGTCAGAGCCATCACGGTCGTCGAGTCGTATTAGAGCATTAAATGAGGCTACTTACTCAAATGGCCAGCTGTAGGGAGGGATCCCAAGGGGGGATGTGGCGTCGACCGGGCCGCATATTCCTGCTGAACCGCATACACTTCCGAGCCGCATGAGACTGAGAGTCTTCTTTGAATCGCATAAGGCAGCTCCTGTATGAGCCGCATGGGCTTCTTCCCAGAGCCGCATGGACCATTACTCTGATATTTTCCATGCTTCTACAGGACCCCCTTCAAAGTTTTCAAGTCGTTGATATAGATAATAGAATTCAGAGGTAATGAGGACATGTCCGTTTTCAGAAATTTGTGGATCGATTACCCTTTTTGTGCACTAGGAGTGCGGGTATTGGATCATGAGGGAGGATCTCTTCCGGGAGGCAAGTTCAGAGGTATAATCATACGTGACTTACTATCTGAAAGAGTGACCGAAATGTGAGTTCAGAGGCACCAGCGGGTACATAACTTGGTAAATTAACATGTTGAGAAAGCGGGAGTCCAACGGCACCAGCGGGTACATGACTCGATAATCTGAAGGGGTTGTGGGGGTGAGTTCAGGGGTACCAGCAGGTACATGACTCGATAATCTTAAAATATTGTGGGTGTGAGTTCAGTGGCACCAGCCGGTACATGACTCGATAATCTAAAATGCTGAGGGTGTGAGTTTAGTGGTACCGGCGGGTACATGACTCAAAGACTTTGTAGCGAATGTCGTTTAGACATAATATTTCTTCAGGAACTTGCCGTTGACGGGCAGCATGAGCAAGTCTCCGTTTTGCTTTACAAGGCGGTAAGCACCGTTGGAGAATACCGTCTCAATGACAAATGGGCCCTCCCACTTTGGCTGGAATTTGTCGGCGGTCTTGTGAGTCATGACCATTGGCCTCCGGACTGCCAAGACGAGATCGCCTACCTGGAATGTTCTGATTTTGACCTTCTTGTTGAAGGCTCCTGAGATGCGTGCTTGGTATAGCTCGATCCTTTGCTGAGCTAGGAGGCACTTTTCATCTAAGGCCTCTAACTCTTGCAGTCGACGTCGGTAGTTATCATCGGTTGTCAATTGATAGGTGAGGGCGACACGTAGTGAGGGGATCTGTGTCTCGAAGGGGAGGACTGCCTCACTCTCGTATACCAGGGAGAATGGCGTATTTCCGGTGGCTGTTCGGACCGTGGTGCGATAAGCCCATAAGCACTCGCCGAGCTTCTCGTTTCAGTCGTGCTTGTTGGAGGAGACGAACTTCTTGAGCAATTTGATGATTGTTTTATTGAATGCCTCTGCTAACCCATTTACTGCCAGGTTGTACGGCATCGAGGCGATATTCTGAATACGGTGCTTATCGCAAAACCGATAGAATGCGTGGCTTGCAAACTGCGGACCATTATCATAGATGATCCTTCGGGGCAGTCCAAAGCGGTAGATGACGTGGTGTTTAAGGAAGCTGATCACGTTTGAAGTCTTGACTTCTGCGAGTGGGATAGCTTCCGCCCATTTGGAGAAGTAATCAGTGATCGCAAGTATGAAGCGATGTCCTCGAGAGGAAGGTGGGGTGATTGGACCAATGATATCCATTCCCCATGCTTCGAATGGCCAGGACGCCACTGTCGAATGTAAAAATTCGGATGGTTGGTGGATGAAATCCGCGTGGACTTGGCAAGCTTGCACTTTCTAGCATAATCTATCGCGTCTGCCACCATTGTGGGCCAATAGTAGCCCATTCGGCGAAGGCGGTCTTGTAGTTTCGGGCCGGGCTAGTGGGCCCTGCAGACACCGTCATGGGCTTCTCGTACGGCTTCTTTGGCTTCTGTGTTTGACAGACACCGAAGCAATAATCCGTCGTAGGAGCAGCGATACAGCATTTTCGTCTCTGTATCGTAGAAGAATCTGAGAGAACGCCTTCTGATGGAAGTGGCTTCCTTTGGGTTCTCAGGCAGGATGTCGTAGACGACGAAGTCGATGAATGGTTGTCTCCAATCTGGGGCGTCATCGATCGTCTGTGCAGAATAACTTGCGACGAATTGCACATTGTTTTTGGGGCAGACCAGTTCATGGCCTATCACTTCCACTGATTGTCGATCATAATTCGGAACTGCTAGGGAAGCGGCGAGACCAGCTAGGGCATCGGCTTCAATATTTCGGAGTCTGGGGACGTGCTCGATGAAGAACTCCTCAAATGCCGAGATGATATTGATCGCTATTTGATGATAAGGGATCATGTCTTCATGGCGTACCTCGTACGAACCCCGAATCTGATTGACGATTAGTTAGGAATCACCGTGCGCTTCAAGGTATTCTACCCCCAGCTCTCTTGCAAGTTGGAGGCCAATGACCAGAGCGTTGTACTCGGCCACATTGTTAGAACAAGGTTCAGTGAGGGAATAAGCGCGGTTAATCACCAATCCGGAAGGAGAGATTAGCACTACCCCGACTCCGACAACTATATTGCCTTTAGGTCCGGTCCTTGAAGCGCCGTCGAAGAACATTCGCCATATATTCTCGCGAGAGGTTGTGTGCGAGTCGACGACCTCATCTGGGATCTCTTCGTATATCCTGGAAGACTCCGAGCCTGGGTGGGCTGCCAAGAAATCTGCCAGGGCTTGACCTTTGACTGCCTTTTGGGGGACGAAGATCATCTGATAAGGGGACAGCAATATTGCCCATGTAGCGAGTCGAGAGCTGAGTGCCCCTGGTTTAGTCATGAGGACCCTTAGAGGGTTGACTCGTGAGACCACATGTATCGTTTGTCCGGTGACATAGTGTCGCATTTTCTGAATGGCGAACACCAGGGCGAGGCATTCCTTCTCTACAGCGGTGTATCGATGCTCTGGTCCAATCATCATTCGGCTGAGGTAATATATGGCCTGTTCATGGCCTGTATCGTTATTCTGTGCCAGCAGAGCACCGAGGGAGTGTTCCATTGCTCGTACATAGAGCAGAAATGGTTTTCCAGGGACTGGGGCTACCAAGACCGGAGGATTTGACAGATATTCTTTGATGCTATCGAAAGCACGCTGGCATTCTTCGTCCCATACGAATGAGACTCCTTTCTTCATGAGGTGCATAAATGGTCGGCATCGCCCGGAGAGGTTGGAAATGAACCTTCTGATGTAAGCTAGCCTTCCCTGAAGGCCTCTGAGTTCGCGGAGATTTCTCGGGGGACCCATCTCCATGATTGCTTTTGTCTTCTCGGGGTCTACATGGATACCCTTTGCAGTGATGATGAAGCCTAAGAACTTCCCGCTGGATACGCCCAGGAAGGACTTCGTAGGGTTCATCTTCAAATTGTATGTCCGCATTAGGTCGAATACCGTCCTTAGATCCTGCAGATGGTCTCCTTTGCTACGGCTCTTGACGGCTATATCATCAACATAGCACTCCACCGTCTTGTGTAAGTGGTCTCTGAAGATGATGCTCATAGCTCTTTGATATGTGGCGCCAGTATTCTTTAAACCGAAAGGCATGACTGTGTAGCAGTACGTGCCAATCGGTGTTCAGAATGATATATGCTTTTCGTCGTCGGAAGACATCTTGATTTGTTTGTATCTCGAGAAGCCATCCATGAATGACATGCGTTCAAAGCCGCAGGTATTGTCGATCATGATGTCTGTGATAGGAAGGGGGAATTCATCTTTGGGACATGCCTCGTTCAGGTTACGGAAGTCGATGCAGATTCAAATTTTCCTATTCTTCTTGAGGATGGGTACTATATTGGCAACCCAATCGGGATGTTGCTCCTTACGAATGAAGTCGCTGGCTATCAGTTTGTTGACTTCAGCTTCGATCACGTCCATAATGCCTGGGCGGAAGCGTCGCTGTTGTTGTTTGACTGGCTTCGCATCTGGCCGAATATTGAGTTTATGAAAAGCGATGTCAGGATTTAACCCTGGCATGTCTTCATAGCTCCAGGCGAACACATCAATGTACTCTCTGACAAGTCCTAACAGTGACTCCCGTTCTTCGTCGGTTAGGCTTTCACTGATGAAGATCGGTTTTGGAGAAGATTCGCTGCCGAGATCCACTTGTATGACCTCATCTTCAGTAGGAGGTTCTCTCAGTTAGAACCGCTTTTCCCATTGCGCGTCTAATTGCTGGGCCCATGGCTCTAGTTCGAGGATTTCGGGGATGTCTTCGTCTTCCTCGTAAGCGTCGGCGAACGTCATGTTGACTGACATGACTTGTCTGAACACATCTCCGATGCTGGTATCTGAGTCGGAAGTTGGTGATCCGGTTGAATGTGACTGCCAGTCGCATTCTTCATCTAAAATTTCCGGGGTCGTAGTAGGCGTTACATACCCCAACCCGCATCGAGTTTTGTTATAGTAGTTCCGTGGTTTGCCCGCCGGGACTGGCGGCTTCAAAGGTAATCGTCGCCCAGTGCCATAGTTCAATCCTGGCGTAATCTCCATATCATACCCCTGTTTCTGCATGAGATATTTGGATTGAGGGCTATAGAGATACAGAGGCAGTCTCCAGCCTCTGACCCGAGGTCGACTTCTTCTATGGTGCGGGGATGAGGGTTGTTCGTCCGGCCGAAGATGGTTGGATGATCTCCTCCCTCGTGTATCCGGTAAGCATCTTCTACTGGAGTAAGCTGGATTGCGGTGTACACATTTGTCACCTGTGTGTGTAGGTGAGCGCCTATACAGTGTTCCATAGCATACATCGTACATAGCTTATTGAGCTCGGTGTAGTTCAAAGATAACCCTTTATTGATGAAGTAAGGTATCTTTTCTAAGGGGATTACATCATCAGCGAAGGGTATATTAGTGTGGGCGGCCACATACTTGGCTAGCTCCGGTTCCTCTTCGGCTATCCCCTGTGTGAACGAAGACTGAGAGGACGACCTAGGAAGCTTGATCGTCAGTGGTCCAGTTGATGGAGCAGAGCGTGGAGTCGTTGGCAGACTGGCGACCCCCAGTTTGGCATTCGATGTGGAGCGAAGAGTGGCTGGTTCGCTGGAAGTGTCAGACCTTGCATCGAAGCGACAACCTTTCTTGGGAAGGCGTATTGTCAGTGGCCTGTCCGAGGGGTTGATCTTCTCTGTTTGTGGTTGACTGACTCTTGGTAACCTGATAGTTAGTGGCTCCGTTGTGGGTCTCGGTACTTGGCTGGATCTAGGCAGCCGGATTATCATCTGCTCCTCTTACGCCGAGAGGCTGATCGCGTCCTTCCGCAGAGTGGCGGTGAGGGGTGCAGACTTGCCCGGTTTGCGAGCTTGGAGGTGGATTGTCAGGTGCCTTCTGATCCCGTGGCTGTCTCAGTATGAGCTTGTGCGTCTCCTTTATCCAGGTGCCTCTTCGACTTTTCGTATAAACAGGAGTCCGAGTAGTAAGATTCGACCCCTTTGAAGGGATCGATATCAGCAAACTCTGTCTTCACGAAGCCGTGTTTGTCGACATATTTGAAGCACTGGTGTAGCGTGGAAGGTACGATCATATAATCGTATATCCATGGGCGCCCCAAGAGGATGTTGTAAGAAGTGTCTGCATCTATGACGTAGCAGGTGACCTCGGATTGGAGATCGCCAATCTGATACTTCAGACGAATCTTCCCGATAGGGTTGCTCCTGCCCGAATTGAAACCGCTGATGGCGGTGCTTGTAGGTGTTAGGCGATGCATTGGGATGCGGAGATGATGTAGCAGACTTCTCAGGATGATGCTTATGGAAGATCCAGGATCAATGTACATCCGATCCACCTTCACGTCGTCGATGTATCCAGTGTAGTATAGCGGGCGATCATGTAGGTTGGTTTTGATGAGCATGTCCTGCGGAGTGAAGACGATATTGGGCATTGCTTCCGTGCAGGCACTATCTTGGAGATCCATGGGTGAGTCCTCCCAGTGAGGTTAGATTGAGCGAGATAGGCATCGGCATTTTGGAGTGCTTCGCTCAATGCAATACGAACGTCCTTGGAGAGCCTCAGGAGTTCGTATAATGACAAATTGGCCAGAGTGTTAGCCAATTGTGCTAAGATGTCAAAGTTGTAGGGCCTCTCTAGCCCTTGGGCTGCGTCCTTTCGGAGAGATTTGTCGAAGCGAGTCTCCTTCGGCCTAGGCTTGTCGGTCGTCGAAGGCTGAGCCGGTCCCAGAGCATCAGTTGTAGTGGGTTGGTGATTTTCGGCTGGACTGTCAACCACGGGTTGGGATTGCACTCCGGACCGCGTGACGACGGCTGTAGCTTCCTCGTTGTCTGCTGAAATTGTGTGGCAGGTCTTGATTTTTCCACTCTTTTTGTTGGTGGAAGATGGTATGGGCCGAGTCACTTCTGACACCAAATCTGGATGGACCCATATGACCTTTCCTCGTGAGGTGGTGAGAGGTACTAGACCAGCAGCTTGTTCTCGAGGCGGAGGAAGATTGGTAATCTCCATTGTCGCGAGAGGGACGGGGATTACCCCGTCTTGAGTCTCCGTCGGAGGAAAGTTGCCGAATTGTACGGACACCATATTGGCTGCTACGGTTACCTCTTCGAAGTCGATGGCCAGAGCGTTCGAATCGATGAGGCTTTGGATGTACCATTTTAATTGGTAGCAGTCATGTGTAGCGTAGTGTACATAACGGTGGTAATAGCAAAACTTCGGGTTCTCCAAATCAGCCGGCCGAGACTCCCGTCTTGGTGGGGGAAGCTGAATTCTACCTCCTTGTATGAGCATGTCTAAGATAGGCTTGACGTGGTCGTCTTCGAAAGAGTAAGTGATTTGAGGCCATTGCTTGTCTGCTGGCTGTGGCTCGGGCTTCTGGGCCGTGTCGGCCACCATAGCCTGTTTTTCCTTGCTGTCCCGATTGTTGGAGGGGTTACCCCCATTATCGTTGTTGAGACGCTTGCCCTTGTTTTCTCCTTCTGAGATGTGCAACCCCAGTTGGCGGGCCTTCTTCAGTCGTTCTTCAGCGCTTGTGGC
The DNA here is from genome assembly GCA_029216955.1 of Iris pallida. NCBI lineage: Eukaryota > Viridiplantae > Streptophyta > Magnoliopsida > Asparagales > Iridaceae > Iris > Iris pallida. Next base: position 1,563,035 of record JANAVB010011598.1, read on the forward strand.
GCTGATGATGAACGCCTTCCAATCTTTGAATTGACTCTCGCCCATCCAGAGACTGATTGTTGGAAGCAGTCTCTTTTGGCAAATTTCAATCAAAAAAGAATCCGGATTTCCGGAAGGCAGCTTCATGGCGGTCTGGCAGAATCGCTCAATGTAGTTCCTTGTTAACTCCTTCTCCCCTTGGACAACGTCCATGAGAGTGGACATAGTGACGTCTTGTCCTACTTTATAGAACAGTTCCAAGAACATGCGCTTGAAGCCGGCGAAGGAATGGATGCAGTTGTCCGGTAGATTGCGGTACCAATCAAAGACGACTCCTTCCAATGCTCCAATGAATAACCGTGTGAGGATCGCATCTTCATGGGGCAGATGGTCGGTGGTGACCTCAAAGTAAGTGATGTACCGACTTGCTGAGGTTTTGCCATCATACGGGTTAATGTTGAACGGCTTATATCTTGGTGGGAATGGAACATCCCTCCACTCAGCAGGGTATGGTTGCCGTATTCTGAGATCTTGAGCGTTTTCTCGGGCATGAAACATGGCACGGAGCTCCTGGACCTCTCTTCTTACTTCTCGGGTCTCATCTGTCGCGGCGGGGGCTATTATTTCGGGAGGATTATTGTCCGGGTTTGGTGCCGCTGAGTTCGAATCTATATTGACCACAGGGCCCGTGTTTGTTTGACCAGGCGCTCCTCCTTGTAGAGTGGGCAGGGCCGCTTTAATCTCGTCTACAGACTTGACCAAAGCAAGTAATATGGCTTCGAGACTGTCGATACGCTGGCGATCACTGGAACCACCTTGATCGCTGTCCGTCATAAACACCGTTCTTACGTGAGGAGTGATGGAAGGAATGGTGGAGGATGTGCCCTCTGAGTCGTACCTATGCACTGAGAAGTCATCGGGATAGGTGGGAATGTTCTCTTCGGGCTCGGACTCGGAGGGAATGGTATCCCCAGCTTCAGAGCTTGCCTTGTCTTGAGAGTTACGGATGTCCTCGGGGGCATCAGCGTCCGTTGCTCCTGATGGAAGAGTTGTTTGTGCGGACTCGGTTCCTTGGAACATCGAATTGTTACGGATGTTCGGAGGAGTGCTACCTCCAGCTCCTTCAACCAACAGCGATGTGGATGATGAATTTCCTATTACGGTAAATTTTGTCTTTGAACGGGTGTGTTGGAATACACCAGTGGCGGACAACCGTTTAGACGACAGTTTCTTAGTTGTAGTGGTTGATATCTTCGGACTGGAGATGCTCGTTTTCTTCCTCCTCTCTTTGGCGGGAACTTGTTGAGCAGAATTGCAGGAGACAACAGGAGGTGCCTCATCTTCTGAGTTCGGGTGCTGTAGCCTTTGGAAGACGGATGGCCGAGCTTCCGTCATTGCCGCGTTGTTGCAGCAGCAATTGACGATGATTTGGGTGCAGCGATGTCCAAGCGAGGACTCTTTGCACACCGACACTCTTTCTCTTTCCTTGCGTTTGTGGAGGATCATTTCCCGCAGGTCAGAGGAACCACTCTGTCTGTTTGCCGCAGGGGGCTGGACTTGAGCAGTTGTATACAACTTTCCATCCGAGGCCCGTGTGATAGTCAACGGGACGCTCCGATAGTCAGAGGTTGGAACAGCTGACTGGGCTCGATGAGCCCGCACTGCCCTAGACTTCCTTCCTTTAGCACTCGTGGGTGCGTAATAGGAGGAGTCCAAGTTGAATGCCACAGAGTCTGGCTTATCATACAGAGAATCATCGGGGTCGGGACCGTATGAGAGACGGTCGAAGACCGATCGAGAGAAGCGTGGAACGGACGCTATGCTGCTAGAGTTGGGTACCGTGCAGGCTGTCTGTATGCGGTCGTCTTCTGCTGTCGGATGAGTTGTCTTTGGGCGGCTAGGAGCCACGACCGTGCAGGCTGGCCGCATGCGGTTGGCAATAGTGGCCGCATGGGTTTTCTGCAAGCGACTGACTCCTGTAGCCTCATGTGTTTCGCCCCTGTGATTGGCGACCGTAGCTGCATAAATAATACGGCTGCCAGATGTGACCGCATGATTCTTCTTCATGCGGCTAGCGACTGTGGCCGCATGGGCTTTGTACATGCGGCTAGTGGATATGATCGCATGAGCCTTTTTCACTCGGCTAGCACCCCTATGCGGCTCAGTTCGCGTAGAGTTCCTCTTTGCCCCTGCAAGTCCAGCATCATAGTGTTTTCTTCTGCAAGACTTGGGGACAGCAGAGTTGTCTACGGTATGAAGTGGGGCCGCAGAAGAGTCCTTCTCGCCGTCTTGAGCAACAGAGGGTACACCGTCGGGGGCTTGGGGAGGAGCAAATGATTTTGGCCTCCACTCTCTGCGAGCCTTTGTCGTGCGGGTGCGCTTCTGGACCGGGCCAGCGCTTCCTTCGGAGAGCATCTCCTCAAACGCTTGTTGGTCGAAACGGACGACCATCTTTTGTTGCGTGGAGCCAAGCTTGGCTGCATCCGATTGCGTCACCAACTCCTCAGCCGTGGAGAAGTTAGTCCCCAGCAGAGTCGCCATCGTGTTTGCCATTGATTGTAAAAGTACAAAACAATTATCGGAGGACTGAACTTAGACTCACAATACAAACTCGCTTGTACAAAGAAAGCCTAGGGACAAAAACCTAGGTACATCAATCTAAGTACAATTGTTTATTTTAGATTCTGGGGGATGACGATAGAGGCTCGGGAAGGCGACGGCAGCCCTGCCTTACTCCTTGGACGATCGGTATGCAGCCTTGGCTCCTGGTGTGAAGATGGTTGGCATTGACGAAGAAAGGCTCTTTTTGCTCCTCTGTTGCTCTCCTCGCTTCTCTTTCTCTGTGTATTTTCTCTCTGGCTCTGTATTTTTTTATTCTTTTTGTTGCCAGTTCTTTTTGCAGAGAAATGATGCTGGCTATTTATAAGGGTGGGGTATGATCATTAGGGTTTACTAATGATTGTTTGGAATGTCGACGCTCCCTCAATCTATCTGAACCCTTGATCCTGATTGCAATGAATCTAGGCCATTAATGCGGATAGCACCGAATCTTGTGAGCAGTTAATGTTAACTGCTTTAAATTTTCATAATTGATTATACCAATGTCCGATTGCTCGCCACGTGTCCCATTGGCTTGATGATAAATGATATGCCCTGATCTTAGTAATTATGACGATGATGTCAAATATACTTGTTGGGATTCGGTTCGATCCTCGATTGATTCGATGCCACGTGTTTTAATTGTGGGTCCTGCCAGAGCCGCATAGGATGGGCGACACTTGAACCGCAGGGAGATACACCTCGTGAGCCGCATGGGACAATGCTTTATTGAGCCGCAGGTGATGAACTCTCAATGAGCCGCATATGCATAGTCTCTGCGAGCCGCATAAACTAGCGTTGCCTTGAGCCGTAGGGAATGAGTTCTCAGGGAGCCGCATGTACAACGTTGTGTTGGGCCGCAGGGACTGGACTCTTGGTGGGCCGTATATGGCTGATTTCCACGTGGCAACCTGGGACTTCTGACGGATCGGGTCAGAGATTTTCTTCTTTTCCCGAAGAGTCTGTCATTATGGTAGAACCATTATGATACTTTATGTCAGAGCCGTCACGGTCGTCGAGTCGTGTCAGAGCATTAAATGAGGCCACTTGCTCAAATGGCCAGCTGTAGGGAGGGATCCCAAGGGGGGATGTGGCGTCGACCGGGCCGCATATTCCTGCTGAACCGCATACACTCCCGAGCCGCATGAGACTGAGAGTCTTCTTTGAATCGCATAAGGCAGCTCCTGTATAAGCCGCATGGGCTTCTTCCCAGAGCCGCATGGACCATTACTCTGATATTTTCTATGCTTCTACACCTTTCTTTGCAAATGTAGTCCTTTACTCCTTTTATGGAGAATGAAATAAGGAACCCTTCTGTTTGCTCATTTGCTATGATGTTATCTTTTTGAAACAAAATTTATCAATGATGGGTTATTTAATACACACAATAGAATTTTTAGAGGTGATTTGACAAGTTGTTGATATAGATAATAGAATTCAGAGGTAATATGGATGTGAATTTGCATATCTGTTGATTATCCTTGGGTCAACTGGGACTCAAGAATAGGATCTCTCTTAAAACAGCTGGGTTTCAAAAGATAATGCTTGCAATGATATGGTAGATGTTATGGGTTAATCCTTTGAGGATGTATCATAAGATCTGGATAGACACTGCTGGAGATTTTTGAGGATTGGTGATTTTATTTATGGATGAGTAAATAAAAGATAATAATTGGAAGATTTGAGGTATCTATAATATTTGTCAGAAAATATGGTACATACTTTCAAACCTGGTACTTCTTCAGGAATTTGTCATTGATAGGCATCATAGTGATTCAGTCGTCCATCCTAGGCAGCTAATAAGCTCCGTTTGAGAAAGATTTGCTTACAACATGGGGACCTTCTCACTTTGGTTCGAACTTGCCCTTGCTCATGTGCGTCATAGCCATAGGTCGTCTGACAGTAAGGTCCAGCTCGCCTTTTTGAAATGTTCGTACTTTGACTTTACGGTTGCAGGCTTTTGAGATACGGACTTGATATAGCTCGATGTATTATTGAGCAAGTAGCCGCTTCTCGTCGAGTACTTCAAGCTCCTGAAGTCGAAGACGATCATTATTTTCTATTGTGAGTTCATTGGCAATATCTATTTTCAGTGACGGAATTTGAATTTCTAGTGGTAGGACAGCCTCGCATCCGTACACCAGAAAGAAAGGTGTGCAACCAGTCTGAGTACGTACGGTAGTACGGTTGGCCCATAAACATTCTCTAAGTTTTTCGCTCCACTTTTGTTTTTTGGTAGAAATGAACTTCTTGAGAAGCTTGATGATTATTTTATTGAATGCTTCAGTCAAACCGTTAGCTGTAGGATTATACAATGCAAAAGCAACATTATTGATTCTATTGTCATCACAGAATCGAGTGAACTTCTGACTAACAAATTGAGGTCCATTGTCATGGATGATTTGCCGAGGAACACTGAATCGATAGATTACAAGATGTTTGATGAAATTGATGATACTGCTTGTCTTGACTTCTGCTAAGGGTATAACTTCTGCCCATTTTGAGAAGTAATCGGTTATAGCTAGGATAATCTGATATCCTCGAGATGATGGTGGATTGCTAGGACCAATGATATCCTTATCCCAAGCTTCGAAAGGCCAGGATGCTGCGATCGGATGCAGGAATTCTGATGGTTGATGGATGAAATCTACATGAATTTGTGTCACTACAACTTTTCTAGCTTGAGGGTATTTTGGTCATTTTCAAAATTTTGGAATTTAATTTGGAATTATTATTATTATTTATAATTAATGTGATTTTTAAGTGATTTTAGTATAATTGATTTTGGTGTTCTAGTGGACTTTGACTTATGTTGACCTTGGAGACTAACCTAGTGGCTAACCTAGGTCATGACTATGTGATTAGGATATGGAAACCTAGGTTGACTTAAGTTAGTGAGGATTAACTCATCGGAATTAGTTTGGGGAAATTAGGAGCTAGATTGATTAATGAATGGCTTGTGAAATCACAAGTCATTTTATGACTTAAAGGCTTAATGGCCCATAGGCCCACACCCTTTGAACCAAACCCTAACCCTAAAAATCTGGCCGGCCAACTAGGGTCTCCCCTCCTATTTATAGCACCTTGAAATTAGGGCTTGCCTCTTTAGGAATCATTGCCATTTGGAAGAGGTGAGTCTCCATCTTTATAAATTCTTAGAAAATTCATTTTTACTCCAAATTCCTCTAAACCAATTGCAATAGGACCTAATATTAGTCTTCTTGCTGTTGGTGTTGAGTATTTTCAGGAAAGACACAATTTGAGGGAGTTTGGTGGCTTGAGGAACTCTTCCCATTTGGGGATTTTAACCCTTTGTTCATCAATAGGTATAATCCTTTCTACTCCATATAATTTCTGTTAAATTTCATTTCTAGGATGTCCTAACCCTAATCTAACAGTAGGATAGGCTAACCCTAGAATTTGAACCTTTTTCGTGTCCGTATCGGACACGTATCAACGTGTATAGGAACGTGTTCGGCGAAATGCCTCAAAGGGCATTTCGTTTGATTTTGTGAATTGTGTTTGAATAGAAAAATTGATATTCACCTCGCTTATGCATTCCTTGAGCACTGAGCACGATTTCGTGTCGGGTTGAGTCGACACGAGCACGTGGATACGCGATCGTGCGTGCGCGCGCGCTGGCAAAATTTTTTCCTGCTACTCGAGTGCTATTACGCGCGGGACACGCCACCTCGACACGCAAAATTTGACACGTGTGTCATCCTCATGACTGACATGAGAACCCCAGGCTGACACGAACTCTCATGTCGTGTTGGACACGCTTTGGCCTGTGCACGTGTCGTGCACTGTGTATACCAGTGTTTAGAGTTTGTGTTCTGTGTTTTAATTGATTTTAATGCTTGTAAATTATGTTTTAACTTACTAAATAGATCCTAAATATAATGTATATTATGTGTTACATTCAGTTTCCATATTAGTTTAGGTTTTGTTTAGAATTGTGGTTCGATTGAGGGTTGGAACATTATTTTCTGATACTTCCTGATACTGTTATTTTCAGTAATTTTTTCCCAAACTTTTAAGCCTGTTCATTGTTGATATTTCACTGTAAACTACCCTCACACATTTTTTGGTTCATATTATGGAAGTATTGAATTCAAACATAGGCTTTGGATTGGGAAGGGGATATTAGTACGTGGATTCATTTTTGAATTGTTGAACTGGGATTGTGTTCCCAGTTATGAACCTGAAATTGAATGTTCAATATACCTGAGTTTCCTGGTTTAGCACTGTTTCCCTCTTCCAGTTTCTATAAAACCTATTTTCCTTTAATGGGATTTAGACTTTGATGTGTTCACTGTTAGCTAGCTCCTTTCCTGAGTTTATGATTTGAATTCCCATTTTCTTAAAACTGTGAACTGATTTATTGAATGTTTATTTCTTCCAAAAACCTGAGATGTGTTAATTCACTGCTAGATGGAAATAAGTTGTTGGAACTGTTGATTAATGAATTAGTTCTGAGATTCTAAAACCTGAGAATGAGTGTATGCATCCTTGTTTTCCTATTTTTCAGTGTACCCTTCAACTGTTATTTTCCAGGATTTCCCTGTAAATTTTTGAACTATTTTGCCTTTCCTTTTCTGTTTTTGTGTGGGATGTTCCTATCTAAACTGAATTGTACATTCATGTATTCACTGTTCTAATAGTCACACTGTTTCTTAACCTGCTGAATACACAAGTCACACACCACAATTGCTTCACTGTTTCTCAATTTCTCTCACACACACATGCCTATGTCTATGACACCACACACATTGAATACTCATGTGTTTTTCCCCTTCACTCCCTAACTATATATATATATATATATATATATATATATATATATATATGCATTGTGATATATATATATATATATATATATATATATATATATATATATATATATATCATAATGCATATATATATATATATATATATATATATATATATATATATATATATATATATATATATATATATATATATATATATAAGTTTCCGATATATGAGTATATGTGTTTTTATATATATATTAGATATATGGTGTATGGTGATATATATGATATAATGTATTATATATCATGATGTAGGGTTTAGGTGATATTGTATAGTGGCTATAGGTTATATGTATTCTTAATAGATTATATTAATATAGTATTTTGTGTTTTGTTAGATATAGTCAATGTCATGTAGTTATGTGATTATGGTATGGTTAGGCATGGTATGCCTAGTTGGAATCTAGATAGACTGTTTAGCCTTATTAGACCTAGAATGGCTTGTTAGACCTAGATTAAACTAGTTGACTTAGGTTTGACTTGGTTGGCCTAGTTTGACTTCTAGGGTTGACCAGAGTTGACCAAGAGTTGACTTTGGTCTAGATTGACCTAGATTCATGAAGAACGCATTGTAGTGCATTTCATTACTAATCTGGACTTGTTGTGACTTGTACTGTTCTAAATAGGAGCCAGACACCACTCCTCGGACAGTACTTTCATCTCGAACTTTCAGTTAGTAGGCGAGTACATTCTCTGATCTTTTCATACCTGTCTAGACTATATTCTTGCTCTAGATTACTTTACTTGATGCTGACACGTATCTTCACGGATTAGTACTATATGGATCCTTTCCTGGGATGTTATCCCTCTACGGGTGCATCGGGTATTTCATGTTCATGTACTTTATCATGTGCATCATATACTCCTTGTACTTGTGCTAGTTCATGTTTTTACATGTTCTCATGTGCTTTCATGTGCTTCATGTGCTTTCATATGCTTATCATGTGCCTCATGTACTACTCATTACATGAGTTCACGTACCTTAGCTGTATTCATGTGCTTATAACGTAACTTGAACGGATCCTTGTGTATTGATTGGGGCAGGGTGAGTAGAATTGGTTATAAGAACACTATCCCCAGTAGCTGTATTCATGTGCCTCCTTATTTGTATTCATGTGCCCCCAAGCCGTTTACATAACCATATTGTGTTCTAAATCACGTAGCCACTTACAGTCTCTACTATCATATATTTACTTTCAGTTACAAAATATCTCCTGTTTACTTGTACTTTCATTCAGCACTTCCTGTATTTTACTCTATTGCATGATTTATACTCCTAACCTGCTATGAACTATTTGAGAGATATGTGCTCGTTCCCGTCCTGACTGGACCTGTTGAAATATTACAAAGGACGAGGCTGAGGCTTTTTGCCCTACTTACTACGGTGCCACACTAGATGAGTGCCTAGACTTGGACCAGCAGCAGGATCCATTAGCAGTAGACGACACTCCATTAGCATAGGATTGTCTTACTTTTTTGGATCACTGTATTAGATTTGGGATATTCTGAGATATGTACTATTTTAGGCACTTAGAATTCTGGATTGTATCTCTGTGATTCTTCTATTCTGGATATATTATCTTTCATTATCATTATATCTTTCCTGTTCTACCTTAGCTGTGATTGAGTTATATTTCTGTTATGTCACCCCCATTCGGGGAGTATAACTGTTATTACCTTCAACTGTTAGAGGTTGTGACCTAGGACAGCGTTCTACCGCCGACACTGCGGCGTAGGCTGGACGTACCCACGTCTCGTGCCCTTACTCTAGGGTGCGGGTCGTGACACGTTTTTAGTGGTGGCCCATGCAGGTCTAGGTTGGAAATGTAGTGGTATTCGAACTTGAATATCACTGCAGCCTGCAGTAGGAATTAGCATTTTTTTAAGGTACTCAATCACACTAGGAAAAATTCTTTATCAGATTTCGTATATCTATTTTGCTGCTTATTGTCTTCCTTAGAATTTTAAACTGTCCTCCCTTGATTTTCGACTCATTCTCAATAATTGTTTCTTGTTTGATCTGTATCTCCAGGATGGTTGAGACGCGATCGCATCGCCCCGTGACGGAAGAGGCTGGAGAGGGGTCTGCCACCTCTCGTGTCTAACAGCCAGCTCCCAGTACCATGGGGCCAGTACATCCCTAAGGAGTCGGTGTCTCTGCGACTTTTGGAGGAGCACCTCCAGCAGCCAGGAGGCAGAGCCCAGTGATTACTGAGATCCTTCCACTGCAGCAGCCTCCTCCTGCGGGGATGGTAGATGTTGCACATCTCTTCTCCTTCGTGGAGAGGATTCTTGAGTCCCACCAGCAACAACAGACGAGACAGACTGCAGATTTCAGGCAGGGGATCGATGAGGCACACAAGCTGGTTCGTACCACAGTCGAGATGATTACAGCTCAGGAGGCCCAGCAGCTGCCCCATCGGAGGGAGAAGGACATTCAGGACTTCCAGAAGATGCATCCTCGGGAGTTCTTCGGTACAGAGGGCATCCATGTTGCAGACGACTGGATAGAGCATATTGAGGAGATCTTCCGACTGGCGAAGATACCAGATCGACTCCAGATCGAGGCGGCGGGCAGTCATATGCAGGACTTAGCCCGTGCGTGGTATCAGACAGATCCCAGGGTGGGAGTTGAGGGCCAGACTTTGGACCAGTTCAAGGTGCTGTTTAAGGAGCAGTTCTTTCCTGATGTTGCCTTGGAAGGTATCGAGGCACAGTTCGAGGGTCTGGTTCAGGGGAACCAGACGGTAGCTGAGTATGTCGAGGAGTTCTGCATATTGGCCCGGTTCATTGATGATTTATCTGAAAAGACGAAGGCAAGGAAGTTTCGTCGGGATTTGATTAGAGAGGTTCGGTCGCTGACTAAGAGCGACCGGAATGCCACTTATGTTGAGATATTTTCTGGGGCTATGGCGGTAGAAGACGACCTAGGGCTGAAGCAGAAGAGGGGTCGTGACTTTCAGGGTGGCAGCAGCGGTCAGGGACAGGCCAAGAGGCCTCACTTCCAGCAACAGCAGCAGCAGCAGAGGCCAGCTCAGCAGCAGTATCAGCAGTAGCACCAGCAGCAGGGAGGGCAGCAGGCACCTCGTCTGGTAGTCATTTATGCCTTCTGCGGGAAGCTGGGGCACATGATCCATGAGTGCAGGAAGAAGCTAGGCAAGTGCCTACATTGTGGTGCGGGAGAACACCAGTTGAGGGACTGCCCAGGGGCTTTTGGGCAAGGACAGCAGGGAGGTGGAGCCAAGGCTCCAGCAGGCCAGCAGAGGGGACCAGCCTTGTAGACCCAGCAGCAGAGATTCTAGCAGCACCAGCAGCAGGCACGAGGTGGACAGCAGGGGCGAGCTTTCGCCATGGCAACTGAGGATGCCGAGGCCATCGGAGAGCTGATAGCAGGTACGGTTCTCCTAGATTCCCTTCCAGCATTTGCACTCTTTGATTCCGGGGCTTCCCACAGCTTTGTGTCAGTATCGTATGCTATTAGACACAGTCTGGTTTCTGAACCATTGCCTAGGACCTGCAAGATCACAACCGGGGGTGGGGTCATCCTCGTGAGTGATGTTTGTAGAGGGAGGAGCGTCTTATTGGGAGGCCGAGAGTTGGGGGTGAGTCTACTAGTCATGCCATTACCTAACTACGACATTGTATTAGGTATAGACTGGCTGAGTAGAAACCACGCCCGCATTGATTGCCGTAGGGGTAGAGTTTTGTTCGGGGCACCAGGAGAGCCAGAGTTTGAGTACACCCGACGGCAGGCAGAGCAGGACGGCGGAGTCTTCTGTGGAGCATCAGTCGAGGAGCAGGTGGCTTCGCATCCCTTGATCGTAGAGTTTATGGACGTATTCCCAGAGGAGTTGCCAGGGCTTCCACCGGACAGAGATGTAGAGTTCTCGATAGACTTGGTTTCCGGTGCGGAACCGATCTTCCAGCATATTTATCGAGTGAACAACAACGAGTTGGTGGAGCTGAAGAAACAGGTAGATGAGCTGCAGGACAAGGGCTTCATCCGATCTAGTTCTTCACCTTGGGGTGCACCGGTACTTTTCGTACCCAAGAAGGATGGGTCGGTACGGATGTGTATCGACTACAGGGTACTTAACAACCTGACGATCAAGAACAGATACCCATTGTCGCGGATCGATGATCTGTTTGATCAGTTGAGCGGAGCTCGGGTGTTCTCCAAGATTGATTTAAGGTCAGGTTATCACCAGGTGAAGGTGAAGAGGGAGGATATCCCCAAGACCGCTTTCAGGACGCGGTACGGGCAGTTTGAGTTTTTGGTTATGCCGTTTGGGCTAACCAATGCACCATCAGTGTTTATGAATCTAATAAACAAGGTGTTCCACCAGTACTTGGACAAGTTCGTGGTGGTGTTCATTGATGATATCTTGGTATATTCCAAGACAGAGGAGGAGCATGAGGAGCATCTGCGGATAGTGCTAGAGACTCTTAGGAGGGAGCAGCTTTATAGGAAACTCTCCAAGTATGAGTTTTTCTTGGACCGGGTGGACTTCTTGGGGCATATGGTGACTGGAGATGGTATCTCAGTTGACACCAAAAAGATTATAGCAGTTGAGGCTTGGACAGCGCCGACTTCAGTGGCAGAGATCCGGAGTTTCCTGGGGCTGGCAGGATACTATAGGAGATTTGTGCAGGATTTCTTCCGGGTTGCAGAGCCGTTGACACGGTTGACCCGGAAGGATACTGAGTTTGTTTGGTCAAAGGAGTGTCAGACAGCTTTTGATGAGTTGAAGAAGTGGCTTGCGACAGCTCCGATTCTGACATTGCCTTCAAGATCAGGTGGATTCACTATTTATAGTGATGCTTCAGGGAAAGGGCTGGGTTGCGTCTTGCAGCAGCAAAGGTGATTGCCTATGCTTCCAAGCAATTACGTCCCCATGAGAAGAACTACCCTACCCATGACCTGGAGCTGGCGGCGGTGATTTTTGCTTTGAAGTTGTGGAAGCACTATCTTTATGGCGAGAGGGTGGAGATTTCCACAAATCACAAGAGCTTGAAGTATGTGTTTACACAGAATGAGCTCAACATGAGGCAGCGCAGGTGGCTTGAGTTGATGAAGGACTTTGACATCGTACTTCAGTATCACCCGGGGAAGGCCAACGTGGTGGCCGATGCCTTGAGTAGGTATCCGACAGCCATGTGTTTGACTATGTGTAGTGCCCCGTCCCTACATCGTGCCCCGTACTCTGTCCACGGGGTGCGCGAGAAAGGAACACTGTCGCTATCGATTCGGCCGGGACCGATAGGTCGGGATCGACCGAGTCGATCGAACGGGAACGGTTGAATTAAGACCCATTCCTCGTTATGGAATGTCTTCTTCGGAACCAAGTCCCATATTCAGCGGGTTGCGCCTCGAGGATTGACTCTGCGGCTGAGTCGGGAGAGACCTCCCGTTGCTCTGCTTTTCACGCCGCTTGCATTGGTTTTGGCTTTGTTTCTGAATGCGTTTTCGTGAATGTTTTCGATGGTTTTCATGACTCGCATTTCTTATCGAACTCCTTGAATAATGCAGTGTTCTAATCGGTTGCTTGTGCGATTTCAGGTAATCGCGTAGGCGACGTCTAGCGCGTCCAACAAGTTCGCTCGCCAAGGTAAACTCAAGGTGAGTGGCTGACCCTCCTCTTCTCGACCCCCTTCTTAGGCAAAATCGATAGTATTGGTACGAAGAAAAAGATAAATGCAAAGGCACGAAAGGCACGAACACGGGAAAAAGAATTGAGTTTTCAAAGAGAATGGTAGGCTATGTCTCAATCACTAAAAAGAAGAAAAATGGTCTTTGCACGGTCATGGACAACTTGTCGACAAGGTAGAGTTTTCCCGAACGGCAACCCGGGGCCACGGGACCGTTGCGGCCAAGAAAGGAAACGAATACAAAAGCTGTGCTGGGCACAACGTTAGGCGAGGACTTGCAGCGGGGCTCGCTACTCGCGCTGAAAGGGCCTCGTCTAATCAAAAGCAAAAAGGAGTCCACAATGGCTCTGAGAGCCAGTGACCAACACACGAAGTATAGCACTTAATATGCAAAAGATAACAATTGAAAGGAAAGAACATGGTAAGTTTCATAAGGCGCGACGCGGTCCGCCGGGGTAAGTTTCAACGTAAAGTTCACTATGCTTGTCATTACTTGTTTGGAAATTCATTAGGATGGTTAGAAACATTCATACTCTAATGTCATATAAACTCTTCAACCAAATGAGAGCTTGGAAATTTAAATAGCCACGCACCAGTACAAAGTGTAATGTACTGATCCTCGCTCTCCACGCAGGTACCCCGAACTACGAAGGGCGTGCCAACTAAAGCTCAAGGCGGCGTGCATTCTTTTGAAGCCTCGTCCGTGTGAAGGCTTGTTTTCTGGATTTCCTTTTGAAGAAGACCCGCACATCAGTCCAAAGAAAAATGACGACTCGACTTCCCGCCATAGCAGGTGGAAATATGTATTGGTTTTTGCTTGTATAAAAAGGGTGTAATGTATGGAACGACTATCTCATCGGCGTTCATTTTTGTAAGTCGAAGTCATGTTGTAGCCCGCGCGGCAATGATTGTAAAAAGAAGTCTATGTAAAGTTCATATTATCAATGAAAAGTTATTTCCATTTCAAAATGTGTTATTCAATTTCTCTGCGTACTCAAATTTGATGTTGTGTTTCGGATAACCTTATAACTATGCCTTGTGCGAACGCAACTTAGGTTCGCACGGCATCACGCCCGGGGGACGACTATCGATTCGACGGAATCGGGGCGTGACATAATGGTATCAGAGCACGGCTTTACATCCTTTGACCTCGCGTCTAGAGTTTCAAACCATTGACCACGCAACGATGAGATAAGTTGTTCCATACAATGAGTCCGTAATAATTTGAGACTGATGCATTGCCATCGTATCGCAGAAGTGGCGGAACCCACGGCCGAGCAAGAACAGAGCGCTTCCAGTGGCTCTAGTAGCTCGCATCGTCTGCAGGCCGGACCTTCTAACGATACCATCGAAAGGATGCTGCGCATGATGGAGGCGCAGCGGAACCAGTCCGAGAACCGACATCAACGAGTAGAGGAACGACAGGCCCAGTTCGAAGCTCGCTTCGATGCACACATCAAACTTCAACAAAAGCAGATGGATACCCTGCAGCAGATCGTCCAGACGTTTGCGGCCAACGGAAATTCTGCGACGGCACCTACCGTCACCGTACCTACTACCACCGTGCCGACGATTCCACCCATTGAAGTCGACACGGCGGAGCCTGAGCTTCAACCAGCGGCACCAAAGAAGTACAACTTCGAAGTATCAGAATTCAAGAAGGCGTGTCGCACCTCTTTCAGCGGCACCGAGGGTCCTTCCATTGCGATCGACTGGCTGGAAGAACTAGAAGACCACTTCGAGCTCCTCGGCATCGAAGAATCAAAGCAAGTCGCCTGCGCACAACTTCAACTACGGTTGAACGCGCACGACTGGTGGGCCGTGCGCAAGCGAGCGATTCGACCGGACAACACTACCGCGCCGATCTCTTGGGCCACGTTCCGCAAGGCTTTCGAACTCGAGTACCTTCCGTCCGCCGTTCGCCAAGCAAAAGAAAATGAATTCATGTCATTGAAGCAGGGGAGCAGGACGGTACAACAGTACGCCGCAGAGTTCAACAAATTGTCCAAGTTCGCTGGTGCGTTTCTGCCTACTGAAGAGTGCCGCGTGCGACGGTTCGAAGTGGGACTGCGACAATCTATTGGTGCGCATGTCGGCGTCCCAGAGTACAAGACCACGGGCGAGGCTCTGAATCACGCTCTCCGTCTTGAGAGCCTGCTTCCTTCCGGTGCTGAAGACGTTGTGCGCCACTCCAATCACAAACGTCCTAGCTATACGGAAGGCAACAATCACGCGTTAAAGCGTCCATACACTGGCGGCTACCAAGGCAAGAACCCGTTACCACGATGCAGGAATTGCCATCAGCTTGGGCATACCGAAGACCACTGCTTTGCCAAGGCAGAGTGCTATGCTTGTGGGCGGAGGGGTCACTATGCCCGAGACTGCCAGAATTCCTGACCGAATCGTAATGCCCCTTCCCAACAAAACCGTCAAGAAAATCGAGGGCAGGCACCTCGACCTGCTCAGCCTGTCCAACCAAACCATCAAGACAGGCGTTCGAATGCACAAGGACGCGTCTACGCCTTGACTCGAGATGAAGCGCTTGCCTCAGACACGGTCGTGACAGGTATACTTAGTTTTAATAATGTGCCTGCTCGCGTACTATTTGATTCAGGTGCTTCGCATAGTTTTATAGCGGCAGACTTTGTCGCCGAGCACAAATTTTCGTTAGTATCATTAGACCTCGACCTTAGCGTGAGCACACCTTCGGGCACACCAATACTCACTAATTCAGCCTGCACCGACGGGATTATCTGTATCGGCGGTCAAAAGATCGGTCTGGACGTGATGGTCCTAGACATGAATGACTTCGATATCATTCTGGGGATGGATTGGCTCGGGCCGTGCAACACAACCATAGACTGTGCCAATAAAAAGACGGTCACTTTCCGCATACCAGGAGTGCCTGAATTCTGCTTTTCGTGTGGTGAGGCGTCGTCGACCTGCATGTTGATCTCGACAATATCTGCTCGGAGGATGCTGCATTCTGGGTGCGAAGGCTACTTGGCGTCCGTTCGAGACATGCGACAGGATGGTGCAAACGTAGGTCAGACCGACGTTGTGGCAAAATTCCTCGATGTGTTCCCGGACGAGCTACCCGGCATGCCCCCCGACCGAGAGATCGAGTTCAGCATCGATACATTCTCCGATACTCGACCGATTTCAAAGGCCCCGTACAGAATGGCCCCCGCCGAGCTGAAGGAGCTCAAGACCCAGTTACAAGAATTACTCGACAGGGGATTTATTCGGCCTAGTGTTTCACCGTGGGGAGCGCCCGTGTTGTTCGTGAAGAAAAAGGATGGGTCCATGCGTCTGTGCGTCGATTACCGAGAGCTGAACAAGGCCACCATCCGGAACAAGTATCCTTTGCCCCGCATAGACGACTTATTCGATCAACTGCAAGGCACCTCGGTATTTTCGAAGATTGATCTCCGCTCGGGCTATCATCAGCTCAAGATCAAGTCGGACGACATGCAAAAGTCAGCCTTTCGCACTCGGTACGGCCACTACGAGTTCCTGGTGATGCCATTCGGCCTGACGAACGCCCCTGCCGCCTTCATGGACCTAATGAATCGGGTGTTTCGACCCTTCCTTGATAAATTTGTGGTAGTCTTTATTGACGACATTCTTGTCTACTCGAAAGACAGGGCGCAGCATGCAGAACATCTGCGGACCGTGCTCCAGACACTTCGAGAGAACCAGCTATATGCGAAGCGAAGTAAGTGCGAATTTTGGCTCAGCAGCGTATCCTTCCTTGGTCACATCATTTCGTCCGAAGGCATTGCAGTCGACCCGAAGAAAGTGGAAGCCGTTGCTGATTGGAAGAGGCCTGCGTCTGCTAGTGAGATTAGAAGCTTTCCTGGTTTGGCGGGATACTATCGACGCTTCGTGAAAGACTTCGCGAAGATTGCATCGCCACTGACTCGCCTCACTCAAAAGGGAGTCGCGTATGAGTGGTCGGATGACTGTGAAGCTTCATTCCAGGAGCTAAAACAGCGGCGAATTTCGGCACCCATACTCGCACTTCCGGATGGGCCAGAGGGTTTTCAGATATTCAGCGATGCTTCAGGCCAGGGCTTGGGATGTGTGCTCATGCAGCGGAACAAGGTGATATCATTCGCCTCCAGACAGTTGAAGCCGCACGAGAAGAACTATCCTACGCACGACTTGGAGTTAGCGGCGATTGTGTTTGCGTTGAAATTGTGGCGTCACTATCTATATGGCGTGGCGTGCGCGATCTATAACGACCACAAGAGCCTCAAGTATCTCTTCACCCAGAAGGAACTGAACTTACGACAGCGGCGCTGGCTCGAACTAATCAAGGACTATGACTTGACGATCGACTACACTCCGGGCAAGGGAAATGTGGTGGCGGACGCTCTGAGTCGGAAATACCTTGCCTCGCTATCCATCGACCGCAGACTACTACAAGATCTCGAAAAAATGGGCATCGATCTCCGGGTTCGATTCAGGGATATACGGTTGGCGCAGCTGCAGTTAGAGCCGAGTTTGCTGGAAAAGATCATGGCCGCTCAGAAGGATGATCCGTACCTGAAAAAAATGCGCGAGCAAATTTCAACAGGTAGTGTGACCGACTTTGCGGAAGACAAGACCGGCGCGCTGCGATTGAATGGCCGACTATGTGTTCCGGATGATTCTGAACTACGAAAGGAGATTATGTCGGAGGCGCATCACGCGAAGTATACCTTACATCCAGGCAGTACCAAGATGTACAAGGACCTCCGCACGACTTTCTGGTGGCACGGGATGAAGAGAGATGTGGCGCTCTTCGTGTTACAATGCATGGCCTGTCAGCAGGTGAAAGCTGAGCATCAGCGACCGGGCGGGGAGATGCAGAACCTTGCCATTCCAGAGTGGAAATGGGATCATGTCACGATGGACTTTATTGTTGGCCTGTCGAAGACACCACGGGGGAGCGACGCCATCTGGGTCATCGTCGATCGATTAACCAAGTCGGCGCACTTCATTGCCATTAAAGTTACTTGGAGCGTTGATCGGCTGGCGCAGATTTATCTTGACGAGATCATACGGCTGCACGGAGTTCCAGTATCCATCGTCTCTGATCGGGATTCATGGTTCATGTCGCGATTCTGGAGTAGCCTTCAGTCGGCGCTGGGTACCAAGTTGCAGTTCAGTTCAGCTTACCATCCACAGACCGACGGCCAAACGGAGCGCGTTAATCAGATTCTCGAAGACATGCTACGGCTCTGCGCAATCGACTTCAAATCAAGCTGGGACGTCCACTTACCGTTGGCGGAATTTGCATATAACAACAGCTACCAGTCCAGCATCCAAATGGTGCCGTATGAAGCCTTGTACGGTCGGAAGTGCAGATCGCCCATCTGCTGGGATGAAGTCGGGGAACGGCAGATACTCGGCCCGGAGCTGGTAGAACAGACGGTGCAGAAGGTCAAGCTAATTCGGGAAAGACTAAAGATTGCACAGAGTCGGCAGAAGAGCTATGCCAACACCCATCGAAGACCGCTTGAGTTCTGTGTAGGCGATCACGTGTTCCTGAAGGTGTCGCCCATGCGTGGAGTTACTCGGTTCGGCGTGAAGGGGAAGCTGAGTCCGAGATTCGTTGGGCCGTTCGAAATACTCGAGCGGGTCGCCCCCGTAGCCTATAAGATTACCCTACCACCGGCGCTTGAAGGTGTACACAATGTCTTCTACGTCTCCCAACTGCGGAAGTACGTGCACGACCCTAGCCACGTGGTGGATTTTGGCCAGCTGGAGCTAAAGTCCGACTTATCCTACGTTGAAGCGCCCGTTCAAATATTGGAACGCAAGGATAAGCGGCTACGAAATCGGACGATCCCTCTCGTCCGCGTACTCTGGAGGAACCATGCGGCAGAAGAGTCGACGTGGGAACTCGAGTCAGAGATGAGGGAAAAGTTCCCTTCACTATTTTTATAGAGGTAGGTTCTATTCTTAAGTTTCGAGGACGAAACTTTTTCTTAGTTGGTTATGGTGTAGTGCCCGATCCCTACATCGTGCCCCGTACTCTGTCCACGGGGTACGCGAGAAAGGAACACTGTCGCTATCGATTCGGCCGGGACCGATAGGTCGGGATCGACCGAGTCGATCGAACGGAAACGGTTGAATTAAGACCCATTCCTCGTTATGGAATGTCTTCTTCGGAACCAAGTCCCATATTCAGCGGGTTGCGCCTCGAGGATTGACTCTGCGGCTGAGTCGGGAGAGACCTCCCGTTGCTCTGCTTTTCACGCCGCTTGCGTTGGTTTTTGCTTTGTTTCTGAATGCGTTTTCGTGAATATTTTCGATGGTTTTCATGACTCGCATTTCTTATCGAACTCCTTGAATAATGCAGTGTTCTAATCGGTTGCTTGTGCGATTTCAGGTAATCGTGTAGGCGACGTCTAGCGCGTCCAACAAGTTCGCTCGCCAAGGTAAACTCAAGGTGAGTGGCTGACCCTCCTCTTCTCGACCCCCTTCTTAGGCAAAATCGATAGTATTGGTACGAAGAAAAAGATAAATGCAAAGGCACGAAAGGCACAAACACGGGAAAAAGAATTGAGTTTTCAAAGAGAATGGTAGGCTATGTCTCAATCACTAAAAAGAAGAAAAATGGTCTTTGCACGGTCATGGACAACTTGTCGACAAGGTAGAGTTTCCCCGAACGGCAACCCGGGGCCACGGGACCATTGCGGCCAAGAAAGGAAACGAATACAAAAGCTGTGCTGGGCACAACGTTAGGCGAGGACTTGCAGCGGGGCTCGCTACTCGCGCTGAAAGGGCCTCGTCTAATCAAAAGCAAAAAGGAGTCCACAATGGATCTGGGAGCCAGTGACCAACACACGAAGTATAGCACTTAATATGCAAAAGATAACAATTGAAAGGAAAGAACATGGTAAGTTTCATAAGGCGCGACGCGGTCCGCCGGGGTAAATTTCAACGTAAAGTTCACTATGCTTGTCATTACTTGTTTGGAAATTCATTAGGATGGTTAGAAACATTCATACTCTAATATCATATAAACTCTTCAACCAAATGAGAGCTTGGAAATTTAAATAGCCACGCACCAGTACAAAGTGTAATGTACTGATCCTCGCTCTCCACGCAGGTACCCCGAACTACGAAGGGCGTGCCAACTAAAGCTCAAGGCGGCGTGCATTCTTTTGAAGCCTCGTCCGTGTGAAGGCTTGTTTTCTGGATTTCCTTTTGAAGAAGACCCGCACATCAGTCCAAAGAAAAATAACGACTCGACTTTCCGCCATAGCAGGTAGAAATATGTATTGGTTTTTGCTTGTATAAAAAGGGTGTAATGTATGAAACGACTATCTCATCGGCGTTCATTTTTGTAAGTCGAAGTCATGTTGTAGCCCGCGCGGCAATGATTGTAAAAAGAAGTCTATGTAAAGTTCATATTATCAATGAAAAGTTTATTTCCATTTCAAAATGTGTTATTCAATTTCTCTGCGTACTCAAATTTGATGTTGTGATTCGGATAACCTTATAACTATGCCTTGTGCGAACGCAACTTAGGTTCGCACGGCATCACGCCCGGGAGACGACTATCGATTCGACGGAATCGGGGCGTGACACTATGGATCGGCACCTGCTTGCAGACTTGGAGAGCCTTGGGATAGAGGTGATTGTGCCCGGAGTGCAGATGCAGTTATGGGGCCTTCAGATACAGTCGGACTTGATAGACAGGATCAAGGTGACACAGTTCGAGGATGTGGCTCTGCGGTGTATCTGAGAGCAGATCAATGCATGAGTGGAGGATAGTGAGTTTTCACTTGCAGAGGATGGTGTCCTGAGGCACGGTTCCCGGTTATGTGTGCCCAACGGGGAGCTCAGAGAGCAGATTATGCAGGAGGCTCACAGATCGCAGTACTCTATACATCCTGGTGCCAACAAGATGTACAGGGATCTGCAAGAGCATGTCTGGTGGTACGGGATGAAGAGGGAGGTGTCCTACTTCGTAGCTAGATGCTTGGTCTGTCAGCAGGTCAAGGCAGAGAGGCAGAGGCCCGGAGGATTATGGCAGCCGTTGCCCATTCCAGAGTGGAAGTGGGAACATATTACAATAGATTTTGTATCGGGGTTGCCGCGTACGCCAGGAGAGAAAGACGCGATTTGGGTCATCGTTGACAGGTTGACCAAATCGGCCCACTTCTTACCATTCAAGGTGGGTACGTCTACAGAGAGGCTTGCGGAGTTGTATATGAGACAGATAGTCAAGATTCACGGAGTTCCCGTCAGCATAGTCTCAGATCGGGATAGTCGCTTTACTTCTCATTTTTGGAGGAGTCTGCAGACTAGTTTGGGCACTCAGCTCAAGTTTAGTACTGCATACCACCCCCAGACTGACGGACAGTCAGAGAGGACTATTCAGACCCTTGAAGATATGCTACGGACGTGCGTCCTGGATTTTGGAGGTTCCTGGGAGGATCACCTACATTTGGTGGAGTTTGCTTACAACAATATTTTTCAGGCCAGAATTGAGATGTCACCATTTGAGGCTCTGTACGGGCGTAGGTGTCGTACACCCTTATCTTGGGATGATGTTGGAGAGCGAGCTTTACTGGGACCAGAGATGGTTATTTATGCAGCCGAGAAAGTAAAGCTCATCAGGGACAGACTTCGCGTGGTGCAGGACAGACGTCGGCACTGGGCCGATAGCCACCGGAGGCCGCTGGAGTTTGAGGTACAGATTTAGAGATAGGATTAAAAGTAGGTTGTTTTTTTGTTTTTGTTTGATTGATCGTGTTTGATTTTTAGTAACTTGAGACCTTTTTTGTGATTAGGTTGGAGACATGGTTTTTCTGCGGATATCTCCGACTCGTGGTACGATACATTTTGGTGGAGGTGGGAAGCGTAGCCCGCGCTTCATCGGCCCTTTCGTTGTCAGCGGGAGAGTCGGTGATGTGGCATACAGGCTAGACTTGCCACCTGCACTAGTGGGAGTTCACAACGTATTCCACGTGTCACAGTTCAGACGGCACGTGGCTGACCCTAGCCATGTGCTCGATCACTCGGAGATAGAGGTTGGACCTACTCTCAGTTATCCAGAGCAGCCTGTGGAGGTTCTGGATCGCCGGGAGAAGGTATTGAGGAACCAGGTGATACCCTTGGTACGCGTCGTAAGGAGGCATCATTCTCCAGGAGAGTCTACCTGGGAGTGGGAGGATGAGATGCGCAAGCGGTACCCCTATCTTTTTGGACCTTGAGGTATACTTTTCTATCCTTTTTAGCAGTTAGTTTCGCCTTTAAATTTCGAGGACGAAATTATTTTAAGGGGGTAGATTTGCCACTACCACTTTTCTAGCTTGAGGGTATTTTGGTCATTTTTAAATTTTTGGAATTTATTTTGGAATTATTATTATTATTTATAATTAATGTGATTTTAAGTGATTTTAGTATAATTGATTTTGGTGTTCTAGTGGACTTTGACTTATGTTGACCTTGGAGACTAACCTAGTGGCTAACCTAGGTTATGACTATGTGATTAGGATATGGAAACCTAGGTTGACTTAAGTTAGTGAGGATTAACTCATTGGAATTAGTTTGGGGAAATTAGGAGCTAGATTGATTAATGAATGGCTTGTGAAATCACAAGTCATTTTATGACTTAAAGGCTTAATGGCCCATAGGCCCACACCCTTTGAACCAAACCCTAACCCTAAAAATTTGGCCGGCCAACTAGTGTCTCCCCCCAATTTATAGCACCTTGAAATTAGGGCTTACCTCTTTAGGAATCAATGCCATTTGGAAGAGGTGAGTCTCCATCTTTGTAAATTCTTAAAAAATCCATTTTTACTCCAAATTCCTCCAAACCAATTGTAATAGGACCTAATATTAGTCTTCTTGCTGTTGGTGTTGAGTATTTTCAGGAAAGACACAATTTGAGGGAGTTTGGTGGCTGAGGAACTCTTCCCATTTAGGGATTTTAACCCTTTGTTCATCAATAGGTATAATCCTTTCTACTCCATATAATTTCTATTAAATTTCATTTCTATGATGTCCTAACCCTAACCTAACAGTAGGATAGGCCAACCCTAGAATTTGAACCCTTTTCGTGTCCGTATCGGACACGTATCAACGTGTATAGGAACGTGTTCGACAAAATGCCTCAAAGGGCATTTCGTTTGATTTTGTGAATTGTGTTTGAATAGGAAAATCCATATTCACCTCGCTTATGCATTCCTTGAGTACTGAGCACGATTTCATGTCGGGTTGAGTCGACACAAGCACGTGGACATGCGGTCGTGCGTGCGCGCGCTGGCAGGATTTTCCCCTACTACTCGAGTGCTATTGCGCATGGGACACGCCACCTCGACACGTGAAATTAGACACGTGTGTCATCCTCATGACTGACACGAGAACCCTAGGCTGACACGAACTCTCGTGTCGTGTTGGACACGCTTTGGCCTGTGCACGTGTCGTGCATTGTGTATACCAGTGTTTAGAGTTTGTGTTCTATGTTTTAATTGATTTTAATGCTTATAAATTATGTTTTAACTTACTAACTAGATCCTAAATATAATGTATATTATGTGTTAGATTCAGTTTCCATATTAGTTTAGGTTTTGTTTAGAATTGTGGTTCGATTGAGGGTTGGAACATCATTTTCTGATACTTCCTGATACTGTTATTTTCAGTATATTTTTTCTAAACTTTTAAGCCTGTTCATTGTTGATATTTCACTGTAAACTACCCTCACACATTTGTTGGTTCATATTATGGAAGTATTAAATTCAAATATAGGCTTTGGATTGGGAAGGTGATATTAGTATGTGGATTCATTTTCGAATTGTTGAACTGGGATTGTGTTCCCAGTTATGAACCTCAAATTGAATGTTCAATATACCTGAGTTTCATGGTTTAGCACTGTTTCCCTCTTCCAGTTTCTATAAAAGCTGTTTTCCTTTAATGGAATTTAGACTTTGATGTGTTCACTGTTAGCTAGGTCCTTTCCTGAGTTTATGATTTGAATTCCCATTTTCTTAAAACCGTGAACTGATTTATTGAATGTTCATTTCTTCCAAAAACCTGAGATGTGTTAATTCACTGCTAGATGGAAATAAGTTGTTGGAACTGTTGATTAATGAATTAGTTCTGAGATTCTAAAACCTGAGAATGAGTGTATGCATCCCTGTTTTCCTATTTTTTAGTGTACCCTTCAACTGTTATTTTCCAGGCTTTCTCGGTACATTGTTGAACTGTTTTGCCTTTCCTTTTCAGTTTTTGTGTGGGATGTTCCTATCTAAACTGAATTGTACATTTATGTATTCACTGTTCTAATGGTCACATGTTTCTTAACCTGCTGAATACACAAGTCACACACCACAGTTGCTTCACTGTTTCTCAATTTCTCTTACACACACATGCCTATGTCTATGACACCACACACATTGAATACTCATGTGTTTTTCCCCTTTCACTCCCTTCCTATGTATATATATATGCATTGTGATATATATATAAGTTTCCTATATATGAGTATATGTGTTTTTATATATATATTAGATATATATGGTATATGGTGATATATATGATATAATGTATTATATATCATGATCTAGGGTATGGGTGATATTATATAGTGGCTATAGGTTATATGTATTTTTAATAGATTATATTAATATAGTATTTTGTGTTTTGTTAGATATAGTCAATGTCATGTGGTTATGTGATTATGGTATAGTTAGGCATGGTATGCCTAATTGGAATCTAGATAGACTGTTTAGCCTTATTAGACCTAGAATGGCTTGTTAGACCTAGATTAGACTAGTTGGCTTAGGTTTGAATTGGTTGACCTAGTTTGACTTCTAGGGTTGACCAGAGTTGACCAAGAGTTGACTTTGGTCTAGATTGACCTAGATTCATGAAGAACGCATTGTAGTGCATTTTATTACTATTCTGGACTTGTTGTGACTTATACTGTTCTAAATAGGAGCCAGACACCACTCCTCGGATAGTACTTTCATCTCGGACTTTCAGTTAGCAGGCGAGTACATTCTCTGATCTTTTCATACCTATCTGGACTATATTCTTGCTCTAGATTACTTTACTTGATGCTGACACGTATCTTCACGGATTAGTACTATATGGATCCTTTCCTGAGATGTTATCCCTCTACGGGTGCATCGGGTATTTCATGTTCATGTACTTTATCATATGCATCAGGTACTCCTTGTACTCGTACTAGTTCATATGTTTAAATGTTCTCATGTGCTTTCATGTGCTTCATGTGCTTTCATGTGCTTATTATGTGCCTCATGTACTACTCATTACATGAGTTTACATACCTTACCTGTATTCATGTGCTTATAACGTAACTTGAACGGATCCTTGTGTATTGATTGGGGCGGGGTAAGTAGAATTGGTTATGTGAACACTATCCCTAGTAGCTGTATTCATGTGCCTCCTTATTTGTATTCATGTGCCCCCAAGCCGTTTACATAACCATATTGTGCTCTAAATCATGTAGCCACTTACAGTCTTTACTATCATGTATTTACTTTCAGTTACAAAATATCTCCTGTTTACTTGTACTTCCATTCAGCACTTCCTGTATTTTACTCTATTGCATGATTTATACTCCTAACCTGCTATGAACTGTTTGAGAGATATGTGCTTGTTCCCGTCCTGACTGGTCCTGTTGAAATATTACAGAGGACGAGGCTGAGGCGTTCTGTCCTACTTACTACGGTACCACACTAGATGAGTGCCTGGACTTGGACCAGCAGCAGGATCCATTAGCAGTAGACGACGCTCCATTAGCTTAGGATTGTCTTACTTTTCTGGATCACTGTATTAGATTTGGGATATTCTAAGATATGTATTATTTTAGACACTTAGAATTCTGGATTGTATCTCTGTGATTCTTCTGTTCTGGATATATTATCTTTCATTATCATTCTATCTTTTCTGTTCTACCTTAGCTATGATTGAGTTATATTTCTGTTATGTCACCCCCATTCGGGGAGTATAACTGTTATTACCTTCAACTGTTAGATGTTGTGACCTAGGACAGCGTTCTACCGCCGATACTGTGGCGTAGGCTGGACGTACCCACGTCTCGTGCCCTTACTCTAGGGTGCGGGTCGTAACAATTTGACATGCTTGGCATTTTCTTGAATATTCAATGGTATCTGACACCATAGTAGGCCAATAATATCCCATGCGTCGGATACGATCCTGTATCTTGGGACTAGGCCGATGTTCCCTACAGACACCATTATAGGCTTCACATAGTATATGCTTCGCTTCATCTTCCGCAAGAAAACGTAAGAACATGCCGTCAAATAATCACCTGTATAGTGTTTTGGATGAGTGATTGTAATAGAATCGAAGCGACCGTCGACGGATTGTTGTTGCTTCTTTGGGATCTTCGGGTAAGATATCATGTACCACGAAGTCGATGAAAGGAGCCCTCCAGTCTTCGCTAGTAGTACCAACTTCAACTGAATTGAAAATTTTAACATTCAAATTATTCTTGGTATAGAATAATTTCCTATTAGTGATAACAATCAATTGTTGTCTTTTTACAGGTATCGCTAATACTGTTGCTAGATTAGCGAGTGCATCAGCTTCTGTATTGCAAGCTCGGCGTACATATTCAATAAAGAAACCTTTGAAGGATGTAGCCAATTTGACTGCTGCTTCTTGGTATATAATGAGGCTTGACGTCAAACTTCATATGTGCCTCTAACCTAGTTGAGAATTAGTTTAGAGTCTCCGTATACTTCTAGATATTTGATATCCAATTTTTTAGCTAATTAGAGACCAATGAGTAGAGCATTGTATTCAGCAATATTGTTAGAACATGGTTCGTCTTGGGAATAGGATCTTTGAATAGCTAGTCTTTTTGGTGATACGAGAATGATCCCAACTCCAGCGACGATGATACCTTTGGGTCCTATTCTAGATGCACCATCAAAGAATATATGCCAAGCAAGTATTCCTTCTGAAGTCATGTTAGATTCCAGAGTTTCATCAGAAATTTTGTCATAGAGTTTAGAAGTCTTAGGGATTGGATAAGCAGCCAAGAAGTCATCTAGGGCTTGACCCTCAACAGACTTTTAACGGACATAGACCATATCATATTGTGCTAGCAATATAGCCCATGTAGCTATCTGGAATTGAGTGTACTTGGCTTTTTCATTAAAACCCGTAGAGGATTGACTCTGAGATGACATGAATGGTCTGGCCCGTGATATAATGTCATATTTTCTGAACGGCAAACATTAGGGCTAAACACTCTTTTTCCACCGGGCTATATCGATGTTCAGCACCGATCATTGTACGACTAAGATAATAAATTGCTTGCTCATAACCTTCTTTGTTCTTTTGGGCTAGTAGGGCACCTAAAGAGTGATCCATTGCTCGAACATACATCAGGAAGGGTATTCCTGTGATTGGAGGAACTAGGACTGGAGGGTTCATCAAGTATCGTATTATATCTTCAAATTCTTGCTGACATTCGTCAGTCCAAACGAAAGACACACCTTTCTTCATTAGTTGAGTGAACGGTCAGCAACGTCCAGAGAGATTTGAGATGAATCTCTTGATGTACGCAAGTCGACCCTGGAATCCTTGTAGCTCATTTTGGTTGTGTGGAGGATGCATATCTTGAATGGCTTTGACTTTCTCGGGGTCAATGTGTATACCCTTAGAGGTAATAACGAATCCGAGTAATTTACCACTAGAGACACCCAAGAATGACTTGGTAGAATTTATCTTGAGTTGATGCTAGCGCATTAGATTGAAGTTAGTTCTTAAGTCTTGGATGTGATCTTCCTTTAGACGACTTTTGACATCAATATCGTCAACATACCATTCAATTATCTTCCGTAAATGTTCGCAGTAGATGGTGCTCATGGCCCGCTGATAGGTTGCACCAGCGTTCTTGAGACCAAATGGCATGACTGTATAGCAGTAAACTCATAGAAGAGTGCAAAAAGATGTATGTTTTTCATCTTTGGGGTTCATCATGATCTGATTATATCCGAAGAATCCATCCATGAAAAACATTCGTTCGAACCCGCAAGTGTTGTCGATCATGACATCAGTAATCGGAAGAGGGAAATCATCTTTGGGACAGCGAATACGTTAATATATTCCCTAATGAGTTGGATCACTTCTTGTTTATCTGTTTCTGGAAGACTTTTGCTAATAAAGATTGGCCTTGGAGAAGTTTCATCTCTGACGTCGATCTGGACCAATTGATCCTTAGTGGATGGTTTACGTTGCTCGAAGTGAAGTTCCCATTGAGTATCCAACCTTTGTGCCCAAGGCTCAGTTTTGGGAGTCTCGGTGAAGTCATCATCGTCCTTCGAGAACCCAGTGGTCACCATATTGGAAGATAGAGTCACTCGATGAACATGCCCTATGCTGGTGTCTGAATCCCATGATGCATAGTCAGAAGAGTTAGATGGTTCTTCTTTGTCAGACTCAAAAACATCTGGGGTTAAGATTGACGAATTTTAGCCTAACCCATGCTTTGTTTTATTATAATATTGTAGTGACTTTCCGTTTGGAGCAGGTATACGAATAGGTGTTCGCCTTTCCTTACCACTGTTGAGGCCGAATTTGAAATTACAGCCCCTCTTTTGGATGATGTTCTTAGGTTGTTGACTTTAACGGCGTAGTTGAAGTTGCCCATTATCGTCATTTTCCAAAACGCTTTCAACTGTAGCCTTTTGATTCAATCCTTTGCTAAAGAGGATATGATACTCATCTTTCTTCCGGGAGGGAACCAGAAAGAATGAGTATTGTACTGATTCGAGTGATACCTCATCTTAGAAAGGTTGAACTACTCCTAAGATAAGAGGTTCGAAGTTATCCAGGATTTCTATATAACATTGTGTGTAATAATTGACATCAATATAATGCAAAGGAGATACTACTTTATTGATATTTATATCATAATTTACGACAGTATTTTTAACCTTAGCTGATGGCTTGCCAAGATTAATAACAAGAGAAGGAGAAGAAGAAAGCTTGTTACGATGGAGGTCGATAACAAGAGGCTCAGAAGATGTGAGCACCCTATGTTCCATCTTTTCAGTCGAAGAATGCTTAGTGGAAGGAGAGAGATTGATGGCCAACGTCTGAGAAGATGAAGGATGAGAAGTGCATCCATTGACTGGAATCACTATGACCTCGTCCGAACTCTCTTTTTGGTTTCTTCTGTATGCATAGACAGTACGACTTTTATGAACTCTTCTTTATACATTCGAGAATCTGTATAATATGCCTCGATCCCTCAGAAGGGACTAAGATCAGTCACTTTCTTCCGTACTTCTTTGTTGTCATCAACATATTTGAAGCCTTATTGGAGAGTAGATGGCACGATGTTATGTCCATGCAACCACGGTCTTTCTAATAATACGTTGTAGGAGACGTGATTGTCAATCACATAGAAGATGACCTTCGTACGGAGATTGCCAATTTAGACTTTGAGGAAAATTTTCTCCAGCGGTTCACTTCTTCCAGATCGAACCCCAGAATAGTCGTGATCGTTGTTGAGAGGTTATGGACTGGGATTTTAAGTGCATCAAACAAAGTTTTCGGCATAATGCTGAGTGCAGATCCTCGGTCGACTAGAATGCGATCGACCTTCATGGTATCGACATACCCCGTATAATAGAGAGGTCGGTCATGTCGATTATCCTCCAGAAGTATATCATCCTGAGTGAAGGTGATATTGGGAATTAGTTTCATCACACTATGACAGTGAGAGCATGCCACGGGTTCCTTGTCTGGTTTCTTGACATGTGACAGACAAGCGTCAGCTTGTATCAAAGCTTCACTTAAAGTTTCTCAAGTTTTCCTCGAGATACGCAGGAGTTCAAAAATTGATAATTTTGCTAGAGTATTGGCTAGTTGAGATAATATGTCATAATTATACGATTTTTTGAGTCCCTAAAATAGATTTTTCTTTAAGTTTTATCAAAGCGAACCAGCTGTTTGCCTTCGTCAGCTACTGTCGGTTTAGGAGGAACAGGTTCCGCTTGGGGTGATGATGCCAAATGAACATTGGGGGCAGGAAGAGAAGATGTCGGAGGGGCATCGGAGACAGTAAGAGGATGAGTGACAACATTCTTCTGTCCCTCTGGATAATAACTGAGATAGAGTCTTCCAGATCTGTTACCATTCATAGCTTCTTCTTCTGGGACAGGTGCAAAGAAAACCATATTATAGTTCTTCATCCGAGTCTTGTTTCTGGAAGACTTCTTTTGGAGAGATGAATAATCTTTCTAATCCCAGGCCAATACGGGATTGATTGTGCTGAAGGCGCAGAAAAAGAGGTATATAAGACCCTTTTACGTCATTCAAGCTAGAGGCTTTCTGTAGATCGTATCCCATCTTTGTTATCAGTTCACGGGACTGTTGACAGTACAAATAGAATTGTGGCTGGTACTTGATTTTCGGCTTTGGTATCACCTCTCGGAAGAGGAAGGTGATGACGCTGCTGGAATGAATGTAGCATCCAGAGGTGGAAGATGACCACCCAGTGATGTCATATGGCACGACTTGTATTTGGCTGCCTTTTTTATCTTGTTAGAAGAAGCAGGTATCTTTGATTCAAAATCAGTGACCAAGTTAGGGTAAATCCATATTCTCTCCACTTTATCGGTTGACAGAGGTACAAGACCGTCACTTCATAGTGGCAGAAGATTGACGATCTCCAAGGTGGCTTTTGGTATAGGGATGACTCGATCCTGTACCAGCTGAGCAGAAAAGTCACCGAATTACAGAGAGACGACATTGGCGGTCACCGTCTTCTCGTCTTATTGAAAAGTGATAGCCTTGTCATTGATCAGCTCTTGGATCTTCCCTTTAAGTATGTAGCACGTACTGGTTAGATGCCCTATGAACTGTGATACATATAATATTTGGGATTGTCAGTTTTACCTACTTCATCTCGTCATTTAGCTTTGGACAGTTGAAGTTTGTTACTTTTTTTTAGACAATCAAATAGGCTTAGAATGTTATCCTCGTCAAAGGAATATTCTTTCTTGGGACGTGGTGCTCTCTGTAGAGGTGCCATCATGGTAGGTATTGACTGACCCACATTGATGACTAAATCTTCTTTACCTTTGTGGTTGTTCTGACAACCACCACTGTTGGTAGTAGAATGGTCATCTTTGTCGAGATTAGGCATCTGGATGCCTAGCTGCTTGAATTTGTTAGCACTGTCCTCACCTGCCTGGCACTTACTATAAAGGAAGCCCAATCTTGGAATTGTGTGGGTTCGGTCTACATGCTGACTATAGGTAACAAGTTTGATTTGTGTGTATCTATAGTTAATGCATCTGGAGTACCCAGAGGCATCTTGAGTACCTCGCGATGGAAGCACTCTATGAAATGTTTAGCAATTTTATTAGGCCTTTATTTTATCTTGATAATGGCCGACATGGTCATGTCATTTGTTCCTTCATAGAACCGTTCCAGGAGCATTTGTTTCAGTGCTACAAAAGATATTATGCAGCCATCTGGCAAGCTACGCTACCAGTCGTAGGCTAACCTTGCTAAGCACCCAACGAACACTCTAAGGAGTAGAGCATCGTTTTGTTGGAGCTGGTCAGTCATCACCTCGAAATGGTTAAGATACTGACTAGGAGACGTGCTGCCGTCAAATAGCATTATGGTTGGCGGCTTATACTTAGGTGGAAATGAAAATTCCTTCCACTCTACAGGATTTGATCCCTAATTTTTGTAGAATATCTTTCTGCTTAAAGGCTTCAAACTGATTACGCAGAAGCTTCACTGCCTCAACAGGATCTTCTGATGCTTGAGGAGTGGCAAACTGGTTTGATGGGTTAGAAGGTGGAACCGCATGGTAAGTACCACCCCCGGTACCAGACTGATTTGAAGTAGCCTGAGATGGCATGGTAGCATTGAGAGGGGATTGTACCCCCATATGCCGGTGTTGATAGTTGCAGATGCTTTTATGTGTTCTTGGGTTGAAATTGGATTCACAACCGGTAGAATAGTGTGTTGTGCTACAATCACAGCATGCATACTTGTAACCATTTATGCCATGTTTTTCAAATTGGCCCCTAAAGCAGCGATCAACTGCTCCTGACTGAGGGAGTTGGAAGCATCTTGTTCTTTATTAGTGACATAGGCAATCACTTCTCTAGCCACCGATGATGAACTAGTGGATAAGATAGTCCGATCAGATTCCTCGCTATCGGTATCGAAGTCATGCTGTGAACTACCACCAAGATGAGGAGTAGGAAGATTCGTTTGACTAAGGAAGCCTTGATTGGAATCATGAAGATTTCTTTGACCGATTACATCTCCAAGATGAGGAGTGGAAAGATTCCTTTGACCAAGGAAGTCTTGGCCTCTTGATCTTGTGTTTTAGTAAACTCCTTTGCTAGAGTCACTGATTCAATCAAGGTATTGCTGACTAGGATTACGAGATGTGTTACGTCTTGGACGTTTTTCACCCCTAGTACTTCAGGACGTCATGTTGACCAAAGTATACAGCAATTCATCTTTGTCCACCATAATGATTGTAATGCCCCAGTCCCAATATACGTAGGACTAGGAACGTAGACATGCCAGCTGTATACATATGAAGTACAAGTGTCTTGTATGTATACATAAGCTGTAAAATACCGTAATCCAAGACAAACTAATCTCATCCACAATGAAAAGAATAATAATATAAAAATCAACTTGAATATTTATGATTCAATCGTTGGGCGGAGACAAAGTCCACTACCAACTATCTCAATGAAAGAAATATACAAGAATCGATCCATAAAATGGCAAGACGAACCAAGCGCAATCATCTTCGAAGAAATGGAGAGAATCATGGCCTTGGCTAGAACACCTGCAGTGAATCATGAAAGCACACACCTGGGGAATAACCAGGTCCTCAGACGGACGTAGCAAGATACAGGAAGAACATGCTAATACGAACTGTCAGAATAATAAAATTATATATAAAAGACTATCCTAGACACAAATATGCAAAGGAGATTCTAACCGCCTAATGTGCAATTTAGAGGAAAACTTTCATGCACATGGGTAGGATTTTAGGATATGTGTACGTAACTGCATCCAGTCATCCGTATCCGTCCATAACGTCCAAAACGTCAAAGGGCATCTGCAAATAAATTACCACAGTTCCATCCGGAGACTGTGGTTTACCTGTTTGGATTCCCATACTCACTAGCGATTGTCCTCCCCCAATATTTCCCATACTGTTCATGTCATGTCCATGGCTCGTCCAGTTTTGTAACTGCTTGAGTCTCTAAAACCCTAGTCATAGCAGTTACGATCATCTATCCATCACAAAACTTTAGAGATGGCCAGTCCATAAGTCATGTCCCTAGCAAAATGTCTCAAACCGTGTAGTGTGAGTGTCATGGCCCAAGGAGATATAAGGATATCCCCCAACAAGAAGGTAGTCCGCTAAAACTAAGTTAACATGCATATAGTAAAGTAAAACGACTAAATAAGTCGCTTGCACCCAAGTATGGCTTGGACGCGCAGTTTATAACAAAAGAAACTAACAATATGAAACAAAATAAATAATACAGAAAATAAATAATTTGACAGTTAATTAGTAAGGTATACTTGCCTGGTGGGTCGCCTGGTGTGGTGCTATGATCTTGTGGCATGGAGTATGACTGCGATGTTACAACTACGCATGACGGCCTCGGATGATGGCATGGACTGTTCCATCGGGTCCAGAACGGTCAACTTAGTTAGGGTCGACTTATGGAGGTACGGAATTGATGAGGAAACAGAAATGATGGACTTAGCCAAGAAGAGGAGGATAATAGAAGGAAATATATATACTATTTTTTTACCTTTAGAAAATATATTTTATTAGTAAAATAGTTTCTAGAATAATATTTGAAAAATACACAAATCACTTTTAGGCAAAAACCATAAGGTTGCTAGGATAGGTTTTGAGATAGAGGTATATATCTTTAATAAGTAAAACAATTCAATAACAATTTACGGTTTATAAACTTATTTTAAAAATAGGCGTAGACTACGCACATGATTATAAATCAAAATATTTTAAATAAATATTTTGGAAGTCTACAAATTTATTTGGGCTAAAATTCTAAGTTTATTAAAATAGGATATTTAGATAGAAAACTATATTTTATTGGTAAAATAATTTAGACAAATATTTTGAAAATATTAGAAAAATTGTTTTATAATTTGAAAACTATATTTTCACGGGTCAAAATATTTCTAAATGAACATTAATAATCTAGAAATTTTATTTAAAATTTTAAACCATATTTTGAAATATAAGCGAAACCAATTATAATATTTATATATCTATATACATATATTTTTACAAAATAATTTGAAAAGATTATTATACCCAATTACGCAAAAATCAGTTATTTATAGTAACTAATAATAACATAATCTTAGTTACCAAAAGTATGATAATAATAATAGTTTAAGTAGCAAAATGAAAACACAGCAACCTTCTACAATAATAGTAATAATAATAACAGAAATAATAATATCAATAATAAAAATAAAATAAAAGTAGGTAAAGCAACACAGTGACAGCAGTAAAAAAAAAACTGAAGAAGGAGGAGAGAGAAGAAAGATGGAGAGGAATTCGAAGGAGAGAGTGAGCCAGAGGAAGAAGAGGGAGTCAGGGGCTCGGGGGAGTTACCGGGCGGTACGGGATGCGCCGATGGCCGTGATCTGGTCGACGGAGGCGGCGAAGAACGAGGAGAAGAGCGGAGGAAGATGATCGGGAAGCAGCGGAGAGTCGATCGGCGCGTGCGGCGAGGCGGAGGTCGATTTGGGTGCGGGCGGTCGACGGCGGCGCACGCCGATGGAGAAGGGGTTTCTCGGTGGGCGCGGGCGGCTAGGGGCGTTTACAACCGCATTGGTATGGTGGCGTGTGGCGGTGTGGGCAGTCTCGGCTGGCCTCCCCCGGAGGCGATGGGTGCTCGCGGCCTGGAGGCGAGGATGGCCGCGTCAACACGACGGATGGCGACGGCGAGAGCGGGGCGCTCACCGGCCTGGCCACGAGCAGAGGGCTCGGCATCGAGGCGGTCCGACGCAGAGGGTTCGTCGAGGTTAGTAGGTTGTAGGTTTTAGGGTTTTATTTGGTGACGGTGATGGTTTTATTTTTGCATGGTGGCGGTCGGGTGTGCGGTGGTGTTGGCAGCCGCAGATGGCGGTGCTGCGGAGGAGACGGGGTGTATGGAGTTAGGGGATTGGGTTTCCGTAGCAGCGATCGGCGGTGGCAGTGGCGGAGGTGGTTTGGTAGGGTTGTAATGGTGTTGGGTTGGCTGTGATTGAGGCAGGCTGAGTTGCCGACGATGGAGACTCGGTGGACAGAGGTGAGGACTACGGTGGTGTACGGGAAGGAACTGGGTTGCTGTTCGTGGTGGTAGTGACGTAGCCTCGGAGGAGGAGTAAAGGAAAAGTGAGGTCGGGGCACTATGGTCGTGGGTCCGTTGTGCGGCCGTGACGGGAAGAATGGCTCCAGGTGGGAGAGTCTGACGAGGAGGGGCTGGTGTCGACAGGGTTAGGATAGGTTTAGGGATTTTAGAGAGGATAATATCGGCATGTGTCCTGCGAGACACTGGATGGGTTGACGTTCGGGGTTGTCGGATGCGGAGTAAAAAGTGTATATGTACAAAAGAAAATAGTAGAAGGGAAAAAGGATGAGCACGGACACGGACACAATGTATATCATCTGGTAGAAATTTGGTGGATGTGAAGAGTTTATGGAGGAGTACTTGCCTATTTATAGGATATTGGAATTTTCAGTTGGATAAGGATTGAGATTTTTAAAACCCCAAATAGATAATTTTAATATTAAATTTAAACCAATACATTCATATCTAAACCTAAATCCAAATCCAATTTAAATATAGATAAATAACACATTTAAATTAAACTATTTAATTTAAATCAATAAATCTCATCACCATTTAATTTATCATAAATAAATCCAAAATATCTTTTTTTATAAATAATAATAATTAATTAATTACAAAAATCATAAT
The DNA here is from genome assembly GCA_029216955.1 of Iris pallida. Classification (NCBI taxonomy): domain Eukaryota; kingdom Viridiplantae; phylum Streptophyta; class Magnoliopsida; order Asparagales; family Iridaceae; genus Iris; species Iris pallida. Next base: position 1,599,117 of record JANAVB010011598.1, read on the forward strand.
AAATATTTAAGTATTAATAGGAAAATTTCAAACTACCTTTTTTTTATTTAAATAGCATAATAATTTCGAAAATGAGAATAAATATTTTAAATAGTAATATGAAATATCTTTAAAAATTTCAAAAATAAACTTAGATATTCAAATATTTAAAATACCTTCTTGCTAAATAATTTATTATAAATAATAAAATTTAATACATGAAAAAAATTTCATGTGTTTTAGTCGAGTAGAATATTTACATAAATCTAGTTTTCTAAATTACCATTAAAATAAGATAGTCTTTTATAAATAATTAAAATAATAAGTTTGTCAACCTCGATAGTTACTTTTCACAACTTTTAATAAAAATAATTATTATATATATATTTTGAAACCTCATCGATAATAAAATAAAAAATATTTTTTCTAAAAATATGTACCTCGTACATATTCGCACTCGACGAGTAAATACAAAAAATGCATATTCCCTCGCGACGTACAATACCACTATGCGACGTATAAATACAAAAAAAAATTAGTACTAAAAATATAGTATAAAGTTAGGAGTTTTACAATCATTTCTGGAGTCCGTGCGTAATTCAAGCGATCAAAGACAGACCGTTTAGCTGATTGAAATAACATTTGATCACTATCTCATGGTGCTGATTATAGTGGCATTCCTGATGTGGAGTTACAGGTGGACGATATGGTCCTTCAATCTTTCACTTTTGTATATGAAGATCACGGAGATCGGTTACAGTGATAGGATAAGGAGAAGTTGGAGGCACATATTCCTTGATTATGTTAGAAACATGGTTCATGTTCTTGAGATGCTATGTCCCCTGCGTGAACAGAGAAGTGCTGAGTTCATTGGCATAGGTGAGAGGATTCTTGATCTTAGAAGCCTTCACTATGCACAACTTGGTAGATGGCACAGATTGTGCCTGATGCATCATATCACTTAAAGAAGTTGGTGCTGTTCTACGCTGGTTAAGGTAAGTACGCATGTCAGAATCATGTGCCACTTGCTTGTCTGTCCGAGACACCATCAGTTTTCCCTGTCTTGACCTTGATATGCGCAAGGTAGGAAGATCCTTACTTTGTCTTGATTGGCGCTGACCAGCTTGATGAGGAGTGGACAAGATGCCCTGTTGTTCTGTGCATACTATTCCAGCGCATTTGGCACAGCACAGATGGGCAGCAGAAAGTGGGCTTCGAGTATAGTCTATTTTTTTTACATCGATTTGATTATCTCTGCCAAGAGAAGTAGAGTTTCTACTCTGAAGTGTTCTTATATTAATTGGCATAGAGGCACAACCAGATGCATTTTCCACCAAGTCCAAGACTAGGAAAGGATAAGGAAAGTCCATAGGTCGCTTTCCTTTTTTCTGTGCAGGGGGCAGTGATAGGTAAATTCTCCACTAAGTTTTGAACTGGGGAGGAGTGAGGAGTATCCATAGGGTACTTTCCTTTGTTTGGCACCGAGACAGCGGTTGGCGCATGTTGGAAGGGATAAGAGATAGCCATATGGCGTTGTCCCTTGATTGGCGTCGAGGTAGTGGTTGGTGCAATCTCTACCAAGTTCAGAACTGGTGAAGAATAGGGAATGGCCACAGAGCACTGCCCCTTGTATTGCGCAGGAGCTATAATTGGAGCACTAGAGGACTTTAGAGTCCATATGGTGTGAGTCTTCCTATCTTTAGAGACAAAAGCAGTAGATAAGCGCTTGGCACCCCCTGCGCCAATTGTCACGCCCCGATCCCGCTAGGGTCGTCCGCCTTGCCTGGATCCCTGCGGGATCGATCGTCCTCGCTAAGGCGTGATGCCGTGTAAGCCTAAGTTGTGCTTGCACAAGGCCATGTACCTACACAAAACAACTAGTCAAGCAAAACACACGCAAGCACCCACTAGTTAAGCAAAACACACTCACGCACCCATTCATTGCAGAAAACTAAATATTGGACACAGAGATTTGAAATGGAAATACTTTTTTGTTGATAAACTTGATAGGAATACAAGTAACAAGATTTGCAAACTCAGAGGGTCTTATATTGGCTACATGATTCTCTTTGAAACTCTTTTTTGAAAATACCCGCAATGCCCATACATCATATCCCTTATTACAAGCTGGAATTGAAAGACACCTTCAAAGGAAATAAAAACTTGAAACTTGGCTGGAATGAAAAATGAAGCTTCGAGGCAATCCACAGCTCTACTGGGCTAGACGAGCTTCGGTGCCTCACTTGAAATCCTTCTGTCTCCTTTTGCTTTCTGAAAAGGATACCCACAACGTGGGTCAACACACATCATGTACTGGCGAGCGGCTTTTGGCCGAACTCGCAAATCTCTGCACTAAATCAACATGTGAAGCAAACATTTACTAGTAATCTTTCTACTTGTCTAGGTTCTTTTTAACAATTCATAAGAACATGATAGTAGAAATATACCATAAGCAACTTACCAACGCCGGCAATCATCCCTGCACAAAAACATGTTAGCACAATTTGCATAACGAGTAATTCATATTCATTCTTGCAGATATTGAAGTTGTAATTCGGGTCATGCAGGTGGACTAATCTACATGTTGGTCCATAGGTTATCCCCATGATTAGCCGCTGTGACTCTTTAGTTCAGCTCGTCGCTAAGGACTCAGATGTCGGCTACCCTTTTAACATGGGTTTCTTTTACCCAGGGTGCTCATAATCTCTCCTAGGCCGAGCGATTCCAGGTGCCCCCAGATACCACCTGAGAGACAAATATTGCCTTATATACAAGTTGTCCGAGACCAAGCGCATGCTCTAGCCGTTCTATCAGATGAGACACACTTGGACTTTTGTACAGATATATGACACGTTCATTTCGTGCCCGATTGTTCATCTCAACACGTACAAATTCGTATGTACATGTCTACATTTTCAAGCATACTTAGTAACCGAACAGATGATCATTCTTAGGAAGCAGATAGAGTAGCAATACATATTCTTGCATTCGATTCAATTCAATTATCTTCTTTTATCTTTTGTTGATGTGGTATCGTTGATCATCGGGACAAGGCAACTGAGTAGACTAGAGATTATTTTTACTAGGCATACAGATCAATGTTTGTTTGGTTGAAGCAACTCACCAAGATGAATCTTAGTTGAGAGAAGGAGGGACTTCATGCGCCGTTCACGAATAATTCACGCGTCCTACATTGGCACCAATAGTTGATTAGCATACTTCATCTCTTTCTCTCAAGATTCGGAATAAATACGAAATGCGATGAAAGCGAACAATGAAAACCAATCATTGAAAACCAACACGAAAATGCATTCATCAAAACCAAGCCGCGAGAGAAAACATTCAGCAAAACTCTTAGAATTATTTCAATAGAAGCCAATCCATCAATTGGAAAGGTTTATTGTATTTCATCCGTGATCAATCGATATCGACAAAGGTTTCACCCATGACTGAGTCAACAAGTCGTAGGTATTACATAGTGGACCGCGAGGAGCGGGGCACTACACCAATCATGGCCTCGTAGTCTGTTTGGTTGACTTTTACGACCAAAGCCTTCTACATCGTACCGATCGACGCAATATCGCATTGAGTTATCATTTTCTCATCAGAGGAGAAAGTCGTCCCCAGCAGAGTCACTATTTTATTTACAACAACAAAAGTTTAAATGTAAACTAAGAAAAAAGAAAAGTACATGAGTACAATTTGATTCTGGAAAAGTACAACTGTAGGAATCTGATCAGAAGACGATCACTTTATCCCTTAGACGATACGATGTTGAATTAGAAAGCCTTTGGAGAGTGCTGCAGTAATTTTCTCAGGAAATTATGATCATTAGTGATCCTTGTGAAGTAATTTGGAACTCTATTTATAGAGTTTTGAGATAATTGTTAAGTAGTTATCCTGATTGGCGCACACTTACAATTGTTGTGCAATCATCCATTTGTGCGAATAATTACTTTAACTGCTAGGGATGCGTGGCATTCTGTTAGAAATATACGCTTGGTCGTGGGTAGTATCACGTACATGTTCTTAGAGATTAGTGGCATGTACGCCATGTCATCTAACTGCTTCTAGATGATGATTTGATCAATTGGTGCTTGATTTGCTGGATAAAGCATGTCCCGCGCTATCTGTGGGAAGGCGTTAGTTAACTGAAACTGTGACCTACTTTGCGCCAACTCTACATGGCGTATAGTAAAAGACAACTGCAATAATGATGACTCTGACAATTCCCTTCGAGCACTATGTACACTGGATTCGAGGATATTTTTCTCGACTAATGTGCTGTCAGTCATGATGACAGCCGATTGGCTTCTCGAGGGAGATGGACACATAGCAGCTGGCACCATGTGAAGTTTAGCGCCATCTAATCTAGTGCGCCATCTGATCATGGCGCTATCTGATGATTTGAGCATGGCGTCAACAGTAAATGGCACATGGTAATATTTTATATATTTTGAACTTCTACACCAACTTATAAATTTTTTGCTAGTATTGGCTTTGAATCAATAGGATATGCAAGTCATTTTCCTAACCTCTATAGTATCCAAAAACTATAATCTGCCTGAAGTCATACTACCGAGAATTTTTGCCTCGCCAGTGTACACCTGGCTGCAGTAAACCCTTGGTTTTGTGACTCTAATATGATATAATATCGGATATTTTATTAACTCTACCCAATATTGACATCAAGAATACTAATATGAGAAGTGGACAACTAAAACATAGTTTTAATAACATTCGATAACCTACGTTTACTTGAAATAATTTTAACTTTAGGGGTCGTACCTCGCTATTGTGCTGCTGGCTGCAGTGAACCCCGCAGTCTCCATAATTCAGATAATTGGCAAAGTGCATTGCTGTCTTGCCATCTTAAGTCATCAATATTATTCTAACTATATCCCTAAGAATTTTAAAGGAGTTTTTAGAGATTCTACTAGCAGATCATAATTAGAAAAAGACAAGTATCTGTCATGTAGGTGAAAGGGTCAATTTTGAAAAATAATTCGTTTATTAGGAAAAAATGACTGAAGACAAGAAAAACATTTTAATCCCTATTAAAACTAATTTGAGCTTAACATATGGGTGATTGAATCAGAAATTATTTCAAAAATAGTTCCTTATGGCAAAAAGGGAAAATAAATAAGTAATTCGGATATGATGATGATATTTAAGGCGAGCAAAATAAAATTTGAACAGATGATCAAGATTAGGGATAGGGTCAAGTGGTTAGTCTACCTACCTTAGATCGTACCATCATATCAAATACAATGGTCTATCACTCTAGGAAAATTTCCTAAGTCACCTAGTATGGTTTTAGAATTCAATAAATCATTGGTTAAATCACACGACTTACGTAGTAACCATAACTACCCAATAGTCAAATTAAATAAGGGACTTCCTAGTCCTAGTCATTGTCCTAAAATTAAATCAAATCAATCCTAATTGTGAATGAGCACTTCCTAGTCGTAGGATCGCAATAGTACGACTAACTTAAGTACTATCACGAGTTCGCACAATTTGCAAAAACGGACCTACATGGGCCACCACAAAAACTTCTCATGATCCGTACTCGGTTTTCAGGATACGAGTGCATACGCAAGCCAGCCTATGCCATGGTATCGGCGGTAGAATGCTGTCTAGGCCATAATGCTCAAATGTCACAATAACGCTCATAATATAATTCTTTTATTGCTCACTCACAAAACTTAAATCAATTTATATTATTTCAACTTTATATTTGAAAAAATACAATGTCCCATAAGAATAGAAAAATAGATGACTATTGTAATGCTCGTAGTTCGTATTACGCATTTTGGTATAGGTGTACGTATTTTGATTCATGACATGTCTCATTGCATGGTTATATTGGTATTTCATTTGCTTGGTCCGGTTCGGATTGCTTGGTTCGGCTTGGTTCGGGTTTTGCATGTGGACCAACCCACTCTCTTCCTTTATTAGCCACCAACCCCTTCTATCTCCTCATTTACTTCTTCATTAACTCTTCTTCTTCTTCACCATTACTCTCCACCTACCAGAGAGAGCCTAGGCAAGTGCAACTTGCTTCATGGAGGAACTCAGTTTTTATTGTTCCATTGTCTTCCTTATGGGATTCTAAGACACTTTAATACTTAGCATTTTTAATTTCTATGGTTCAATTTGTGTAGATCAAAGTTTGTTGTATTTTTGGATTTTTTGGGTTTTGATTATCTAACCTTGTTATTTTAAAGTTTTGATGGTTCCATGTTGTAGAAAATTTCTTTCTGCCCCATTTTGACCTATGGAAGTCCGGATTCTGACCTTGGATGAAGGATTCAGGGAGCATTGAAGCCATGGATTCCATGGTTCTTGTTCTCGGAAAAATAGAGAAGAAGAACTATGACTGGCCGCATGGCTTTTCATGCGACAAGTTTTCCTTAGCCGTATGTCAGTTTCGGCCGCATGGCCTTGGCCGTATGGCTCTGCCCGACTTTTGTCGCATGAACTTCTGCTTCTTCAGCCGCGTGAACTCCCGCATCTCCAGCCGCATGAACTCCTGAATTTTTTAGCTGCATAAGCTCATTTCCCCATAGCCGCATAAGCTTATCTCGCCATTGCCGCATAAGCTCATCTCTCCATTGCCGCATGGCTCTGCCCGACTTTAGCCGCATAGCCATCTTTAGCTCGAGCCGCATGAACCCCTTAACTCACTGGCCGTATGGCCCGAGCCGCATAGGCGCTCTTTGTCGCAGAAGCTCGCACTCCCTTCCAGCCGCATGTTTCCCGCATTCTCTCGCCGCATGAACCCGTTCCCTTCCAGCCAAATGCGCCCCGTATTCTTTCGCCGCATGAATCCGTTCCCTGCCAGCCGCATGCGCCCCGTATTCTCCAGCCTCATGAACCCATTCCCTTCTAGCCGCATAAGCCCATTTCCTTTTCCAGTCGCATGAGCTTATTTTCCTTAGCCGCATGGCTCTTTCCATAGTCTTTGTCCTCTTTTATTATTATATTGATATTATTATTATATTGGAATGTTATATTTATGTTCATGTTTCCTAGCCCTCTGTGTAGCTCGGGTCCCTTGGTAGAATGCTTATACTATGTAAATTCTGATATGTTCCATGAACACGATAGTGGCCCGTCGTGGCGCACTCTTGACAAGTAAACCTGACATGATACACCTTGGTATGCTGTTGCGACGGCTAGCTCGACATGACAAGAATGATTGGCCTGAATACCGTAGACGATTGTGTTTGTACAAATAAACCAGCATTGTCTTGCATCATGTCTAGGATAGGGACCCCTGAATACCACGGTCAGGGGTACAGACTGAAATTGACTAAGGCTAATAACTAGAAAATCCAGTAGTCATGGAGAGATTTCCCAGCTACAGGCAATCCCGTTATCTGGGCGCCCCATCATGGGATTTGTAGCCTACCGTCGAATAGGGCACATTTTCAGCGCACTGTCATGTGTTGCACCCACCAAGCTACTTAAGGGTACATGAGTTTCTTGGACGATGTACCCACATAAATTCAATCCCCAAATTGCGTCTGGATAACCTGGATGGTCTGCAGGGCTTGGGGCTATTGGAATAATCTCATTGCATCTTGTTAGTAACTAGGCCTGTGATAACCCTAGTTAGTTAAAGTATCAAGCCGTACTTATTTGCTTGGCCGTGAATGTTGGATGGAATCTAAGTCTTGCCTTGTCCCGGTTCCTGGTTACTTTAATAACATAATTTTTTATGCTTACCTCCTACAATAATGATCAGGGGCCCAGTTCTGTTCAGACGAAGGGTTACAATCCCGGTCCTTGTTTGGTTTAAGGCTTATAACCTGGCTCCTGGAGCAGTTCTGCATCCCCTCTTCGTTTATTGTCTTATTGCACCCTAAGTCATGTTCGTCATATTTTACTTTACCAAAAAAATTTGAGACGGAATTCTATTCAGGTGAAGGTACAACCCCGGTCCTTGTTTAGTTTAAGGGTTGTGACCTGGCTACTTGAATGGTTTCCTCGTACTCAATTTAATGTTGGTGTCTCTATTATTATCAGGTTCTTTTATAATTATCTATAATTTTTGTTTATGATATATTGGTTTTAGTTCCTAAGTGAAGCCTCCTATATGGCACTTGCTCTTTCTGGGGTCTGACCCAGCTAGTTTTGTGTGGCCAGATACCGGAATAACTCCAGAGCATCTCCCTATCTTCCAGCCAGATGGTGACCACCAGGCGTAACCGAGGTAACGAGTAGGTTTCCCTTTTCGTTCCCCCACTCTATTGTAAAAATAATCTCTTGAGGCGTTTAGCCGGCGAGCACGTGTTAGCTCGTATTGCACCTTTATTTACTGTCTGCCTACGGACTGTAACATGATTGAAAAATCCTAGGGTTGATCATGTATGACTAAAACTCTTGCTAGTCTTGACATATTGTATGACTAGCTTCATGATCATCCTAATATATAATATATGGGGCGCCTTACTATTGTATATTTAGTTCTCTGATATCTTGTAACTGTTATTAATTGCTTGAGATTGAGACAATAGGCTTGTTCATGACCTTAAGAGACTGATGGCTTGTAGTTAAACCCTGATGTATCTAGACAGTCGTGACCGTATAGCGAGGTGGGTTGTACTTCAATATACGTAGCTGGCTATGTAAGCCCCCGCTCTCCAATATTCTGGTTCTGGGGCATTACATGGTTTAAGTGGTGGCCCATGCAGCTCTTGTGAATCAAGATATGTGAGGGTTTACCGATTAGTGTCTCAATCAGCACTCGCCCTTGATCTCTGCTCGTATCCTGTGGATCCTTGAATTCTTGACCTGATCACATGCTTATATCTTTGATCTGTCATGTTCCTTTCTTATGGTTCCCTATGTCATCTTCTTTAGCGGCATTGTTCCTGGTCCTACCGATCGACAAGACGGAGCACCTCCCGTGGACCAGCAGTAACCTGGAGATCAAGCCCAGCATTTAGGAGTAGCCTCAAGAGTCATGCCTACTGTGGGTCAAGATCCACCAGTTCAGCCCGTCCAGCCTGTAGAGCCTGATGATGGCACCTTGGTAGGTCTCATCAGGACATTGTTAGCTTCTCAAGATCGTCGAAGAGATTGCTTGCACCAGGCAGTGACAGATGCTCTGACCAGAGGAGGTCATCAAGGTAACAGTATAGCCAACAACTTCAAGCGCTTGAACCCTTCATTTTTCGATGGTAGCAAAGATGCTATTACCGCAGATGTATAGCTTCAGGACACAGAGGTGATTCTAGAAGCGGCCAGGACTCCAGAAGATAAAAAGGTAGCACCTGCAGTTATTAGATCTTGCCCGCAGCTGGTGGGCGGCGCAGGCCATTGGCTTAGTGGCACCGATTGCATGGACAGTATTCCGTGAGAGATTTCAGACCAAGTATTTTGATACTGTAGCTCGGTATGATCTCCAGACGAGGTTCACCAATCTGAAAAAGATAGACAGGACGGTCGACGGGTATGCGGCCGAGTTTTCGAGACTTAGTCAGTTTGCTCCCACCTTGGTAGCAACCGAGTTCGACAGAGCCCAGCGGTTCCAGCAGGGGCTCCATCTAGAGATTTTATGGCAGTAGAGCAGTTTGAGCATCAGACTTTTGACGCGGTATTAAGATCAGCCAGGAGGCATAATTATACCTCCCAGAGGATCGTGGACAGGACCGAGGGTCGGAAGCAATCCTACAGCCAGATGAATCAGTCTTCAGCACCAGCCCCGGCAGCTAGGGCTTTGACTATTGGAGCTCCGAGGCAGGCGGCCTCAGTGACGTCGGTTCAACACTCAGCTCCGACATACCCTCAACAGCAAAAGCAGAAGCACTCTTCCGTAGTGGGATGTTCACACTGAGGGAAGCCAGGACATGTGGTATCAGAGTTTTGCAGAGCACAGGGTTTGTGCTTGGTTTATTGTGCCCCGGACCACATGGTTAGAAACTGCCCGAACAGGGGGAGTTCATCTTCATCAACCTTCTCTAGTCCCTCGGTTAAGGGACCAGTTCCAGTATCAGTCCAGCAGCAGCAGCAGTACCGGTTATCGAGGCCCTTGTCGCCTCAGGCCCATGTATTCCAGCAGCAGAGACCGTAGCAGTATGCCCAAGTCTAAGCTCAGACCCAGAATCGCCAGAGAGGTTTTCAGCAGAGGGGACCTGCACCTAGAGGACATGGTCAAGTGCTGGCTTTAACCATAGAAGAGGAAGGATTAGCACCAGGTGAGGTAGTGGCAGGTACTATTCTTGCCAACACCTTTCCGGCTTCAGTGTTATTTGATTATGGTGCATCGTATTCATTTATGTCTATGCGATTCGTGACACAGATAGGACTGGAGCCCGAGTCATTATCAGTAAGGCTCATTATACTTACTGGTAACAAACTTATGGGAGTAGATAGAGTATTTTCTTCTTGTCGGATCATAGTTAGCGGTAGAGAGTTTTCCGCTAGGTTGATAGAGTTCCCGATGGCCGATTATGATGTGGTAGTAGAGATGGATTGGTTGAGAGACCAGTATGCTAGGATAGACTGCCATATTGGCAGGGTTATTTTTAGCATTCCAAGCGAGCCAGAGTTTTCCTTTTCCCGAGGCGAAGTTGAACCTTCTCCTCCAGTATTGCGGATGGCAGTAGCAGCAATGCAGTTATCTTGGATAGTCGAGAAGCTTCCAGGTGTTTTTCCAGAAGAGCTTCCAGGAATGCCACCAGAGCGAGAGATCGAGTTTACTATCGACTAGATCCCAGGAACAGCCCCAGTGTCGGAGAGAGTCTACAGGATGGCACCATCAGAGTTAGAGATATTACAAGATGATTGAAGAACTTAGAACCAATGGATTTATTTGTGCTAGTGGATCGCTTTGGGGAGCCCCGATGCTTCTTGTAAAAAAGAAGAATGGTACGTCCAGGTTATGTGTAGATTATCGTACCTTGAATTCAGTGACAATCAAGAACAGATATATATATATATATATATATATATATATATATATATATATATATATATACACGTACGTATATACATATACATTTATATACATTTATATACTTATATTAATATATATACACACATACACTATTATATATATTTATATATATACAATTACATGTATAATTATTTATATATACATACATTCACATTCACACATGTATAATATTTACTTGACAATAAAATAATATAAAAATAATATTATTAAATAACAATCCCAATAAATAATAATAATAATAATAATAATAATAAAATTTAATAAACCATTAATGGTATATATATAACAATTAACTATAATAATTAATTATTCATAAGATCTAAAAAATCATCATTTAATTAAAATAAGTAAAATAGAATATTTTAAAATTTCGGGAAGGGGAGCTACAATATTATCACCAGAGGAGGAGTAGAAGTGGACCTCCAGAAGATTATGGCTATTGAGACGTGGCCGGTACCCAGCACCATTGCAGAAGTCCAGAGTTTTCTTGGCTTGGCCGGCTACTACCGGCGATTTATTTCAGACTTTGCTCGTATTTCAGCGCCATTGACCCAGTTGACCCGCAAGGATGTGCAGTTTGCTTGGACAGTATAGTTTCAAGATTCTTTTGAGAAGTTGAAGCAAGGTTTGATGACGGCACCCATTCTCACGCTTTCAGATAGGACCGGAGGATTCTCAGTATACTGTAATGCTTCAGGCAGAGGTTTAGGATGTGTTTTGATGCAGCATGCGAAGGTAATTACTTATGCGTCACGTAAACTTCATGATCATGAGAGGAATTACCCAACCCATGACTTGGAGTTGGCAGCAGTAGTGTTTGCACTTAAGTTATGGAGGCTAGTTTGTACGAAGATAGGGTGAAGATTTTTACCGACTACAAGAGCCTGAAGTATGTGTTTACTCAAAAGGATCTTAACATGCGTCAGAGAAGGTGGCTAGAGCTACTTATGGATTATGATGTCAACCTGCAGTATCATCCTGGGAAGGCCAACGTTGTTGCAGGTGCGCTGAGCAGGAGAGCCGCAGTTTATTTTCTAACAGCACAGCCAGAGTTATTCTCAGATCTTCAGAAGATGGGTATAGAAGTTGTCATTTCCACCAATGTAGCATTGATGGCCAGTATACGAGTTCAGTCTAGTATAGTTGAGAGGATTCGGATGGCGCAGTTAACAGATTCCAAGCTTCAGCGGCTCAGAGCCGAGTGTGAGGCAGGACGAAGATCAGAGTTATGCCTTCATGATGATGGTACACTTTGACATAGGAGGCATCTTTGTGTACCCAGTAGTGATATCAGACAGGAGATCATGGCAGAGGCTCACAGTTCTCAGTATTCTGTTCATCCCGGTGGCACAAAGATGTACCATGATATTCGTCAGCACTTTTGGTGGAGTGGCATGAAGAGGGAGATAGCCCGGTTTGTCTCTCGATGTTTGGTTTGCCAACAAGTTAAAGTTGAACATCAGAGGCCGGCTGGACTTCTTCAGCCCTGCCAATTCTAGAATGGAAGTGGGAGCATATAACCATGGATTTTGTGACTGGATTACCTAGGTCCCCGGCAGGTAGAGATGCTATTTAGGTTATTATAGACAGGCTCACGAATGTGGCTCACTTTCTTCCATTCAGAGTTGGTTAGTCGACTGCTCAGCTAGCAGAAATGTACCTCAGGAAGATCGTCAGATTTTACGGTATACCAGTCAGTATTACCTCGGACAGAGATTCAAGATTTATGTCAAACTTTTGGCGCAGCCTGCAAGAGAGTTTAGGAACTCACCTCCAGTTCAGCTCAGCTTATCATCCGTAGACAGATGGTCAGCCAGAGTATACCATACGAACCTTGGAAGATATATTGAGATCTTGTACGATCGACTTCGGTGGTTCGTAGGAAGATCACCTGCACCTGGTAGAGTTCTCGTACAACTACAGTTTCCAGGCAAGTATCCAGATGGTACCGTTCGAGTTTCTGTATGGTAGGAAGTGCAGATCCCCGCTAGCATAGGATGATGTTGGTGAGAGGCAGATGCTCGGTTCAAAAATAATTGCTCCGACGATTGGGGTGGTCAGGAGAGTCAGAGATCATCTTCGCGTAGCGCAAGAACGCAAGCATCATTGAGCCGATTGTCATCGGTGCCCCTTGAGTTTTCTGTCGACGACCATATATTCCTGAGGATTTTGTCTAACCGTAGCGTCATTCGTTTCGGCGTACGGAGAAAGCTTATTCCTAGGTATATAGGACCATTCGACATCCTGGAGCGAGTAGGAGATGTGTCCTATCGTCTCGCTCTTCCGTCGTCGTTACGTGAGGTACATGATGTATTCCATGTATCCCAACTACGATGGTATATCCCAGACCCGAGCCACATCCTGGATCATTCGGAATTGGTTGTTGGTACCAATCTTTTATATGAGAAGAGGCCCGTGTATATATTGGACCGAAGAGAGAAGATACTCAAGAACAAGACTATCAAGTTAGTCCGTGTTGCTTGGGGTCATCACTCTTTGGGTGAGTCAACCTGGGAGCGTAAGAATGATATCCGATCGCGATATCCCGACCTATTTGACTCATAAGGTATAATGTCTTCCTTATTCCTTATGCTCTCAATTCCTTGTTTGAATGAATGATTTTATGGTGGACCACTTAGTCTAGCTTGTTCTTGTCTCTCTAGCCTCTTACTTAAATTCTGAGGACAAAATTCTTTTAAGGTGGGTAGAGCTGTAATGCTCGTAGTTCGTATTACGTATTTTGGTATGCGTGTACGTTTTTTGATTCATGGCATGTCTCATTGCATGGTTATATTGGTATTTCATTTGCTTGGTCCGGTTCGGATTGCTTGGTTCGGCTTGGTTCGATTTTTGCATGTGGACCAACACACTCTCTTTCTTTATTAGCCACCAACCCCTTCTCTCTCCTCATTTACTTCTTCATTAACTCTTCTTTTTTACCATTACTCTCCACCTACCAGAGAGAGAGCCTAGGCAAGTGCAACTTGCTTCATGGAGGAACTTATTTTTTATTGTTCCATTGTCTTCCTCATGGGATTCTAAGATACTTTAATACTTAGTATTTTTAATTTCCATGGTTCAATTTGTGTAGATCTAAGCTTGTTGTATTTTCGGATTTCTTGGGTTTTGATCTATCTAACCTTGTTATTTTCAAGTTTTGATGGTTCCATGTTGTAGAAAAAAAATTTCTGCCCCTTTTTGACCTATGGAAGTCCGGATTCTGACATTGGATGAAGGATTCAGGGAGCTTTGAAGATATGGATTCCATGGTTCTTCTTCTCGAAAAGTGGAGAAGAAGAAAAGTGACTGGCCGCATGGTTTTTCATGCGACAAGTTTCCCTTAGCCGCATGGCAGCCTTAGCCATATGACAGTTTTGATCGCATGGCCTTGGCCGTATGGCTCTGCCCGACTTTAGCAGCATGAACTTCTGCTTCTTCAGCCGCATGAACTCCCACATCCCCAGCCGGATGAACTCCAGAATTTCTTAGCCGCATAAGCTCATCTCCCCATTGCCGCATAAGCTCATCTCTCCATTGCCGCATAGCTCTGCCTGACTTTAGCCGCATGGCCATCTTTAGCCCGAGCCGCATGAACCCCTTAACTCACTGGCCGTATGGCCCGAGCCGCATAGGCGCTCTTTGCCGCATAAGCCCGTACTTCCTTCCAGCCGCATGAGCCCCGCATTATCCTGCCGCATGAACCCGTACGTTCCCTTCCAGCCGCATGCGCCCCGCATTCTCCCGTCGCATGAACCCGTTCCCTGCCAGCCGCATGCGCCCCGCATTCTCCAGCCGCATGAACCCATTCCCTTCTAGCCGCATGATCCTCTTTCCTTTCTAAGCCGCATGAGCTTATTTTCCTTAGCCGCATGGCTCTTTCCATAGTCCTTATCCTCTTTTATTATTATATTGATATTATTATTATAGTAGAATGTTACATTTATGTTCATGTTTCCTGGCCTTCTGTGTAGCTGGGTCCCTTGGTAGAATGCTTGTACCATGTAAATTCTGATATGTTCCATGAACACGATAGTGGCCCGTCGTGGCACACTCTTGACAAGTAAACCTGACATAATACACCTTGGTATGCTGTTGCGACGGCTAGCTCGACATGACAAGAATGATTGGCCTGGATACCATGGACGATTATGTTTGTACAAATAAACCAGTATTGTCTTGCATCATGTCTAGGATAGGGACCCCTGAATACCACAGTTAGGGGTACCTACTGAAATTGATTAAGGCTAATAAGTCATGGAGAGATTTCCAAGCCACAGGTAATCTCGTTATTTGGGTGCCCCATCATGGGATTTGTAGCCAACCGTCGAGTAGGGCACATTTCCAACGCACTGTCATGTGTTGCACCCACCAAGCTACTTAAGGGTACATGCGATTCTTGGACGATATACCAATATGAATTTAATCCCTAATTGCGTCTGGATAACCTGGATGGTCTGCAGGGCTTGGGGCTGTTGGAATAATTATATTGCATCTTGCTAGTAACTAGGCCTGTGATAACCCTAGTTAGTTAAAGTATCAAGCCGTACTTATTTGCTTGGCCGTGAAGGATGGAATCTAAGTCTTGCCCTGTCCCGGTTCCTGGTTACTTCAATAACATGATTGTTTATGCTTACCTCCTACAATAATGATCAGGGGCCCAGTTCAGTTCAGGCGAAGGGTTACAATCTCGGTCCTTGTTTGGTTTAAGGGTTGTCACCTGGCTCCCGGAGCAGTTCTGCGTCCTCTCTTCATTTATTGTCTTATTGCATCCTACGTCATGTTTGTCATGTTTTACATTACCAACAAGAATTTGAGACGAGATTCTATTCAGGTGAAGGGTTACAACCCCGGTCCTTATTTGGTTTAAGGGTTGTAACCTGGCTACTTGAATGGTTTTTTCATACTCAATTTAATGTTGGTGTCTCTATTATTATCAGGTTCTTTTATAATTATATATAATATTCGTTTATGATATGTTGGTTTTAGTTCCTAAGGGAAGCCTCCTTTATGGCACTTGCTCTTTCTGGGGTCTGACTCTGCTGGTTTTGTATGGCCAGATACCGGACCAGCTCTAGAGGATCTCTCTATCTTCCAACTCCAGAGGATCTTCCTATCTTCCAGCTCCAGAGGATCTCTCTAACTGAGGCAACGAGTGGGTTTCCCTTTTTGTTCTCCCACTCTATTGTAAAAATAATCTCTCGAGGCGTTTAGCCGACGAGCACGTGTTAGCTCGTGTTGCACCTTTATTTACTGTCTGCCTACGGGCTGTAACATGATTGACAAATTCTAGGATTGATCATGTATGACTGAAACTCTTGTTAGTCTTTGCATCTTGTATGACTAGCTTCATGATCATTCAAATATGTAATTTATGGGACGCCTTACTATTGTATATTTGGTGCTTTGATATCTTGTAACTGTTATTACTTGCTTGAGATTGAGACAATAGGCTTGTTCATGACCTTAAGAGACTGATGGCTTGTAGTTAAACCCTCATGTATCTAGACAGCCGTGACCGTATAGCGAGGTAGGTTGCACTTCAATATACGTAGCTGGCTATGTAAGCCCCTGCTCTCCAGTATTCTGGTTCTGGGGCGTTACAACTATACTTTATGATCAACTATCTATCTAGCTAATCTTCTATGGTTGACCTCAGCATATACCCTTGTCTTCCAAAGAATCCAATGCACAAATTAGCCACGATTATAAAAAAAAATATAGTTTCCAGTCAGGAATAGAACAAGTACAATCCAAGCATGAAATTCCAAATATATGATTACGACTATAAAAATAGTAAAAAATCATGACATATATGATGAAAGAAATAAACTATAAAATATGGCACGAAAAATATTATGAAACAGCTAATCGTTTACTATAAAGACAAGTGAATCATGGAATAAGGAAAACTTAACCAACTACGTGATTTGAAGTACACCTTTTAAATGTGATCAGGCTGGTCCACTACACCGCACGGTCTATATAGGATTTGCATCCTCACTATCTATATTGCATCAAATAAAATACGACTACACTGTCTATATTACACGGCTACACTGTCTATATTATATGAAATAAAATATGGACTATGGGGTTGATCATATATCTACTTAGTACGTACTTTCCCACCCGACTAAGACACATGGATTAGTCACAACAATAAATTGCGAAATACGGTAAAATAAGAGATGGCATCATGACTACAATTCATATGACACTAACCCATGTACTGACCGTGTCAAAAATGAAATATGTATCAATAATCATGCAATTATAATAATTAACAATACTGGAAACAAAATATGAACTATACATGCCTGGTGTCCTGAGCTGCTGATAAAGGTCTGGTAAAGCAAAGAAAGCCAACTTCCATGAACGTCCTCGGATGCTGAAATAAATATTACGAACGTATTTGATATAAAAGAAATGTCTAAAAATGCCTACCCAAAAGTCCAATTCTGGACACAGGGGCAAAATCATAATTTTGGGTCAAAATAATATCCGATGTTAGACCCATTTTTTACCAAAAAGTGTGCTAGTATCTACGGTCTCTGAAGTCATCATATTGTATATCTACAGGTCCATTTTGACGATACGAACCCAACCGCATGTCCAAAGTTGGATTCCGGTGGGCCGTGCACAAATTCGTCGTTAGATTGGGTCGCGGGTCCGCCAAAATAGCGTTCCGATCGACCTTCTTAGAATCCGACCAAACTTGGCATACAGGACCAAAAGAATGATACGGTCCTATTGGCACAAGTTTCGTCTCGAGATGACGAACGTGCACAAATTTATGGGCAAGTTTGTTATGAGGCCGATACATGGTAGCTCGACCGATACGCCTCGATTTCGTCGTGTACGCATAACAAAATCTAGTTCTGTCGAATCCCATAAGTCAACAACATCTATACACATATTTCGATGCTAATGGGTTGCGACCACGTCGGCCGATTTCTCGGGACGCACGTCGTCCGATTTCTCGGGACGCACGTCGTATCGGAAAATTTTCCTAAAATTTTATGTTTTCGAAAACATTTTTTGTCCATTTTGGGAACCCGATTTTACGGCGCACAGTCGATGAAATCGACTTCTTTTAAAAGGGTTCCCATGCCCTATAGGTTTTGTACAAGTCTATTTAATTGTTTTTCTAGAAAACCCAATATGCTGAGAGGAATTTGGCTTCTAAGTTGAGTGGTTTGACTACTGTTTTTACTATTTTGATGCCCAGTTTTCATCGAAGTTGAGGTTGATTTATCCAAGAAATCTAACTCGATTACTACAACCTAACTATAAGGATCTAATATCAGTTATGTTGGCTATCAAAGGAATTAATCCAATCGAAAAACGGAGAAGCAAAGGCAGAGAAATCATACCCGATACAGAGGTGTTTGCAGTTTTACTACACCTGCGTCCAGGCACTTGGTCGCGCGTTTGCCAGCCGGCGGTGGCCCGCAGCAGCGCACAGGTGGGTCGAGGGAGGTCGCCCGAGGATAGGGGAAGGTTTTGCGTTAGGGTTTTGAGAGTTGTCCCTGTCTCTCTCTCTCTCTCTCTCTTTCTCTCTCGTGTGTGTATATATATGGGTCGGGCTTGCTGCCCTTGCTCGGGCTGGGGATTGGGGTCTTTGGAGTACTGTTCAAGGAACAGTACTCCAAAGGCTTTTTTTTTTCCTTTTTTTACTAACTAAATACATTTATCTATGTATATTTTATATATATATATATATATATATATATATATATATATATATATATATATATATATATATATATATTTTTTTTTTTCCAAAGGCTTTTTTTTCCTTTTTTTACTAACTAAATACATTTATCTATGTATATTTATATATATAATAAAATCATATATATATATATATATATATATATATATATATATATATATATATATATATATATATATATATATATATTTCATTTATCTATGTACATTTATATATATAATAAATCATATATATATATATATATATATATATATATATATATATATATATATATATATATATATATATATATATATATATATATATATATATATATATTTACACACATATATATATATATATATAAATATATATATATATATATATATATATATATATATATATATATATATATATATATATATATATATATATATTTCTTTTATATATATATATATATATATATATATATATATATATATATATTTCTTTTATATATATATATATATATATATATATATATATAAAAGAAAAAAAAAATATATATATATATATATATATATATATATATATATATATAATTTTAATGTGAATTAAAACATATACAATTTTCTAAAGTACTTTAAATTGAATTAAAATTGTATATGTTTTAATTCACATTAAAATTATATATATATATATATATATATATATATATATATATATATATATATATATATATATATTCCAGGGTAAAAATATTTATATCCCATTTATTATTATTACTAATGAAACACATTTCAATTAATATTTATAACAATATTTCTTGAATCTTTGAAAACTCAAAGTAATTCTTAAAATTACTAAAAAATCCTTAAATAAGAATTTTACCAAATAAACATATTATTTATTTATTACCTATATATATACACCAAACTCTTTATAAAATATTTTATACATAATACTTATAAATCAATAAAATTCATTTAATAGAATTCTAAAGTTATATATAACCCATATGTAAATTTTTATATACCAAATTTTATAAATAGGAATTGAAGTAAAGTCTATACATATAACACATATATGCATGTTTATATACTAATAAAATAGAAGTGAATACTGAGAGGGGAAAATATCGAAAAATATTGTTTGAAAAGTAGGGGGTTTACACATATTTATCCCTAAACAAACTACGACAACCATCTTCTGCTAGCCTCTTTACCGAAACAAAGTTGTAGCACAGATTCGGTACATGTCGCACACCCCTGAGGACAAGCTTCTCACCAAACTTCGTCGTTAAGTGCACATTACTGATGCCTACAACTACAGTCGTCCCCTTGTCGCCCATCTTCACACATCTGAACCTATCATCGTGGTATAATGTAATGATCATTCTCTGCGGAGTGGCGTGATAAGATTCTTTTGCATCGATTGGTTGGATGATGATTTGTGAGATCTTCCTGATCATCCTTATGTTTTTTACCTTCTCGGCTTTGAGCTTTATACAGTTCCTCTTGATATGACCCCTTTCGCCATAGTGATAGCAGTCCTTCTTGCAGTCCATAGTCGCAAGATTTCGAGAACTCCCCCATGCCCGCGCTTGTGACTTAAGTCTTTTCTTCCTGTAGGAAGCTAGCAGAGCGGACTCCTACGATGATTCAACTTGCTTGTACTGGACCTCCTCATTTAACAAGCTACTTTTGACTGTCTCCATCGTAACAACTCCATCCGATACGGAGTTGCTCACCTACACCATCAACGTCTTCCAGCTTTTTAGCAGAGAACTCAAAAGCTGTAATTCCCCAGTCCCAAAAAATGTTGGACTAGGAATGCGTATACACGCCAGCTAAGTATCAAGTGGACTCCAACACTACTCGAATACGTATAAGTTGTCTTAATTTCTAAATCTATCTATCAAATCAACTAACAGATTCATATCTCAATCGACAGAATAAGTAATATCAAGAATAAACAATATGTGACATGGTCTGCAGCTCGTTAACATATATGTGAGAATAGCCCATTAACATATATGTTTTAATAGACCCGATGAACAATATTGGTCACCAGGTCCTCATGGGACATAGTAAGGTACATAATATACAAGCCAAGTAATATTAAAGAGAATATCTATAAAATGAAGGGTAACTACCATAACCATCTAAGTGCAAGTATACAGTTAAGTACAATACTAATACCAGGCTCAATCGTATATGCAATCTCCCATGCACCGTGTTGTGATACTGATATACGAGCAAGTAAACAATACCATAGCTTAGCTACAGAGACTATGACCACGTGTAAAATAATTGAGTCCCAAACATGGAAGCATGATCATGAGTCTAGACGGCCGAATATTTTGGTATAGTCCTCCTCTCTCTATACTCTAGAACTATTTAGTCAAGTATGAATCATGTACCAGTAATAAGTCATGCGAGCTAGTACTACATGCTATTACAGAGTCCTTGGCCACGAATATCTCATTTCAGATTCCGTATCATATCATCATTATCTATCGTATCCGTGTCCTATGGTCCATCGTGTCAATGGACACGAATTTAACATATCGTCATGCCTAGTATCGATAATCGATATCTATAAATAGACATCGGCACCCAAATACTAATCGAACGCTAAGTACCAACTATTTCTATGTTATGATATATACGAAGATAGAAATAAGAGAACAAGGCAAAGAAAGGAGCATGTACTAAAAACTTGGCAAGGTACACTTGTCTGTCTCCTGTAACTGTATGTACTGCAGTCCAACTTCGATATCCTCCGTCACTCTGTCGCGTTCTCCTAGAATATACATATACCGATCAATGATACATCTGTTCGCCATTAAATATCAAGAACCAAAATTACAGAAGAATTAAACTTGATTGCAAACTCGCTTGTACAAAAGAAAGCCTAGAAAAAAACCCTAGGAAATAATCTAAGTGTTGGCCCATTGGTCATATGGTCAACCTGATTTTAATAATTGATCAAACTCTGTCTGGATATACGGGACATCTCGGATTCTTGGACATGATCAAGATTGGCTATCCACTGTATTCAAGACCGAAGATCTGTTTGTCTACTCGAGTCTGTAATTCCTTATGCAATGTATTTTTTATTTTATTTGAGTCTAGGAATATGTTGTACACCGAGTCGTACTGGCAAATAGGCTACCCTCAAATGAGTTCAAAATGTTTTTAAAATGACCTCTCAAAAAGGTTTACAAAAAGGTTTTCAAAAAGGTTTTCAAAGATCACCAAAAGCTTTTTCAAAACCCTAACTAAACCCTGACTTAACCCTGACAGAACTCGGACCGAGTTCGGCCAGAGTTCGGCCAGAGTTCGGTTAGTGGCCGTTGTGATTTTGAATCCTTGAAACTTGGTCCTCCTGCAGTTGCGGATTTGACCGAGATTTGCTCATAGAGTTCTGCCCGAATTCTGCCCGAATTCTGTCAGAAGTCTGCCTTTGGAACTCCTATAAATAGAGAAGGATTTCGATCATTTTAACTCACTCATTCACTTTCAATCTTCTCTCTATCTAAAGCTTTCAGTCTTTCAAAGAGTTTTCTAGAGCTTTCAATTTCAGATCCCAAGCCAGTTACAATCCTCTAGTCAATTTGCCAGTGCGGTACGGTCTAGAAGTTTCTGAGAGATTGTAATCAGAAGGCTTGATTGAAGAATACCTCTTCACATTTGAAGTTGGACGAGTTCTTCGTATCAAAGCTCGCGTTGTAGAAGTTGTAAGGACTTCGTAAGAAAACTTACGGTTTTTCCAATAGTGGATTCAACTGGTAGCAAGAGTTCTACCGACTGGATTAGTCCTCAACAGAGGGATACCAGTATACATCGCTGTCTTTGCGTTTGCTCTCTTAACTCTGACTTTACTTTATTTCAGTTGAGATTAATATTCTGTGATTGTGCTGCTAACATTTTTAATTAGCATTATTCCGCTGCCAACTCTATTCACCCCCCTCTAGAGTATTACGCTTTACGATTTCGTTCCTACAATTGGTATCAAAGCGGGTGTTACAGGTAAAACAAAGGTAACAGTGCAATTATTTATTCATTTTAATTAACTATTATATAGATCACAACACAACACATGGCAACTGTAAAATTCACAAGTGAAGGCCAGGCCACAAACAGACCCCCACTGTTTGATGGTACGAATTATACATATTGGAAAACACGGATGAGTTTCTTCTTGAAATCTCTTGACTTTGATTTATGGTCCATTGTTCTTGATGGCTATCAGAAGCCACCTCGTATAAATGTTGATGGAGTTTTAGTTGAAAAACTCCATAGCAGATATACAGAGGAAGAAAAGAAAAGGGCCAGTCTTGACGCACGTGCCATTAATGCTCTCTTTTGTGCTTTAGACAGAACTGAATTTAACAGGGTGTCTATCTGCACAACGGCTAATAAAGTATGGAAGCTACTTGAAGTCACACATGAAGGCACGACTCAAGTCAAGGAATCTAAAGTCAGCAGACTTACTCAAGAGTATGAGGCGTTCAAGATGAAGCCCAACGAAACAGTTACACAAATGTTCGAGTGGTTCTTGGATATTGTAAATCCTTTGTCCTCCCTAGGCAAAGAATACAGTAACCATGAAAAGATTCGTAAACTCCTGCGAGCTCTCACCAAGAACTGGATTCCAAAGGCTACTGCAATCATTGAAGGGAAAGACCTCACAACTATGTCCCTCGAAGTACTCATGGGTAAGCTACTCACTCATGAACTGGAGCTACAAGATTTTGAAGAGCCTGCACCAAAGGAGAAGACAATCGCTCTCAAGGCCCAGCACAGAAAAGCCGCTGAAGATGTCACGACCCGCACCCACTATGAGGGTACGAGAACGTAACAACGCCCAGCCTACGCCGCAGAGTCGGCGGTAGAACGCTGTCCTAGGTCACAACATCTAACAATTATATAACTAGCAGTTTATACTCCCCGAATGGGGGTGACATAGCAAAAGAAACTCAATCACAACTAAGGAAGATATAGCACGATATGAATAGAACTCAAGGAAATGAAATAGATAAAACCATAGTCTAAGATAATCCCAACAGTACAAGTCTCAGATAAAGAATATATACAAAACTGATCTCCACATAAAAGTCTAGCTAAAACATGTCCAACTACATAAAGATAAAAGCCTAACTATCTAGTCTAGGCAGTCGGGGGAAAGTCCTCAGCTACTGCTGGATCCTCCTGAGGGTCCAGCTCACAGGTGTCATCCAGTGCTGCCCCATAATAGGTGTCTAGGCCAGCCTCCTCCTCATCCTCTGTAATATTTTCAACAGGTCCAGTCAGGATAGGAGCGAGCACAGTACATCTCAACAATTCATAGCAGGTTAGAAAATATAAACATGCAGTAAAGTAAGATACAGGTACTGAAAGGAAAACAGTATGTAAAACAGGAAAAGAACTGTAATGTAAATATCTACTATACATAGAGAACTAGCAGTGACTAGTGAGTCAGAGTACGAGATAGCACATGTGAACAGGACAGATTTGCATAGGATGTCGAGGTGCACAGGAATCTACACTACAAGAAATTGTTCACACGACTACTAGCACTCCCCCGTATCCCCAATCAATACACAAGGATCTAAACAGGTTATATTATTGCACAGGATATCACATGGGGGGCCCATATAGGGTGCACATGATATTATACATGGGGGCTCCGTGAACATGAGAGTACAAGATTCACAGGAGTGCACATGTAATGAAAGCACAGGAGTACATGATGTAAGTGAAACGCACAAGCACAATGTACCCGATGCTTCCGGGGGATAACATCGCATGTAGAGATCCATATAGTACCAATCCGTGTGACCAACGTGACAGTACAAGTAAAGTAATCTACTGCAGGTAATAATTCTAAGCAGGATATGAAATGATCAGAGAATGTACTCGCCTGTAACTGAGTATCTGATATGAATCGTACTGTCCAAGGAGTGGTGTCTGGCTCCTAAACAGAACAGCACAAGTCCCAACAAGTCCAGAATGGTAAAATGAAACTCTACAATGCACTCTACATGAATCTAGGTCAATCTAGGCCAAAGTCAACTCTTGGTCAACTCTGGTCAACCCTAGAAGTCAAACTAGGCCAACCAAGTCTATACTAGTCTACATTCAACTAGCTAGGTCTAGAAGGCCATGCTGGGCTCTAACAAGGCTATACTAGACTACACACAACATACAAGAACTCAACACCTATGTTTATGCAACACCATAAATACATAGATACAAATATAGATTTACACTATACAAATCTAGGCTACTAATATATATACATATCTATACTCAACTCACAGGTACATATGTATACACATCACTCATACATATATATATCTATACATTGTATGTCTATAAGTTATACATACATATCCATAATCATATATCATAGATCATATATATATATCATGGTACCTACAAGTATAAATATAGAGAGGGTGAGCATAGGGGTGTGTGTATAGGCAAGTAATAAGTGTCCAGGAATCATGCAGGAAAAAGTATCAGTGAAGAGGGTAAAATAACATAAGTGTGTGTGTGTGAAACTGTCATACAAGTGCAGGAAAAATGCAAAGTGACAGTGTACAGGATGGCAGCCAACACTATGAGGGAATCAAATTCAAATATTAAGCCAAAAACAATGTTTCCCCTCCCAATCATTCTCAGCATTTATGTATTAAACATACAGTCAAAAAAAAAACATGTTCAAATCTCAGTTTTGTAAAGGGTATTAACATTACAGTTATCAAAACATTCAATCTCAGTTTTGACATGGGTAATGGACAGTTCAACATATGCATAATCAAACTCAGAATTCAAATTAAAAAGGAAAAAGGATGTCAAGTACTATCAATCACAGGTTTAACTGTAATGTTCAAGTAACAGTTAGGCATCTCAGGATTTTCATCAACACTACTTCAAGTTCTATACATTAAACACACAGTTTACACAAACAGTTTCAAATCTCAGATTTTTGGTATTAACATACAGTTTAACACAAACATATTAATCTCAGTTTTTGTATTAACATACAATCACAAATATTTCAAATCTCAGATTTTTACCCAACCTGTCCCATATGCAAAATTCCCAGATTTAACACCAAACCTCAATCAATACTTCCCAACTTCAACATACCAATAAACCAAACATATGTGCATATGTTACAGATTAAAACTATGAATCTAATCAGTTCAAAACTCAGTAAAAATCCTTGCAAAAATCCCATTTTAAAACTGGAAAAATCAGTAAAGAACCATGTTTCAGAAAAATAGGAAAAAGAGGAAATGACAATCAAAATTGATTTTAATACCTAAACAATGGTTGGTGATGAACTAACATCATGTGCACGTGTCATAGGATGTGTTTGTGTCCCAGCAATAGGACACAAATGTGTCCAACAGAAGAAAACACAAAAACAGTGCACTGATACACTGTGCAAAACACACAGGCTCGTGCACGTGTGCACGAGTGTCGTGCACACGACACGACACAAATGAGGACTCGTGGTCACCAAGGTGGGTTCGCCTAGAGTGTGGCCTCGTGTCCAAGTGTCTGCATTGTGTCAAAACGTGTCGTGTCCAAAGTTACAACTGCGTATCAGTGGAGAAAAAAAGACAGTGCACAACACAGTGTCAAGTCAGTGCACAATGAATAACTCCCAAACCAGAGCATAAAATCTAATGAAAATTGGGGAGGATGGTGTCAGTGGATGCCCCAACATCCTCCCAAAAGATGGTGTCAAGACGAGACGTGTCGTGTCCACAGTGGACCCCGAGATGTAGGGGAAAATACTGTAGCCGCGCGCCGCGTGCGCGCGCGTGTCCAACCCAACCAAACCGACACAATAGGATACCAAAATCACCACAGAAGCTTAGGAATACATAAACAACCATTAACCCTAATTTTCTATTCAAAAACTTTACACAAATGAAATCGAAATGCCCTTTGAGGCATTTCGACAAACACTGAAACAATGGTTCTGATACGTGTCCAGAACGGACACGAAACTCACGAAACCAGACACAAAGCCTATGCTAATGCTTAGGGGACTCCTAGGGCTCCCTAATGATGAGGACCAATCGAAATTTCATGGAAGTTTGAGAGAGTTACCTTAGTTTGAACCTTCAATGGAAAAGGGCTTTTCTCTACACTTTTGCTTGATGTCCCAAACACTCCAAATTATCTCCAAACTGAACCAAACCTCCACAACAGTAAGTAAATCACTATTAGGAACTATTGCAACAAGTTTGAGGATTTTAGGAGTTAAAATGGAATTAATATGGAATTTACAAATCAAGAACTCACCTCCTTCTTCTTGGATCCAAAATTTCTAAAGAGGGAGGCTAGCCCTAAGTTTGAGAGGGGTTTTTATAGGGTGGGATTCCCTAGATTCAGCTAGGGATGGCTGACCACTTGGTCTTTGGTTAGGGTTGAGCTAGGTTTGAGTCCAATCTAGCTAAGTCACAATAATGACTTGTGAAACCACAAGCCATTCACCAAATCAAATGATTTCTAACATTCTAATTCTAGTTCTATGAATCACTAACCACTAACTTGAGTCACACTAGGTTAGACTAGGGTCACTTGACCTAACCAAGCTCAACTAACTATGGTTAGTTCCTAGGTTAGTCTACAAGAGTCAAAACTGACCAAAATCAAACCAGTCCAAATAAATCCAAAATAAATTCTAAAAATTTCCATAAATTCTAATTAATAATAATAAATTTTATTTAATAAATAATAATCCCAAATAATTCTTAAAATTATAAAAATGACTAAAATACCCCTCAATCTGGAAATGAACACTAGTAAGACACCAAATCATAAGTCATGAATTTAAATAGTTTAAAAATAATTAAAAATTACTAAAAATCATAACATGAAATAAATACCATTAAACAATAATTATAATTACAAAATTTCAAAATTACCCTCTTCTGAAAAACTGGGTGTTACAATCCTACCCACCTTACAAAAATTTTGTCCTCGAAATTAAAATGGTAGTAGTCCTTCTAGGTCATACACCCCACAATCAAAGTCTCAAACATACCGTCAGATAGTCATATGCGTCTGTCCAAAATCATGATACTCAGAATCTTCGTCGTGCTAGTGAGCATGGCTACGATAATCACAGAGTCCTTGACTAAGGTACGTATCCTTAGGTTCATGGTATTTAAAATTTTCGCATTGCCGCATACGACGACGAAAACCTTAAATTCCCATACCCGAAAAATACATCCAAAATCTGACTATATGTCCTCACTATGCCAACTAACACGACCATCAAGATTCTAGATCCCATAACTGAGGTGACCTAGCCCATATGATTTTCTCAGAAGAAAAACAAATATAATGAATCACCAGATCAAACTTATCAACAATGAGGAAGCAGATATAAATAGATGGAATAGAATTTCAGGATAGGTATAATGAGACAAGGTAGAATGGAATCGAGAAGATCAGAACTTGCTAGCACCTCTCCTACTGCCTGAGCATCCTCAAGTGTCATGGCGTAAGCTCGTCCTTGCTGGCCTCCCCTGGCCTGCTGCTGGTGCTGGACGAACCTCTGCTGCTGAGTCGGCAGGGCTGGTCCCCGCTGCTGGCCCGCTGCTGCTCCGGCTCCTCCTCCCTGAGCTGTTCGTCCCACAGACCTAGGACAATCCCTCATCTGGTGATCTGCTGCTCCGCAGAAAAGGCACTTTCCGAGCCTCTTTCTGCACTCATTCCATCCATGCCCTGGCTTCTTGCAGAAGGGGCAACTGACTGTCTGCCTGGGTGCCTGATGCTGGAACTGCTGCTGAATCGGCAGCGGCTGAAACTGCCTCGGCTGCTGGTGCTGAAAGTGAGGCCTCTTGGCCTGGCCTCCGCTGCTGGTGCTGCCCCCAGCTGGGTCTCTCCCTCTCTTGAGCCTAAGCTCAAGGTCATCCTCTGCAGCTAGTGCGTCCACCAGTATCTCCTCAAATGTAGTACTGCGGGCATTCTTGGTGTAGGACTTGACCTCCTTTACCAAGCCCTTCCGGAACCTCCGGGCCTTTGTCGCCTCCGACAAGTCCTCTACAAATCTGCCCAGGCGGCAGAACTCTCCTGCATACTCCTCCACAGACTGACTCCCCTGGACTAGGGCCTCGAACTGAGTCTCGAGGGCTCCTACAGCTGCCTCTGGGAAGAACTTCTTCTTGAACAGCTCCTTGAAAGCTGCCCAAGTCTACCCTGGCGTACCGACCCTCGGGTCTGTCTGGTACCAAGTGCGGGCCAGGTCCTGCATCATACTGGCCGCTGCCTCAATCTGAAGCCTAGTCGGAATCTCAGCTAGCTTGAAGATCTCCTCTATATGCTCGATCCACTCATCGGCATACAGGATCCCCTCTGTCCCGCGAAAGTCTCTCGGGTGCATCTTTTGGAAGTCTTGGATGCCTTTCTCCCGTGGCTGGTGTGGCTGCTGGGCTGCTGCGGGCTGAGCCACTACTCTCTCTACTGCTGTTACTGCCAGCTCAATGCCTCGAGTGAGCTCTGCCGTCTGCCTCTGCTGCTGTCCCTGCTGGCCCTCCATGTACTGCCTGAAGAAGGCTAGCAGCTGCACTGCTTCTATCGTCCCTGGAGGTGGCTGCTGGTAAGGATCCTCTGGGATAACCGGGTCCTGCCTCCGAGCCGGTGGGTGCATGTCCCCTGCTGCGGCTGCCGAGGTCTCCACACGAGATGAGGTGGCAAGAGCTGCAGTCTCCTGGCCTCGCCGTGCTGGCTGAGAGGTAGCAGTCCCCTCTATAGCATCCTCAGGAACGGCACGCTGTGCACGAGTCTCTACCATCCTGAAGATAGACAAACAAGAGTATCAATTTCTGAAAAAGAAGCGAAATAACAAAGGCGGACAATTATAATTCAAAGGATCAGCTGACAAAAGGATTTAGATGGCAATAAAAGGAATTTTCCTAAAGTGATTGAGTAACCTTAAAATTTATATCCTATATCCTATAGCAGGCTGCAGCGATACTCTAGTTCGAGTACCACTACACTTCTAGTCTAGACCTGCATGGGCCACCACTAAAAACGTGTCACGACCCGCACCCACTATGAGGGTACGAGAACGTAACAACGCCCAGCCTACGCCGCAGAGTCGGCGGTAGAACGCTGTCCTAGGTCACAACATCTAACAATTATATAACTAGCAGTTTATACTCCCCGAATGGGGGTGACATAGCAAAAGAAACTCAATCACAACTAAGGAAGATATAGCACGATATGAATAGAACTCAAGGAAATGAAATAGATAAAACCATAGTCTAAGATAATCCCAACAGTACAAGTCTCAGATAAAGAATATATACAAAACTGATCTCCACATAAAAGTCTAGCTAAAATATGTCCAACTACATAAAGATAAAAGCCTAACTATCTAGTCTAGGCAGTCGAGGGAAAGTCCTCAGCTACTGCTGGATCCTCCTGAGGGTCCAGCTCACAGGTGTCATCCAGTGCTGCCCCATAATAGGTGTCTAGGCCAGCCTCCTCCTCATCCTCTGTAATATTTTCAACAGGTCCAGTCAGGACAGGAGCGAGCACAGTACATCTCAATAATTCAAAGCAGGTTAGAAAATATAAACATGCAGTAAAGTAAGATACAGGTACTGAAAGGAAAACAGTATGTAAAACAGAAAAAGAACTGTAATGTAAATATCTACTATACATAGAGAACTAGCAGTGACTAGTAAGTCAGAGTACGAGATAGCACATGTGAACAGGACAGATTTGCACAGGATGTCGAGGTGCACAGGAATCTACACTACAAGGAATTGTTCACACGACTACTAGCACTCCCCCGTATCCCCAATCAATACACAAGGATCTAAACAAGTTATGTTATTGCACAGGATATCACATGGGGGGCCCATATAGGGTGCACATGATAGTATACATGGGGGCTCCGTGAACATGAGAGTACAAGATTCACAGGAGTGCACATGTAATAAAAGCACAGGAGTACATGATGTAAGTGAAACGCACAAGCACAATGTACCCGATGCTCCCGGGGGATAACATCGCATGTAGAGATCCATATAGTACCAATCCGTGTGACCAACGTGACAGTACAAGTAAAGTAATCTACTGCAGGTAATAATTCTAAGCAGGATATAAAATGATCAGAGAATGTACTCGCCTGTAACTGAGTATCTGATATGAATCGTACTGTCCAAGGAGTGGTGTCTGGCTCCTAAACAGAACAGCACAAGTCACAACAAGTCCAGAATGGTAAAATAAAACTCTACAATGCACTCTACATGAATCTAGGTCAATCTAGGCCAAAGTCAACTCTTGGTCAACTCTGGTCAACCCTAGAAGTCAAACTAGGCCAACCAAGTCTATACTAGTCTACATTCAACTAGCTAGGTCTAGAAGGACATGCTGGGCTCTAACAAGGCTATACTAGACTACACACAACATACAAGAACTCAACACCTATGTTTATGCAACACCATAAATACATAGATACAAATATAGATTTACACTATACAAATCTAGGCTACTAATATATATACATATCTACACTCAACTCACAGGTACATATGTATACACATCACTCATACATATATATATCTATACATTGTATGTCTATAAGTTATACATACATATCCATAATCATATATATCATAGATCATATATATATCATGGTACCTACAAGTATAAATATAGAGAGGGTGAGCATAGGGGTGTGTGTATAGGCAAGTAATAAGTGTCCAAGAATCATGCAGGAAAAAGTATCAGTGAAGAGGGTAAAATAACATAAGTGTGTGTGTGAAACTGTCATACAAGTGCAGAAAAAATGCAAAGTGACAATGTACAGGATGGCAGCCAACACTATGAGGGAATCAAATTCAAATATTAAGCCAAAAACAATGTTTCCCCTCCCAATCATTCTCAGCATTTATGTATTAAACATACAGTCAAAAAAAAACATGTTCAAATCTCAGTTTTGTAAAGGGTATTAACATTACAGTTATCAAAACATTCAATCTCAGTTTTGACATGGGTAATGGACAGTTCAACATATGCATAATCAAACTCAGAATTCAAATTAAAAAGGAAAAAGGATGTCAAGTACTATCAATCACAGGTTTAACTGTAATGTTCAAGTAACAGTTAGGCATCTCAGGATTTTCATCAACACTACTTCAAGTTCTATACATTAAACACACAGTTTACACAAACAGTTTCAAATCTCAGATTTTTGGTATTAACATACAGTTTAACACGAACATATTAATCTCAGTTTTTGTATTAACATACAATCACAAACATTTCAAATCTCAGATTTTTACCCAACCTGTCCCATATGCAAAATTCCCAGATTTAACACCAAACCTCAATCAATACTTCCCAACTTCAACATACCAATAAACCAAACATATGTGCATATGTTACAGATTAAAACTATGAATCTAATCAGTTCAAAACTCAGTAAAAATCCTTGCAAAAATCCTATTTTAAAACTGGAAAAATCAGTGAAGAACCATGTTTCAGAAAAATAGGAAAAAGAGGAAATGACAATCAAAATTGATTTTAATACCTAAACAATGGTTGGTAATGAACTAACATCATGTGCACGTGTCATAGGATGTGTTTGTGTCCCAGCAATAGGACACAAACGTGTCCAACAGAAGAAAACACAAAAATAGTGCACTGATACACTGTGCAAAACACACAGGCTCGTGCACGTGTGCACGAGTGTCGTGCACACGACACGACACAAATAAGGACTCGTGGTCACCAAGGTGGGTTCGCCTAGAGTGTGGCCTCGTGTCCAAGTGTCTGCATTGTGTCAAAACGTGTCGTGTCCAAAGTTACAACTGCGTATCAGTGGAGAAAAAAAGACAGTGCACAACACAGTGTCAAGTCAGTGCACAATGAATAACTCCCAAACCAAAGCATAAAATCTAATGAAAATTGGGGAGGATGGTGTCAGTGGATGCCCCAACATCCTCCCAAAAGATGGTGTCAAGACGAGACGTGTCGTGTCCACAGTGGACCCCGAGATGCAGGGGAAAACACTGTAGCCGCGCGCCGCGTGCGCGCGCGTGTCCAACCCAACCAAACCGACACAATAGGATACCAAAATCACCACAGAAGCTTAGGAATACATAAACAACCATTAACCCTAATTTTTTATTCAAAAACTTTACACAAATGAAATCGAAATGCCCTTTGAGGCATTTCGACAAACACTGAAACAATGGTTCTGATACGTGTCCAGAACGGACACGAAACTCACGAAACCAGACACAAAGCCTATGCTAATGCTTAGGGGACTCCTAGGGCTCCCTAATGATGAGGACCAATCGAAATTTCATGGAAGTTTGAGAGAGTTACCTTAGTTTGAACCTTCAATGGAAAAGGGCTTTTCTCTACACTTTTGCTTGATGTCCCAAACACTCCAAATTATCTCCAAACTGAACCAAACCTCCACAACAGCAAGTAAATCACTATTAGGAACTATTGCAACAAGTTTGAGGATTTTAGGAGTTAAAATGGAATTAATATGGAATTTACAAATCAAGAACTCACCTCCTTCTTCTTGGATCCAAAATTTCTAAAGAGGGAGGCTAGCCCTAAGTTTGAGAGGGGTTTTTATAGGGTGGGATTCCCTAGATTCAGCTAGGGATGGCTGACCACTTGGTCTTTGGTTAGGGTTGAGCTAGGTTTGAGTCCAATCTAGCTAAGTCACAATAATGACTTGTGAAACCACAAGCCATTCACCAAATCAAATGATTTCTAACATTCTAATTCTAGTTCTATGAATCACTAACCACTAACTTGAGTCACACTAGGTTAGACTAGGGTCACTTGACCTAACCAAGCTCAACTAACTATGGTTAGTTCCTAGGTTAGTCTACAAGAGTCAAAACTGACCAAAATTAAACCAGTCCAAATAAATCCAAAATAAATTCTAAAAATTCCCATAAATTCTAATTAATAATAATAAATTTTATTTAATAAATAATAATCCCAAATAATTCTTAAAATTATAAAAATGACTAAAATACCCCTCAGTCTGGAAATGAACACTAGCAAGACACCAAATCATAAGTCATAAATTTAAATAGTTTAAAAATAATTAAAAATCACTAAAAATCATAACATGAAATAAATACCATTAAACAATAATTATAATTACAAAATTTCAAAATTACCCTCTTCTGAAAAATTGGGTGTTACAGAAGATGACTCAGACAGCAGTGGATCTGACGCTGAAGATCAAGCACTCCTAGCAAGGAAGTTCAAAAGATTCATGAGACATAAGAAGAGAGACAAAGAGAACAACAGCAACAACTGGTACCAAGAAGATGCTGTCTGCTATGGTTGCAAGAAGAAGGGAGACATGAAGAAGGATTGTCCCACAAAATCATCATCAAGCAAGAAGAGCAACAGGTATAAAAAAGGGAACCTGAAGAGATCAACATCACGAAAATATGCCAACACCAGCATATGGCATGAAAGCGAAGCCAGCAACTCAGAAGACGAACAATCTGAAGACACTGCAAACGTATGCTTTATGGCATCCGATCAGGTACCTACTGAACCTATAGTTGATACTTATGATGACTTCACCTTTGAGCAATTAGGAGATGCCTTCAGTGACCTGATGACTGATTACAGGAAACTGCGTAGTAAGTATCAGACCGCTAAGAAGGTACTCAAGGAGTACAAAGGTGAAATATGTAGACTTACCGACCTACTAGCTGAGGTTAGAAATAATGTTAGTGAGTCTGGTGAGCTTTCTTCAATAAAGCTCTTATTATACGAGACTACCAAGTCATCTGAAGAGAAAGACAAAATTATTGACAAACTCAAGGAAGAACTTTCTATAGAGAAGAAAAGTCTTCAATGTGCACAAATCAGAACGGAATCATTTACTTCTGATTATACTAAGTTGTATGAAACTTCCAAAAGATTGGAAATTAGGTTAGGAAAACAGCCTGAGCCTGCTGCTTCCTTCCCTAACACGTGTCACTTACCAAAAAATTGGAACATTCCCAAGCCAAACACTGTCAGACCTAACCCTATAAAACCTTTACCCCAAAAGATTAAGCCCAAACAAGATTATAGGTATGCTTTCTTCTATACTAGAAAACCTAAACCTACCAACCATGCACACCACTCAGCTTTCAACACTCGACATGCACAATATCATTATTGTGGCCTCATTGGTCATATATCATCTGCATGTAGAATGAGAAAGCTTGTTGATTTAAATGTTTATGCTTGGATACCTAAAGCTAACAATTCAGGACCCTACAAGAAATGGGTACCAAAGGTTTCATCTGTAAACTGTTTTGTAGGTGGAACACCCTTCACATGCTAGAAGCAAATGGATCCTCGACAGCGGTTGCTCACGGCATATGACCGGTGACGCTACCCTATTTGTAACACTATCGAAGAAAAAGAAGGAAGGCTATGTCTCCTTCGGTAATAATTTGAAAGGGTATATTATTGGTATCGGTAATGTTGGTAAGTCTTCATATCCTGTGATTAAGGATATCTGTCTGGTTACCGAGTTGAAACATAACCTACTCAGCATAAGTCACCTAGCCGATCATGGTTATGGAATCAACTTTGGCAAAGACAAATGTACTATAGTTGATAGCTCAACTGGTAGTACTATCTTTGAAGGTATCAGGGAAGACAATATATATGTTTTCTATTTGTTAGAAGAAACTAACATTTCAGGTAGATGCTTAATGGCCAAGAGTGATGAGAGTCATCTGTGGCATATGAGACTCGATCATGCTAATATGGGTACAATATCAAGATTATCCACAAAGAAGCTTGTACGCGATTTATCGGACATTACATTCAAGAAGGATTCGGTATGCAGTCAATATAAAAGGAACAAAGCTACCAGATCCACATTCAAATCAGTAAACGCAGTATGGACCAGCCGGTTCCATCCCTAGAGATCCAGCTTTCTCCGGTTACCGCTGTGAGGATGAGGCTGTTCATGCCTACTTTCAGCCCGGTAACGCCTATGATTGGTACCGTCCTGATCGTGCTCCACATCGTGATTATGTTGGTGAGTTCTATGCTGGCACCCCTCTACATCCTTCTGGCGCTGGTACCTCTGGAGCTGGTCCTTCAGGACATGCTGGTCGAGCTGCTGATGATGTTGATGATGATGAGGATGAGGAGATGTGACTATCTGATTTTGAGTAGTATTTTATTGTATACTTGGAAATGCTCCAACATTCCAAGTTTTTATCAGTACTTTTTGATTATTATCAGCACTTTGTAGTTTGCTTCAGTACTTATTTATTTGCATGGACATGTTTTATTTTGCCTCAGTTTATGGCATTCCAGTTTATTTCATACTATGGTTCAGTTTCAGTTTATGTTAGCACTATCTCTCTATGTTGCTTCATTCTTTCTAACTGTCTGTGAAATTACATGCCGGTGATGATTTTATACATGCCTGCGATATTTCTCTAGTATTATGCCTTATTTTTATTAGTTTTCTCACTATTTGTTACTTACGCATTTGATTGCGGGGTAGCTTTATCTTTTGCAATTATTTTGCTAAGTGACAAAGGAGGAGAAAATTAAAGATCTAACATTTTTTTGATAATACAGGATATGAACAATTCTACTTCTACTTTTAGATATTTTTGAACAAGCTTA
Source organism: Iris pallida (assembly GCA_029216955.1). Lineage (NCBI taxonomy): Eukaryota > Viridiplantae > Streptophyta > Magnoliopsida > Asparagales > Iridaceae > Iris > Iris pallida. Next base: position 1,635,445 of record JANAVB010011598.1, read on the forward strand.
ATGTTATATCATTCATAGTTTGTCAATTATCAAAATGGGAGAGATTGTTGGCCCATTGGTCATATGGTCAACCTGATTTTAATAATTGATCAAACTCTGTCTGGATATACGGGACATCTCGGATTCTTGGACATGATCAAGATTGGCTATCCACTGTATTCAAGACGGAAGATCTGTTTGCCTACTCGAGTCTGTAATTCCTTATGCAATGTATTTTTCATTTTATTTGAGTCTAGGAATATGTTGTACACCGAGTCGTACTGGCAAATAGGCTACCCTCAAATGAGTTCAAAATGTTTTTAAAATGACCTCTCAAAAAGGTTTACAAAAAGGTTTTCAAAAAGGTTTTCAAAGATCACCAAAAGCTTTTTCAAAACCCTAACTAAACCCTGACTTAACCCTGACAGAACTCGGACCGAGTTCGGCCAGAGTTCGGCCAGAGTTCGGTTAGTGGCCATTGTGATTTTGAATCCTTGAAACTTGGTCCTCCTGCAGTTACGGATTTGACCGAGATTTGCTCATAGAGTTCTGCCCGAATTTTGCCCGAATTCTGTCAGAAGTCTTCCTTTGGAACTCCTATAAATAGAGAAGGATTTCGATCATTTCAACTCACTCATTCACTTTCAATCTTCTCTCTATCTAAAGCTTTCAGTCTTCCAAAGAGTTTTCTAGAGCTTTCAATTTCAGATCCCAAGCCAGTTACAATCCTCTAGTCAATTTGCCAGTGTGGTACGGTCTAGAAGTTTCTGAGAGATTGTAATCAGAAGGCTTGATTGAAGAATACATCTTCACATTTGAAGTTGGACGAGTTCTTCGTATCAAAGCTCTCGTTGTAGAAGTTGCAAGGACTTCGTAAGAAAACTTGCGGTTTTTCCCATAGTGTATTCAACTGGTAGCAAGAGTTCTACCGACTGGATTAGTCCTCAACAGAGGAATACCAGTATACATCGCTGTCTTTGCGTTTGCTCTCTTAATTCTGTCTTTACTTTATTTCAGTTGTGATTAATATTCTGTGATTGTGCTGCTAACATTTTTAATTAGCATTATTCCGCTGCCAACTCTATTCATCCCCCTCTAGAGTATTACGCTTTACGATTTTGTTCCTACACTAAGTACAATTGTTTAGTTTTTGATTCTGGGGGTGATGATGGAGGCTCGGGAAAGTGTAGCAACTCTGCCTTAGTCCTTGGACTATCGGACACAATCTTTGCTCTCGAAGAAATTTGCCAGCCTTTGATTGCCAACCTCTTGCATGGGTGTGGCACCCTGCTATTTAAAGTGATTCCTGCGATAGTAGATTTTGGGCCGCATAAAGGGCCACGTGGCCACGTCTGTAACAGCACACAAAGACTCGATCTTGGACTGCCAGCTGGTGGGAGGGGTTGTTGAGATTTTGTTGTAGCAAATCTGGGTGGTTGAGACTTGGTCAAATTGCCATATGTCCCTTACACAAAGTAGAGTCTGACTCATTTTGGCAGCAAAGTGGCTTTAGGGGCCTTGCTTCTGCGGCTCAGCTCCGCTTGGCCGCATGAGATCTTTGAGAACCTTGCTTCTACCGCTGGGCTCACTTGGCCGCATGGGATCTATGAGAACCCTTCCTTTGCGGCTCGAATCCCCTTAGCCGTATGGAGCCTTCAAGAGCCTCGCTTCTGCGGCTTGAGTTGTCTTAGCCGCATGAGGTCTCCAAGGGCACTGCTTCTGCGGCTTAGTTTTGCTTGGCCGCATGGGTTCGGGGAGCACTTTTTCTGTGGCTTAGTTTTTCTTGGCCGTATGGAGTTTTCACTGCTTCTGCGGCTTAGTTTTGCTTGGCCGTATGGAATGATGATCCGCATTAACTCCATCTTTTCCATGCTTCTACAAGACCCCTTCAAAGTTTTCAAATTGTAAATTTGGAATACTTTGAATAAGAAGCATGGAGAAGAAATATCAAGCCGCAGGGAAGCTTCGACCCGCAGGAAGATATTCTCCAGGCTGTCCTGCTGTTACTGCTGTATTTAATCCTCGAATTTTACTTTTTTAGATTTGGGGGCTTCCTTTTCAGTTACTCTGACGGTTATAAAGGATAGAATCCCAAGGGTCACCATTATCTCTTAGTAGGCACCATAACCGAAGCAGCGCCTATCTGTTTACACTTTTTGGTGGCCTATAAATATGTAGTCCGTACGGTAGCAAGAGAACTCCTACTGCTTTTTTTTGTTTTCTTTTCTTCCAATCTTATTTTTTACTTTCGACCAGTCATGGCCCCCAAAGCTTCTAAAGCCACTAGCGCCACCAACAAAGGGAAGGGGGCCGCTTCTGAAAAGTCACCTTCCTTCCTCCCAGACGTCCATCCTCCGATCAAGGGTAAGGCGGGAGAATGATCACTCAAAAATAGCCATGTCGTATATTTTATGCGCGGGTCTGACCATATTTTGCCACTGTGCCATGGTTCTAATGCATTTAGTGCACAGTTGGCCTTCATGGGGCATGTGCCGCATGTGCTCTGTGTGAATGGGTCGCATGGACCGAGTCGTATAAGTATCAGAGTACATGCTGCTTGTACCATGTCTATATCTGGGCCGTCTATGACCAAGCTACATAAATCCTCCCATATTTGGCCGTATATGTTCTGCTTGCCTAGGCCGCATGTGTTACTTAATTTGGGCCTCATATGTTCCCTTCGTAACTGAGCCGCATAGGCTTCTGTATGACTTGGCCGCATAGCTGAAAAGGAGCCCGTTCACTCTGTTTTCATATGACTATCTTCTTTCTTCGATTTTTGCAGCATCTATGCCGAAGGCTGAGACCACTATGAAAGAGGAGATGTTGTCTCCTCTCATCAAACAAGAGTCGCCGCTTGTTAAGGAGGAGGTGATACCAAAAGTTGAAGTAAAAGAAGAGCTTGCATCCATCGGAGAGGGAATTACTCCTAAGGTTGAAGTTGCTGTAAAGGAGGAGCCCAGGTCCGAGGATAGTAGCACTAGAAATTCTGACCCTCTTGCGCACGCCGAGGACCTTAATCAAATAGATTCTTCGTATGCGAAGTGGCTGAGGGAATGGTATATGCCTCAACACAACTATGATCCTTGATTGTAAGGATCTGTGGGTTGCCATGTAATTGCTGTTTCCGGGAATATGAAAAATAAATGTTCGTATTTTGTCTTTGTGTTTCTGTCTGTCTTTAGCTGTAGTTTGTGTTTTGCTTCTTTTGGACATCAATGTAATAATTTACTTCCTGTCTAGATGAAGAAATGAAGAGTTTTTTTGGTTTGCTCATTCTTGTGAAAAATCTGTGATTCATTTTTTTGCTGGAGATGTATTCCTATGAATGTAACTGATTTTGAACAAAAAGAATACATTCACTCCATCCTTTGTTTGTGGTATCTTTGTTGCTTGTACTAGAAGGCCTAATACAGCATTTGTGTTTGATAAAGGACATCCTACTGGGGGACTTTTTGTGGACCTATTGCCCTTTTGTGCATCTGGAGATGCGAGCAATAGATTTGAATAGTATTTTGTGGAACTATTACTCTTTTTATTCACGGATGGTGCGAGTAATAGATTAGGATAACTTCTGTGGACCTATTAACCTTTTGCGCACTGGTGGTGCGGGTAATAGATTTGAAACGAAACCTAACAGAGGTAATATGGACGTGATAGGTTTCATAGTCGTAATACCATGTCTTTTATCCCGGGTTGGGTATAGGTGTTAAGTTAAGAGACCATCGGTATCAGAGGTAATATAGACGTGACAAACGATAATCATAAAATTTTTGGTGGACCAATTACTCTTCTATGCACTGGTGGTACGAGTAATAGATTTTGAGACAAAACCCAACAGAGGTAATATAGACGTGATAGGTTTTGTGGACTTAACACCATGTCTTTTATCCCGGGTTGGGTATAGGTGTTAAGTCAAGAGAATATCGTTATCAGAGGTAATATGGACGTGAACACGATAATCATGAATAATCTTTAGTGGACCCATTACTCTTCTGCGCACGGGTGGTACTAGTAATAGATTTTGAGACAAAACCCAACATAGGTAATATGGACGTGATAGGTTTTGTGGTCTTAACACCATGTCTTTTATCCCGGTTTGGGTACAGGTGTTAAGTCAAGAGACTATCGGTATAAGAGGTAATATGGACGTGACACATGATAATCAGGACCAAAAAGTTTGCTCAGAGATGGCAATAAGATTGGCAGACTCCGGTGTGATAAAGCATTAGAGTGGAAGTTTAGAGGTTTCAGCATACATGACTCGCCACTCGGGGAGGTGCGATGTGAATCCACTCGGAGCTAATAGAGTGTGAGTTCAGAGGTACTTGGTGTACACAACTCGATAGCCTTGGAGATTTGGTGGTTTGAGGAAGTACCAGCATGTCCTTAGACATAGTATTTCTTCAGGACCTTGCCATTTATGGGCATCATGAGCAAGTCTCCGTTCTGCTTCGCGAGTCGGTATACGTCGTTGGAGAATACGGTCTCGATGATGTATGGACCCTCCCACTTGGGCTGGAATTTGTCGGCAGTTATATGAGTCATGACCATCGGTCTGCGAACGGCCAAGACGAGATCGCCTATTCGGAATGTCCTCTGCTTGACATTCTTATTGAAGTCCCGAGAGATGCGTGCTTCATAGAGCTCGATGCTTTGTTGAGCTTGCAAACGCTTCTTATCTAAAGCTTCCAATTTTCGTAGTCGTCGGCGGTAGTTATCGTCCGACGTCAACCGGTAAGTAAGGGCCACACAAAGTGAGGAGATCTGAGTCTCCAATGGGAGAACTGCCTCGCTCCCGTACACCAGAGAGAACGGTGTATTTTTTGTAGCCGTCTGACTCGTAGTGCGGTACGCCTATAAGTATTTGCCCAGCTTTTCATTACAGTCGTGCTTGTTTGAAGATACAAACTTCTTGAGAAGCTTGATTAAGATCTTATTAAAGGCTTCGGCCAGACCATTAGCCGATAGATTGTATGTCGTTGAAGACACATTCTAAATTCGATTCTTGTCACATAATTGACAGAAGGCATGGCTTGCGAACAACAGACCATTGTCATGAATGATCCTCCTGGGCAGTCCAAAACGGTAAATGACGTGATGTTTTACAAAACTGATCAAGTTTGATGACACTCAGGATAGTTCAATGGCAGCCTCTTATTTACATCATCAGGAGAGGGATTATCCACCTGTGCAACCAGATACTTTGCGAGTTCTACATCCTTTTTTGCTACCCCCTACGAGACCGGAGGTTGGGACGCTGTCTTAGGTACCTTGACCACCAAGGGTTCTACTTGTGGAACTGGCTTGCCTGAGGGCCTCGGATCAACACTTGGTTGCAGACTCATCTTGGAAAGACGGATAACCATCGGCCCGACAGAGGACTTCTTGTCTTCCGATTTCTTTTGACTGGATCTTGGCAATCGGATCACCATCGGCTCCACAGATGGCCTCGTATATTCCGGTCACCTTTGATCAGATTTTGGTAATCGAATCACCATTGGCCCTATGACGGGTCTTGGCTCCTGGCTGGATCTCGGGAGTCGGATGACCATCGGTTCCAACTGCACAGTTGGGGCGGGGGAATCGCGCACCTCTTTATGCAAAGTTGCGACAAGGGGTACGACTTTGCCCGGTTTACGGGCCTGGAGATAGATTTTCAAAGGTTCCTCTGACCTTGTTATGGCCTCCAGTCCGTCAGTTATGTGCTTCTTGGATTATTCATATAGACAAGCCTCCGAAGAGTAATAAGACTCAACTCCTTTGAAGGGATTGATATCGACGAATTCCGTCTTCACGAAGCCGTACTTACTGACATGAAGCACTGGTGGAGTGTGGATGGCACGACCATATAGTCATGTATCCACGGATGCCCCAAGATGATATTATAGTACATATCTGTGTCTATGACGTAGCAGGTAACCTCCGTCTTCAGGTCGCCGATCTGACATTTCAATCGGATCTTTCCTAGGGGATAGCTCCTTTCCGAGTTGAAATTGCTAATGGCAGTGTTGGTCGCCGCTAGCCGGTGCATAGGGATGCCGAGGACTTGAAGCAAGCTTTTCGGGATGATGTTTATCGACGAGCCAGGATCGATGTACATATGATCCACCGTGATATCCCCTATGTATCCAGTGTAGAACAAGGGGCGATCATGCTGTCATGACCCACACCCACTGTGAGGGTACGAGAACATAACAACGCCCAGCCTACGCCGTAGTGTCGGCGGTAGAACGCTGTCTTAGGTCACAACATCTAACAATATATATCTAAACAGTTTATACTCCCCGAATGGGGGTGACATAGCAGTAAAACTCAATCACAACTAAGGAAGAGATAGCACGATATGAAATAGAACTCAAGGAAATAAATAGATGAAAAGTAGTCTAAGATAATCCCAGCAATATCCAGCAGTACGAGGTCTCAGATACAGAATGAAAGAATATATACAACTCAGAGTAAGTCTAGCTAAACATGTCTCATGACTACAAGGAAGATAAGCCTAACTAATCAAAACTAGGCCATCGGGGTGATATCCTCAGCTAGAGCTGTCCCGTGGAAGGCATCCTCCCAGACCTCCTCCTCGTCCTCTGTAATATTTTTAATGGGTCCAGTCAGGACAGGAGCGAGTACAGTACATCTCAACAGTTCATAGTAGGTCAAAAAATATAATCATGCACTAAAGTAAGATACAAGTACTGAAAGAAGTGCAGTATGTAAACAGAGAGAGAAAGCTGTAAAAGAAATATCTACTATAAATAGAGAACTATCATGTGACTAGTGAGTCAGAGTACAACATAGACATGTAAATGGCATAGGAGATTCTGATGCTACACTACGGAAGAGATTCTGATACTACACTACTTGGATAGTATTCACATGTCTATTTCTACTCTCCCGTACCCCCAATCAGTACACAAGGATCCAAACAGGTTATGTTATGATTCTATGTAATGGCCCCGAAGGGTGGTGCATAGCAGTTCCTAAAATGGGGATTCTAGGAGATTCTATGATACCCAGTAAATGGGATAAGAGATTCTAGGAGACTCTGTGATCATAAGGATATATGTCAAAAGTATTCAAAGAACCAAAGAAGCATATGGTACGCTATGTAAGTGAAACGCACAGAACGTAGAGTACCTGATGCTCCCTAAGGATAACATCTCAAGAAGGGATCCGTATGGTACTAATCTGTGTGACCAACGTGACAGTACAAGTAAAGTAATCTACTGCAGGAAATAATTCTAAGCAGGATATGAAATGATCAGAGAATGTACTCGCCTGTATCTGAGTGTCTGAAGTAAATGTACTGTCCGAGGAGAGGTATCTGGCTCCTAATCAGAACAGCACAAGTCACAACAAGTCTAAAATGATATAATGAAGTCCTACTATGCATTCTACATGATTCTAGGTCAATCTAGGCCAAAGTCAACTCTTGGTCAACTCTGGTCAACCCTAGAAGTCAAACTAGGTCAACCAAGTCCAATTTAGGTCAAACTGGTCTACACTAGACTACATTAGTCTGTATTGATCACTATGGTCTAAACAAGGCTATACTAGCCTACCTTAGCCTAATCAAGCGTAGTTTAGCCCTCCTACACATACACAATGTCAATCTAGCATCACACTTACACAATTTGATATTCCTATACATTATTTATTCACAATACACTATTAACATATATAGGCAACACAACTTTACATTATATATAGATACATACATTGAGTTAACATAATATATATCTAGGCTAAGTACAACCCCTATAACATTAAGCTAAAACATAGAAATATATATATATATATATATATATATATATATATATATATATATATATATATATATATATATATATATATATATACATATAGCTCACCATGCATATATATATATAGGCAACATTACATATATTATATATGTATACATATTATACATAATCTACTTTTAGAGAAATAGGAATCATACATATATATAGAGAGAGAGACAAAGACTGTGTGTGTGTATGTGAGGGAGGCAAGGTGTCAAGTGACTGTGTGGACAGGAAAACAGTGCAAAGTGGGTGGCTACATAGAGTGTGCCAACTGTGTAGATGTGTGTGTAGACATATACATGTGAGTATCAAAGTGAATTGTGTGTGAGACAAGAGTAAAAATTCTGAAATCATAAATGTGTGTATATAAAAGTCAGGAATTCAGTGAAGGGTGATATCCTGGAAATCAATAAACAGGGAAATGCATAAGAAAACAGGGAAATGTAATAATCAGTTGACAGGAACATTGAATAGACATTCATTTAAATTTTAGTTATATGAATAAAAGGGAACCCAATTCCTGTTATCAGTTAAAGGGAACCATTCAGTTCAAAAGACAGGAATCCTATTCCCAGTCAAGTAAATTAGTGAAATCAGCTCAATGAATAAATCACTCGTTCACATACCATAAAACCAATCTCAGGTATTTAAGGAAACGAACATTGAATCATAACAGTGACGGAAATCAGTATTTCAGTTTTTAGAAAATAGGAAGGAAACCAATTCATTAACACAGTTTTCAGCCCACCATTCAAAACCCATTCATTCAACCCAAATCCATTTCAGTTCTCAGTCCCAAACAATCTCAGATTTTTTGGGTGTTTTTACATGTGCAGTTCTCAGTGTGTAACCTTAGAACCTGTGTGTGTGTTCATTGTGTCAGTGTTCTCAGGAAAAATCAGTACATGTAATATGTGAAAATTGGAATATGATCTCAGGTTAAGAGGGAGGAACCCAATAACAGTTATCATGAATAAATCAACTTCACATGCCAAAACCCATTATCCCACCCAAAAGTTAAATTCGAAAGTAGATAACTAAGATAACATAAAAACCAGACATGTGGGTGAGTATTTCTCAGTGAGGAACAACAATTAACAGAAATTAAGGGTCAGGGGATTACTGAAATTGAAGTATCAGAAATGTGCAGTTCAGACCCATCTCTCAGGTTGTGTGTGTGTGAATGGAGCATATACATGTGTGGGTGCAATGTGTCATAGGAGATTAAGTGACAGGTATTAGAATAGAGGGTAAGTTGTGACAGGGAAACATGGGTGTGTGTGGTGTCAATGAATATGTGTGTGTGTACATATATAGCAAGGTGTGTGAAGAGCGTGTGAACTCAGGAATTTACAAATAGTGATATGTGCTAGAGAGAGTGTACATGTGTGTGTGTGGACAGTTAATAAGGTGCAGGAATTACAAAACAGTGAAGAGAGGGAAAAAAGTGTGTATGTGAGAGCATTCTTGTAGGTTTATATATATACAGTGATCTCAGGTTCTATCTCAACCCATCTCAGGTTTTTTTACAAATTCAACCCAAAACACATACAAGATTCGATTCAGTCTATTACAAAAATCAAGTCTCATACAAAACCAATTTCTCAGTTCTTTCCAAATCCCCATTCACAGTGTACACCAAGGTTAACATATAAATCTATGTTAATAAAACATGTTCTCAGTTTTGAAGAATACTTAACAGTTCATAGCATACATTTTATTACATTAAACCATTAAAACAGTCCACAACTAAACTCTCAGTTTTCTGTCCAATACCCATCAATTCAACCCCAGATTCATACCATAGCTAGGCTACATATAAGAGAAATGATTTAGGAGCTAAAACCAATATGTAACAGTATTAAATGGGTCAAAAATTGATGGCAAAGTTCAACATTTACAAACTAGAAATTCTCAAGTTTTGATGTATCAGGAATTTGGGCATTTCGAAAATTCACAAGTCAAACAATGTAAAACACAAAAGCAAAGGTTGGTAGTGTATAAACACATCATATATGTGTCCCACAACCTGTTCGTGTCCACCAAGATTGACACAAACGTGTCCATTCAAAACAATGGACCAAAACAGTGTACAGTGAGCTGTTCCTCGTGTACGTGTGTACGCGTGTCGTGCACACGACACAGCACGTGTTAGGCCACGTGCTCGTGCACACGTGTACCCCTATACTAGGGCTAGGTCTAGGGTAGACAGTCTCTACGGTTCACTAGCAAAACACCTAAAATCTCTAGTCATGAATTTAAATAGTCTAAAAATAATTAAAAATTACTAAAAATCATAATATGAAATAAATATCATTAATTAATAAATATAATTACAAAATTTCAAAATTACCCTCTTCTGGAAAACTGGGTGTTACAATCCTACCCGCCTTATAAAAATTTCGTCCTCGAAATTAAGATGGTAGCAGGCCTTCTAGGTTAAACCCCCAGCAATCATAGTCTCAGAATCTATCTTAATTCATACAGTTGAAAAGTGTAACCTATGGGGTCATGGCATGCAATATCAGTCTGGGGTCTCTTCTGGTTATACCAACCATGCTACAGTACTAGGCAATCACAAGGTATCAAAACATACAAGCAAGGAATGCATCAAAATTCACAAAAGGAAAACTAAGGTTAGGTCAAAACTCACCTCCAGCTAGGTCTGAGAACCAGAACTCCCTCCTGGAAGCAGGGCCCTGGTTGGGGCAGATCTATCAGGGCAGTGCTGCATCCAGTGTGCAGCTGACCTACAGATTAGGCACAATCCTAGTCTCTTTCTACAGTTGCTCCACTTGTGTCCAGACTTCTTACAATAGGCACAGATAGGCTCTGGCTCAGCTGGCCTCTGCTGGACAGGAGACTGGGCTGGGTATGATGATATCGGCTGGATAAATGGGTACTCCTCAAACTCTGGGTAGGACTGGGTACTGCTCCTCGCCCTCTTGGAGCCAGGCTCTTCTCCTAGAAGCACAGAGTCCCTCTGACGTAGCAACCTCTAGATTTTCTCCCTCATGGCCTCCTCATGAACTCTATGTGACTCCAACAACTTTTCTTAGAAAAAAGCAAACACCTGGGCTGCGTTAAGTAGCAAACCTCCGGGTGATACAGCATAGAGTACAGAGGGTAGGGAAGGGCTCTCAGTCTCAGGCAAATCTACAGCTCTCTCCTGAATGACAGGAGATGAAGGAAGACTCTCTGGCGAGGCTACCACCACCTCCTCAATGGCAGGAGGTGCCACCACCCCCTAAGCAGATAGAGGGATAACTACCTCCTGAACAGTAGGAGGTAGAGGCACACTCCCAGTAGCTGCAGCTGCTCTCAGGCGACGGGCTCGGGTCATGGGTGCCATACTGAAAGAAAAGAAAAGAAAAGAAAAGAAAAAAATAAATCAATCATCAAGCCCGAAAACTAGTAAATATCAACAAAGGAGAACTAGCTACAAGAATCACTATTTAAAGCCAGGCTATACTATCACCCTAAGACAAGGGCCTAATCACAAGTCATCAAATTATTACACTAAGAAAGAACTACATATGCATAAGCTTTATAAAGCTAAAAAGGTCTCTACTCCTAAATTATTTGATGATGGAAATAATTTATAATAACTGGAATGAAGATAGAGACGATATATTTAAGAACCTTTCTAAGATACAATCTGATAATCATATGCGTCTGTCCAAAAATCATGATACTCAGAGTCCTCGCAACGCTAGTAAGCAAGGCTGCGATAAACGGTAGAGTCCATAACGGGGGCATGCACCTCTATAATCATGTCGTCTGGAATTCTCGCTATGCCGACTAGTATAGCTGTGAGGAATTCCGAATCTCATAACCAAGATACGTACATCCGAAGTCAGGTCTCTATGTTTCCGCCACGCCAGCTAATATAGCTGCGATAAACTCTAGGTTCCATAACGAAGTAGACGTTTTACCATCCCTGTATTCCCGTCGACATATGTTATCAAAAAAATATCGTAACTCAGGCCATAAAAATTCATTTCGATAGAAAAATCAAATCAACAACGATCCAACAAAATCAAATTCAATAATTAAGGAGTGAGAGCAACAAAGCAAGAAAAATGATTCAAATCGAAGTTTAATAAGATTCTCAAGGGTCGTCCCAGAAATCTTTCAAGGAATCCTAACAGTGATTGAGTACCTTCAAATATGTTTCTTAATCCTACTGCAGGCTGTAGTGATACTCTAGTTCGAATACCACTACATAAACTCGACCTGCATGGGCCACCACTAAAAATGTGTCACGACCCGCACCCACTGTGAGGGTACGAGAACGTAACAACGCCCAGCCTACGTCGCAGTGTCGGCGGTAGAACGTTGTCCTAGGTCACAACATCTAACAATATATATCTAAACAGTTTATACTTCCTGAATGGGGGTGACATAGCAGTAAAACTCAATCACAACTAAGGAAGAGATAGCACGATATGAAATAGAACTCAAGGAAATAAATAGATGAAAAGTAGTCTAAGATAATCCCAGCAATATCCAGCAGTACGAGGTCTCAGATACAGAATGAAAGAATATATACAACTTAGAGTAAGTCTAGCTAAACATGTCTCATGACTACAAGGAAGATAAGCCTAACTAATCAAAACTAGGCCATCGGGGTGATATCCTCAGCTAGAGCTGTCCCGTGGAAGGCATCCTCCCAGACCTCCTTCTCGTCCTCTGTAATATTTTCAATGGGTCCAGTCAGGACATGAACGAGTACAGTACATCTCAACAGTTCATAGCAGGTTAGAAAATATAATCATGCAGTAAAGTAAGATACAAGTACTGAAAGAAGTACAGTATGTAAACAGAGAGAGAAAGCTGTAATAGAAATATCTACTATAAATAGAGAACTATCATGTGACTAGTGAGTCAGAGTACAACATAGACATGTAAATGGCATAGGAGATTCTGATGCTACCCTACGGAAGAGATTCTGATACTACACTACTTGGATAGTATTCACATGTCTACTTCTACTCTTCCGTACCCCCAATCAGTACACAAGGATCCAAACAGGTTATGTTATGATTCTATGTAATGGCCCCGAAGGGTGGTACATAGTAGTCCCAAAAATAGAGATTTTAGGAGATTCTAGGATACCCAGTAAATGGGATAAGAGATTCTAGGAGACTCTGTGATCATAAGGGTATATGTCACAAGTAATCAAAGAACCAAAGAAGCATATGGTACGCTATGTAAGTGAAACGCACAGAACGTAGAGTACCTGATGCTCCCTAAGGATAACATCTCAAGAAGGGATCCGTATAGTACTAATCCGTGTGACCAACGTGACAGTACAAGTAAAGTAATCTACTGCAGGAAATAATTCTAAGTAGGATATGAAATGATCAGAGAATGTACTCGCCTGTATCTGAGTGTCTGAAGTAAATGTACTGTCCGAGAAGAGGTGTCTGGCTTCTAATCAGAACAGCACAAGTCACAACAAGTCTAAAATGATATAATGAAGTCCTACTATGCATTCTACATGATTCTAGGTTAATCTAGGCCAAAGTCAACTCTTGGTCAACTCTGGTCAACCCTAGAAGTCAAACTAGGTCAACCAAGTCCAATTTAGGTCAAACTGGTCTACACAAGACTACATTAGTCTGTATTGGTCACTATGGTCTAAACAAGGCTATACTAGCCTACCTTAGCCTAATCAAGCCTAGTTTAGCACTCCTACACATACACAATGTCAATCTAGCATCACACTTACACAATTTGATATTCCTATGCATTATTTATTCACAATACACTATTAACTTATATAGGCAACACAACTTTACATTATTATAGATACATACATTGAGTTAACATAATATATATCTAGGCAAAGTACAACCCCTATAACATTAAGCTAAAACATAGAAATATATATATATATATATATATATATATATATATATATATATATATATATATATATATATACATACATATAGCTCACCATGCATATATATATAGGCAACATTACATATATTATATATGTATACATATTATACATAATCAACTTTTAGAGAAATAGGAATCATACATACATATAGAGAGAGAGACAAAGACTGTGTGTGTGTATGTGAGGGAGGCAAGGTGCCAAGTGACTGTGTGGACAGGAAAACAGTACAAAGTGGGTGGCTACATAGAGTGTGCCAACTGTGTAGATGTGTGTGTAGACATGTACATGTGAGTATCAAAGTGAATTGTGTGTGAGACAAGAGTGAAAATTCTAAAATTATAAATGTGTGTGTATATGAAAGTCAGGAATTCAGTGAAGGGTGATATCCTGGAAATGAATAAACAGGGAAATACATAGGAAAACAGGGAAATGTAATAATCAGTTGACAGGAACATTGAATAGACATTCATTAAAATTTTAGTTATATGAATGGAAGGGAACCCAATTCCTGTTATCAGTTAAAGGGAACCATTCAGTTCAAAAGACAGGAATCCCATTCCCAGTCAAGTAAATTAGTGAAATCAGCTCAATGAATAAATCACTCGTTCACATACCATAAAACCAATCTCAGGTATTTAAGGAAACGAACATTGAATCATAACAGTGATGGAAATCAGTATTTCAGTTTTTAGAAAATAGGAAGGAAACCAATTCATTAACACAGTTTTTAGCCCACCATTCAAAACCCCATTCGTTCAACCCAAATCCATTTCAGTTCTCAGTCCCAAACAATCTCAGATTTCTTGGATGTGTTTACATGTGCAGTTCTCAGTGTGTAACCTTAGAACCTGTGTGTGTGTTCATTGTGTCAGTGTTCTCAGGAAAAATCAGTATATGTTATATGTGAAAATTGGAATATGATCTCAGGTTAAGAGGGAGGAACCCAATAACAGTTATCATGAATAAATCAACTTCACATGCCAAAACCCATTATCCCACCCAAAAAGTTAAATTCGAAAGTAGATAACTAAGATAACATAAAAACCAGACATGTTGGTGAGTATTTCTCAGTGAGGAACAACAATTAAAAGGAATTAAGGGTCAGGGGATTACTGAAATTGAAGTATCAGAAATGTGCAGTTCAGACCCATCTCTCAGATTGTGTGTGTGTGAATGGAGCATATACATGTGTGTGTGCAATGTGTCATAGGAGATTAAGTGACAGGTATTAGAATAGAGGGTGAGCTGTGACAGGGAAACATGGGTGTGTGTGGTGTCAATGAATATGTGTGTGTACCTATATAGCAAGGTATGTGAAGAGGGTGTGATCTCAGGAATTTACAAACAGTGATATGTGCTAGAGAGAGTGTACATGTGTGTGTGTGGACAGTTAATAAGGTGCAGGAATTACAAAACAGTGAAGAGAGGGAAAAAAGTGTGCGTGTGAGAGCATTCTTGCAGGTTTATATATATACAGTGATCTCAGGTTCTATCTCAACCCATCTCAGGTTCTTTTACAAATTCAACCCAAATCACATACATGATCCGATTCAGTCTATTACAAAAATCAAGTCTTATACAAAACCAATTTCTCAGTTCTTTCCAAATCCCCATTCACAGTTTACAACAAGGTTAACATATAAATCTATGTTAATAAAACATGTTCTCAGTTTTGAAGAATACTTAACAGTTCATAGCATATATTTTATTACATTAAACCATTAAAACAGTCCACAACTAAACTCTCAGTTTTCTGTCCAATACCCATCAATTCAACCCCAGATTCATACCATAGCTAGGCTATATATAGGAGAAGTGATTTAGGAGCTAAAACCAATATGTAACAGTATAAATGGGTCAAAAATTGATGGCAAAGTTCAACATTTACAAACTGGAAATTCTCAGGTTTTTGATGTATCAGAAATTTGGGCATTTCAAAAATTCACAAGTCAAACAATGTAAAATACAAAAGCAAAGGTTGGTAGTGTATAAACACATCATATATGTGTCCCACAACCTGTTCGTGTCCACCAAGATTGACACAAACGTGTCCATTCAAAACAATAGACCAAAACAGTGTACAGTGAGATGTTCCTCGTGCACGTGTGCACGCGTGTCGTGCATACGACACAGCACGTGTTAGGCCACGTGCTCGTGCACACGTGTACCCCTATACTAGGGCTAGGTCTAGGGTAGACAGTCTCTACGGTTCACTAGCAAAATACCTAAAATCTCTAGTCATGAATTTAAATAGTTTAAAAATAATTAAAAATCACTAAAAATCATAATATGAAAAAAATATCATTAATTAATAAATATAATTACAAAATTTCAAAATTACCCTCTTCTGGAAAACTGGGTGTTACACATGCAAGTTGGTCTTGATTAACATGTCATATGGGGTAAAACGATATTGGGCATCGCGTCTGCACAATTGCTGCCCTGGAGATCTGTCGATGAGTCCTCTCCTGTAGGCTTGGCCTAGGCTTGATAGGCATCAGTATTCTAGAGCGCTTCGCTCAATACGATATAAAGATCCTTGGAGAGCCTTAGGAGCTCGTATAACGACAACTTTGTAGGTGTACTAGCCAGTTGTGCTAATATATCAAAGTTGTAAGGTCTCTTCAATCCCTAAGGTGCATCCTTACGGAACGGCCTGTCGAAGCGGGTTTCTTTCGGCTTGGACCTGTCCGCCGGTGGAGGCTGAGATGGCCCCGGAATATCAGTGGCAGGCAGCGTTGCCGGCTGAGTGTCTTCGACTGAACTATCCAGAGTGGACTGGACTTGTGCCCCAGATCGGGTAACAATGGCCGCCGCCTCCTCAGCTTCGGCTGAAATGTTATGGCAGGATCTGGACTTCCTACCCTTCTTCTTGTTGGTTGGAGATGACACCACCTGGCTAACTTTGGGCACTAAGTCTGGCTGCACCCACATGACCTATCCTCGTGACGTGGTGAGAGGTACTAAGCCAGTCGTCTGGTCCCGGACGGGGGGAAGATTATTAACCTCTATCGTTACCCGGGGAATAGGTATTACCCCATCTTGAGTATTTGTTGGGGGAGGTCACCGAACTGAATTGATACCATATTTGCTGCCACGGTAACCTCTTCAAAATCTAACGATAGAGCTTTGGAGTCGATAAGACTCTAGATGTACCGCTTTAATTTAAAGCAGTCATGAGTGGAATGATGAACATAGCGGTAGAAGTGGCAATATTTTGGGTCCTCCATCTCCGTCGCTCGAGGCTCGTGCCTTGGTGGAGGGAGTTGGATCCTGTCCCCTTGCAAAAGCATATCGAAGATAGGCTTTACATGACTATCTTCGCATGAGTAATTCACCTTGGGCCACTAAGCTTCTGCCTGCTTTTGTTTAAGCTTCTTGGTTGTACAAGTGACCATGGCCTGTTTACCTTTATTGTCCTGGTTATTGGAGGTGCCACCACTGTTGTTGTTATTGGGGGTGGTACCAGGACGTTTGGCTTTGTCCTCTCCATCCGGGATGTGTAATCCCAGCTGGCGAGCCTTTATTAACTTTGCCTCCATATTGGTGGCGCTTATGAAGAAGGTCGTCTAATGCATAAACTGATCTTCGCCCATACAGAGGCTGATTGCGGGGTGCAACTTCTTCTGGCAGATTTCAATCAAGGATCTTTCGAGATTGCCTTGGGGCAATCTCATCGCGGTTTGGCGGAAACACTCGATATAGTTCTTTGTTAGTTCCCTCTCCCCCTGAACGACGTCCATGAGAGACGACATTGTCATATCATGCCCTACTTCATAGAATCTCTCTAGGAACGTGCTTGAAGCCGTCAAAATAATGGATGCAGTTGTTCGGAAGGTTGCGATAACAGTCGAATGCGATCCCCTCCAATGCTTTGATGAATAATTGTTTGAGGATGGCATCGCTGTACGGCAAGTGGTCAGTTGTGACCTCAAAATAAGTCATGTAACGACTAGCTGAGGTCTTTTCGTCATACGAATCGATATGAAATAGTTTATACCGTGGCGGAAAAGGAACATCTCTCCACGCAACGGGATATGGCTATCGTATTCTGAGATCCCGGGAGGAGTCTCGGGCATTGAACATTGCTCAAAGCTCCTGGAGTTCCCTCCCTGGCTTCGTCTGCAGCTGAAGGAACGGATGCTCTAGAGGATTATCACCCAAAGGAGGAGCGGTCGTATTGGAGTCAGCGTCCTTGCTGGTTTAGTCGGCAAGGCAGCTTTGATTTTGTCGACTGACTTGACCAAGGACAGGAGGATGGCTTTAAGTACTTCTAGTCGTTGTCGATCAGTAGGCCCTTTATGATCATCGCCGACCATAATGACTGTCCACACGTGGGTAAAGGTGGAAGGGACCGTAGAAGAGGTGCTCTCCGTGTCATACCCTTGTACCGAGAAATCGTCAGGGAATATCGAAATATTTTCCTCCTCGGATTTAGAAGGGTTGCCACCCCCTGTACAGGAAGCTGCATCGTCTTGGCGAAGGCGAGCATCCTCGGGGATGTCCAAGTCCGTTGCATAATTTCAGTGGATCGCTACCCCCTGTGTATGCTCTTGGAACACCGGGTTGTTGCATACATTGAGAGGAATGCTACCCCCGGCTTCATCTACCCCCAGGGAGGTCGAGGATGCACCCCCAGGTATTGGAAGCTTCTTTTTAGATCAAGTTCCTAGGTAGACACCCCTTGTGGCTGTCGACGGCAATCCTCTAGATGAGAGTTTCCTTGCAGTGATGGCTGAGATTGTCGGACTGGAAGAGCCTGTCTTCTTTTTTCTATTGTCAGAAAGAACCTTCCGAGTTGAATTACAGGAGACGAAAGAAAATTCCTCGTCTCTCAGAATTTGCACCTGTTTCTCAAGTTGTTGTCGGATAGGTGCTGGCTGGTAAATTCGTTGGAAAATAGACTGTCGATCTTCAGGTGCTGTCGACTTGTCGCAGCAGCAGTTGATGATGACTTGGGTGCAACGACATCCCAAAAAGGGCTCATCATATGCCAAGGTTTCTTCTTTCTCCTGGCATTTGTGATTAATCACCTCTCGCAAGTCGGTAGCAGACTAATCTACCTTTACATCCAATTTATGGACTCGGGTATCCCGAGCACACGGGTGCGTAGGTATCATGTTTGCTCTCTGATCCAAGGCTAGTAAAAGCATTTGCTCTCAGTCGTTGGAGGAAGACTTTTGAGACCCACCCTGTTCGTTAGCCCTGGGGGACTGGACGCGGGTGGTTCTGTACAATTTTCCATCAGGAGCCCGTATAACAGTTAACGTTGCCCGCTGACAGTCAGCAACTTGGACAGTTGACTGGGCTTGTTCGGACCGTACTGCCCTAGGTTTCTTCGACTTAGCACCCGAAGAAGAATCCAGATTAGCATATTCTATATTCTCAATGGACCGTATGGGGTCGGGCCTGTATGAGAGACGGTTGAATACAGAGCTTCTGACAGGGCCGCATGAGGCACCCTGTCTATGGCCTAGATTGGCTGCCGCATGGGCTATCTGCCAGCGGCCAGAGTTGGCTGCCGCATGGGCCATCTGCCTGCGGTCGGAATTGGCTGCCGCATAGGCAGACTGCCCATTTCTCTAATGCGGCCTCTTCCTCGTCCACATGTATTTTCCTTGTGCCCCCAAAAGCTCAGCATCGTAGTATTTTCCTTTGCTAAATTTGGGGACAGTAGGGTTCTCTGCGGTCAAAAGCAAGGCCGCAAGAGAGCTTTGACCACCGTCTTGGGACGCAGAAGGAGCTAATTCGAGAACCTGGTCATGGGCAACAGTTTTCCGCTTTAACATCCTGCGGGTTCTCTTTGGGTTGGCTCGTTTCTACGACGAGCTGGCGCTCCCTGTAGAGAGCATTTCTTCGAATGCTCGTTGGTCAAAACAAATCATGAGCATTTGTTGTGTAGAGCCGAGCTTAGACATGTCGGATTATTTTACCAACTTTTCATCAGAGAAGAACGAAGTCCCCATCAGAGTCTCCATCGTGTTTGCCAGTAAATATCAAGAAAAAAAATTATAGTGGAATTGAACTTGATTGCAAACTCACTTGTACAAAAGAAAGCCTAGAAAGAAACCCTAGGATACAATCTAAGTACAATTGTTTAGTTTTTAATTCTGGAGGTGACGATGGAGGCTCGGGAAAGTGTAGCAACTCTGCCTTACTCCTTGGACTATCGGACACAGTCTTTGCTCTCGAAGAAATTTGCCATCCTTTGATTGCCAACCTCTTGCATGGGTGTGGCACCCTGCTATTTATAGTGATTCCTGCAATAGCAGATTTTGGGCCGCATAAAAGGCCATGTGGCCACGTCTGTAATAGCACACATAAACTCGATCTTGGGTCGCCAGCTGGTAAGGGGGTTGTTGAGATTTTGTTGTAGCGAATCTGGGTGGTTGAGACTTGGTCAAATTGCTATGTGTCCCTTCCACAAAGTAGAGTGACTCATTTTGGCCGCATAGTGGCTTTAGGGGCCTCGCTTCTGTGGCTCAGCCCCGCTTAGCCGCATGAGATCTTTGAAAACCTTGCTTCTGCGACTGGGTTCACTTGGCCGCATGGGATCTATGAGAACCCTCCCTCTGCGGCTCGAGTCCCCTTAGCCGCATGGGGCCTTCGAGAGCCTCGCTTCTGCGGCTTGAGTTGTCTTAGCCGCATGAGGTCTCCAGGAGCACTGCTTCTGCGGCTTAGTTTTGCTTGGCCGCTTAGGGTCGGGGAGCACTTTTTCTGCGGCTTAGTTTTTTTTTTGGCCGCATGGAGTCATCACTACTTCTGCGGCTTAGTTTTTCTTGGCCGGATGAGTCATCACTGCTTTTGCGGCTTAGTTTTGCTTGGCCGCATGGAGTCTTCACTACTTCTGCTGCTTAATTTTGCTTGGCCGCATGGAACGATGATCCGCATAATCTCCATCTTTTCGATGCTTCTACAACATCTATGACATATATATGGACATACAATATATAGACCAAATATATATATATATATATATATATATATATATATTTATATATATATTTATATATATTATATATATATATATATATATATATATATATATTATTTTATATATATATATATAACTATTCACGTTAACTACCCTCAATCTATCATATATAGCTATTCACGTTAACTATTCACGTTAACGTGAATAAAAAATATATATATATAACTATTCACGTTAACTACCCTCAATCTATCATATATAGCTTTAAGTCTATCCAATAAAGGAATATTTTTATATCATAAAAATAAGTTATTTATTTCTGGAAAAATACTAAAAAATATTTAGTCTATTTTATTCTTAAAAAATAGGTATACAAGTATCATATTGATCCGACGTCAATAGTCACCAACTTGTGTAATAATTTTGAACCCGAAACATATAATTTTAAACAAAAAATAAATATGGAAAATTTTTGTATAATATTGTAGAATATGGATTTCATAATAATATATATACAACATTTAATTAGAAAAATTCTATAAAGATCGGAGTCCAAAAAGACATGTAGATCGTAGGTTTTTTGGTGATCCGACAACAATACGACGAATACGTATGTTTGCCATGAAATATAAAAGAACAGAACAATTATCGGAGGACCGGACTTTTACTTCACGTTACAAACTCGCTTGTACAAAGAAAGCCTAGGGACGAAAACCTAGGTACAGCAGTCTAAGTACAATTGTTTATTTTAGATTCTGAAGGATGACGATAGAGGCTCGGGAAGACGACGGCAGCCCTGCCTTACTCCTTGGACGATAGGTATGCAGCCTTGGCTCCTGTGAAGAGATGGTTGGCGTTGATGAAGAAATGCTCTTCCTGCTCTCCCTCTATTACTCTTCTGGCTTCTCTCTCTCTGTATGTACTTTCTCTCTGATTATTGGGGGAGTCTCTCTGTATATCTCTCGCAAGGGAATGGCACCTTGCTTATTTATAGGAGTGGGGGCATCATTAGGGTTTGGATGATTACCTATTCTCAAAGTGGCGGCGGTCTGATGTTTAATCAATCTGGACCATTAGTTTTAAGCGTGAAGGATTTGGGCCATAAATGGGGATAGTATTGAATCCTGTAAATGATTAATGCTGATTGCTTTAAATCTTCATGATTGGTTGTGTCAAGCTTAGATCTCTCACCATGTGTCCCATTGGCTTGATCATGAATGATATGACCTGATCTCATTAATTATGAGGATAACGGTAAATATGGTCATTGGGATCTGGTAAATCTCTGATTGATTTAAAACCAAGCGTCCCATAATCACCCTGCTGCCAGCTGTCAAGTCATAGGGGCAATTGAATCTCTGCCACGTGTCTTAATGGTGGACTCTGCCAGAGCCGCATGATATCCATTAACCGTATGAGACATCGTCTCAGTGAGCCGTATAGGTATAGTACTTGAGAGCCACATGAGATGGCTTCTTGGTGAGCTGCAGGAAGATGATTCTTGCTAGCCGCATGAAGCTGTTCTTCAATTGAGCCGCATGGGAGTAGCCACGTGGCAATCTCGGATCGTATCAGAGATTTTCTTCCATTTTTGAATAGTCTGTCATTATGACAGGACCATCATGACACTTCATGTCAGAGCCGTCAGCTATCAAATCATGGCAGAGCATTGAATAAGGCCATTACTCGATGGCCAGCTGTGTGAAGGGATCCCATAGGGACGCGTGGTGTTGATCGAGCCGTATATCTCTGTTGGTCGTATGTGAGCCGCATGTACTTCTGAACAGCATGCGGTTGGGGGACTCTTTGAACCGCATGGGACTGTCCCAATGTAAGCCGCATGGACTCTCCTGCCCCGAGCCGCATGAGACTGAGAGTCTCTCTGAACCGCATGGGACTGCTCCTGTATGAGCCGCATGGGGTCCTTCTGTTCCGAGTCGCATAGACCATCATTCTGATATTTTCCATGCTTCTACAAGACCCCCTTCAAAGTTTTCAATTTGCAAAATTGAAATACTTTGAATAAGAAGCATGACCTTTGTTGACCATATAGATGATTCAGCCGCAAGGATTTATCTGGCCACATGAGTTGTTAGGCCGCATAGACTTTTTGCCACGTGTCCCAACCACGTATGCAAATCTTCTGCATTAAATGCCCTTGATTCATTTTTTTAATTAACGCCGTCTTTTGGGGGAGGATCCCAAGGGTCAGTTTTGTTTTGACCGAAGCATTTTGCCTTTATTCTTTTAGGCGGCGCGTGGATCGAGGCATTTGTTGATTTTTGAGCCTCATTCGCCTATAAATAGGAGTAATTTTATTCTTTGAGGGTTTCTTTACCTTCTCTCTTCGCTCGAACTCCTTGTTGCCGACTTCCTTTTCGTCTTTCCTCATCAACGATCGGCAATGGCTCCCAAGAAGACTATCACTGCAACGGGCAAGAAGGCCACGTCGTCGTCTGCGGCAGCGAAGGGCAAAAAGGCCGCGTCTTCATCGACTGCGACGGCGAACGTAGCGGCTCCTCCGTCGGCTGACGTGCCTATTTTTTACCCCGACGTTCACCCGCCTATTGCTGGTAGGACCATCAATATGAACTATCATGGCTACGCCGCATATTTTATGTGCGAGCCTGTATTTCCGAGTATGCTGCGTGTCCGACTCATGTTCGAGCCGCATGGGATATGACCCAGGCCTGAGCCGCATGAAAGTTGTTGTTTGCAGCCGCATAACTACTTCATCCTCAGGGCCGCATAAGCTCGTCTGGACTGGACCGTATGAGCTCTTTCAAACTGAGCCACATAAGCCTATTTCGAACTGAACCGCATAAGATCATTTGAACTAGACCGCATAAGCTCATCCGTATCGAACCGCATAAGCCTATTTCGAGCCGAACCATATAAGCTTATTCGAACTGGACCGTATGAGCTCATCCGGACTGAACTGCATATGCTCATTTCGAACCGCACCGCATAAGCTCATTCGAACTGAACCCGCATGAGCTCTTTCAAACTGAGCCGCATGAGGCTATGCTGAGCTAACCCGCATAAGCATCACGTAGTTTGTGTTTCGGCTATCTTTTTGAATTGTTTCTTTTGTTTTTCTTCAATGAATCTGCCAGTAAATCCTGCGGGGGAACTCATAGTGGGCTCAAATCAGTTCGCCTTGGACGTGCATCTTGATGACTTAATTAAGTACGTGCTGAATCAATTTCCTGCTAATGAGCCTTCGGAGAGGTTGAACGCCATCGAGAAATAGATCCTCCATTATCTCCGTGCCATGATGAACATTGGAAAGCTGGATGGATTATACCTGAAGCCTTTATTCCTCTTTGGAGACGCTTTAATCATAAAGAATTCTTGAGTATTAGAGATTTCTGAGAACTGGGATTTTTTTGGATGGGATGGCGATCCATATTCCTTTCATGGAACGTCATTATCCTCTGTCGTGGTTCAATATGGTATTGTTGGACAGGAAGATGGTGTGTAACTTAACTCCTACCCAATCAGGGATGTTGATGGGCAACATCCATTATAACCCGAATATGCGATCAGCGTACGCGGGTAAGGAGTCCGTCATCCGGTACATGATGGGTCTGGCCCCAGGCTCTTTCATGAATGTATACGGTCCCAACTTCACACTCACTCAAGCTGATACATTCCTGAATCGACTCGCTCGTAAAAAATCTTATCCCGTTGGCAGACTGTGATTGCTGAACTGGATAAACCCCACTTCTACGTGGGCCCAGTTGACCACTTGGGTTCTGCAGACCTACGGAACATTCCTGCGGGAGGTGGGACTTTATCATGCCATTCGGGGCACTTGTCACGGGCTTTCTATCAATAAACCATTGTTCGTGGTGCTCTTGGAGATGTATAACCAGCGAACGGGGACGTTCTTTGCACCCGGAGGAGAGTTGGGGCTTGCTCTCCATGAGATGTATACTGTCTCCAAACTTTCGTGGGGGAACGAGCCTTTCGAGGTGTATACCCCGTCGAATGAGGAGTTCGAGGACTTGAACCGACGACTCCCAGGTTTTATTGCGGTGTATCAGGAGTTGCTGTGCCATCATAGTACTTGTCACCAGATGGCTATAAAAATGGTGGATAGCTCAGAAGGGACCGCTCCCCACACCACATCCTGGGTCAATTATCTTTTTAAAGTTGACCCTTCTGGCGAAGTTACTCCTCGAACCCCTCGAACGCATGGAGAAATAAAAGACCTGATGTCGAGCATCAAGAAGTCGCAGTCCAAGAGCGACATATTCGGGAGTCAAACTGACTCTCTTTGCTATTTTTACTATGGAACCACACAGATGTCAGAGAAGGCGCTCTTGGCTGGATTCTTAATGATATGGCTACGGAACTGCGTAGTCTCGGGAGGGGCAGGTTCTATTGAGAGGATCAGTCGCCACTTCATTCTCCCTGCCGTTAAACTGGTATTTGGAGTTAGACTGGCCCTTCTTCCTGCTATGGTGTGTAGCATACACCATGGTCTTCAAATATTCTCGTCCAAGGTCATTGTGCGCAACAAGATGCTGGACTTTGAGCGCATAGAGCTGCCTTTCCACTATTTGATGCGGTGGTTGGCGATGCACTACAAATCTTTGATAGGACCTGGAATAGCGGAGGATGCTACAGATGAAGACGCTTTCCTTTTCAAATGCCATCGCCGGTCTTGGGATTACAATACTATGCCAGCTTGTCAGAGGGCGCTGGCGAGGGTGGATGGGTATGACTTTTTCGTGTCTGTTCCTCCTTTTTCTGATGAGGAAGTGAGGAATGTATACCTTGATGGTACCGGACCTTCTCACTTTCTGTCTCCGAATATGCTCACCTGGTTGCGCAACATCCGCCCCGCGCATCTGGTTTATCGTAACCGCGATAATGTGTACTTGGAGCCCTACCTACCTAGTAGGTTTTTCTGCCAATTTGGCTATAGCCAGTTATTCCTTGATTGTCCCAACCCTTGTTTGGGCTTTGAAGGTAGCGTCCTTGATGGTGTCAGGGCGTAGAATTATTATGACGCTTATCATACTCGGGCCAGCTTCTCGGTCTCCGATGTTAAGGCGCCGAGGGAAATTTTGTACGTGGCTGTTTTGTATCATGTTATAGCGAACAAGCCTCCTGTTAATTTCGATCCGAGTACCAGTTTCATCGTGGGTAAGGTTTAGAGGAGAAGCCCAAGGGGGCTAAGGCTAGAAAGCAACTAGCGCTCCAGACTCCCTTCCCTGAATCAGAATCTTTCGAGTCGGCTGAGAAGGATGATGATCATGATAGCGAAGACTCCCTTTCTGGTGGGGGTGAAGAAGTAGCAGATCAACCGCTTCCCACACCCGATGAACTGGCGGAGGATCCGTTACTTGCTATACAAGAGAAAGTAGTGAGGGAAGAACAGCCTCCCACTGTGTCTGGTCCCTCACGTAAACGAGTCAGACGTGAGTCTTTTGACAGCAGAGCGACCTTTTCCGTGAAGAGAGCTGCCGTTAGGTCTCGTGGATTACTTATTACCGAGAGGGGAGAGGATGCAGACGATGTTCCGGAGGTAAGACCAAGTCGAAGCCATCTCTTTGTTGTGGTTTTCTTTTCTCTTGGAGATATGACTTGACCATTTTTTCTTTGTAGGCGTCTGACGAACCAGGCTCTCCTGAACCGTCTGCTACCCCTGGAGTTGATCCGGCCCTTGCTACTTTGATTAGTGGTATGTGTTCTGCGGTCCTTTCTGCGGGGGCTCTTCCAGCAGCGGCTGAGGATTTCCAAGTTGCTGAGGCCCCAGTCCGGGATGACGAAGGTTCCCTCGGGCCTTGTCACCCCCAGTTTTCAAAAACAGGGGTGTTTTTGTCATTTTATATTTTAAAATATTTTTAAAATTTATTTTATTATTTATGATATTATTTTGGGGTTGAAATTTATTTTATTATTTATGATATTGTTTTGGGGTTATTTGAGTCGGGTTCGAATTTTAACTCATTCCGACTTGTATCGGGGACCCGGAGTAGTTTTGACTCTAGCGGGCCCACACACTAGTTAGGCATGGCCCACATAATATTAATTTTAGTCCACATGATATTAATTTTAGTTAGTGACTAGACTAATTATTTTGGCTAGTATTAATATGGATTAGTATTTTAGGATTGACCAAACTACCCCCGACTTAACCCCTTACCAATGTATTAGTAAATAGACTAGAAAAGGGGCTTTTGGACTTTTCCTAATAGGACAAAACCACCTTTATGGCCAGCCACAATAAGGATAGGGTTGAGCCTCCCATTTGTCATTATCCATATATTTTTCTCTCTCTTGTTCTTTCCCAAATTTCTAGAGAGCAAATCCCTAACATTTCTCCACCAAATTAACTCCTTCTTCCACCAAATCTTCTTCTTTTCTCCTCTACTCCATGAAAGGGAGGAGCTAGCCAAGTTTGGGAGGATTCGGAGCTCGTTCGTGTCCTTTTGGAATCTCTACGTGTCGGTGTCGTGTCGGAAGACTTTTCCTTTGAATCTCTCTCCCGGAAGGTATAATCTCTCCTCTAAACCACCCCTACATGCATATAGGAATATTGTAAACCCATAGGAATGACCCCCATGGTTGTATCTCCATTTGTGTCCATTTTGTGTCCATTTGGAGGTCATAGGAGTGTCCTTTGTGTTGTGGATGTGTTCATGTTACTTATATAGATTTATATATATATATATATATTATAATGAGAGTGTATCTATATTTATATATGTAATAAATGGTTCATGATGATTATATAATCAAGTTTGTGAGTGTGGTTCCTCATATTATTATTGCTATTATTGTTGTGGATAATTAAGATATATATTGTGTATTCTTTTGGCTCAAACTATTTAAATCCGTCATAATTTTTATCCACGTTTTTAATTTCAGCCCTAACTTAGAAATATCATAACTTCTAGCTCAAAGCTCGGTTTAATCTCCCTTTTTTTTAAAAGAAGCGTATTGAAGTTAGCTTTCCAAAAACATGTATTAATAGGCCTAATTATTTCTGTAACTTTCTGGAGAATTATTTGAGTGTCAGCTGTACGAAAGACAAATGCGTTCTCGGTGTTTTCGCGATTCCGGGAGTTTCCGAAAACTAAAACGCGATCCGTTTGAAGTTTCGGAAAGCTAACACATAGATCTATAACATACTTTAATCCTAAAATTTAATTCATGCTGAGTTGGTACAGTATTGATTATTAGTAGGAGTTACTATTCGGCATATGCATTTTGTGCACCCTTGTGTGTAATATAATGTTCTATTTGATTTTAACCCATGTTAATGTATATACATTGTGTAACTAAATAGAGAATGCAAGCATGAGTAAATGGTTAAATAAATGATGTATGAGGTGTAAGTATCCTATCTAATGTAAGCATGTATAAGTATGGCTTGTAATGAATATGTATGTTCTATAGTATGTAATGTATGGTGCATATAGTAGTACAAGAGAATAAATGAATGATGAATGAATGCAAGCATGAATGTAATGTAATAATAGATGTAATGTATGCAATATACAAGTTAATGAGATGTAATGTTCTATGTTAACACAAATCCTATATTACCTCATATACCCCTTACACTATGTTGACACTATCACACTTGACACTTTGTTCACTTACACTTTGACACTCTTTGATATGTATATACTATATATGCCCATTTAACCCTCACTTGCCCCTTTGCCATGTTCACATACACACACATAGCCTCTTAAATAAGTATTTATGAATATAGTTAACTTAGCTATGTATGTATATTATATATATGGTAGCATATTGTGTTGTAATATATATAAGTTTATATAACCATTTGAAATGCCATAATTATAGACCTAATGTTGAATACCAATATATGCATTCGTATATATGTGTAGACATATATAGCTTAAAGTAATAGATTACCTAGTGTATATCTAATGTGAATTCTTGCCTATTTGAGTATTGAATAATTGCATGCTATATAGAGTCGGGTGTATGTTGGCTTGTATAGCCTTGTATTGATGTGTGCTTGCTAGGATAGTCTTGATTAGGCCTAGTAAGACTTGCTGGGTTAGGACATGACCTAGTTTGACCTAGTTTGACTAGTGCAGTTGACCGGAGTCGACCTAGAATTGTTTTGACTTAGAAGAACCTAGGATAAAAATAGATTGTTTGTGGATTCATTTATTTTCAACTTGAACACCTTATAACCTGTGTTGCTTTAAATAGGACTCTGTGGCTTCAGTGGGACCCCTTATACTTATCAGCTGTTCAGGTTATCGAGACGAATACATTCTCTGATCATTTCATATCCTGCTTAGAATTATTTCCTGCAGTAGATTACTTTACTTGTACTGTCACGTTGGTCACACGGATTGGTACTATATGGATCCCTTCTTGAGATGTTATCCTTAGGAAGCATCGGGTACTACATATTCTGTGTGTTTTACTTACATGGTGTATCATATGCTTCATTGGTTCTTTGATCACTTACGACATATACTCTTATGATCGTAGAGTTTTCCTAGAATCCTTATCCCATTTATGGGACTACTATGTATCACCTTCGGGGTCTATCACCTTCGGGGTCTACCACCCTTCGGGGGCTGTTACATAGCATCATATAACATAACCTAGCTGGATCCTTGTGTATTGATTGGGGGTACGGAGGAGTAGAAATGGATATGTGAATAATACCCAAGTAGTATCTTATCAGAATCTCTTCCATAGTGTCTTATCAGAATCTCCTATGCCATTTACATGTCTATATTGTACTCTGACTCACTAGCCACATGTTAGTTCTTTATTTATAGTAGATATTTCTATTACAGCTTTCTCTCTCTCTGTTTACATACTGCACTTCTTTCAGTACTTGTATCTTACTTTACTACATGAATATATTTTCTAACCTGCTATGAACTGTTGAGATGTATTGTGCTCGCTCCTGTCCTGACTGGACCTGTTGATAAATTTTACAGATGGCCTGGGATTGCCTGCTAGCCTAGAGGAGACAAAGTAGAGGTTGTTTAGATAGTTATTTTATTTTGTCTGGAGCTGTATTTACTTTGTAGATTACTGTATTTGAGTTTTGAGATGTATTTCTGGGTTTATGTATCTTAGACACTTAGACTTCTATCTCCTGTATTTATTTTGGGTTTCATGTTTTATCTATCTTTATCATGCTCTACCCTAGATGTGATTGAGACTGTATCTGCTATGTCACCCCCATTCGAGGAGTATAAACTGTTTAGTCTTATACTGTTAGATGCATTGAGACCTTGGACAGCGTTCTACCGCCGACACTGCGGCGTAAGCTGGGCGTTGTTACGTTCTCGTGCCCTAACTCTAGGGTGCGGGTCGTGACACGTTTCTAGTGGTGGCCCATGCAGGTTGAGACTAAAAGTGTAGTGGTATTCGAACTAGAGTATCACTACAGCCTGCACTAGGAATAGGATATATTTTGAAGGTACTCAATCACAGTTAGGGACCCTTGAGAGATTCCTGGGACGACCCTTGAGAATCTTATTTTAACTTCGATTTGAAAACTCTCTTTTTCTTCCTTAATTTGATTTATTTTTTTACTTTTTGTTGTTAAATTTGATTTTAATGGATTATTGTTGAATTTGAGTTTGTATTTATTAATTTTGATGGATGATTGTCGAATTTTGAATTTTGATGATAGCTGTTGCATTCGAGTTTGTATTTTGATGGATTTTGTTCATTTTTGAATTTTGATGTTCGTTAATAAATTTGATTTGATTTTTGAGTATTCATTATTGATTAATTTAATTTTTGGCAAGATGAAATTATATGGGCTAGGTCATCTATGTTATGGGATCTAGTCTTCTATAGTCACATTAGCCAGCATGGTGAGGACATATAGTCTGACTCTGGATATATTTCTCGGGTGTGGGAATTTAAGGTTTTCGCAGCCAAGCTAGCGGCACCGCGAAAATGTTAAATACCATGATTCTAGAGATATGTGCATAAGTCAAGGGCTCTGTGATTATCGTAGCCTTGCTTACTAGTATGACGAGGATTTAGTATACCATGATTTTGGACAGACGCATATGATTATCAGATTGTACCTTAAATGTTTTCGAAACATATTTTTTCTACTTTTGTTTCTGTCCTTCAAAAAAATTAATTATTAATTATTTTGTTTTGTTTGCTTCTCATTATTTAACTTAAGAGTAGGTTTGCCTGTTTTTATAAACCTTTGCGTAACTTTTTGCTATGAGTTTCTTCTTAATGCAATGAATCGATAATTTTGCTAGACTTTATCTTGAATTTGATAATTTACCTCTGGATTTCAAAATGGTTCTTCTTTAAATAGATAAGCAAAACAGATTTTATCGTTATTTCTTCCTTGCTATTATTCTTGTATTAAATAATAATAATAAAACTGCCTTGATTACGTCAATCACCTGCTTGCAATCTTCGTAGGAATCTAAATGTTAGTCTTAACGTAGAAATAATTTTTTTTATATTAGGACATGAGAATATGTATATGAATATATATAGCAGACACTTTGCCTAACACGTATGCATGCAACACTTGATTTTTCCACCTATCTAAATACATATTAATATGTTGTTGATGTTTAAATTGTCAAAACTCCAATATTTCTGGTTCTCTGCTTTTCCATATTTAAATTCGTAATTTAAGTATAAATTTCATATTATTAGTTATGTTTACATCACTGCACATGTATGTTATACGTGGGGTTTCAATTCAAAATTTTGGTTGAGTTTTGTGTTTAAATTTATAAAATCTGAGACTGTGTGCATGTTAACCCTTTATGCGGGATTCCAAATGTTAGTTCAAATTGCTGTTTTATTTCTTAAATATAATATTTGAGCTATATACCTTGTGGGAAGTAGGGATATAAATTTAGGTTTCATATTCTTACATGTTAGTTGTGATAAACATTGAGTTGGTTTTTAATGTTCAAATTTCTCCAAAATACTGAAAACTAGTTACATGTTAACATTTTTACATTAATTTCCATATTTAGTTAAATTTCAGATTTAACATGTAATATTGAACTGTGTGCATAGATAAATGTATGGATAGTATGTTAGGGTTTCATTTCTATCATGTTAGGATGTATTAGGACCATTGAGATGGGTTGCGATGTTTCAAAACCCTAAAATCTGAGACTGCATTATGTTAATATTTCACTGTTTTAAATGTTAGCTTATTTTCAGACTTTGCATGTAAATGCGAAACTAAAACTGGGTTCAACCTTTCAATGCTAGGCTATAACCCTGTACAAGGACACACACACACCCTCTTTATATATATGTATAAGGTTAGCCATGCATGTTATGAGTAAATAAGTTGCGTATTGTAGATTGTTTAACCAATATGCCATGATTAGTGTAACTTTATAGCCGTTGTTTTGAAATCCAATTTCTCATATACAATTTTATGTATATTTTGTCTACACATATGCCTACTATCTTACCATATTAACCTGTTCACATACACCCATACACACACAAACCATATAACATTACATAATGCCAGCTTTTCCCTCTCTAACGCTCTCTATATATATATTGTGATTGGATTTCAATGCAAGTGACCTTCAATTCTTTAACTTTGAAATTAATTTTTCTGTACCCTTTTAGATTATTGGAAGTTACCTTTCTTATTTATATATTTTTTTTGAGTACCAGCTTTCACATAGGATGGTAGACTGTCTTACTGTTTTGATGATTTGTTATTTCTGTATCTTTTTCAGTTTAGCACTCTAGATTTCTTGTGTGTTTAATACCCTATGACCGTCTTGGTTTAGCATGACTAGTATACCTAGATGAGACTTTCACTACCACCGTATGCAATGACCATGTATGTCGTCCTTTTGATCATATGATTTATTTTAATCTGGGACTTTGATTGTGGGGGTTTGACCTAGAGGGAGTATGGACATTTTAATTTCGAGGATGAAATTTTTCTAAGGTGGGTAGACTTGTAACACCCAATTTTCTAAAATGAGAGTAATTTTGAAATTTTGTAATTTTAATCATTTATTGATTTGACATTTAAATCATGATATAATTTTTGGTAATTTTTTTAAATCATTTTAAAACTATTTAAAATCTTGACTTGTAATTTTGATGTTTTGCTAGTGAAACCCTAAAGACTGTTTGACCTGGAGCCTAACCATGTGATTAGGATGTTTTAATGTCATTTCTGGCCTAAGGATATTTTGCATTTGATCTCCTTGAATTATTTTGATATTTATTGCGTTGATGATTATTAATTTTGACCTTTGATAGGTGTGATGGTTTTGTGTCCGTATCGGACACGTATCAGTTTTTATTTATAAATGTTTGATGTGCCTCAAGGAGATTTTTTTTATTGCTAATTTTTTTTAAAAGTATTTGAATGAGATTGTTTTCTGCATGTGTTTCCTGTGATTGCTTTATTTTAATTTCGAGGACGAAATTTTTTAAGGTGGTTAGATTTGTCACCCCCAGTTTTCAAAAACAGGGGTATTTTTGTTATTTTATATTTTAAAATATTTTTAAAATTTATTTTATTATTTATGATATTATTTTGGGGTTGAAATTTATATTATTATTTATGATATTGTTTTGGGGTTATTTGAGTCGGGTTCGAATTTTAACTCATTCCGACTTGTATCGGGGACCCGGGATAGTTTTGACTCTAGCGGGCCCACACACTAGTTAGGCATGGCCCACATAATATTAATTTTAGTCCACATGATATTAATTTTAGTTAGTGACTAGACTAATTATTTTGGTTAGTAGTAATATGGATTAGTGTTTTAGGATTGACCAAACTACCCCCGACTTTACCCCTTACCAATGTATTAGTAAATAGACTAGAAAAGGGGCTTTTGGACTTTTCCTAATAGGACAAAACCACCTTTATGGCCAGCCACAATAAGGATAGGGTTGAGCCTCCCATTTGTCATTATCCATCTATTTTTCTCTCTCTTGTTCTTCCCCAAATTTCTAGAGAGCAAATCCCTAACATTTCTCCACCAAATCAACTCCTTCTTCCACCAAATCTTCTTCTTTTCTCCTCTACTCCATGAAAGGGAGGAGCTAGCCAAGTTTGGGACGATTCGGAGCTCGTTCGTGTCCTTTTGGAATCTCTACGTGTCGGTGTCGTGTCGGAAGACTTTTCCTTTGAATCTCTCTCCCGGAAGGTATAATCTCTCCTCTATACCACCCCTACATACATATAGGAATATTGTAAACCCATAGGAATGACCCCTACGGTTGTATCTCTATTTGTGTCCATTTTGTGTCCATTTGGAGGTCATAGGAGTGTCCTTTGTGTTGTGGATGTGTTCATATTACATATATAGATTTATATATATATATATTGTAATGAGAGTGTATCTATATTTATATATGTAATAAATGGTTCATGATGATTATATAATCAAGTTTGTGAGTGTGGTTCCTCATATTATTATTGCTATTATTGTTGTGGATAATTGGGATATATATTGTGTATTCTTTTGGCTCAAACTATTTAAATCCGTCATGATTTTTATCCACGTTTTTAATTTCAGCCCTAACTTAGAAATGTCATAACTTCTACCTCAAAGCTCGGTTTAATCTTCCGTTTTTTTTAGAAGAAGCGTATTGAAGTTAGCTTTCCAAAAACATGTATTAATAGGCCTAATTCTTTCTGTAACTTTCTGGAGAATTATTTGAGTGTCAGCTGTACGAAAGACAAACGCGTTCTCGGTGTTTTCACGATTCCGGGAGTTTCCGGAAACGAAAACGCGATCCGTTTGAAGTTTCGGAAAGCTAACACATAGATCTATAACATACTTTAATCCTAAAATTTAATTCATGCTGAGTTGGAACAGTATTAATTATTAGTAGGAGTTACTATTCGGCATATGCATTTTGTGCACCCTTGTGTGTAATATAATGTTCTATTTGATTTTAACCCATGTTAATGTATATACATTATGTAACTAAATAGAGAATGCAAGCATGAGTAAATGGTTAAATAAATGATATATGAGGTGTAAGTATCCTATCTAATGTAAGCATGTATAAGTATGGCTTGTAATGAATATGTAGGTTCCATAGTATGTAATGTATGGTGCATATAGTAGTGCAAGAGAATAAATGAATGATGAATGAATGCAAGCATGAATGTAATGTAATAATAGATGTAATATATGTAATATACAAGTTAATGAGATGTAATGTTCTATGTTAACACAAATCCTATATTACCTCATGTACCCCTTACACTATGTTGACACTATCACACTTGACACTTTGTTCTCTTATACTTTG
The DNA here is from genome assembly GCA_029216955.1 of Iris pallida. Classification (NCBI taxonomy): domain Eukaryota; kingdom Viridiplantae; phylum Streptophyta; class Magnoliopsida; order Asparagales; family Iridaceae; genus Iris; species Iris pallida. Next base: position 1,670,363 of record JANAVB010011598.1, read on the forward strand.
ACACTCTTTGATATGTATACACTATGTATGCCCATTTAACCCTCACTTGCCCCTTTGCCATGTTCACATACACACACATAGCCTCTTAAATAAGTATTTATGAATATAGTTAACTTAGCTATGTATGTATATTATATATATGGTAGCATATTGTGTTGTAATATATATAAGTTTATATAACCATTTGAAATGCCATAATTATAGACCTAATGTTGAATACCAATATATGCATGTGTATATATGTGTAGACATATATAGCTTAAAGTAATAGATTACCTAGTGTATATCCAATATGAATTCTTGCCTATTTGAGTATTGAATAATTGTATGCTATATAGAGTCGGGTGTATGTTGGCTTGTATAGCCTTGTATTGATGTGTGCTTGCTAGAATAGTCTTGGTTAGGCCTAGTAAGACTTGTTGGGTTAGGACATGACCTAGTTTGACCTAGTTTGACTAGTGCAGTTGACCGGAGTCGACCTAGAGTTGTTTGACTTAGAAGAACCTAGGATAAAAATAGATTGTTTGTGGATTCATTTATTTTCAACTTGAACACCTTGTAGCCTGTGTTGCTTTAAATAGGACTCTGTGGCTTCAGTGTGACCCCCTATACTTATCAGCTGTTCAGGTTATCGAGACGAGTACATTCTCTGATCATTTCATATCCTGCTTAGAATTATTTTCTGCAGTAGATTACTTTACTTGTACTGTCACGTTGGTCACACGGATTGGTACTATATGGATCCCTTCTTGAGCTGTTATCCTTAAGGAGCATCGGGTACTACATGTTCTGTGCGTTTCACTCACATAGCGTATCATATGCTACATTGGTTCTTTAATCACTTATGACATATACTCTTATGATCGTAGAGTCTTCCTAGAATCCTTATCCCATTTATGGGACTACTATATATCACCTTTGGGGTCTATCACCTTTGGGGTCTATCACCTTCGGGGTCTACCACCCTTCGGGGGCTGTTACATAGCATCATATAACATAACCTGGCTGGATCCTTGTGTATTGATTGGGGGTACGGGGGAGTAGAAATGGACATGTGAATAATACCCAAGTAGTATCTTATCAGAATCTCTTCCATAGTGTCTTATCAGAATCTCCTATGCCATTTACATGTTTATATTGTACTCTGACTCACTAGCCACATGTTAGTTCTTTATTTATAGTAGATATTTCTATTACAGCTTTCTCTCTCTCTCTGTTTATATACTACACTTCTTTCAGTACTTGTATCTTACTTTACTGTATGAATATATTTTCTTACCTGCTATGAACTGTTGAGATGTATTGTGCTCGTTCCTGTCCTGACTGGACCTGTTGATAAATTTTACAGATGGCCTGGGATTGCCTGCTAGCCTAGAGGAGACACAGTAGAGGTTGTTTAGATAGTTATTTTATTTTGTCTGGAGCTGTATTTATTTTATGGATTACTGTATTTGAGTTTTGAGATGTATTTCTTGGTTTATGTATCTTAGACACTTAGACTTCTATCTCCTGTATTTATTTTGGGTTTCATGTTTTATCTATCTTTATCATGCTCTACCCTAGATGTGATTGAGACTGTATCTGCTATGTCACCCACATTCGAGGAGTATAAACTGTTTAGTCTTATACCGTTAGATGCATTGAGACCTAGGACAGCGTTCTACCGTCGATACTGCGACTTAGGCTGGGCGTTGTTACGTTCTCGTGCCCTAACTCTAGGGTGCGGGTCGTGACAGGCCTGCCTCCGAGGTTGCTGAATTTCCTCAAGGTGACGTCGATCTCGTTGCATCCCCTCCCGAGAGGGGAGGGACGGAGGAGCCTATTATCTCTGACTCGGAGACTGCTGGTGAAGAGGTTGCGGTGGCTGTAGGCGAACCTCAGCCTTCACACTCCTCCACTGGTAAGATAAGCCAAATATTGACTATTGAGGGGTCTATTTGCTCTACCAACATATTCTCCGGGTTAAATCGATTCATGGTTGCCTTGGCCCTGCAGGTCCTGACCCCTTACTTCCCATCGCGGATGTTCTGGGGGAAGGCTCGGCCTGCCGCGACCTGGGAAAAAGGAGCGTTTCCTCTCCTTCGCCGTCCTATGTCGAGGGACCTCCTGCCAGCCCCGGGCAGATGGGAATGGAGCTGGCGATGGTCTCTGCCTCATCCTCTGCTGATTATACGGTTCCAAAGATTGACCTCTCGACCCTGCCGAGCATTCAAGTTCTGCGGGCTGCCGAAGAGGAGTTGGCCGCTGTTCATGCGTCCTTTCGTACGGAGTTTGTTTCTCTTGTGGCAGGAGCGGTAGATTCTGTTGCGTCTTCTTCAGCGTTGCCGGCTACACTCCCGTTGACACCGGCTTCTTCGGAGGCTCTGGACGAGGTGACGCAGGATGTGGTTGACAGCTTCTATCGCCACTTAAAGAGGGGTGTAGATGCTGCTGTAGAACGGGGGACCCCTTTTACTCTGTCTCTGTGGTGCGCTCGGGGCCATGTTTCAACTTTGAAGTCTCTTCCTGGCGGGGTTGGATTGGCTGTACTCCTAGAGCCTAAGTTGGCAGAGGCTGATCAGCTTGTGACCCAATTGCTGGCAATACGGCAGGCGGGCTTGCCTGCTGCGATTGATCGAGAGCGGGGCCTCCTAATTGCTGCTCGGGATAGGATTAAGCTCGCTCGAGATACTGCCGGGCCAGTTGTGCAGGGAGACCTTGACAAGTTCTCTGCTTTGTATGACAGGCTGGGTCGTCGAAGTCAGGCTTGTCGGGCTCGAGAAGAGTCTGCTTCTCGTGGACTCGCTGATACGAAGGAGCGGATTCTCGCACTCCAGAGGGAGTTGACCTTCTTAGAGTCAGAGCTGGAGGCTGCTCGTGCGGAACAGGAGTCGATTGCTCGGGAGGCCGAGAGGGTTTCTCGATCTTCTGTCAACTTGGAGCGGGCCTTTAAGAGATTCGAGGATAACTGGCAAGCCCATGCTCATCTGGAGGACGAGGCGGTGCTGACTCCAGAGGCGGAGTGTCGAGCTACCCAGAGGTTTGAGCGGTCGGTTGCCTTGCTGACGGACCGTCTCAGGGTGTTATGTGCCCCGGAGCAGTGAGCGACTGTCTATTTTTTATTTTGCTGTTGTTTTCTTTTTTCGTCTTTTTGTTTTGATTTTGTAAAGGATACGATCCTAAATGATGTAGTACTTCAAATTTTGAATGAATGAGCATATTTCAACTCATCTTCTCTTTCTTGCACTTGCGGTATTCGTGGAACTGGACTTGCTGGAGGATTATTTGTAGACCTGTTACCCTAGGCATACCTTGGTTTTAGGTACGGATAACAAGTTTGGTCAGGATATCCGGAACAGCCATGGCAAAGTGGTCATGGGTGCTCTCGGTATTGGAAAAAAGAATGCCGTAGAGCAGCTGGGCTCCCGGGGCATAGTGAGATGGTGGATTTATGCTAAAAAGCTTAGCAAGGGATATTTGTGGACCTATTATCCTTGGCGTACCCTGGTTCAGGATACAGATAATGGGATGAAAGGAAACCAACATATTTGCTCAGAGGTTATGAGGACAGGCAAGCATGAGGGTTTTACTGTAGAATCTTCCTGCTCAGAGGTAATGAGGACATGGCAGGGAAGACTTCACGGAAGATATTTGTGGTCAACAACAGACATTTATGGTCAACAGAGGACATTTGTGGTCAACAGAGGACGTTTGTGGTCAACAGAGGACATTTGTGGTCAACAGAGGACATTTGTGGACCTATTATCCTTGTCGTACTCCGGTTGTGGGTACAGATAATAGGCTGAAAGGGAACCAACATACTTACTCAGAGGTAATGGAGACATGGCAAGCATGAAGGTTTCTTCGACGGAGCCTTCCCACTCAGAGGTAAAGAGGACATGGCAGGAGTGGGCTCAATGAAGAGGGGGTACATAGAATGACTCAGAGGTAGGAGAACGTGGAAGTTCTATGCGAGGGGGCGGTTTGTTTTTGGTGGAAGTAAAAACGACTCAGAGGTAATGAGGACATGGCCGTTTCAGAAATTTGTGGATCGATTACCCTTTTTGTGCACTGGGAGTGTGGGTAGTGGATCATGAGGGAGGATCTCTTCCAGGCAAAAAGTTCAGAGGTATAATCATACGTGACTTACTATCTGAAAGAGTGACCGGAATGTGAGTTCAGAGGCACCAGCGAGTACATAACTCGGTAATTTAGAATATTGAGAAAGTGTGAGTTCAACGGCACCAGCGGGTACATGACTCGATAATCTGAAGGGAATACGGAGGTGAGTTCAGCGGTACCAGCCAGTACATGACTCGATAATCTAAAATGTTGTGGATGTGAGTTCAGCGGTACCAGAGGGTACATGACTCGATAATCTGGAGAGAATGTCGTTTAGACATAATATTTCTTCAGGAACTTGCTGTTGACGGGCAACATGAGAAAGTCTCTATTTTGTTTGGCGAGGCGGTAAGCACCGTTGGAGAATACTGCCTCAATGATAAATGGGCCTTCCCACTTTGGCTGGAATTTGCCGGCAGTCTTGTGAGTCATGACCATCGGCCTTCGGACTGCCAGAACGAGATCGCCCACCTGGAATCTTCTGATTTTGACCTTCTTGTTGAAGGCTCCAGAGATGCGTGCTTGGTATAGCTCAATTCGTTGCTGAGCCAAGAGGCGCTTTTCATCTAGTGCCTCCAATTCCTGTAGCTGACGATGGTGGTTTTCGTCTGTCGTCAATTGATGTGTGAGGGCGACGCATAGTGAGGGGATCTGAGTCTCCAATGGGAGGACCGCCTCACTTCCGTACACCAGAGAGAATGGTGTATTCCCGGTGGCTGTTCGAACTGTGGTGCGATAAGCCCATAAGCATTCACCGAGCTTCTCGTTCCAGTCGCGTTTGTTGGAGGAGACAAACTTCTTGAGGAGTTTGATGATTGTTTTGTTGAATGCCTCCGCCAACCCGTTCGCTGCCGGGTTGTACGGTGTCAAAGCGACATTCTGAATACGGTGCTTATCGCAAAACTGATAGAATACGTGGCTTGCAAACTACGGACCATTATCATGGATGATCCTTCGGGGTAGTCCAAAGCGGTAGATAACGTGATGCTTAAGGAAGCTGATCACGTTTGAAGTCTTAACTTCTGCGAGTGGGACAGCTTCCGCCCATTTGGAGAAGTAATCAGTGATCGCAAGTATAAAGCGATGTCCTCGAGAGGAAGGTGGGGTAATTGGACCATTGATATCCATTCCCCATGCTTTGAATGGCCAGGATGCTACTGTCGGATGTAGAAACTCGGATGGTTGGTGAATGAAGTCCACGTGGACTTGGCAGGCTTTGCATTTTCTAGCATAATCTATCGCATCTGCCACCATTGTGGGCCAATAGTAGCCCATTCGGCGAAGGCGGTCTTGCAGTTTTGGGCCGGGATGGTGGGCCCCGCAGACACCGTCATGAGCTTCTCGTACGGCTTCTTTGGCTTCTGCGTTTGACAGACACCGAAGCAGTAATCCATCGTAGGAGCGGCGATACAGCATTTTTGTCTCTGTATCGTAGAAGAATCTGAGAGAACGCCGTCTGATGGAAGTGGCTTCCTTTGGGTTCTCGGGCAGGATGTCGTAGATGACGAAGTCGATGAATGGTTGTCTCCAGTCTGGGACATCTTCGATCGTCTGTGCGGAATAACTCGCCACGAATTGCACATTGTTCTTGGGACAGACCAGTTCGTGGCCTATCACATCCACTGATTGGCGATCATGATTCGAAACTGCTAGGGAAGCGGCAAGACCAGCTAAGGCATCAGCTTCGATATTTCGGAGTCTGGGGACATGTTCGATGAAGAACCCCTCGAACGACGAGATGATGTCAATCGCTATTTGGTGATAAGGGATCATGTCTTCGTGGCGGACCTCATATGAGCCCCGTATCTGATTGACGATTAGTTAGGAATCGCCGTATGCTTCAAGGTATTCTACCCCTAGCTCTCTTGCGAGTTGGAGGCCAATGACCAGAGCGTTGTACTCGGCCATATTATTAGAGCAGGGCTCGGTGAGGGAATAAGCGCAGTTAATCACCAATCCAGAAGGGGAAATCAGCACTACCCCGACTCCGACAATTATATTGCCTTTAGGTCCGGTCCTTGAAGCACCGTCGAAGAACATTCGCCATATATTATCGTAAGACGTTGCATGCGAGTTGGCGACCTCATCTGGGATCTCTTCATATATTCTGGAGTACTCTGAGCCTGGGTGGGCTGCTAAGAAGTCTGCCAGGGCTTGACCTTTGACTTCATTTTGTGGGACGAAGATCATATGATAAGGGGACAGCAATATTGCCCAAGTAGCGAGTCGAGAGCTGAGTGCCCCTGGTTTAGTCATGAGGACCCTGAGAAGGTTGACTCGTGATATCACATGTATCGTTTGTCTGGTGACATAGTATCGCATTTTCTGAATGGCGAACACCAGGGCGAGGCATTCCTTCTCCACAGCGGTGTATCGGTGCTCTGGCCCAATCATCATTCGGCTGAGGTAATATATGGCTTGCTCATGGCCTGCGTCATTGTTTTGTACGAGTAGAGCCCCGAGGGAATGTTCCATTGCTCATACATAGAGTAGGAATGGTTTTCCAGGAACCGGGGCCACTAAAACTAGAGGATTTGACAAATATTCTTTGATGCTGTCGAAAGCACGCTGACATTCCTCGTCTCATACGAATGAGACTCCTTTCTTCATGAGATGCGTGAACGGTCGACATCGCCCGGAGAGGTTAGAAATGAACCTCCTGATGTAAGCTAGCCTCCCTTGAAGGCCTCTGAGTTCGCAGAGGTTTCTCAGGGGACCCATCTCCATGATTGCTTTTGTCTTCTCAGGGTCTACATGGATACCTTGTGCCGTGATGATGAAGCCCAAGAACTTTCCGCTAGATACGCCCAGAAAGGACTTCGTAGGGTTCATTTTCAAATTGTGCGCTCGTATTAGGTCGAATACCGTTTTTAGATCCTGTAGATGGTCTCCCTTGCAGCGACTCTTAACGGCTATATCATCAATATAGCACTCCACTGTCTTGCGTAAGTGGTCTCTGAAGATGATGTTCATAGCTCTTTGATATGTGGTACCAGCATTCTTTAAATTGAAAGGCATAACTGTGTAGCAGTCTGTGCCAATTGGCGTTCGGAATAATGTATGCTTTTCGTCATCAGGAGACATTTTGAATTGGTTGTACCCCGAGAAGCCATCCATGAATGACATACGTTCAAAACCGCAGGTATTGTCAATCATGATGTCTGTGATAGGAAGGAGGAATTCATCTTTGGGGCACGCCTCGTTCAGATTACGAAAGTCGATACAGATTCGAATCTTTCCGTTCTTCTTGAGGACGGGTACTATATTGGTGACCCAATCGGGATGTTGCTCCTCACGAATGAAGCCACTGGCTATCAGTTTGTTGACTTCGGCTTCGATCGCGTCCATGATGCCTGGACGGAAGCGTCGCTGTTGTTGCTTGACTGGCTTTGCATCTGGCCGAATGTTGAGTTTATGAAAAGCAATGTCGGGATTTAACCCTGGCATGTCTTCATAGCTCCATGCGAACACATCAATGTATTCTCTGACAAGTTCTAGCAGAGACTCCCGTTATTCATCTGTTAGGCTTTTACTGACAAAAATTGGTTTTGGAGAAGATTCGCTGCCGAGATCCACTTGTATGACCTCATCTTCAGTAGGAGGTTCTCTCTGTTCAAACCGCTTTTCCCATTGTGCGTCCAATTGCTGGGCCCACGGCTCTAGCTCGAGGATTTCGGAGATGTCTTCGTCTTCTTCGTAAGCGTCGACGAATGCCATGTTGACTGTCATGACTCGTCTGAACACATCTTCGATGCTGGTATCCGAGTCCGAAGTTGGTGACCCGGTTGAATGTGACTGCCAGTCGTATTCTTCATCTGAACTCTCAGGGGTTGTAGTAGGCGTTACATACCCCAACCCTCATTGAGTTTTTCTATAGTAGTCTCGTGGTTTGCCCGCCGGGACTGGCGGCTTCAAAGGTAATCGTCGCCCAATGCCGTAGTTCAAACCTGGCATCGTCTCCAGATCATATCCCTGTTTCTGTATAAAATATTTGGATTGGGGGCTATAAAGATACAGAGGCAGTCTTCCGGCATCTGACCCAAGGTCGGCTTCCTCTATGGTGAAGGGATGCGGGTCGTCCTTCCGGCCGAAGATGATTGGATGGTCCCCTCCCTCGATTATTCATTAAGCGTCTTCTGCTGGAGTAAGCTGGATTACGGTGTACACATTTTTCACCTGTGTGTGTAGGTGAGTGCCTATACCGTGTTCCATAACATATATTGTACATAGCTTATTGAGCTCGGTGTGTTCAAAGATAACCCTTTATTGATGAAGTAGGGTATCTTTTTCTAGGAGGATTACATCATCAGCGGAGGGGACATTAGTGTGGGCAGCCACATACTTGGCTAGCTTCGGTTCCTCTTCGACTACCCCCTGTGTAAATAAAGACTGATAGGACGACCTGGGAAGCTTGATCATTAGCGGTTCAGTTGATGGGGCAGAGCGTGGAGTTGTTGGTAGACTAGTGACCCCCAGTTTGGTACTCGACATGGGGGAAGGAGTGGCCGGTTCACTAGAAGTGTCAGACCTTGCATCGGGGTGACGACCCTTCTTGGGAAGGCGTATCGTCAGTGGCCTATCGGAGGGATTGAGCTTCTCCGTTTGGGGTTGACCGACTCTCGACAGTCTGATTGTCAATGGCCCTGTTGTGGTTCTCAGCACTTGGCCGGACCTTGGCAGCCGGATTATACTCTGCTCTTCCTGCGCCGAGAGGCTGATCGCGTCCTTCTGCAGAGTGGCAGTAAGGGGTACGGACTTGCCCGGTTTGCGAGCTTGGAGGTGGATCATCAGAGGTTCTTTTGATCCCCTGGCCGCTTCGGTACCAGCTTGTTCATTTCCTTCATCAAGGTGCCTCTTCGACTTTTCGTATAGGCTGGAGTCCGAGTAGTAAGATTCGACCCCTTTGAAGGGATCGATGTCAGCAAATTCTGTCTTCACAAAGCCGTGTTTGTCGACATATTTGAAGCACTGGTGTAGCGTGAAAGGCACGATCATATAATCATATATCCATGGGCGCCCCAAGAGGATGTTGTAAGAAGTGTCTGCATCTATGACGTAGCAGGTGACTTCGGATTGGAGATCGCCAATCTGACACTTCAGACGAATCTTCCCAATAGGGTAGCTCCTGCCCGAATTGAAACCGCTGATGGCGGTGCTTGTAGGTGTTAGACGATGCATTGGGATGCGGAGATGATGTAGCAGACCCTTAGGGATGATGCTTATAGAAGAGCCAGGATCAATGTGCATCCGATCCACCTTTACGTCGCTGATGTATCCCGTGTAGTATAGCGGGCGATCATGTAGGTTGGTTTTGATGAGAATGTCCTGCGAAGTGAAGACGATGTTGGGTATTGCTTCCGTACAGGCACTGTCTTGGAGATCCACGGGTGAGTCCTCCCCGTTGAGGTTGGATTGAGCCAGATAGGCATCGGCATTTTGGAGTGCTTCGCTCAATGCAATACGAACGTCCTTGGAGAGCCTTAGGAGTCCGTACAGTGACAACTTGGCAGGTGTGTTAGCCAATTGCGCTAAGATGTCAAAGTTGTAGGGCCTCTCTAGCCCTTGGGCTGCGTCTTTTTAGAGAGATTTGTCGAAGCGAGTCTCCCTCGGCCTAGATTTGTCGGTCGTCGAAGGCTGAGCCGGTCCCGGAGCATCAGTTGTAGTGGGTTGATGATTTTCAGCTGGATTGTCAACCACAGGTTGGGATTGCGCTCCGGACCGCGTGACGACGGCTATAGCTTCCTCGTTGTCTGCCAATATTGTGTGGCAGGTCCTGACTTTTCTACTTTTTTTTTCCGGTGGAAGATGGTGTGGGCCGAGTCACTTCTGACACCAAGTCTGGATGGATCCACATGACCTTCCCTCGTGATGTGGTGAGGGGTACTAGACCGGCAGCCTGATCTCGGGGAGGTGGAAGATTAGTAATCTCCATTGTCGCTACAGGGACGGGGACCACCCAGTCTTGAGTCTCCGTCGGAGGAAAGCTGCCGAATTATACGGACACCATATTGGCCGCCACGGTTACCTCTTCGAAATCGATGGCCAGAGCGTTTGAATCGATGAGGTTTTGGATGTACCATTTCAGCTGGTAGCAATCGTGTGTAGCATGATGAACATAGCGATGATAATGGCAGTACTTTGGATTCTCTATCTCTGCCGGCCGCGGTTCCCGTCTTGGCAGAGGAAGATGAATTCTGTCCCCTTGTATGAGCATGTCCACGATAGGCTTGACGTGACCATCTTCGAAAGAGTAAGTGATTTGTGGCCATTATTTGTCTGCTGGCTTTGGCTCAGGTTTTTGTGCTGTATCGGCCACCATAGCCTACGTTCCCTTGCTGTCCCGATTGTTGGAGGGACTACCCCCATTATCGTTGTTGGGACGCTTGCTCTTGTTTTCTCCTTTCGAGATGTGTAATCCCAGTTGGCGAGCCTTCTTCAGTCGTTCTTCGGCGCTTGTGGCGCTGATGATGAACGTCTTCCAATCTTTGAATTGACTTTCGCCCATCCAGAGACCGATCGTTGGAAGCAGTCTCTTTTGGCAAATTTCAATTAAAGAGGAATCTGGATTTTCGGAGGGCAGCTTCATGGCGGTCTGGCGGAACCGCTCAATGTAGTTTCTTGTCAGCTCCTTCTTCCCTTGGATGACGTCCATGAGGGTGGACATGGTGACGTCCTGCCCTACCTCATAGAATCTCTCCAAGAACATGCGCTTGAAGCCGGCGAAGGAGTGGATGCAGTTGTCTGGCAGGTTACGGTACCAGTCGAAGGCGACTCCTTCCAATGCACCAATGAATAATCGTGTGAGGATAGCATCGTCATGGGACAGATGGTCGGTGGTGACCTCAAAGTATGTGATGTACCGACTTGCTGAGGTCTTGCCATCATACGGGTTGATATTGAACGTCTTATATCTTGGTGGGAATGGAACATCCCTCCATTCAACAGGGTATGGTTGCCGCATTCTGAGGTCTTGAGCGTTTTCTCGGGCATAGAATATGGCTCGGAGCTCCTGAACCTCTCTTCTTACTTCTCGGGCCTCATCTGTCGCGGTAGGGGCTGTTATTTCGGGAGGATTATTGCCCGGGTTTGGTGCCGCCGAATTCGAGTCCGTATTGACCGCGGGACCCGCGCTTGTTTGGCCAAGCGTTCCTCCTTGCAGAGTTGGAAGGGACGCTTTAATCTCGTTTACAGACTTGACCAAAGTAAGCAATATGGCTTCGAGATTGTCGATGCGCTGGCGATCACTGGAACCACCTTGATTGTTGTCTGTCATGAACACTTTCCTTACATGAGGAGTGATGGAAGGAACGGTGGAGGATGTGCCCTCCGAGTCGTACCCATGCACCGAAAAGTCATCGGGATAGGTGGGAATGTTCTCTTCGGGCTCGGACTCGGAGGGAATGGTATCCCCAGCCTCAGAGCTTGCTTCATCCTCAGAGTCATGGATGTCCTCGGGGACATCAGCGTCTGTTGTACCTGATGGTAGAGTTGTTTGTCTGGGCTCGGCTCCTTGAAACATCGAATTGTTGTGGATGTTCGGAGGAGTGCTACCCCCCAGTTCTCACGACCCCAGCGATATGGATGATGAATTTCCTATTGCGGCAGATTTCGTCTTTGAACGGGTGTGTTGGAATACTCCGGTGGAGGACAACCGTTTAGACGACAGTTTTTTAGCTGTAGTGGTTGATATCTTGGGGCTGGAGATGCTTGTCTTCTTCCCTCTCCCCTCGACGGGGACTTTCTGAGTGGAATTGCAGGAGACAACAGGAGGTGCCTCGTCCTCTGAGCTCAGATGCTGTAGTCTTTGGAAGACTGATGGCCGATCTTCCGTCGCTGCCGCGTTGTTGCAACCGCAATTGATGATGATTTGGGTGCAGTGACGTCCAAGCGAGGACCCTTTGCACGCCGGAGCTCCTTCTCTTTCCTTGCGTTTGTGGAGGATCACCTCACGCAGGTCAGAGGAACCACTTTGTCCTTTTGCCGCCGGGGGCTGGACTCGAGCGGTTCTATACAACTTTCCATCAGAGGCCCGTGTGAAGGTCAACGGGACGCCCCGATAGTCAGAGGTTGGGACAGCTGACTGGGCTTGATAAGCCCGCGCAGTCCTAGACTTCTTCTTTTTTGCACTTGTGGGTGCATAATAAGAAGAGTCTAAGTTGAATACCACAGAGTCTGGCTTATCATCCAGAGAACTGTCAGGATCATGACCGTATGAGAGACGGTCGAAGACTGATCGAGAGGAGCGTGGAACGGACGCTATGCGGCTAGAATTGAGTACCATACAGGCTGTCTGCATGCGGTTGTCTTCTGCTGTCGGATGACTTATTTTTGTGCGGCTAGGAGTCACGACCGTGCAGGCTGGCCGCATGCGGTTGGCAATTGTGGCTGCATGGGTTTTCTGCAAACGATTGACTTCCATAGCCGTATGAGTTTCATCCATGTGGTTGGCAACTGTAGCAGCATAAGCTATGCGGCTGACAGAAATGGCCGCATGAGTTTTCTTCATGCGGCTGGCGGATGTAGCCGCATGAGCTTTCTCCCTGCGGCTAATACCCTTATGCGGCTCTGATCGCATAGAGTTCCTCTTTGCCCCTGTAAGTCCAGCATCATAGTATTTTCTTCTGCCGGACTTGGGGACAGCAGAGTTGTCTACGGTCTGAAGTGGGGCCAAAGGAGAGTCTTGCTCGCCGTCTTGAACAACAGAGGGTATCTCTGCAAGAGCTTCAGTAGGAACGAAGGATCGGGGTCTCCACTCCTTGCGGGCCTTCTTTGTGCGGGCTCGCTTTTGGACCGGGCCAACGCTCTTGTCGGAGAGCATTTCTTCGAACGCCTGTTGGTCGAACCGGGCGACCATCTTTTGTTGCGTGGAGCCAAGCTTGGCTGCATCCGATTGCGTCACCAACTCCTCAGCCGTGGAGACGTTTGTCCCCAGCAGAGTCGCCATCGTGTTTGCCATGAAATATAAAAGAATAGAACAATTATCGGAGGACCGGACTTTTACTTCATGTTACAAACTCGCTTGTACAAAGAAAGCCTAGGGACGAAAACCTAGGTACAGCAGTCTAAGTACAATTGTTTATTTTAGATTCTGGGGGTGACGATAGAGGCTCGGAAAGGCGACGGCAGCCCTGTCTTACTCCTTGGACGATCGGTATGCAGCCTTGGCTCTTGTGAAGAGATGGTTGGCGTTGATGAAGAAATGCTCTTCCTGCTCTCCCTCTATTACTCTTCTGGCTTCTCTATCTCTGTGTACTTTCTCTCTGATTATTGGGGGAGTCTCTCTGTATATCTCTCGCAAGGGAATGGCACCTTGCTTATTTATAGGAGTGGGGGCATCATTAGGGTTTGGATGATTACCCATTCTCAAAGTGGCGGCGGCCTGATGTTTAATCAATCTGGACCATTAGTTTTAAGCGTGAAGGATCTGGGCCATAAATGGGGATAGTATTGAATCCTGTGAATGATTAATGCTGATTGCTTTAAATCTTCATGATTGGTTGTGTCAAGCTTGGATCTCTCACCACGTGTCCCAGTGGCTTGATCATGAATGATATGACCTAATCTCATTAATTATGAGGATAACGTTAAATATGGTCATTGGGATCTGGTAAATCTCTGATTGATTTAAAACTAAGCGTCCCATAATCACCCTGCTACCAGCTATCAAGTCATGGAGGCAATTGAATCTCTGCCACGTATCTTAATGGTGGACTCTGCCAGAGCCGCATGATATCCATGAACCGCATGAGACAGCGTCTCAGTGAGCCGCATAGGTATAGTACTTGAGAGCAGCATGAGATGGCTTCTTGGTGATCCATAGGAAGATGATTCTTGCCAGCCGCATGAAGCTGTTCTTCAATTGAGCCGCATGGGAGTAGCCACGTGGCAATCTCGGATCGTATCAGAGATTTTCTTCCATTTTCGAAGAGCCTGTCATTATGACAGGACCATCATGACACTTCATGTCAGAGCCGTCAGCTGTCAAATCATGGCAGAGCATTGAATAAGGCCATTACTCAATGGCCAGCTGTGTGAAGGGATCCCATGGGGACGCGTGGTGTTGATCGAGCCGCATATCTCTGTTGGTCGTATGTGAGCCGTATGTACTTCTGAACCGCATGCGGCTGGGGGACTCTTTGAACCGTATGGGACTGTCCCTATGTAAGCCGCATGGACTCTCCTGCCCCGAGCCGCATGAGACTGAGAGTCTCTCTGAACCGCATGGGACTGCTCCTGTATGAGCCGCATGGGGTCCTCCTGTTCCGAGCAGCATAGACCATCATTCTGATATTTTCCATGCTTCTACAACGTATTTTATTAAAATATGAAATCTCAACCAAGTGGCACAAAATTATATGGAATAGAAAGATTAGGATGTGTAGAGTATTACCAAAAATATTTGAGAGATCGAAGTACTCCGTAAGTTATCGAAAACTCACCCACAAAAGAATTGGTGAAACCACGTGGGTGGCTAATTGGAGATCAAATTAGAGACGTAGGGCTTCACGTTATTTTTTGTTTCATGATAAAAGGACATAATAAACTATATGAAACCTTGTGTACAAGTCACCATACCTGTTGTGACAAATTCAGCACAAATTTGGTCGACTTCGGGTGCCCTCTACGTCTTGTACCAACCAAACGGGGTTTCGTGGCTCCTCGGGGTGATACTGGGTGTTAGGGTGTGTCCTAGGTTCGAGATGAAGGCGGTAGAAGGGTTGGAGGTGGTCAGGAAGATGAGTTTCTATCGGGTAAAAAAGTATGTGCGAAAATAAGAAATAAAAAGGGAGTTCTCGATTTTGGCAGTTTATATATATGAAAGCTGAACAAAATAAAGGAAGGGCGCAAGTTTACATGAGGAAAAAGGATTTATGAGAGATTTGATTTTAATTTGGTGATATTTGATTGACCAATCGAAAATACACCAAGATATATCTCCTAGGATTTAAATGGAAATCCAAATTAGCAAAGTGGTTATGGGATGTTTTAAATAAAGATTTAAATAAATCTTTTATGCATATAATTGATAAACTTAATCTAATTGATCCTTTTATGTTAATACAACCTAGAATAGGCTTTACAAAATCCTAGTTCTATTAGTTTGGGTCGGTACGATTTATTGAACCGAAATAAGCTCCGAAAGTCTAATAAATGGACTCGTGTATCATATGAAAATAAATAGCACATGGAAACTCAATTGAGTGGGACACTATTGGCATGTGTGTAGTAGACTCGAAATTGGTCAAAACTATATATCAGGTTGAAAAGTTTGGATCAGGTTTTGGTCCCAATTCCAACTAAAAAATACATTAAATTTACGATGAAGGGCAAAAATGACCATTTTGATCCAAAATTGTACATAAAAAATATAATACAAGGGAACATGTTTAAGTGTAACATGATATACCAAAATGAAGGTAGACTCATCTAGAACATGAATGTGGAACTTGTTTCGAGAAATTGGCTAATGCTACGCTTAAAAAATCAAAGCTGCAACAAAGTATTTTTATAATCAAAATTAAATATAAAATATAATTTAATAAAAAATCACGTTAAATAAAATAAAAAATAAAAAATTAGGGTTCTCACAAAAGTTGTAGGGCCTGAATCTCATCATCAATCATTATTTTCATCGCAGACAGATGATTGACGACACCCTGAACCTCGTTCAGATGTGCCACTGGGGCACCCTTCGTGTACTTCAAAGTGATGAGTTGGCGAATAAGAAACGCCTTGTTTCCAGGCATCTTCCTTTTGTACAACAATATAGCTTCTCCCATAATGCTTTTGTCGAACACTTCATGAACACGTGATGAAACACCGAGTCGTCCAACCATTGGCGGATAAACCCAACGGCCTTTCGATCTAGTCATTTCCAGTCTTCAGCAGCTTTGTCCGATGGCTTTGCGTTTGCGCCCTCCAACGGACCATGCATGTCATTGCACCATAGTAGATCCTCCATCCTTGGCTTTCAAATCGCCCAGTTTCTTCTATAAGGATAATCATACCTGTCTTCATCTGCTCCATATATATGGTTGCCCGAACCCCAAAAGCTCTGATACCAGATGTTGGTATCATGCTAGAATGAATGACCCTAACTCTAGTACCAGATGTTGGGAATCGAACATGCCTTACAAGTGCTCCGATATCGTGGTTGAGACGTTGTTGCAGCGAAAACCTAGGCCAACCTACCTGAAATAACCAACCTTCGTCTAACGAATACTAAGAACATATAAAGATAGCTATATGGTTGTGACTATGTCACCTGGACAAATCTCAATCTATAATTCAGATGAAATTATAAGATTGACAAAAAACAATGTTGAACCTTGCGCCCTACTAGGCTCAACCCCTCACAACACTTAAGAAGAAATGAAATAGATTACAATAAAATCACTCACCAACCCGTACCAATGTTTCTAACCGAAGTTGATGACTCTTGATTAGATCATCCTTCCTTCTATATTGTATGACGAAGTCGTAAGATCAAAGTACAAACTTTCTCCTAGATTTCCTGTGGACGAGCACCCTGAATCTCAATTGTGTGCTGTGTTTTGTGCCTCCACCCTCACCCTATATATATATTGGATAAAAAAAAAATCCTATTTTAGGTCATAATAGAATTTCCTAAATAGGAAACCCTAAGATAAGAATCATATTACACCTAAAATAGTCCATCAATATCCTATTTTTGATCATAATAGGATTTTCTAAATATAATACACTTAAATAAGAATCTTATTACATCTAAAATTGTCCAGCACCAATTATGGACGTCCAAATCTAAACAGATAAAATATTTAACCAAATTTTGACTCCACAAATATGTTGTTACCAAATCCAAACTGGACTCCAACAAATGCATCATAGTCAACTACCTTTATGCTCACCATTTTTTCATCATACTTTTTGTTGATGTCGCGACATAGATGGTAGCTTCAGAGAGGTCAGCGACTACATATCAGCGAGATGTCGGCATATGAGACAACAAACTCGATTCATGGTTGCTAAATCGACAACGAGGATGCTTGGATTGAGGAAAAAAATAAGCAGAGTTCAGTTGGGTTAAGTGAAGAAAAGTTAATTGAGGAGAGTAGAGTCAATACATGTAATCTTGTTTGGATTGGAGGGAGAGTTAAGTGGGTATGTTTAATAACTCTTGCTTGAATATGAGGTTTTGAGTGAGAGGATGATTAATAAAAATACAATAGTTACCAACGTAAACCACCAAAATTTTCAAAATTATTTTTTTGGCTTAAATAACATTTTTCGTAGATTTTTTATTTAAAAAAACAATATTTTTATTATATAAATAGCTTTAGTAATGGTTAAGTTTCGTTACGCACAGCGACTTAAATTATGGCATGACTAGTGTAGTCGTGTGCCATGACTAGCATATTAGCTATGGTAGGGGTAGCCTAGCCATATTTATGTTTCTTGTATGAAAATAAGTCAAACTACAGCTTAAACCATATTTTTGGGCTTAATTAATTAATTATAAAGGTTTTTGACTTTTTAGGAGACCCATTTCTACCGAACTAGTACGGACTTGACCCGAACCAAACCCATACCCGACCATTCATGGCAGCCCATGCATGGCATGTATACCCCCATAAATTATATAAGTATTTATTTATTTAAATTTATTAAATTATATTTAAATTTTTTTATCTATTTATTTAAATAGTTTTGTTATAAAGTTTTGGTATAAAAAATAAAACAAACAAAGAGTTTATAATATATATTTCAATATATATATATATATATATATATATATATATATATATATATATATATATATATATATATATATATATATATATATATATATATATATATATATAAAGTAAAAAAGAGGCAAAGATTGAAAATTCTCCCACAGGCGATGGGGAACATCGTGTTAAATCCGAATTTTCTCGGATTCAAATCTCCACTAATATTCAACCAATTTAACCCAATAAAATTCTACTGAATCGCAATCATATTCTCTTCTAGATTAGAATGAAATCTAGCCAAAATATTAATTTAAATCTCTATAAAATTAATTAAAAACTTGAGGATGACCTAGTTATATAAACCAAATATTAAAACCCTATCGTTCTTTTACACTATCGCACTCTTCCTCGTGATCGACCCAGAGCCACTATGCCCTTTTGTACTCCCCCGGCGACCCTGCCCCATTGCACGTCATCGCCGTATGGCCGGCATCGTCGGCCGATACATATTGCAACAGTCACCCAACAGCACAATAGTAATCCCAAATGCCCAATTTCGCAAGTGTGGTTCTTCCTTACCTCGCCATCGATTTTCGAAACAATTGGTTCTTTGTAAACACAACCAATACGTCATTAAACCATGTCAACTAGTTTTTAATCTAGGTTATCACATCACAAGAAATTCGAGTTTGAAATCTAAAAAGAAATTCAGTTTTTAAACCCAAAACATGACAGAAAACCCAATCCCAGGCCTAGTTTTTGAAGGGGATTTTGGACTGGAAACTTAGAATTTTTGAAATCCATCTGAACATATTTGTAGACAACATAACCGACATCGCTACTATGCTTTTAGTTTTTAGAATTATTTATTATTTATTCCTGAAAATTTATTTCAAAAACCTCGAAAAACTGGTTTCAAAAGTAAGAAATTTTCCCGATACTGAGTCCATCACAACAAATCGGGGGACTTGGTTGTGAACTAGTTGCATCAAAAGGTGCGTATAGATTTTGCGGATGTGGGAACTTTGACGGAATTCGAATTGGTTGTGTGTGCGCGATGAATTTGACACGTATCCGTCAAAAATTACCGTATCGACCTTTTTTAAAAATTTCTAATTACTTTGTGCACGCTCGTCACATACGAAACTTGCTCCATTGTATTCGCAGTATTGTGCTGGTCCTGTGGCTCAAGTTTGGTCTGATTCTGAGACAGTTGACTGGATTGCCGTTTCTCAGACCCCACGATCCGATTCAACGGACGTTTTTGTGATCGGTATATCTGAATCCAAATTTGGACATAACATTTGAGTTCGTATTCAAGTGACCGTATGAATCGCCAAAATAAGATTATTAACCTTGTGGTAGATTATCTTGTCTCGATTCGCTTGTCGTAGGTTTTGTTGTTCGAATTACGAGATACAAACTTAATATTCTAATCCTAAAGTTGTATTAAATATTATTAACAAAGAAATAATGATTGCAGGGACTAGTGTGACCTAGTACTAGATGATTAATAAGTGGCTTAGATAACATGGGTAATATGCGACTTAGAATGACCCAACCTCTCTAGGTAGGCATTGATAGTCATATTTGTATTTAGTGAGTAATGCATATTTGTTTGTATTTGCGGTTGATGGATATTGCATGGAGTATGACTCGATGGTTCATGGATATTCAGTTAGACTTTGGTACCGCAATCTCAGCAAAGATTGGACAAACTCTAGGGAAGTATACATTGCCTATTTAATTTACAATGTATACATGTTTTTTTATTTCAGTCATTTATATGTTATTCTGTTGCATGTTTTTCCTGTTATTACCTGCATGATGCCTTGATTATGCATGTCCTGATTATATATGTTCCTGATTACACTTGATCTTGATTAATCATGTGACATGAGAAGTAAGGTATACGAATGAGTGTTGCATTGCATGCTAGGTGACATTACATGTTCTTGTTTAGACATGTTCCTTGTTAGAAGACTGACTAGACTTGTTATGGATGTGAGATGGACAGTAACATTTGGGAGGGAAGGGACGGCTACTACTTGTGCGGGCCATGCAGTGCAGTAATACTATATATATATATATATATATATATATATATATATATAGTATTACTGCACTGTATATATATATATATATATATATATATATATATATATATATATATATATATATATATATGAGAGAGAGGATTCATGTTTCGGATGTTACAGCCTTTTTTAGTTACCGATGAGACTCCGATACAGCGCTACGACCAAATGTATATTCCCGTCATGTTGTCTTTTATTTTAGAGGTGTTGCGCTTGCGAACGTAGTCCATAAATTATCTTTCATATAGGTGGCTAGACATGATTAGTGTTAGTTGTTATTGTGCTTCCTGTTCAGTTCATGTTATAAACTATATTTCATATGGCATGTATATTATGTATTTTGCTATGTCCCTCTGAGGACGTAGTGATCTCTCTAGGGTATTGCTTGTTTCCTTCTAGGTTATTGTTGAGATCTGACATAGGCATATTGGGAGCATTATCCTCGGAATCTTCAGGTATCGCTAGTGATGTCTTCTATCTGCTCTTTCTTATGTAGAAGCATAAATAACGCGCCTCAGAAAGAAGAGTGACCCTGTATAGGACCGTTGAGCACCTCTAGAGGGGGGTGAATAGAGTGAGTACGAGTGCAGCAAAAAATAATCACCAATTTAAAAATATAAACAGATAACTATAGCAGTGAATAAGAGACAGTAAATAAATATAGCAAGAGATAGAGAGATCAAACTCAGTGACACAGCGATGTATACTGGTATCCCTCTAAGAGGACTAATCCAGTCTCGAGTACTCTTGCTCGATGTTAATCCACTAAGGCACAAGCTAATTGAGAGCTTGCAGTCTCTTAGAACACCGTGCTTGGTGACAAAAGAACGACCAACTTCACAACACCGTGCTTGGTGACGAGCGCACGACCTGCTCTACAACAAAGATAGTTTCTGTACTTTGAATAACCTCTTTACAACTCTTGAGAACCAAAAGACTCTAGATCAAATAGATAGTACTGTATTTTGGCCAAGAGAAGTGTAGGTGTAATATAAAAACTTTTGATCAGATGAAAACACTTATTGAAGAGAGAAGAGAAGATGAAATTGATTGAGTGATTTGGAATGATAAATTCTTTTCTATTTATAGGTGTTTTCGAGGACCGAATTCGGATAGAATTCGGGAAGAGTTCTGATGAAAAGATTTCGGAAACGAACGTTGCATGCAGATTTGGAGGCAACAAATATTTAAATTTAAACTGACCGAACTCGGTCAGAGTTCGGACCGAACTCGGGCCGAACTCAGTTTGAGTTATGTCTCAGTAAAAATGTAAGACATTTGTCATATTCTATTGCATAATGGAAATAAAATTTTGGTAGGTGGAATATGGATAGGTAGGCTGTATAAGAAAGTGGACTATGATTAACCTAAGCCAGTATTATCCAGTCGATCTTACAATTTATATCCTAGACTCAATAAAGATAAACTACATAATAAATTGTAAAATGACTCGGACTAGATTTCAATGAAAATAAGCTTCAGAATGATAATTCACATGCTTGCTGATGTAGTAGTACGCTTTTTGATATTGATTTCACAAGACCTGAAATGATTAGCAGCTGTTCGTATATTTTTTGTATGGACTTAAGTCTATGTCGATTATTAAAATCGGGTGTGGCCACGAAATGGGCCAACAATCTCCCCCATTTTGATAATTGACAAACTTGAGTCTATACTAAAATATATCTAAATAGAACAAATAAAAATAACTGAAAAAAATGGTTTTGGTATTCTTTCTTTGGATTGTTGATTTTGGTATTGCGCTCTTTCTCCCCCTTGGTCAATAAAAAAATAGTTTTGACTCCCCGTAATGTGTGAAGCCAACAATGTTCATCAAACAGACAAAGTAATACCAGAGAGAAAATCACAAATAACAACATTGCCACAACTAATAAGTGCATAAAAGAAATATCTAGTAGTGGAATACTGAAATGTCATACTAAAAGAAAGATACAACCATCACAAATATCACAAAGTGCTAATAAATGTCTAACTATAAAGTTTAGACATAAAAAAAACCTACATAAGATCATCATATATCAGACTCTATCCAAAATCCACTAGCTCAAGTCCTCATCACATCGGAGTGTCGTCACTGCTAGGAGCATCCGGTCGAAAATATACAGGAGTAGAATCGAAGTGAGGAAATGTCATCTCATTGTCCAACCGGGGTCCAGGGAAGCTGGGGTGATAAAGTATGGTAACTGGATGTGAGGGGTCATAAGAGAGACTCCAGTGAAGATCAGCAATGCTGTTTCGCAACACCTGAGCCTGGGTGATATGGCGGAACTCTGAATCAAGATAGCCTTGATGTCGTTGCACTGAGAGGGCAACGAAATTATCAAAGCGCGGATAGAAGCCAGGGTCAAAACCCAGAGTAGGGGCTGGAGCAGCACCAGGAGGAGAAGCCTCGGGGTCAGCATCATGAATAGGCTAAGCACCAGGAGGCAAATGAGGAGTAAGATATAACCTAGACCTACTGAGCTCAAAGGCAATGGATGAGTAAGGACAGGTTTGAAGATCGATTTTAAACCTCCTAAAGATAGAAGACAAATGCATAGGGTAGACAAGGTTGTGTCCTGCATTTCTGCAGTTAAGCATCCATGCCATCATAGTCTTAGGAACAGAAAATGGAAAGCCAAAGTGAATGTGGTACATGGCTGAAAATTCCAGGAAGGTAATCGCATCAGGGGATCCCTTCTTTGGAAGAAGAACAGAGAATACAAACCTATGGAGTTCATAGAAGGTTTGATTTAGATGCTTGGTATAAACTCTTCTAGGAACAGGTTTAGGATGGCACAAAAGTTCTTTGAAAGAATCAAAGGTGACACCTTCAGCGAATTGAATATGATGAATGTCCACTAAAGCTTCACCTACATCAGGAACATAAAAATATTAACTGATGTCGGTGGCATTGAACTCTAGTTCTTGCCCAGCAACACATGAGTAGAAGTTGATGTTATCTTTTACTTGCAGATTGCAATAAAACATACGGACAACATTATCATAAATATTCTCAGCGACTTCAAAAAATCAGGAAAGCCGAGACGGTTGAAAGTGGAAGCATATTCAGAAAAGATGGTAAAGTTAACACGTGCTCCAGCACAAATTATACGACCAGAAAATGAGTCAAACCAAAGGTCAAAAAATTCCCTATCGGGAAAGAGACCGGAATAGTAATCATCAGATCCCGTAGGTCGAGCTGGACTAAAAACATTAGTAGGAACATAGTCAGAGGAGGATGATCCTGTTTGTGAGTAATAAACCTTTCTCTTTTGGTGTTTAGGTGCCATGGATGAGAAGGAAAAGGAATACCTTCGAAGAAGAGGAAAATGGTGGAGAGGATGGCCCACTAGACTCCTGAGAAAGCTCGAAAGGAAGGAGGAAGGGAAGTTCTTTGGAGTATTGGTAGGTAATTCTCGGTAGAAGGATAAAAAAGTGAAAGGAAGGAGTGGAATATATAGAGCTAGGGCCGGCTGTTCGGTTCTGAAATCCGTACAGCGCCGATCGAATTCGGTCCAAACTCGGTCAGAGTTCGGTTCGAGTTCAGCTGCTTGTATTTCCAATGTCATAAATATAGTATTTGTTTAAAAATTTGAATTTATAACTGTTATACTTCTTCATTTAATAACTTATATTACTTTGGTTTAGCTGTAGGGGCTGGATCCCAGCTAGCGGTAGTCCGAAGACTAGTGCACCATGTCGCTTCAGGCTATTTATACCTGTATGACAGAAGGACCCTTTCAGTTTGTACCTAAAATAATTTCTGTTAAATAAATTACAAAGTTTCGAGTTATAAAAATAAATTTAATAAACATACTACATTATGAATCTGAAAATTCAAGTATGCCGAGCTCTCACCGCATAACATTAAATCGGTCTTCAGCTAGTGGATTTGTGAAAATGTCTGCTAGTTGATGATCTGTGTCAATAAACTCTAGGCAGATGTCCCTGTGTTGTTGGTGATCACGTAAAAAGTGATGACGAATTTTAATATGTTTTGTGCGTGAGTGACATACAGGGTTCTTAGTCTGGTTAATAATGCTAGTGTTATCACAGTAAATGGGAATCTTAGTGTAGTACAGATTGTAGTCTTCTAGGGTTTGCTTCATCCACAAAATTTAAACACAGCAACGTCCTACGACGATATACTCAGCCTCAGTAGTTGATAATGCTACATAATTTTTTTATTGCTAAACCAAGAGACTAAGGTCTTTCCTAGGAAATGACACGTACTGCTGGTACTTTTACGGTCTACTTTGCATCCTGCAAATTCTGCATTCGAGTAACCTATCAGGTCAAAGGATTTGGTTTTGGGATACCACAAGCCGACTATAGAAGTTCCCTTAAGGTATCGGAAGATACGCTTAACGGCACTTAGGTGTGATTCCTTAGGATTTGTCTAGTATCGTGTACAAATGCAAATACTGAACATAATATCAAGGCGACTAGCAGTTAAATATAATAAGCTACCAATCATATCTCGATACTTACGCTGGTCGACAGGTTTGCCACTTTCATCAATGTCAAGCTTTGTAGATGTAGCTATTGGAGTTCCGATAGGCTTTACATTATCGAAGTCATACTTTTTCATTATGTCCTTCGTATATTTGGCTTGATTGATTTATGTTCCCTTTGAATGTTGTTTGATCGAGAGTCCTAGGATGAAGTTCAGCTCTCTCATCATACTCATCTCAAAGTCACTCTCCATACACTTAGCAAACTTTTGACAAAGTTTTTCATTAGTAGAACCAAATATAATGTCATCAACGTATATTTGCATAAGAAGAATGTCATCATCTAAAGATTTGATAAACAAAGTTGTATCACCTCTTCCTTTCGAAAAGTCATTATCAAGTAAGAAGGTACTTAGGCATTCATACCAAGCATGAGGTGCCTGTTTGAGTCCATAGAGTACTTTCTTAAGCTTGAAGACATGATTAGATTTTTGAAAATCTTCAAAGCCTGGGGGTTGTTTCACAAAACTTCTTCTTTTAGAAATTTGTTCAAAAATGTACTTTTCACGTCAATTTGAAATAATTTAAAATCATTAAACATACAAATGCACAAAACATGCGGATAGCTTCTAGTCTAGCAACATGAGCATATGTCTCGTCATAATCAATTCTTTCTTCTTAATTATAACCTTGTGCCACTAGATGTGCTTTGTTGCGTAGAACTTGTCCATCTTTACTTAGTTTATTTCGGAATACCCATTTGGTACCAATTATCAATTGACCAATAGGTTTAGGAACGAGTTCCCAATCTTGGTTTCTCTTAAATTGATTAAGTTCCTCTTGCATGGCATTAATCCAAAACTTATCATTAAAGGCATATTCTATATTCTTAGGTTCTATTTGAGAAATGAAAGCTATATTTGTTGCTATTTCAAAAACTCTAAGAGAGGAGCGTGTACTTACACCTTTTGATACATTACCTATAATGAGTGTCTCTAGATGATCTGGTAAGAACTTCAATGATTCAAATTTATGAGTTAGATCTTCTACAGGACACTTATCGGTTTTTGCTTGTACACCTTCATCATTATTGTCGCTAGATCTGTGACTATTGAGCTCATTAAAAGTAACTTTAATAGATTTTTCAACAATCATAGATCTTTTGTTGAAAATTCTACCCTTAATCTTAGCAGTATATCCGAGAAATATCCCTTCATCTGCTTTAGAGTCGAACTTACCCAAGTTGTCCTTGGTGTTGAGGATAAAACAACAACATCCAAAAACTTTGAAATAAGAAATGTTTGTAATCCTTCCGAACCAAAGTTTATAAGGTGTTTTCTTCGAGATGGGTCGAATTAACACCCTATTTAAAATATGATAGGTTGTACTAACAATTCTACCCAAAAATATTTACGAAGATTATGCTGATTCAGCAAGACTCTAGCCATCTTGCTTAGAGTACGGTTTTTTCCGCTCCACAATACCATTCTGTTGAGGAGTTCTAGGATAAAAAAATTTATGGTAGTATCCACTATCATCACAAAACTTTTTGAAATCAGTATTTACGAATTCGCCACCATGGTCACTTCGGATACGAGTAATCATGAAGCCTTTTTCGTTTTGTACCTTTTTACAAAATAACTGAAATTCAAAAATAGTATCACTTTTGTTTGATCAAAAGTAAACCCAAGTAAAACGAGAGAAATCATCAACAACAACAAATGCGTAAAGCTTACCGCCAAGACTAGCGACTCTACTAGGACCAAATAAATCCATATGCATCAACTGCAAAGGTCTAGAAGTACTTACAACGTTGATGGATTTAAATGTAGACCTATATACTTTGATCTTTTTACTGTCAGTACATACCATATCTCTCTTGAATGGAATCTTAGGGAGTCCTTTTACCAGCTTCTTAGTGATCAATCGTGAGATAGTGTCCATATTAGCAAGTCCTAGTCTCATATGCCATAGCCAGCTTTCATCTAGATTAGCTACTAGGCATCTTCCTGCATTATTAGTACTCTCCATAAAGAAAACATAAATATTGTCTTCTCTAATCCCTTCATATACGGGATTACCAGATGACATATCATATATGGTATATTTGTCTTTTACAAAGTTGATACCATAACCATTATCAGCCAAATAACTTATGCTTAATAGGTTATGGTTCAGTTCTGTAACTAGACAAACGTTTTTTATTATAGGATAAAAAGATATACCAACAGCGCCATTTCCAATGATATCACCTCTCAGATTATTTTTGAAGAAGACGTATCCTTTTTTCTTCATCGATAGCGTGGCGAACAAAGATACATCACCAGTTATGTGCCACGAATATCCGCTATCGAAAATCCACTTACTTTTAGCATGAAAGAGTTGAGGGTCCACCTATAAAACCAGTAGATGAATCCTTTGGTACCTATTTACTGAAGGGTCCATATTGATTAATCTTTGGTCTCCAAAATAATGTGTGATTGTCAACAAGTTTTCTTGCTAAACAATATTGTGATATGTGTCCATGAGTACCACAAACAAGTGAGTTTTGAAATAGAGTTAGTAGAATCTGTGTTGACATGCCTATTTGGTTTCTTTGAAAACCTATAAGTGAAAGTATGGTGATAATCATGTTTATTTCGTACTTTCTGAGTTTTAGTCCTCTTAGGTGTATGCTTAGCATTAGGACTAAAATTAGGCTGTGTCACAAGTATTGCCAGTTTGCCTAACTTGATTTCTAACTTTTTAGAAACCGCAAAAGACTCTTCATATTTAGCAGTCATATCTAAGAGTCTTTGTTCTGTGACTAAGTTTTTCTTCTTCTTTATGTCATATAACTCCTATATTTTGTAATGGTCACTTTCTTTCTTATCAACTTTGAGGATAACCTTACGATAGTCTACTTTAAGCTTGGCTATCTCTTCCGTGTTACCGGTAGTAGACGTCTCTTTAATGTCTTCAATAAGACTAGACAGTCTAGCTATCTCGGTTGTGTATGCCTTAATCTCTTTTCGAGATTGCTTATACTTGTCAAGCACATTTTTGTGTTCTTTAAGTAGTTCGCTGAAGGCATTTTCTAATTCATCGAAAGTAAAATTGTCTTACAAAGGCTTTGAGGATACCTTATCAAAAGCCATAAGATAGACATTGGCATTTTCGCAGGGTCTGTCTTCTTCCTCTGTATCACTGGCATCACTTTCATGCCAGATACTGGTATTTGCATACTTTTGACTAGTTGTTGCTTTTCTGCTTGATCTTGATCTATCGTATGGACTGCTTTTCTTCGAAGTTGGACAGTCCTTCTTCATATGCCCTGATTTCTTACATCCAAAGCATATTGTTTCATCTTCATTGCTTTATTTGATATCTCTCTTTCTTCTGTTTGATTTCTTAAACTTTAGGAATTTTCTGAAGTTCTTCACTAGTATGGCTTGTTAATCACCACTTGATGATTCTTCCTCAGAATCATTGCATGTAGATTTTCTGGCTTGAGCTTTAAAGGTGATAGATTTTTCCTTTGGGGCTGCTTCTTCAAACTTTTGCAAATCAAGCTCATGGGTCATGAGCTTGCCCATCAGTATTTCTAGAGACATGGTGGTGAGATCGTTTCCTTTAATGGTTGCTGTTGACTTTGGGTTCGAGTTCTTGGTTAGAGCCCGTAGCACTTTTCTGATCTTCTCGTTATTACTATAATCCTTAAATAGAGATTGCAAAGGATTAGTATTATCAAGGAAAGAGTGAACATCTGTGTAATTGACTCACCGAATTTTATTTTAAAATATTTATATTTCTGTGTTAGTCTCCTGATTTTGGATTCCTTCACTTGGGAAGTACCTTCATGAGTTACCTCAAGAAGTTTTCAAATATCATGAGACGTCTTACAGGTTGAAACTCTGTTGAACTCCGTTTTGTCAATTGCAGAGAGGAGACGTCGACGAGGTGGGGTGAAAGGAGCATGTAATCGTCGGGAGGAGAGGATCCGAGGGGAGAAGGGGGGATGGAAACATCATTATATATATATATATATATATATATATATATATATATATATATATATATATATTATTCAAAAAATAATTACTTAGCCTATTAACATAAAATAGAATATATATATATATATATATATATATATATATATATATATACCCCTACAAGGACATATCTGGACGTACTGCCTATCTACCTGGGTTTAGGTTTGGTTTGTGTTAAGTCCGGGCTAATGTGGTACAACCGAGTTTCCTATAAAGTCAATATTCTCAATAATAAATAACTAAACCGTTTAGAGGGGTTAAGTCACAACTTTGACTAGTTTTCCTAGTTAGAACACACTTATCGTTCGGCCATCCCTATATTGGCTAGCACACTAGTCAAAACACACAACTACACCATCCCTATATCTGGCACTCCAAAACTTAACAATGACTACGGCCACGTATCATAATAACTATTTAATTCAAATATTTATAAATTCCAAAAAAATACCATTTAATTCAAATAAATAATAAAAAATATTTTAAAATTTTTGGGAAGAGGGGTTACATGCCCACGTCTCATTAAAGCCGTATGATAATCACGCCTCGCCTAGGCATCATGTCATCCATGCCCTCGAGCCTTGGTCAGAATGCCTCGATGTTTGTGTAAAAAGCGGCCAAGGCACAGAGACCAAAATCATGATTATTTAGGCTACTCTCGCCTCGCTAAAGGTGTACCCCTCCTCCTACTCGTGCCTCACTTGTACAGGTGCACCTAATCCCTTGCATCCCCACCTACGCCTCTTAGTTGCTCTCCCCGAGGCTGTATTTAATGAGCTTAAATCCTCTCGAGACTTCGACTCGACGCTTCGATTATCGTGCAGAGAATGAGCACAAAAGTCAAATTTCATTCTACCTGGATACAATATAGACATGCGCGTATCACCTGATTAAATTTAGGCACGTTATGCCTGATCAAACTCAGGCATATGTCGCCCTGAGTCTCCCCCAAGTATATATACTTCTACCCCTATGCCTATAGTTCTCTTCTAATATGAACAACACACCT
The DNA here is from genome assembly GCA_029216955.1 of Iris pallida. Classification (NCBI taxonomy): domain Eukaryota; kingdom Viridiplantae; phylum Streptophyta; class Magnoliopsida; order Asparagales; family Iridaceae; genus Iris; species Iris pallida. The sequence goes on from JANAVB010011598.1 coordinate 1,699,772, forward strand.
CCTAGGATAGTGATCCCTAGGCGTGGGTGTCTTAATGGAAGCAGTAGAACTACGCATGTACCACCTATCGAAGACATAGTCACGCCAGAGAACGGGTTTAGAAAAATTTTAGATCATCTCCAACAACAAAATCCTAACCATCTGCTACATGGCAATCAGCCATACCCCATACCAGTGAAGTGTGCGCATGCTTATAAATGACTACTATTTAGGAGTGCCATGTGGTAGACAAAAACCAATGTGCCTATTTGCTTCTAGGCGTGTGTACTCATCTTCCCCTCAGCTATAAATAGGAGGACTCTCTTCCATTCAAACCCCTCCCCTCGGGTTCTTCCCATTTCCTCAAGAGTTTCTGAGCATTCCAAGGAGAGTTCTTACTGCTCCCCCTTAGTCAGTGAAGCTAGGCCTGGCAGTTCTTCCTCATTGTCAGATCGTCAACAGAGTAAAGAATCAACCCTCCATCATCACAACCCAAATAAAAAATAAAATGTAATTGGGAAATTCTTGTTCAGGAGTTCCCACTTGTATTCTCGTTTGCAACATTTGAAGCTCTCCTCTAAAGCACCACAAAGAGATACAAACAACATGGTGACTCTGCTGGAGACGACCTTCTCCTTCAACGAGAAGGCTGTGATGCAATCTGACACGGCCATGCTCGGAACCAGTGCGAAGATATTGGTCGTTAAGTTCGACCAATCAACCTTTAAGTAAATGCTCTCTAGGGATAGTGCAGGTCCTTCTCCTAGGCTGTCGAAGCCTAAGAAAATGAAGAAGGCGTGGGTGCCTAAGGCTCGTATAGCCTACCCACAACATGTTAAAGAAGAGCAACATGCGCCAGTACAACTTTTGCCTGGTGTGCCGACAGTGTCACTCTCCGTTCTTTCTTATACGTGTGACTGGGAAGTATGATGCTCGTTCCCAGAGAAAATGCTACGAAGGGAACACACGCCTGCCAATAGGCACAGGAATAATTTGAACCAAGGCAAATTTAAAGCGTTGGACCATTTGGGTGACTATGCGCCACAAGCACATGAAAGAGCTCACGACGAAGGCTATGCATGTTGCAGCTCAAATCGGTGCGAGCTATACGTGCAACGCATGCCATATCAGTCACGTCAGTAATTGCCAAGAGATGCGCGTCTCTAACTGTGACGCGCGTGCCCGATGGAAAACTTTATAGGTCCTGCCCGTGTGCCCTCGTGCCAGGACTGGACCAATCTCCAGAATCCTCCAAATACCTAAATGTGTTCAATTCATAGGAACTGGGTTAGATGTACTCCTACTTATATGCCACAGCACTCGGTTTACCCGGGGGCTTGAAGAGGGCATAAAAGTGAATCTTCCTTCTCATGATCAATGTCACGTGATTAATCACAAACGCAGAGTAAAAGGAACAACTGTAGATACTGTACATGAAACACCATTAGTTGGGCACATGTGTGCTAGTATAGTCATCAACTGCTGCTATGCAAAATCAGCAACAGTCCCAAAAAGACAATCTGTGTTTCAACAGCTACAGTCAACTACATCTGGCCGACAGTGTCTAACGAACGAATATGATCAGACGACGAGGAGGAGCCACTCTTCACCTTATGCCATGCAAGGAATTCCCCTTTGGACAAAAAAACTACAATCCTTCGGTCAGTATGTCGAAGAACCGACTCAAGGGCAGTATGTTGGTTGTGTCCAACATCGGGGTGTTCTAGAGCACCCGGTCCAAATCCAAACTCTTGTCTAAACCCTCAAAAGTTGGGGTAGTCAGTATCCATACATGATACTGACCGAGTTAGGGGTACCGCCCCACAGCACACTCAAGATGCAACGGGTAGCCAACTCTCGATACTGTACCATAACCCTATGATTCAAAGGGAGAGTGATTCCAACATAACCGAGGGGGAAGGTGTCGGGGATACCCATCCCCAGTATACCTACAGAGCCTCCGGGACTGACGACGATCGGGACCTCGATCTTTGTGACTACTCCCAGATGATTGCTTATACTGCCGACAACGAAGCATGGGAGTCAGGGACAGACAGCAAGCAGTCCTCTCATACCCATGTCATATCGTCACACATGGCGAGTGATGAATAAAGATCCCAAGATAGTCGACGCTTCGACATAATTGAAGAAATCATATATTCCATGAACGACAGTCTGGCATTCCTAACAAAGACCGTCATCGAGCTAAAAGCTGCCCAGACTTTGTCACAACCGCAGGATCAAGCTCCGAAGCCGAGTAATAATGGATAATCTAATGCCCCCAATCACCCGACTACAAGTTATCATGCGGCATTATCGCCCGCGGCCAGTAACCATACATTACCGTAAGCATCTACGCCAACGACATCGGAAGAAGTTCTCGAAGTCATCCAAGATCTCTAAGCCCGAGCTGATGCTAAAGATAAACAAAAATCTCGACGGAAGCTGGGGCTCAGTCTACCTTTTTTCGTTGAATGGAGTAAGGTGGTCTACCCTTCTAAATACAAGCCTTTGTCCATTATTCTCTTCGATGGGGAAGGATCTTCCCGTTAACATCTGAATCATTTTAGAACTAGGATAGGGCATCTACCAAATGTCACGACCTGTACCCGCTTTTCAGGACACGAGTACGTATCCAAATCCAGTCTGTACTGTAGCATCGGCGGTAGTATGCTGTCTAGGTCTCAATGCCAATCTCAAATACAACAAAAAAATCTAATTGTACATTCATAATAACTATTTTATTTATAAATCCAATAATACAACAAAATGATTTTTTTGGGAAATAATCTACTAAACATTTAAATAAAAGAAACTAACTAATCTATCCAGAATATAAAATCGGCCTCCAATATCTCTATCTCCTCCATATGGTCCATAGCACAAAAGTAGGAAGCATGCCAAAACACCTATAACTATCCAGTCAGGAAATGAATAAAGTACAACCCTATTGCATTTATGTAACTTAATACAAAATAAAGCTAGACAATAGAGAAGAAATGTAACAGTAAAGGAACATGTGTATGAATTAGAAATGATAACATGTGCAAGAAACTACTGACAGGAACATGTATGAATAAGGCAACTGGAATATGAATATGAACAAGTAGAACTAATCAAACAGTGCTTTGAAATACCTATCGAAACGTGAACCGTTGGGCTAATACGGCACATCAAACGATGGCTATCATTAAATTTTGGTATGGCTAACCCATACATGAGGAGTATGACTTAGCTATCATTCATTAAACATTCATTGGGGTTTGTTCATATATCTACTAGTATTTTCCCTCCCGATACTAAACAGTCAATAATCAAGCAATGATACAATCAAACCTATCGTGTCACAATTTGGATACTCAATAAAATACAGTAAAAGATAGCATTATAAAGTAAGAAGCACATAAAGCAATAGTGTACTTGCCTCAAGTTACATTGCAATTGTTATATGACTTGATCACGTTGGCACAAGGTAGTTGTGGATATCATAATTATGTAAGATGGTCTCTAATGATGGAAAAGACCGTGCCATTAGGTCCGTGATGGTCCGATTAGCCTAGGGTCAATATGAAGTAGTTAGAAACACAAAAAATAGAAACGTATGACTAGTCGCGATTAAGATAAAAATCGAAGAGAATTTGGTATATATATATATATATATATATATATATATATATATATATATATATATATATATATATATTATATATATATATATATATATATATATATATATATATATATATATATATATATATATATCTATATATATATCTATATCTATATATATATATATATTATATATATATATATATATATATATATATATATATATATATATAAATATATATATATATATATAAGTTATTTGAAAATATTTATTACCATTTAAAATATTTATTAAACCCTTATAAAGTATTTATATATATTAGAAATTATTTATGGTATACAAACTATATATTTTTATTGGTCAAAAATACCTTTAGATATTACTTATTAATGATTTGTATTAGTGTCAATAGTTGGTGAAACCTTAGAACTACGTTGGTTAGATGTTAACCGTGACCATAGAAACTAGGTTAGAGAGATTAGACAACTTTAGTTGGGTTCTAAAGTAGCTAGAATATCATTTAGAACCTATTAGTGACTTAAAACATATGCCACTTTGGGCCTTTCCCATAAGGGGCCTTAAAATGACAATTACGAAGCCTTTTAGGCATTTTCATCCAAACCAAAACCAAGGGCAGCTCATGGCTGGCCATAAGAGAACCTCTTATTCCTATTTACAGCCTCCATAGCCTCCTTCCCTCTTTCATTACAAACCCTAACGCTAATTTGTGTTCTTCCCCAAATTACCTCCAACATCCAAATTCATCCAAACGAATTGCAATCTCTTCCACTTGAAGAGTGGAAGCCTCTATTGCCTAGATTGGGAGCATTTGGAGCAATTTGACCATTGGATCTTGGTGGAGATCTAGATCTAGAAGCTTTTATTGAGATTCCAACTCTCAATTGGTAAGAGCCCTCTAAACCCTTCAAATTTCACATTCATTGATATAGATGCATTTATTTAGGGTCCCTCTTTCATTAGGAAGGAGTTTGGTCATTTTAGATTTGTTTGATGTGTGTATCACGGGAGTATCGGATACGCACACCAAGTATTCGATGAAATGACCCTTAGGGCTTTGAATGATTAGGTTTCAGTTTTAACTTGGTTTCTATATTTTTTATAATATGTGATAGCATGGTAGGATGTAAACTTGGGGTTTTGGAGGGTTTGATAGGTTATTTAGGAGATGGGGGCTAGGGTACTTGGTGTTGTTCACTATTGTTGTTATCCTACTTGTTCTGTCATTTCCATTCACTAAGAGTATTGATCATTCCCTTGAATGTTCAAGTCCTTGTTAGATTTGTGAACTGAGTTTGGTTTTTATATGATATATGTGTGCATGACAGTAGCTCGAAGGTTGTGTATAAGGTATTTGATAGAGTGTTAGCACAGGTATATATGAGTTAGTGTCCAGATTAGGAGAGGGTTAGTAACATGGGAACTTTAGGTTGTTAGAGAGATAGTTGTGCAGATTTGTAGTCCATGTAGGTGCTCCTGCATCAAACAGCAGTAGATTGTTGGTATCCTACATGGGCACACAACAGACTGGTTCAAGGTTGAGGTATCGAGAAGGGTCTTCCCAGGGTATCATTAGTATACCAAGGTGGATATGTGTATCAGTAGATATTGGGAGATAGGTTCTGGAAGTATCAGTAAGTGATATTGTTAGTATACTATAGATTGAGATGTTAAAATGTAAATTCAGAGATTCTGTATCAGACCTGGATGTCAAATTCCTTTTTCATTTAGAGTATCAAATGCATCCTTGTCCAGGTACCACTATGTATCGAGGAGAAGTTGGAGAGATGGACTCGAGTGAGGTATATCCTTGGTTCAGTCTCCCATTACCCCAAATACATGTCACTTGAAGTTCATTTTTGGAACTAAACTCAAACCCTATTCACTTATTCAATCATAATACTCCTTAGATGTTCTGTTAACCTCTTTTGATTTGGCATTAGAGTAGGTAGCATATTTCTCTTTAGACTTAAACCCAGATGTTGAACACCTGTCTGCATATAGGTCATTTGCAGTGGAGTATCAGATAAGTATATATTATATTGTCTTTCATCCATTCAAGACCAACCCTTCGTAATCCCCTGCACCCTTAGAATCTGTAGTAATGATCATGTATCTATATTAGCACTGTTCACTGCTTTGGGCTCCTTCATATTGGTCAGAATGTATTGTTCAATCGATACCTGGACTTGAGGTATCAACCTATATACAGGATTTTCCTTACATATGTTCAGTCATATTCACCCCTTGTATATGTGTTCTACATCCCTTGTTCAGACTTGCACAGGTGAGGCATAAGTTTACTTCATGTTATGCATTTATTTGATGTCCTGCTATTTCTTGATCTGCCCTTGAGTTTATATTCAGTAATACTGAACATCTTTATCTTTTCTGCCCCTTTGAGGAGGGCCTCAAGTCATCCATATGTCCATCTATTTTGCTCTCGACTACAAGAGCTCTGTGACCATTGCAACCAAGTTTTGTCCTGCAACTGCCATCATCAAGATATTTTTCACTGCTTGTATTTAACCACTGTACAGTGATACCTTCACCCCATTCTCAAATCTACTACACCAATGTTTTACTGCATATAGGAACCACTGCCAGTCATAATTGATTTTACTGCACATATTTTCATCACTACATATCCTTCACTATATTACACTACAACATGTGTACCATTGCACATTACCTGTGGTACATTGTACTTTAACTTTAGCTTACTACATTCACCACTGAAATGCCTGCAAACATCCGCTTTTACTATATTCACTCTATGTTCAATGTATACATCCTTATCTGCATTCTAGTGTTCTGTATTCCTTATTGTAGTTCACTACAATGCAGATCATTCCTTGCTTAGCCACTTATCCAATTTTTCCCCTTAACCTCATTCTCTGTTAGTGTGTTACCCATCTCAGTAGGAGGCTAGCAGCAGGGCACTGTCTCCTTGATAGAGAATACTCATGGGCCAGGGTTGGATGCCAATACTATGAGTGTTAGGTTGGTTTGAATGTTGAACTCTTAATTTGAGTCAGAGAGTGACTATTACTTATATGTTAAGTATTGATATATATGTATATATGATGTGTCTCTGTAACACCCAGTTTTCCAGATGAGGGTAATTTTGAAATTTTGTAATTATAATTATTATTTATTGATAATTATTTTATATTATGATTTTTTGTGATTTTTAATCATTTTTAAACTATTTAAAATTAAGACTTGTGATTTTGACATTTTACTATTGTTTGGTTTTAATTTCGAGGAATTTGTCACCCCCAGTTTTCAGGAACAGGGGTATTTTTGTCATTTTATATTTTTGAAATATTTTTGAAATTTATTTTATTATTTATGATATTGTTTTGGGATTATTTGAGTCGGGTTCGAATTTCAGCTCAATCCGACTTAAAACGGGGACCCGGGGGTAGTGTTGACTCTAGTGGGACCTACACACTAGTTAGGCATGGCCCACATGATATTAATTTTAGTCCACATGATAGAAATATTTTAGTTAGATGTTAGACTAATTATTATGGATAAGGTTAGTGTGATTAGAGACTTTAGAATGACTAATTTAGCCCCAACCAATTAGCCCTTTCCTAATACTCATAGAATAGGTTAGTGGGGGCATTTTGGACCTTAACATAATAGGACAAATAGCCCCATATGGCCAGCCACTTTGGGAGAGGATAGGCTCAAGTTCATTTCATTATTCTCATCCACACTCTCTCTCTTGTTCTTCCCCAAATTCCTAGAGAGCAATCCCTAGCAATTTCTCCCCCAAATCCTTCCATTTTACCACCAAATCTTCTTCTTTCCTTCTCCATTCTAGCCAAGGAGGAAGCTACCCAAGTTTGGGAGGATTCGGAGCTCGTTCGTGTCCTTTTGGAATCTCTACGTGTCGGTGTTGCTCCGGGAAGGCTTTTCTTCGATTCGATCTACCGGGAGGTATAAATCCCTTCTCCTTTTCATTTCCTCATGCATATAGGTCTATTTTGAACCCATAGGAATGACCCCCATGGTTGTATCTCCATTTGTGTCCATTTCGTGTCCATTTGGAGGTCATAGGAGTGTCCTTTGTGTTGTGGTTGTGTCCATGTGGGAAAATCCCAAATTTGGACACACTATGTGTTGTTATGTATGAATGAATTATTACATGTTTAATCTCATATTTTTGTATTGGAGATGTGTTCTATAGTGTCTCATATATATATTAGTGTAGAGAGTGAGTTCTTGATATATTATGTTATATACTTGTGTTCTTTTGTCTCAAACTACCTAAATCCGTCATGATTTTTATCCACGTTTTTAATTTCAGCCCTAACTTAGAAATGTCATAACTTCTAGCTCAAAGTTCGGTTTAATCTTCCATTTTTTTAAAAGAAGCGTATTGAAGTTAGCTTTCCAAAAATATGTATTAATAGGCCTAATTCTTTCTGTAACTTTCTGGAGAATTATTTGAGTGTCAGCTGTACGAAAGACAAACGCGTTCTCGGTGTTTCCGCGATTTCGGGAGTTTTCGGAAACGAAAATACGATCCGTTTGAAGTTTCGGAAAGCTAACACATAGATATATAACATACTTTAATCCTAAATTTTAATTCATGTTGAGATAGTACAGTATTGATTATTTGTAGGAGTTACTATTCGGCATATGCATCTTGTGCACCCTTGTGTGTAATATAATATTCTATTTGATTTTAACCCATGTTAATGTATATACATTATGTAATTAAATAGAGAATGCAAGCATGAGTAAATTGTTAAATAAATAATGTATGAGGTGTAAGTATCCTATCTAATGTAAGCATGTATAAGTATGGCTTGTGATGAATATGTAGGTTCCATAGTTTGTAATGTATTGTGCATATAGTGGTGCAAGAGAATAAATGAATGATGAATGAATGCAAGCATGAACGTAATGTAATAATAGATGTAATGCATGATATGTTAGATGAATGAAATGATATATATATGATATATATCCTCTTTACATTAATGTATATATATGGTTGAATGCAAGCATATAGGAATACAATTAATATAATGTTAACCTTCAACCCCTTAATTCGAAATGTTAGTTAATTTCAGTATTAGACGATGCATGAGCTGTATGCATATGGGATGTTGGCTTAATGGTAGATTTTAGATAACATGGTTCATTTTATGTGGTTAGTTACACCAGTTTATGGGATATCTCACTTTAGTTTATATGTAAATGTGGAACTAAACTGAGAATGAACTTCACCCTCTGCACAAGGACACCCCACTCTATATCAACCACCATGCCATGTAACCCTTCTCTAAATGATTGCTATAATATATATAGATTTATGTAAAGTATAGATGCATGTTAGTTATAACTTAAATAGTCTCTACTCTAATGTATATAGATATATACTTGTAGCCATGCATGTCAGTATAATACATGTGTAATATAGATGGGTTAACTTTGTGCCATGTGTAGTGTAAACTCATAACTAGTATTGATTTCTCTTTTCATGTACACCTCCATGTTCACACACACACACACATAGCTTTAAATGTTAGTTCTTTTCTCTTTTTTATATATATATATATATATATATATATATATGTATATGTATATATATATATATATATATATACATATATATATACATATATATATATATATATATATATATATATATATATATATATATATATATATATATATATATATAATATCGAATATACATGATAGTGATGTATCTTGATGTGTGACTTGTGTTGGCTTGTATAGCCTTGTGATTGCTGTGCGATTGCTAGACTAGGCTTGGTTAGGCCTAGTGAGACTTATTAGACTTGCTGGGATTAGGAGTAGCCTAGTTGACCTAGTTGACTGGTGTAGTTGACTGGAGTTGACCAAGTGTTGACATTAGTCTATTTTGACCTAGACAGCATACAGACGCATCGTAGATTACATTTATCATCCCATGTATACATCTTGACTTGTGTTGCTCTAACTAGGAGTCAGGTACCTCATCTCGGACAGTACATTTACTTCAGACATTCAGATACCAGGCGAGTACATTCTCTGACTGTTTCATACTTGTTTGGATTTATATTCTTGCTCTATATTACTGTACTTGATGCTGACACGATTGTTATCACGGATTGGTACTATATGGATCTCCTTTTGGGATGTTATCCCCTTGTATTCACTAGATATATATTGTGATGTGCGTTTCACTTCTATATTGTATTTATTGAATATCTATATCCTTGTATACTCCTTGTGCATATTATACTCTCAGTATCACATGAGTCCCAGAGATAGACCATTGTACACTATTGTATAACATTGTACAACTATTGTATAACATTGTACATCTATTGTATAATCTTGTACATCCATTGTATAACATTGTACACTATTGTGCAAGATAACGTAACTGGAGTGAATCCTTGTGTATTGATTAGGGAGGGAGAGTAGAATTGGTTATGTACTCAAATCCTAATATACAAGATTGTATAACTATTGTATATGTCTATTGTACACCCATGTACAATGGAGTTACCATTGCATTTTCCTAGACCGTTTACATAACCATATTGTACTCTAAATCACAGTAGGCTTACAGTTCTTACTTATGATATTTAGATATTTCCTGTTATCAAATCTCTACTATTTTTTATATACTTCTTTCTTTCAGCGTTTCATGTACCTTACTCTATTGTATGCTTTATATTTCCTAACATGATATGAACTGCGTGAGATGTTTTGTGCTCGCTCCCGTCCTGACTGGACCTGTTAAAATTTTTACAGAGGATGATGAGGAATCCTACACCCTTACTTGGAGTTTGTCTAGTTGACACTCGCGACCTGGACCCCTGGGGAGGTTCAGGCAGCTGCTCAGGATGATACCTTGTATAGTGTAGATAGCTTAGACTGTCCTTTCTTTTCATGTTTAGCTGTTGTCTTATTTTCAGAGTTATATATTTTAGAGATGTTGAGACTTTGTTATTTCTTTCTGTTGTACCTCAGTTGAGGATTTTTTATCTATTTTCTATCATGCTACATTCTACCTTATATTGTGATTGAGTTGTACCTCTGTGTTGGCCTCCTTATGGAGAGTATTCATATTATGTTAGTTATAGTTCATGACCTAGAACAGCGTTCTACCGTCGATACTGCGACGTAGGCTGGGCATTGTTACGCTCTCGTACCCTCACAGTGGGTGCGGGTCGTGACACATTTTTAGTGGTGGCCCATACAGGCCAGGTTTATGTAGTGGTATTCGAACTAAAGTATCACTACAGCCTGCAGTAGGATTAGGATATTTTTGGAGGTACTCAATCACATTAGGAAAAACTCTTAATCCGATTTCTTTTGTCTAAAATTGTTGCTTATTGACTTCCCTTGAATATAAACTGTTCTCCTTGAATTTTTGCTTCATTCTCAGAAATTGCTTCTTGTTTTGATCTGTCTTCATGATGGTTATGAAGACACGATCTCATCGCTTCGGTTCGGGGGATATTATCGAGAGGCTGGCCACCTCTTGTCCTGTTCATCAGGGCCTTGAGACCGCAGCTTCTGTTGTGCCGACTCAGGTTGGCATTTTTGCTATATTGGAGGTACAGCTCCGTCTGTACAAAGACTTTTCCCTTCATTTTTGGTTTCTCTCAGCAGCAGCGATTTATGCAGCATCAGCAGCAGAGATTTGTGCAGTATCAGCATCAGGCTGGAGGAAACCAGTAGGGCGAGCTATCGTCATGACAGTTGAGGATACACAGACCGTTGGAGATCTTGCTGCAAGTTTCGTTCTTCTCAATTCCATTCCCGCAATTGTCTTTTATAATTACCTTGAAATCCGATTCCATCTGTTCCTTGTTGATTGATTTATTTTTGTCATGATTCTCTTTTGTTGTGTTTGTTTTTTTCTTCTGAGAAAATCATATGGGCTAGGTTGCCTAAATCATGGGATCTAGAATCCTCGATAGTCGTGTTAGTTGGCATAGTGAGGACATGTAGTCAGATTTTGGATGTATTCTCGGGTATAGGAATTTAAGGTTTTCGCCATCGCATGCGGCAGTACGAAAATTTTAAATACCATGAACCTAGAGGTACGTACCTTAGTCAAGGACTCTGTGATTATCGTAGCCTTGCTCATTAGCATGATAAAGACTCTGGACAACATGATTTTGGACAGACGCATATGATTAACAGATTGTATCTTGAGAAGGTTTAAACATCATACCCTTTTGATTGTTATAAATGGCTTAGGAGTAGGGATATTTAGTTTTGTAGAGCTTATTCATAGGTAGTTCCTTCATAGTGTAATAGTATAATGACTTGTAGAGTGTCTGTACCCTAGAGGTGATAGTTAGCATTGGTGTTAGAATAGTAACCCATTGCAGATAATTCTCCTGTTGTCTATAATACCAACCAGTTACATATAGGATATTAGTATGCCTTACATCTTTGATGATTATTACTACTTTCCCTTACCTTTTCCAATGAGGCACCCATGACCAGAGCCTGCCTTTGAGTATAGTTGTAGTTTCACCTAAGACCGAGAGGTCTATTTGCATAGATAGATTGCAGATGATATTGGCATATGGGATATAGGTTAGTTGGTATCTATAAGCCATTGTTGTATAGGGTTATAAACATGTTGTTTAGCCTATACTTGGTTCAGCTCCCATTTTAGTTAAGTTTCCTTCGTGTTGAGTTCCTTTGTGTTGATCACCTTTATAGGCAGTGTGCAGACCCTTCACTAGATACCATGTCCCCTTGATTCAGACCATTCATCCTTAGCCTAGTTCTAAGCATTGTTTCAGACCCTTATAAGTTTAGTCTGCCTTAACCCTTGGTTGATCAGTCATGTATGTATATAGATGATATACTTAGGATATATGTGATGGATTGTTGTTCTTGAGCATATATATATATGTGGTATTTGGTATTCATGTGCTTAGCTTGTAGGTATTTAGTTATAGGTGACTTAATAGGATTAGGAAGTTAAGAGCTAGTCTATTATAGAGTTTCTCTTTTGCTAAATTCTAGTTGCCAACACCTAAATAGCTAGCATAGGTAAAAACCTAAGAAGTTGACCAGTTGATGACCAAGTACTTGGATGTTGAGAAATTGACTAGTGATTGACCCTTGACTATGTTTGACCTAGAAGGGGGTGCGATCATCTTAATTTCGAGGACGAAATTTTTATAAGGTGGGTAGGATTGTAACACCCAATTTTCCAGATGAGGGTAATTTTGAAATTTTGTAATTATAATTATTATTTATTGATAATTATTTCATATTATGATTTTTGGTGATTTTTAATCATTTTTAAACTATTTAAAATTAAGACTTGTGATTTTGACATTTTACTATTGTTTGGTTTTAATTTCGAGGAATTTGTCACCCCCAGTTTTCAGGAATAGGGGTATTTTTATTATTTTGTATTTTTAAAATATTTTTAAAATTTAATTTATTATTTATGATATTGTTTTGGGATTATTTGAGTCGGGTTCGAATTTCAGCTCAATCCGACTTGAAACGGGGACCCGGGGGTAGTGTTGACTCTAGTGGGACCCACACACTAGTTAGGCATGGCCCACATGATATTAATTTTAGTCCACATGATAGAAATATTTTAGTTAGAGGTTAGACTAATTATTATGGATAAGGTTAGTGTGATTAGAGACTTTAGAATGACTAATTTAGCCCCAACCAATTAGCCCTTTCCTAATACTCATAGAATAGGTTAGTGGGGGCATTTTAGACCTTAACATAATAGGACAAATAGCCCCATATGGCCAGCCACTTTGGGAGAGGATAGGCTCAAGTTCATTTCATTATTCTCATCCACACTCTCTCTCTTGTTCTTCCCCAAATTCCTAGAGAGCAATCCCTTGCAATTTCTCCACCAAATCCTTCCATTTCACTACCAAATCTTCTTCTTTCCTTCTCCATTCTAGCCAAGGAGGAAGCTACCCAAGTTTGGGAGGATTCGGAGCTCGTTCGTGTCCTTTTGGAATCTCTACGTGTCGGTGTCGCTCCGGGAAGGCTTTTCTTCGATTCGATCTACCGGGAGGTATAAATCCCTTCTTCTTTTATTTCCTCATGCATATAGGTCTATTTTGAACCCATAGGAATGACCCCATGATTGTATCTCCATTTGTGTCCATTTCGTGTCCATTTGGAGGTCATAGGAGTGTCCTTTGTGTTGTGGTTGTGTCCATGTGGGAAAATCCCAAATTTGGACACACTATGTGTTATTGTTATGTATGAATGAATTATTACATGTTTAATCTCATATTTTTGTATTGGAGATGTGTTCTATAATATCTCATATATATATATATTAGTGTAGAGAGTGAGTTCTTGATATATTATGTTATATACTTGTGTTCTTTTGTCTCAAACTACATAAATCCGTCATAATTTTTATCCACGTTTTTAATTTCAGTCCTAACTTAGAAATGTCATAACTTCTAGCTCAAAGTTTGGTTTAATCTCCCATTTTTTTTAAAAGAAGCGTATTGAAGTTAGCTTTCCAAAAACATGTATTAATAGGCCTAATTCTTTCTGTAACTTTCTGGAGAATTATTTGAGTGTCAGCTGTACGAAAGACAAACGCGTTCTCGGTGTTTTCGCGATTTCGGGAGTTTTCGGAAACGAAAATACGATCCGTTTGAAGTTTCAGAAAACTAACACATAGATATATAACATACTTTAATCCTAAATTTTAATTCATGCTGAGATGGTACAGTATTGATTATTAGTAGGAGTTACTATTCGGCATATGCATCTTGTGCACCCTTGTGTGTAATATAATGTTCTATTTGATTTTAATCCATGTTAATGTATATACATTATGTAATTAAATAGAGAATGCAAGCATGAGTAAATGGTTAAATAAATGATGTATGAGGTGAAAGTATCCTATCTAATGTAAGCATGTATAAGTATGGCTTGTGATGAATATGCAGGTTCCATAGTTTGTAATGTATGGTGCATATAGTGGTGCAAGAGAATAAATGAATGATGAATGAATGCAAGCATGAACGTAATGTAATAATAGATGTAATGCATGATATGTTAGATGAATGAAATGATATATATATATGATATATATCCTCTTTACATTAATGTATATATATGGTTGAATACAAGCATGTAGGAATGCAATTAATGTAATGTTAACCTTCAACCCCTTAATTCTAAATGTTAGTTAATTTCAGTATTAGACGATGCATGAGCTGTATGCATATGGGATGTTGGCTTAATGGCAGATTTTAGATAACATGGTTCATTTTATGTGGTTAGTTACACCAGTTTATGGGACATCTCACTTTAGTTTATATGTAAATGTAGAACTAAACTGAGAATGAACTTCACCCTCTGCACAAGGACACCCCACTCTATATCAACCACCATGCCATGTAACCCTTCTCTAAATGATTGCTATAATATATATGGATTTATGTAAAGTACAGATGCATGTTAGTCATAACTTAAATAGTCTCTACTCTAATGTATATAGATGTATACTTGTAGCCATGCATGTAAGTATAATACATGTGTAATGTAGATGGATTAGCTTTGTGCCATGTGTAGTGTAAACTCATAACTAGTATTAATTTCTCTTTTTATGTACACCTCCATGTTCGCACACACACACACATAGCTTTAAATGTTAGTTCTTTTCTCTTTTATATATATATATATATATATATATATATATATATATATATATATATATATATATATATATATATATATATATAATATCGAATATGCATGATAGTGATGTATCTTGATGTGTGACTTGTGTTGGCTTGTATAGCCTTGTGATTGGTGTTTGATTGCTAGACTAGGCTTGGTTAGGCCTAGTGAGACTTATTAGAGTTGCTGGGGTTAGGAGTGGCCTAGTTGACCTAGTTGACTGGTGTAGTTGACTGGAGTTGACCAAGTGTTGACTTTAGTCTATTTTGACCTAGACAACATACAGACGCATCGTAGATTACATTTATCATCCCATGTATACATCTTGACTTGTGTTGCTCTAACTAGGAGTTAGGTACCTCATCTCGGACAGTACATTTACTTCAGACATTCAGATACCAGGCGAGTACATTCTCTGACCGTTTCATACTTGTCTGGATTTACATTCTTGCTCTAGATTACTGTACTTGATGTTGACACGATTGTTATCACGGATTGGTACTATATGGATCTCCTTTTGGGATGTTATCCCCTTGTATTCACTAGATACATATTGTGATGTGCGTTTCACTTCCATATTGTATTTATTGAATACCTATATCCTTGTATACTCCTTGTGCATATTGTACTCTCAGTATCACATGAGTCCCAGGGATAGACCATTATATACTATTGTATAACATTGTACAACTATTGTATAACATTATACATCTATTGTATAATATTATACATCTATTGTATAATATTGTACACTATTGTGCAAGATAACGTAACTGGAGTGGATCCTTGTGTATTGATTAGGGAGGGAGAGTAGAATTGGTTATGTACTCAAATCCTATTGTACAATATTGTATAACTATTGTATATGTCTATTGTACACCCACGTACAATGGAGTTACCATTGCATTTTCCTAGACCGTTTACATAACCATATTGTACTCTAAATCACAGTAGGCTTACAGTTCTTACTTATCATATTTAGATATTTTCTGTTATCAAATCTCTACTATTTTTCATATACTTCTTTCTTTCAGCGTTTCATGTACCTTACTCTATTGCATGCTTTATATTTCCTAACATGATATGAACTGCGTGAGATGTTTTGTGCTCGCTCCCATCCTGACTGGACCTGTTGAAAATTTTACAGAGGATGATGAGGAATCCTGCACCCTTAATTAAAGTTTGTCTATTTGACACTCGCGACCTGGACCCCTGGGAAGGTTCAGGCAGCTGCTCAGGATGATACCTTGTATAGTATAGATAACTTAGACTGTCCTTTCTTTTCATGTTTTGCTGCTGTCTTATTTTCAGAGTTGTATATTTTAGAGATGTTGAGACTTTGTTATTTCTTTCTGCTGTACCTCAGTTGAGGATTTCTTATCTATTTTCCATCATGCTACATTCTACCTTAGATTGTGATTGAGTTGTACCTCTGTGTTGGCCTTCTTATGGAGAGTATTCATATTATGTTAGTTATAGTTTATGACCTAGAACAGCGTTCTACCGCTGACACTACGGCGTAGGCTGGGCGTTGTTACGCTCTCGTACCCTCACAGTGGGTGCGGGTCGTGACAGTTTCATGATTGTATGGGGAGAGGTTAGTTAAGTATCTTATCTGTTGTAGTATTGCAACCATGTTCAGTCCACTAGGGGTGTCTTGGTCATACCCATATAGCAGAATACTAGTTCAACTTCCTTGTATCATTAACAGGCCCTTAGGTTTTGTCTACCTGGTAGTTGAGTGTGGAGGATAGGTTTGTGAGAATATAACCATAATATCATGATTGCTATATTTGGTATGTATGTATATATATATATATATATATGTATATATATATATATATATATATATATATATATATATATATATATATATATATATATATATATATAAAGGGTATATAAAGGATAATATAGTGACTAGAGAGTGAGTTATAGATTGTGGGTTTTGTGTGTGTGTCATGAGGACAGTGAGTGATAGGAAGAGTGTTCATGTGTATTTAGAAGAGTTTGAGTGATTAAGAGTGAGAGAGCTTTGAGTGACTTGAAAGGGGAAAGCTAAGGGTAACTAGCACATCCTTATACTTAGTCTATAATACTCTAGTATCCTAAGGGGTGTTAAGCCTAGATAAGTTAGGTATGGGTTTGTATCAATTTAGCCTAGTACTATGATAGCCTATTAGCCAAACTTTAGATCTAGACTAGTTGACCAAGGGTTGACTATTTGACTAGTGTTGACCCAAATTGACTTCTTCAACCTAGAGTTGTTTGTGTTGACCTAGAAAGGCCTAGAATTATGAAATAGATGCATGTAGATTTACTGCTTACTCTAGAATAATAAATAACCATGTACATCTCATATATAGGTTTGTGTGACACCACCTTGGGAATCGACTCTTATTCATTGCTCTGGACGACATGCGAGTACATTCTCTGATAGTTCTTTCAATTATTTGATGATTACTGTGATTCAGCTTCTAGTATAGTTCTATTTGATTCTTTGTCACAACACAATCCTGGATTCATTCACTCGAAATACATGTATTTGACTCGTCTATCCTCTATTACTGGAACCACTCACAAGAACCATCTACTCGAAACACCTACAAGTACAAATTGTTCCAATCATACAAGAACCATCACTACAAGCAAGATAGCTGCCGTTACTGGGCCTGGTGTGCGACATGTCGTATTCAACAAGAACTACCTTACAAGAAAGATAGCCATCGCCACTTGGCCGAGTGTGCGATGTGTCGTATTACAAGAAAGATAGCCGTAACCGCTTGATCGAGCGTACGATGTGCCGTATTTACTCGTCTAAACAAAAAAGATAGCCATCGCATGCTTGCCAAGCATGCGGTGTGCCGTATTACTCGTTACACATTTACATGATAAGAACAATATCTCAAAATACACTGGATTAGTGTCTTGTACTAGAATCACATTGTCTCATGTTTTACATATTGGACTCGTATCACATTATTATAGTTAGCTATCTCTATTTATAGTCTTTTTTGCCATGCTCTCCTGATTCACTGTATTACTTACTTGTTCTAAACTGTTATTTTATTTCATTACCCGTCTTAAACTTCCATGATTCATAAAGTATAATTGTCGATAACTGCTTTATAGTCTTTGTCATTTACTTGGGATTGCTAGATGAGATGTGCTCGTTCCATCCTGACTAGATATATTTTTCAGATGATTGTCAGGAGGAAACGTGTCTCAGAGTGTTAATCGGTCCGGTCCGGGCTGGACCGGCCCCATTTGAACCGGCCCCAACCGGGCTTGGTCCGGGCCCATCCCGGACCGGGTTAGTAAGCGGGTTGGGCCTGGCCCGGCCCGTTCTTGGCACTGGCATCCCAGCCCGGACCAGCGACTCGGCCGGGGTAGGGTTGGGCAGGTCCGGGCCTGTTCGCGGGCAGGCCAGACTCGGGTCGGTCCGAAGTTTGGTTTTTTTTCTGGTTTACTTTTTTGACAATCACATTTTTTATTAATTTTTCATTTTATTCTTTTTTGTTTTATTTAATTTAATTTATTTTAATATTTTTTATTTTATTTTATTTTGTTTTTCCCTTCAAATTTATATTCTATATATTTGAAGTTAAATTATGTTATTAGATTCTTTTTAAGTTTTCTTTTAAATTAATTTTTTAAACTTTTTTTTAATTAAATTTTGTTTTATTTTTCCCTCCTCTTTTATCCGGGCTTGGGACCGGCAAGACAAGCTTTACTTGTCATAGGGAGAGTTAAAAAAATTTGTTTTCAAGTTTTATTGTTTTAAATTTTTTAAGTTTTTTTTAAAGTTTTAATTTTAAAGTTATATGTTAAGTTTTAAAATTTTAAAGTTTTAAAGTTAAATTTAAGTTTAAAAGTTTAAAGTTTTAAAGTATTTTTCTAAAGTTTTTAAAGTTTTTAAAGTTTTTAAAAGTTTAAAGTTTTTAAAGTTTTTAAAAATTTAAAGTTTTAAAAGTTTAAATTTTAAAGTTTAAAGTTTTAAAGTTCTTTTTTGGAATTTTTAAGTTTTAAAGTTCTTTTTTTGGAAGTTTTAAGTTTTAAGTTTTGAAGTTTGAAAGTTTGAAATTTTTTTGGAGGGTCATACCTTAGACTTGAGTCATTCTTCTTGCTCCTCCTCCTCGGTTGCAGAAGCTTCACCCAATCCAAGCGATCCGAGGTCCAGCTTATTGATGTCATAAGCTTCATCTATCTTATTTTGGGTTCTTTTCTGCTAAATTCAATCTTGAACGCAAACACAAGCTTCCAAGATATCCGGTTTCAACCGGCTCCTCTTTAGGCTCAACATCCTTGATCCTGCACTAAAATAAGACTCTGATGCTACCGTGGACATCGGGACCATTAGTAGATCACGTGCAATTGTAGAAAGTACAGGAAATCTTTTGTCGTATTTTTTCCACCATTCTAAAATGGTGAAGTGATTTAAAGATTCATCTTCTTCTTTATAAGAACTTAAATACAAAGACAACTCTTGAGTGGGTTGGAAAGATTGTCTCTGTTTCTTCCTTTTTAATATACGACTGGCGTGGTCTACTATGCCAGAGCTACTACTTGTACTAACTTGAGTGGGTCGGGTCGGCACAACATTATCATCATAAAGTAATACTAATCTTTCTAAAACTACCTTTACTTCCAATTTCAATTCCATAAGATTAAGTTCCATATTATCTGCATAGCCATCTAACAAAGCTTCTACACCCTCTATTTGATGGTAGGATCAAAAATGGAAGACAAACAATATAAAAGAGGTACATCACCATAATATTTAGTAAATTTCGCTTCCATCCTCTTAACAACATTGTCAAAATTTGGAACATTTCTATATTTAGAAAACAAGTAAGACAAGTTACAAAGTTCTCGTAAAACTAAACAAGAAGTAGGATAATAAACACCAGAAAGAGTGCATGTAGCCTTGTAAAAAGTTTCCAAAAATTCACATATAGAAGTAGCAACTATCCAATCATCTTCAGTTACTGGACATTCAAAATTATGATCCATGTTACAAAAATATGTAATAACATCCTTAAACGGAAGTGCGAATTTCAACATTATATGTCGAATTCCATCTATGTGAAACATCCTTAACAAATCTTCTAAAACGAATACTAAAATGTGTACATGTGTTTTTAAAAGCTTGTTGCCTACTTGGAGACGTGTTCAAGATGTGTAAACAATTTCTGAGAGTCTCTAAATGTGTACTAAAAAATTTAAGACATTCTTTTACAAGTATGTTAATAATATGGCAAGCACACCTAATATGCAATAATCTACCTTCCAAAATAGGTTGAAATAGTAAAGACAATAAATTTATAGCAGCAGTATTATTACTAGCATTATCAAAAGATACAGATTGAATCTTATTGTGAATATCAAAGTCAAGCAAGCGTTTTGAAATACAAGTTGCAACTGCGGATCCCGTGTGTGAAAATTCTAAAATTTTAAACAGACGATGCGCTTTTGCAACATCCACAATAAATCTATATAGTGTTCTGTGATACAAATACAAGCATAATTTTTTTACTTGTCCAGACATCAGATGTAATAGCTAGTTTATTAGCATGCAAAAATATTTCTTTTAAAGCAAGTCTCATTTCTTTAAAGAGTCTAATAGCCTCTTTGTAAATTTAGTTTTATGACGGGTAGCTGAATAGAAAAATGTACCCACTGAAGAAGCCGCAGTGCCTCCAAAACTTATTTGAGTTTGGGTCGCCGGAATTGAGCTTAGGCCGTAGCAAGTATCGTAGTGTCTCGAGAATGTGCCCAGATTTTGATTTTTTTTAGATGGATTGAATTGTTTGTGTTTGAAATATAGGTTTTATGGCAAATTTATAGGATTTTTTGGAAGCCAAATGACACTTCATACCCTCAAAATAGAGTTGTTGTAGAGGGTTTTTTGTCATGGCCAAAATAACCCCTATAACGGTCATAAAACGGTCACAAAATGGGGGTATTTTGCTAAAAGGAGCCCAATGATTCAAAAAAAACTAAAAAAATCAAAATCTGGTTCAGTCGGGCCCGGGCTCGGGCGGGCCTGACCGGGCCGGGCTGAACCGGGCCTACCATTGGTCTTCAAAAAAATAAAATATTAAAACCAGGCCGAGCTTAGGCTTGGGTGGGTGAACCCAGCCTGGATCGGAATTGGATATGGGCGAGCTCGGGCCGGGCTTGGCTCGGGCTTGGGCGGGCTGGGGCGGCTGTGGGCTCGGGCTGGTCCAGCCTTGAACCGGCCCATGTTACACCCTGATACGTGTCCTACCCATTACGGATCTGAGGAGAGGATAGTTACCTTGGGTCCCGATTCTCAGGAGTGACCAAGAGACTAGTTTCGTGGACATGTTCTAGATTTATGTTTTGAACTTGAATTATAATAAGTGGAGATTTTGACAATGTATTTGAGATTGTTTCTGATATTATTATTTAGTTGTTTTTTGTTGAGTTTTTATAGTTATTAGACTTCTGTGATATATTATCATACTTTAGACTGTGATTGAGTATTATCATATCTTTGTACTTGTCCTCCTTTCGGAGTTGAGATCTATGACAGGTACATTATATCATTGTGTGAGTTGTTAGTTAGCGATCTAAAACAGTATTCTACTGTCGATTCTACGGCATAGGCTAGACACTGTTATGAACTCGTGCCCCCATACCGGGTGCGGGTCGTGACAGAACCTTGGGCTCAACAACTTGATTCTCAATAAAAAAAATGCTTCGAACAATGCGAGCCTCCCACCGAAGATGAGGTTGTACAAGTCAATCTGGGAAGTGACTCTGTCACCCCCATTTCTTGTATTTCGTATTTATGCTCGTATTTGATTTTGGCACGTATTTTAATTTTCTCAACTTGCGGATTTTGGTTTCTCGTAAATGGGTTTTGGACCATGGCTTGGTTTTATTTTGTGGAGTTGGTTTAGTTGGTTTTGTTCTTATGAGTGGAACACCTTAACCTACACCCTACCTTCAACACAACACAACCACCCTCATTATATCTCTACCAAACTTTCTCTCTCCTTTTTACTCTCCATTAATTTTCTTCTTCTTCTTCCTTCTTCCACACAACTCCCCAACCCATAGGCAAGTGCACCTTGCCATCAAATAAGCACCACTTTTATTTGTCCATTAGCTAGATTAGGCCATGGAGAACAACTTTAGAACTTGACATTTTGTGATTTGGAGCTTTCATTTTTCTAGATCTAGGTTTTGACTATTTTCGGATTTACATGGTTTTGATCTATTTTGGTTGGATTTTTGGGGGTTTTGATGCTTCCATGTGGAAGAGAATTCAATTTTACTCAAGTTAGATCTTTGAAAATCTAGATTTGGTTTTGATTTTACCAAGATATGAAGTTTTGAACCTTAGAGTTCTTGGAGTCTTCTTCTCGGCCTGGAGAAGAAGACAGCAGCCTGCGCTCTTTAGCGCAGGACTGGATTGCGCATCCCCCTCGGCCAGCGCTCTTTAGCGCAGCGCCGACTGCGCAGCTTGCCCCTTGGTAAACTGTGCTCAACCCGAGTGCGCATGGATTCATGCGCAGTCTGGTCATGCGCAGTTTGCTCATGCACAATCTATCCCTACGTACTCCACTCATGCGGAATTTGACCCTGCGCCATCCATTCCTGTGCAACCTGATCCAGCACAATCCATCTGCTGCGCTGCTCACCCTGCGCAGCTCACCCTGCGCCATCCCCTCCTGCGCAGTCCACCCTCTGCGCAGTTCATCCTGCGCCATCCCCTCCTGCGCAGTCCACCCTCTGCGCAGCTTACCCTGCGCCATCCCCTCCTGTGCAGTCCACCCTCTGCGCAGCTCACCCTGCGCTATCCCCTCCTGCGCAGTCTAACCCCTGCGCAATTTGATCCCGCGCAACCCATCTGCTGCGCCATCCATCTCTGGCGCAGTTGGTACCCTGCGCAGCTCACCCTGCGCAGTTGGCCCCTGGCGCACTTGACTCTTGCGCAATCCAACCCCATGACCCCTTGCACAATATGTCCAATCATGGAGACTTAGTTTTATTCTTCTTTTAGCTTGGCTCTTCTGTAGCCCTATATATTGATATTTTATTAGATGTTTTACGCCTATTTTATATCCTTACGCCTTTTGTCATGAACTTGATTTTACTTAATTGCTTGGAATAACTATTGTACATGGCATGGTATGACAAGGACCTAGCATAACACGACAGTGACCCGTAGTGGTACACTCCTGACATGACCAACCTGACATGACAGTGACCCGTAGTGGTGCACTCCTAACAAGCACCCTGACATAATTTATCTTGATAACTTGATAGTGGCCCGTGGCGGCGCACTCCTGACTTGACTTGACTTGATAACTTGACTTGACTTGCCTTGACACCGTGGGTGTTCCTGCTTGCTTGCTTGTACAATCCACTTGTCTTGTCTTGCATCATGTCTAGGACGTGACTTCCTGGGTACCACGGCCAGGGACTCGCGCTAAATTGGATTAGGCTAATTATTAGATCAAACTAGAACATGGAGAATTCCTAGTCACAGGTAATCTCGTTATCTGGGCGCTTTAATGGACTTGTAGCTTGCCGACGAGTAGAGCACATTTCCAGCACACTGTCATGTGTTGCACCCTCTAAGTCACCTAAGGGTACATTTATCTCCCGGACAATGTACCCACCTATAACTCTCAACCCGCAGAAGGATAACTGGATGGTCTGCACGGCTTGGGACTGGGAGTTTCTCACTTGCATCTTTTTAGTAATTAGGCTTGTGATAACCCTAGTTAGTTAAAGTAGTAAGCCGTAGTATTTGTTTGGCCGATTGTGAATGGATGGTGTCCAGCCTTGTCTAAGTCTTGTCTAGCTCCAGTACCTGCTATCTTCTGAGCATGTTTGTTTTACTTATCTTAACGATAAATGAGTAGAGACAGTGAGCTATTCAGGCGAAGGGTTACAACCCCGGTCCTTGTCTGGTTTAAGGATTGTAACCTGGCTCCCGGAATGGTTCCGCATCCTTAGTCGTTTATCGCCCTGTGTACCTTACTACTTGTACTTTCTTTTATTCTTTATGTTCTGATATGCTGGCTTTGTTCTTATTTGTGGCCTCCTTTGTGGCACTTGCTCTTTCTGGGGTTTGACCCAGCTGGTTTTGTGTGGCCAGATTTCGGAGCAGCTCCCGAGGATCTACCGAGCTTCCAGCCCAATGGTGACAACTAGACGGAACCCGGGCCAAGAGTGGGTTTTCCTTTTTGTTTCACCCACTTATATGTAAATTTATTCTTTTGAGGCGTTTAGCCGACGAGCACCTGTTAGCTCGATGCACATTTACTTACTGTCTGCCTACGGGCTGTAAGCATGATTAACAAATCCTAGGGTTGATCATGTATGACTGAACTCTTGCTAGTCCTATCATTTTGTACGACTAGCTTCATGATCATCCAATATGTAATATTTGGGACGCCTTATATATATATTTGATGCTCTAATATCTTATAACTCTGTTAATTGCTTGAGATTGAGACAATAGGCTTGACCTTAAGAGACTGCTGGCTTGTAGTAAACCCTCATATCTAGACAGCTGTGACCGTATAGTTGAGATGTATTCTATTTCAATATACGTAGCTGGCTATGTCTGCCCCGCTCTCCAGTATTCTAGTTCTGGGGCGTGGCATGGTTTAAGTGGTGGCCCATGCAGGTCTTGGCATTCAAGAAATATGAGGGTTTACCGAATAGATGTTTCAATCAATATTCGTCCTTGATCTCTGCTCGTATCTTCAAACCCCTGAGAATCTCGACCTGATCACATTGCTTGTATCATTGATCTGTCCTGGTCCTTTCCTTACTGTTTCCTATGTCGTCTTCTTCAGCGGCATTACTTCCGGACCTGCCAACCAGCCAGAGGAAGCTCGACAAGCACCCCAGCGCCAGGAAGATCAAGCTCAGCACTCTGGAGTAGCCTCCCGAGTTATGCTTCCCGGAGGCTCGGAACCTCTAGTTCAGGCAGCTCCGCCCGCTCAACCAGCTAGACAGGATGAGGGACCTTTGGTAGGGCTTATCAGAGAACTACTTGCATCCCAAGATCGTCGAGGCGACGCCTTGCACCAGGAAGTTCATGATGCACTAAACCGATGAGGTCCCCAAGGGAATCAGGCGGCCAACAGTTTCAAGCGCTTGAACCCTCCCTTCTTTGACGGCAGTAAAGATGCGATTGCCGCAGACGCTTGGCTTCAGGATACCGAGGTGGTTCTAGAAGCAGCTAGGACACCTGAGAATGAGAAGGTGGCGGTAGTACGCCTACAGTTGTTAGACTTGGCTCGTGATTGGTGGGCGGCTCAGGCCATGGGGTTAGCGGCACCAGTCACTTGGGCGACGTTCAAAGAGAGGTTCCAGACAAAGTACTTCGATGCGGTGGCACAGTACGACCTGCAGACACGGTTCACCAATTTGAAGCAAGGAGGCAGGACGGTCGATGGCTATGCGACCGAGTTTTCTAGGCTGAGTAGGTTCGCCCCCACTTTGGTGGCGACCGAGTTCGATAGGGCTCAGCGGTTCCAGCAAGGGTTGTACTTAGAGATATTATTGGCTGTGGAGCAGTTCGAGCACCAGACGTTCGATGCAGTGTTGAATGCAGCTAGGAGGCATGAGTATACCTCCCGGAGAATTGTGGACAGGACCGGAGGCAGGAAGCGGTCCCACAACCAGATGCACCAATCTTCAGCTCCAGCCCCGGCAGCTAGGGGTATAACCATTGGGACTCCGAGGCGGACGGCCTCAGTGACGTCGGTTCAGCATTCAACCCCGACGTATCCGCAGCAGCAGAAGCAGAAGCAGTCTTCCGCGGTGGGATGTTCTCATTGCGGGAAGCCGGGCCATGTAGTGGCAGAGTGTCGTAGGGCACAGGGATTGTGCCTGGCTTGTGGAGGAGCAGACCACCAGATAGGGACCTGCCCGAATAGGGGAGGTCCATCATCATCCAACCTTTCTAGTTCTTCGGTGAGAGGACCAGCCCCAGCTCCAGTTCAGCAGCAACAGCTGTACCCGAGGCCATTGTTGCCCCAGGCCCAGGCCTTTCAGCAGCAGATCACCCAGGCTCCAGCACAGAACCGACAGAGGGGTTTCCAGCAGAGAGGACCCACAGCTAGAGGTCAGGCTATGATGATGACCATGGAAGAAGAAGTTGCACCAGATGAGGTAGTGGCAGGTACTATTCTCGTCAACACCTTTCCAGCATCTGTATTATTTGATTCTGGTGCATCGCATTCATTCATGTCTGCACGATTCGCGACACGGATAGGATTGGAGCCCGAGTCATTATCAGTGAGGCTCAATATACTTACTGGTAATGGTCTTATGGGAGTAGATCGAGTGTTTTCATCGTGTCGGATCGTAGTTAGCGGTAGAGAGTTTTCCGCTAGGCTCATAGAGTTCCCTATGGCAGACTATGATGTAGTCCTAGGCATGGATTGGTTGAGGAACCATTATGCTAGTATAGACTGCCATATTGGCAGAGTTGTCTTTAGTATTCCCAGAGAGCCAGAGTTTTCATTTTTCAGAGGCACAGTAGAGCCATCTCCTCCAGTATTGCGGATGGCAGTAGCAGCAGTGTAGTTGCCCCGGATAGTTGAAGAGTTTCCAGATGTCTTCCCAGAGGAACTTCCAGGGATGCCACCAGAGCGGGAGATCGAGTTCACCATCGACTTGATTCCCGGGACAGCACCAGTATCAGAGCGAGTCTACAGAATGGCGCCTTCAGAGTTAGAGATTTTGTACAAGATGATTGAAGAACTCAGGACCAAGGGATTCATTCGTGCAAGTGGATCGCCTTGGGGAGCCCCGATGCTTCTTGTGAAAAAGAATGATGGTACGTCTAGGCTATGTGTTGATTACCGTACCTTGAACTCAGTGACAATCAAGAACAGATACCCTCTCCCGAGGATAGATGACTTGTTTGATCAACTCAAGGGGGCTTCAGTTTTCTCGAAGATAGACTTGCAGTCAGGATACCACCAGATCAGAGTCAGAGAGCCGGACATCCCGAAGACGGCGTTCAGATCGA
Organism: Iris pallida; assembly: GCA_029216955.1. Taxonomy (NCBI): domain Eukaryota; kingdom Viridiplantae; phylum Streptophyta; class Magnoliopsida; order Asparagales; family Iridaceae; genus Iris; species Iris pallida. The sequence goes on from JANAVB010011598.1 coordinate 1,727,110, forward strand.
GGTACGGGCATTGGGAGTTTCTAGTTATGCCCTTTGGAGCGACCAATGCGCCGGCAGTGTTCATGGACCTCATGAACCGTATTTTCATGCCTTACTTGGATCAGTTCGTGATAGTGTTCCTTGATGACATCCTGGTCTACAGCAAGAGTGAAGCAGAGCACGAGCAGCATCTCAGAATTGTCCTCCAGATTCTCAGAGAGCACCAGTTGTACGCCAAGTTCAGTAAATGCGAGTTCTGGCTCGATCGTATTTCTTACTTGGGTCACATCATTACTAGAGGAGGAGTGGAAGTGGATCCCCAGAAGATTGTGGCTATCGAGGCATGGCCAGTACCCAGCTTAGTGGAAGAAGTTCGCAGCTTTCTTGGATTGGCTGGCTACTACCGGCGGTTCGTCTCTGATTTTACAAAGATTTCAGCGCCGATGACCCAGTTGACCCGTAAGGATGTGCCATTCGTTTGGACAGCAGAATGTCAAGAATCATTTGAGAAGTTGAAGCGAGGTTTGATAACGGCTCCCATTCTCACCCTTCCAGATGGGACCGGAGGATTCACAGTTTATTGCGACGCTTCAGGCAGAGGATTAGGATGTGTTTTGATGCAGCATGGGAAGGTAATTGCTTATGCGTCACGTCAACTCCGTGATCATGAGAAGAATTACTCGATGCACGACTTGGAGCTAGCAGCAGTAGTGTTTGTACTTAAGTTGCGGAGGCACTACTTGTATGGAGACAGAGTGGAGATCTTTACTGATCATAAGAGCCTGAAGTATGTTTTCATCCAGAAGGATCTTAATATGCGGCAGAGAAGATGGCTTGAGCTACTGGTGGACTGCGATATGGATTTGCAGTATCATCCAGGGAAGGCCAACGTTGTAGCAGATGCGTTGAGCCGGAGAGCCGGAGTTTATTTCCTGACGGCGCAACCAGAGCTATTGGCGGATCTTCAGAAGATGGGAATTGAAGTTGTTCTTCCTTCCAATGTGGCCTTGATGGCCAGCCTACAGATTCAGTCCACCATAGTTGAGAGGATCCGGACAGCACAGTTAACAGATTCCAAGATTCAGCGGCTCAGAGCAGAGTGCGAGGCAGGGAGAAGGCCAGAGTTATGTATTCATGAGGATGGTACACTTCGACACGGTACGCGTCTTTGTGTACCCAGTGGAGATATCAGACAGGAAGTCCTGGCAGAGGCTCACAGTTCGCAGTACTCCATTCACCCAGGTGGCACGAAGATGTACAGAGATATTCGTCAACACTTTTGGTGGAATGGTATGAAGAGGGAGATAGTCCGGTATGTCTCTCGATGTTTGGTTTGCCAACAGGTCAAGGCTGAACATCAGAGGCCAGCTGGACTTCTTCAACCCTTACCGATCCCAGAATGGAAATGGGAGCATATAACCATAGATTTTGTGACTGGATTGCCCAGATCTCCGGCAGGCAGAGATGCTATTTGGGTCATTGTGGACAGGCTTACCAAGGTGGCACACTTTCTTCCATTTAGAGTTGGACAGTCGACGGCACAGCTAGCAGAGATGTATCTCAGGCAAATCGTCAGACTTCACGGAGTACCAGTCAGCATAGTATCAGACAGGGATACGAGATTCACATCGCACTTCTGGCGCAGTCTTCATCAAAGTTTGGGGACTCGTCTCAAGTTCAGCTCAGCGTATCATCCGCAGACAGATGGGCAGTCAGAGCGTACTATACAAACTCTCGAAGATATGTTGCGGTCGTGTACCCTTGACTTTGGTGGTTCGTGGGAGGATCACCTGCACCTGGTGGAATTCTCGTACAACAATAGTTTCCAGGCCAGTATCCAGATAGCACCCTTCGAGGCTCTGTATGGTAGGAAGTGCAGATCCCCGTTAGCATAGGATGATGTCGGAGAGAGGCAGATGCTCGGTCCAGAACTGATTTCTCAGACGGTTGAAGTGGTCAGGAGAGTCAGAGATCACCTCCGAGTTGCTCAGGATCGCCAGCGCCATTGGGCCGATGCTCATCGGCGTCCCTTAGAATTTGCCGTCGGCGACCATGTATTCCTTAGGATCTCGCCTACCCACGGTGTCATTCGTTTTGGCGTACGGGGAAAGCTTAGTCCTAGGTATATAGGGTCGTTCGATATTCTGAAGCGAGTAGGCGATGTGTCCTATCGTCTCGCTCTTTCGCCGTCGCTAAGTGAGGTACATGATGTATTCCATGTATCCCAATTAAGACGGTACATCCCGGACCCGAGCCATATCCTAGATCATTCGGAATTGGTTGTTGGTACCAACCTTTCGTATGAGGAGAGGCCCGTGTCTATTTTGGACCGGAGAAAAAAGACGCTCAAGAACAAGACTATTAACTTAGTCCGTGTTGCTTGGGGTCATCACTCTCTAGGTGAGTCAACGTGGGAGCGTGAGGACGACATCCGATCACGATATCCCTACCTGTTTGACTCGTGAGGTATAATGTCTTTCTTATGCCTTACGCTTTCCCTTTCTTGCTTGCATTGTATGATTGTATGATTGAACTGCTTAGTATAGCTTGTCTGTGCTTAGTATAGCTTGTCGTGGCAATCTCTAGCTCCTTGATTAAATTCCGAGGACGGAATTCTTTGAAGGTGGGTAGAGTTGTCACCCCCATTTCCTGTATTTCGTATTTATGCTCGTATTTGATTTTGGCACGTATTTTAATTTTCTCAACTTGCGGATTTTGGTTTCTCGTAAATGGGTTTTGGACCATGGCTTGGTTTTATTTTGTGGAGTTGGTTTAGTTGGTTTGGTTCTTATGAGTGGAACACCTTAACCTACACCCTACCTTCAACACAACACAACCACCCTCATTATATCTCTACCAAACTTTCTCTCTCCTCTTTACTCTCTATTAATTTTCTTCTTCTTCTTCCTTCTTCCACACAACTCCCCAACCCATAGGCAAGTGCACCTTGCCATCAAATAAGCACCACTTTTATTTGTCCATTAGCTAGATTAGGCCATGGAGAACAACTTTAGAACTTGACATTTTGTGATTTGGAGCTTTCATTTTTCTAGATCTAGGTTTTGACTATTTTTGGATTTACATGGTTTTGATCTATTTTGGTTGGATTTTTAGGGGTTTTGATGCTTCCATGTGGAAGAGAATTCAATTTTACTCAAGTTAGACCTTTGAAAATCTAGATTTGGTTTTGATTTTACCAAGATATGTGGTAGTAGTTCCCTGGGTTTGGGTTGTGAGTTTTGTTACTGTTAGGTGTATAGGGTTTGATGAGTTCTCAGAGTTAATGATATGGTATTATTGAGTTGCTTAGGTTAGTATTGAGAGTTAGGATTTATATTTATAGATGTATATGTTCCTTTTTTGTATCAGTCATGGTTAAGCCAGGTGAAGGGGGAATATGTAAGGTCAGTAGCAGTTAGGAGAGGGAAGGCCTGTTTGACCTTGATTTGCTCAGGTTCTTAATCCCTTAGCCTATAGGTCAGTCCTTGTTCAAACTTTGTCTTCAAATACCAGTCCATATCCTTAATGACCCATTTGTATTAGTTAGTGAGAATTAAGAAGCATTATAGGATAGGTTCAGATGTGCTGCTAGTCTGGAAGTCCTTGATTTATCTGTACTTGAGCCATGAGTCACCACATTTTCCCCTTACTCCAGAGGTCCATATTTATGTGATAGGAGTAATCCTATGCCTCACATAGTCCTCCACTCTAGAGGTTCTATTCCAATAGCATTTATAAATATGAATGTTCAGTCCACATGGGGTGTCTTGGTTAGACCCTTATAGCAGAACACTAGTTCAACTCCCTTGTATCATTAGCAGGCCCTTAGGTTCTGTCTACCTGGTAGCTGAGTATGGAGGATAGGTTTGTGGAAATATAACCTATAGTATCATGATAGCTATATTGGTATGTATCTGTATATGTTACATATACATAAAGGATAGTATAATGGCTAGAGGGTGAGTTATAGATTGTGGTGTCTAGTGTTGAGTGTAATTTGGTAGATAGTTAGTTAGTGAGATAGAGTATCTAAGAGTTGGTCTAGTGAAGGGAATGTGAAGGGGAGATTAAGTATGTTAGAGATGGTTAGGGTTTGGTATATAGGCTTGAGTGTTACATATGTAATATGCATATATATAGGGTATAGGTTATTTGATACTTAGATAGGTATAATTGTGTTGGCTTATATATATGTTATAGGTTAGTTTGCCATATACCATATATATATATGTTAAGTGATTTGGTAGCTTAGTATTCATTAGCCTATGGGCTTATGTGTAGCCTATGGATGACCCAGAAATTGACCAGAGTTGACCAAAAGTTGACTTTGACCTAGATTGATCTAGAATCATGTAGATTGCATTGTAAACTTATATTATTATCTTTTGAACACATTATAACCTGTATTGCTCTAAATAGGACATTGTGACTCCGGTTCGGACATCTGTTTTCATCAGTTATTCAGGGTATCAGGCGAATATATTCTCTGATAGACCTTTCATTTACTTGTCGATTACTGTATTTCAGTTCTAGTTAGTTCTATTTGATTCTCTGTTACAAACACGGATTGGTATTGTTGAATTCATGTATGCGACACACATACTTTACTCGTCTAGCCTCTATTACTCGAACCACCACTCGAATCACCTACTAGCACCTTCATGTTCTGGCTGGACTTGTACTTTACCTTCGTGTCGGGTTATGAATTCACTTATATTTGTCGGGCGGAGAAATACTTGAGTAGACATGTAAACATTCCTAAATACTCGAACCACCTCTCTGTGAGCTATACTCGAACGATAGCCATCCCTCACCTGATCAGTGTGCGATTGTTTGCCATTGATTGTAAAAGTACAGAACAATTATCGGAGGACTGAACTTAGACTCACAATACAAACTCGCTCGTACAAAGAAAGCCTAGGGACGAAAACCTAGGTACAGCAGTCTAAGTACGATTGTTTATTTTAGATTCTGGGGGGTGACGATAGAGGCTCGGGAAAGCGACGGCCGCTCTGCCTTACTCATTGGACGATCGGTACGCAGCCTTGACTCGGGGAAGATCTGCTTGGTCATTGACGAAGAAATGCCTTCTTGCTCTCTCTCTCTGATTGCTCTCCTGGCTTCTCTCTCTCTGTGTATATTCTCTCCCTGACTATGGGGGAGTCTCTCTGTGTATACGTATTCTTCTCTGGTTTCTTTTTGTATATCTCTCTATCTCTTACAAGGGAATGGCACCTTGCTATTTATAATAGTGGGATGTAATCGCAAGGGTTGCCAATGATTAGCTCTTGGAGATGGCGGCGGCTTGGGGATTGATCAATCTAGGCCGTTCGTTTCGGATTGTGACGAATCAGAACCATTAAGGGTAGATTACACCAAATCCCCATTAGCAATCAATGCTGATTGGCATAAATCTTCTTTATAATGATTCTCTCATATCTGCGAATAAATCAAATTTATCCTCCTGCTACGTGCCTCAGATCATTGGGATTCGACCCGATCTTGGATTGCCATAAATCTGGAAGATTGATCGGCTGAGGAAACGTGTCCTGAGAGCCAATGGTGAGACTGGAACCGCATACAGATTGGGCCGCATGAGATTTTCGGCCGCATAAGACTTGGGACACGTGTCAGGACTGTCTGGGTAGTGGCCCCCTCCTTCAGACTTCTGAACCATATGATGAGCCGCATGAACCGCATAATGGTGTGTCTGCTTGAGCCGCATGGGCATGATCTTCTTGAGCCGCATAGGGATGATTCCACTCGAGCCGCATGGGACAGCTTCACTCTGAACCGCATGGAAAGTCTTCACTTCGAGCCACATAAGCATACCCACGTGGCAGGGCCACGTGGCATTTTGTTGTTCTCGGGGGATTGTGTCAGAGATTTCTTTCTCTTCCCTAAAGATTCATCATCATGACAGAGTCATAATTACCTGCTTTGGTGTCAGGTCTGTCAACTTTTCAGAGGGGTCAGCCGTCAAAGCAATTAATGCAGCATGGATCGGAGGGGAGCACTGTCACGCCACGTGTCTTCTGAGCCGCATGGAATGCCTCCGGCCGCATAGCTCCTTATGCCGCATGACTCCCTGAGCCGCATGCGTTTTCTGAGCCGCATGGGTCTTTTTTGGCCGCATGAGTCAATTTCTTTAGTATTTTCCATGCTTCTACAGGACCCCCTTCAAAGTTTTCAATTTGTAAAATTGAAATACTTTGAATAAGAAGCATGGCCGTGCTCTTCTAACCGCATATGAAACCCTGACCGCATAGAGATCTTGTCCGCATAGATTGTTCAGCCGCATAGCTTCTCGCCACGCCATTATGTCATGCATGCAAACCTTTTTGGGGCAGGATCCTAGGAGTTTCTGACCTCTAATTAACTAGTCAGTATCGATAGCCGAAGAGTCGACTACTTTGTACGAAGCGTCGGTCTTGGTCCTTCTTTCTCTATAAATAGAAGGGTATTTAGAAGGATTTCTCTCTTAGACTCTTTCTGATTAAGATTTCTGTCTTGCTTTCTTCTTCCAACTGACAAACCACGATGGCACCTAGGGCTTCCAAGGCAGTGAAGAGGGTTGTGGCTAGGAGCAGGAAGTCGACTTCGTCTTCAATTGCCGCACCCCCCGTTCGTCTTGATGTTCATGTTGTCGTCGAAGGTAAGGACTGTGCGGAAGATTGGGTGTAAAAAATGCTGCTCTGCTGTATTGCTTCGTGCATAATCATTTTGATACGAGTTTTTTAGATTACGTGGTCCGCATACACATCCTATGAGCCGCATGGAATATATTCCATACCCAAGCCGCATAAGAGTTGTCTTTAAATGAGCCGCATGAACACTTTTGAATATCTTCTGACTGTTTTCATCATTTCTCATCACTTTTTTCCGTCTTTTGGTTCTTATAGTGTCTCCACCGAGTGCTGATATTGCAGTGGTAGAGGATCCGTCGCTCCCTGGCGTCAATCAGGGGCCTTCCTCTGTTAAGAAGGAGACAATGAAAGAAGAATCGGAGCCTGAGAGGGACGACGTCCTCCCTACCGTCGAGACTGCTGAGGGTGACACCACTGGGAATCCTAATTCTCCCATTCTGGACGAGGATCTTCCTCAGTTGTACCCTTCATACGTAATGTGGTTGAAGGAATTGTATACGTATTTTTGTAACTAGGGGTTTGAGGTGTCTTGTCTGTAATAAAGAACTTTCTTGTAACCGTGTGGATGTAACTGATTTCTGACTGAATGGAATATATATTTGCTTCACTCTTTTGCTTTGTAATAATCCTTTTATCGGGTCATTTTGCGTGGACCCATTGTCCCTAACATACCCTGGTTTTGGATACGGACAATAAGTTTAAAAGAAAGGAACCAATCATACTGACTCAGAGGTGCTGAGGACATGGTGAGCATGAGGGTCTCCTTGACAGGGGGGTACATAGAACGACTCAGAGGTAATAAGGACATGAAAGTTCTATGTAGGGATGATTTGTTTTTGGCGGAAATAGGACGACTCAGAGGTGATGAGGACATGGTCGTCTCGGAAATTTATGCATCCGTTACCTTTGTTGTGCACTGGGAGTGCAGGTATTAGATCATGAGGGAGGATCTCTTGTAGGAAGAAAGTTCAGCGGTATGATTATACATGACTTTCTTTCAAAAGAGTGACCGGGATGTAAGTTCAGGGGTACCAATGGGCACATAACTCGACAATCCATGAATGTTGGAATCAAAGTGTAAGTTCAGAGGTACCAACAGGTACATGACTTAGGAATTTGGGATATGTTTATGGAAGAAGGGCATGAGTTCAGTGGTACACGCGGGTACATGACTCGAAAATTTGTGAATGTTGGAATCAAAGTATAAGTTCAGAGGTACCAGCAGGTACATGACTTGGGAATTTGGGATATGAGTTCAGCGGTACAAGAGGGTACGTGACTCGATAAGTTGGAAAATTAGGGGGTTGAGTTCAGTGGTACCAGCGGGCACATGACTCAAAATTCTGGAAAATGTTGTTTAAACATAGTATTTCTTCAGGAACTTGCCGTTGACGGGCAACATGAGCAAGTCTCCGTTCTGCTTGGCGAGGCGGTAAGCACCATTGGAGAACACGGCCTCGATGATAAATGGGCCTTCCCATTTTGGCTGGAACTTGCCGGTGGTCTTGTGAGTCATGACCATTGGCCTCCTGACTGCCAAAACAAGATCGCCCACTTGGAATGTTCTGACTTTGACCTTTTTGTTGAAGGCTCCTGAGATACGTGCTTGGTACAATTCGATCCTTTGCTGAGCTAGGAGGCATTTTTCATCTAATGCCTCTAACTCTTGTAGTCGACGTCGGTAGTTATCATCCATTGTTAATTGATAAGTGAGGGCGACTCGGAGTGAGGGAATCTGAGTCTCTAATGGGAGAACTGCCTCACTCCCGTACACCAGAGAAAATGGTGTATTCCCGGTGGCTGTTCGAACCGTGGTACGATAAGCCCATAAGCACTCGCCGAACTTCTCGTTCCAGTCGCGTTTGTTGGAGGAGACAAATTTCTTGAGGAGTTTGATGATTGTTTTGTTGAATGCCTCTGCTAACCCGTTTGCTGTCGGGTTGTATGGTGTCAAAGCGACATTCTGAATGCGGTATTTGTCGCAGAATCGGTAGAATGCGTGGCTTATAAACTGCGGACCATTATCATGGATGATCCTTCGGGGCAGTCCAAAGCGGTAAATGACGTGGTGCTTCAGGAAGCTGATTACGTTCGAAGTCTTGACTTCGGCGAGTGGGACAGCTTCTGTCCACTTTGAGAAGTAATCAGTGATCGCCAGTATGAAGCGATGTCCTCGGGAGGAATGTGGGGTGATTGGACCAATGATATCCATTCCCCATGCTTCGAATGGCCAGCACGCCACTGTCGGATATAGGAATTCGGATGGTTGGTGAATGAAGTCTGTGTGGACTTGGCAGGCCTTGCATTTTCGGGCATAATCTATTGCATCAGCCACCATCGTGGGCCAGTAGTAGCCCATCTGGCGAAGGCGGTCTTACAGCTTAGGGCCAGGCTGATGGGCCCCGCAGATACCGTCATGAGCCTCTCGCACGGCTTCTTTGGCTTCTGCGTTCGACAAGCACCGAAGTAGTAATCCGTCGTAGGAGCGGCGATACAGCATTTTCGTCTCTGTATCATAGAAGAATCTGAGAGAACGCCGTCTGATAGAAGTAGCCTCCTTCGGGTTCTCAGGCAGGATGTCGTAGACCACGAAGTCTATGAATGGTTGTCTCCAGTCTGGCACTCCGTCGATCATCTGAGCAGAATAACTCACCATGGCTTGAACATTGTTCTTGGGGCAGACCAGCTCATGGCCGATTATATTGACCGAATGATGAGAGTGGTTTGGCACTGCTAGGGAAGCAGCCAGGCCTGCTAGGGCATCAGCTTCGATATTTTGGAGTCTGGGGACGTGTTCGATGAAGAATCCCTCGAATGATGAGATAATGTTGATCGCTATTTGGTGGTAAGGGATCATGTCTTCATGGCGGACTTCGTACGTCCTCCGGATCTGGTTGACAATTAATTGCGAATCGCCGTATGCTTCAAGGTATTCTACCCCCAGTTCTCTTGCGAGTTGGAGGCCAATGACCAAAGCGTTGTACTCGGCCACATTGTTAGAGCAGGGTTCCGTGAGAGAGTAGGCGCGATTGATCACTAGCCTGGTAGGAGAGACTAATACTACTCCGACTCCGACGACGATGTTTCCCTTGGGTCCGGTTCTTGAAGCGCCATCGAAGAACATCCGCCATATGTTATCGTGGGTGGTTGTATTTGAATCGGCGACCTCATCTGGGATTTCTTCGTGTATTCTGGATGATTTCGATCCTGGATGGGCCGCCAAAAAGTCTGCCAGGGCTTGACCATTGACAGCCTTCTGCGGGACGAAGACCATATGATAGGGGGACCGCAATATCGCCCATGTAGCGAGGCGGGAGCTGAGTGCCCCTGGTTTGGTCATGAGGACCCTGAGAGGGTTGATTCGTGAGATCATATGTATGGTTTGCCCCGTGACGTAGTGCCGCGTCTTTTGAATGGCGAATACCAGGGCGAGACACTCTTTTTCCACAGCGGTGTATCGGTGTTCGGGCCCGACCATCATTCGGCTGAGATAGTAAATGGCCTGCTCGTGGCCTGCGTCGTTGTTTTGTGCCAGCAGGGCACCGAGGGAGTGTTCCATTGCTCGTACATAGAGCAGAATGGTTTTCCAGGGACCGGGGCCACCAGGACTGGAGGATTTGATAAATATTCTTTGATGTCATCGAAAGCGCGCTGGCACTCCTCGTCCCATACGAATGAGACTCCCTTCTTCATAAGGTGGGTGAACGGTCGGCATCGCCCGGAGAGGTTGGAAATGAACCTCCTGATATAAGCTAGCCTCCCTTGGAGGCCTCTAAGTTCACGGAGATTTCTCGGGGGACCCATCTCCATGATTGTCCTCGTTTTCTCGGGGTCTACATGGATACCCCGTGCAGTGATGATGAACCCAAGAACTTCCCGCTGGATACGCCCAAGAACGATTTTGTAGGGTTCATCTTCAGATTGTGGGCTCACATTAAGTTGAACACCGTTCTCAGGTCTTGCAGATGATCCTCCTTACGACGACTCTTGACGGCGATGTCGTCGACATAGCATTCCACCGTCTTGCACAAATGTTCTCTGAAAATGATACTCATGGCTCGCTGATATGTAGCACCAGCATTCTTTAGACCGAATGGCATGACTGTGTAGCAGTATGTGCCAATCGAGGTTCGGAATGAAGTGTGCTTTTCGTCGTCGGGAGACATCTTGATTTGATTGTACCCCGAGAATCCATCCATGAATGACATACGTTCAAAGTCGCATGTATTGTCGATCATGATGTCTGTGATAGGAAGGGGAAATTCATCTTTGGGGCATGCCTCGTTCAGGTTGCGAAAGTCGATGCAGATTCGAATCTTTCTATTCTTCTTGAGGACGGGTACTATATTGGCGACCCAATCAGGATGTTGCTCTTCACGAATGAAGCCACTGGCTATTAACTTGTTGACTTCAGTTTCGATCGCATCCATGACGCCTGGGCGGAAGCGTCGTTGTTGCTGCTTGACTGGCTTTGCATCTGGCCGTATATTGAGTTTGTGGAGAGCGATGTCAGGATTTAACCCCGGTATGTTTTTATAGCTCCAGGCGAACACATCAATGTATTCTCTGACAAGTACTAACAGCGATTCTCGTTCTTCGTCAGTTAGGCTTTTACTGATAAAGATCGATTTTAGAGAAGATTCGCTGCCGAGATCCACTTGTATGACCTCATCTTCGGTAGGAGGTTCTCTCAGTTCGAACCGCTTTTCCCATTGTGCGTCTAATTGCTGGGCCTATGGCTCTAGCTCAAGGATTTTGGGGATATCTTCGTCTTCCTCGTAAGCGTCGGTGAATGTCATGTTGACTGACATGACTCGTCTGAACACATCTCCGATGCTGGTATCTGAGTCGGAAGTCGGTGATCCGGTTGAATGTGACTGCCAGTCGCATTCTTCATCTGAGCTTTCAGGGGTCGTAGTAGGCGTTACATACCCTAAACCGCATCGAGTTTTGTTATAGTAGTTCCGAGGTTTGCCTGCCGGGGCTGGCATCTTCAAAGGTAATCGTCGTCCAGTACCGTAGTTCAGTCCTGGCGTTGTCTCTAGATCATACCCCTGTTTCTGCATGAGATATTTGGATTGAGGGCTATAGAGATACAGAGGCAGTCTTCCAGCATCTGACCCGAAGTCGACTTCTTCCATGGCGAGGGGATGCGGGTTGTTCGTCCGGCCGAAGATGATTGGGTGGTCCCCTCCCTCGATTATTCGATAAGCGTCTTCTACTGGAGTAAGTTGGATAGCGGTGTACACATTTGTCACCTGTGTATGTAGGTGAGTGCCTATACGGTGTTCCATAGTATACATTGTACATAGCTTATTGAGCTCGGTGTAGTTCAAAGATAACCCTTTATTGATGAAGTAAGATATCTTTTCTAGAGGGATTACATCATCTGCGGAGGGAGCGTCAGTGTGGGCAGCCACATACTTGGCTATCTCTGGTTCTTCTTCGGCTACCCCCTGTGTGAATGAAGATTGAGAGGGCCCTAGTCAGCTTGATCTTCAGAGGCTCAACTAACGGAGCGGAGCGTAGGGTTGTCGGTAGACTAGCAACCCCCAGTCTGGCACTTGATGTGGAGCGAGGGGTGGCTGGTTCGCTTGAAGTGTCAGACCTCGCATCGGGGTGACGACCTTTCTTAGGCAGGCGTATCGTCAGAGGCCTATCGGAGGGATTGAGCTTCTCTGTTTGGGATTGACCGACTCTCGGCAATCTGATGGTAAGCGGCCCTGTCGTGGGTCTCGGTACCTGGCCGGACCTTGGCAGCCGGATTCTCAACTGCTCTTTCTGTGCCGAGAGGCTGATCGCGTCCTTACGCAGTATGGCCGTAAGGGGTGCAGAATTGCCTGGTTTGCGAGCCTGGAGGTGGATTGTCAGAGGTTCTTCTGATCCCGTGGTTGCTTCATCATCAGTTTGTTTATCTCCTCCTTCAAGGTGCTTCTTCGACTTTTCGTATAGGCAGGAGTCCGAGTAATAAGATTCGACCCCTTTGAAGGGATCAATGTCAGTAAATTCTGTCCTCACGAAGCCGTGCTTGTCGACATATTTGAAGCATTGGTGTAGCGTGGAAGGCACGATCATGTAATCGTGTATCCAAGGGCGCCCCAAAAGGATGTTGTATGAAGTGTCGGCATCTATGACGTAGCAAGTGACTTCTGATTGGAGATCGCCAATCTGACATTTCAGACGGATCTTCCCGATTGGGTAGCTCCTGCCCGAATTGAACCCGCTGATGGCGGTGTTTGTAGGGGTCAGGCGATGCATCGGAATGCGAAGATGATGCAGTAGTCGTTTTGGAATGATGCTTATAGAAGACCCAGGGTCAATGTGCATCCTGTCCACCTTTATGTCGCCGATGTAGCCTGTGTAGTATAATGGGCGATCGTGTAGATTAGTCTTGATGAGCATGTCTTGTGGAGTGAAGACGATGTTGGGCATTGCTCCCGTACAGGCGCTGTCTTAGAGGTCTGCGGGCCGATTTTCTCCCGTGAGGTTGACCTGAGCCAGGTACACTTCGACATTTTGAAGTGCATCGCTCAAAGCTGTGCGGACATCCTTCGAGAGTCTCAGGAGTTCATATAAGGACAATTTGGCCGGTGTATTGGCCAATTGCGCCAAGATGTCAAAGTTGTAGGGCCTCTCCAGCCCCTGAGATGTTTTCTTTCGGAGGGATTTGTCGAAGAGAGTCTCCTTCAGCCTAGGCTTGTCGGTCGTCGAAGGCTGAGCCGGTCCCGGAGCATCCGTGGTAATGGGCGGATGATCATCAGTCGAGTTTTCAGCCACAGGTTGAGATTGTTCTCCGGATCGAGTAACAACGGCCGTGACTTCCTCTTCATCTACTGAGGTGGTACGGCAGGATCTGACTTTTCCACTTTTCTTTTTAAAAGATGGAGTGGACTGAATTACCTCGTGGACTAGGTCCGGATGGACCTACATGATTTCCCTTCGTGATGTGGTGAGGGGTACTAGACCAGCAGCTTGAGCAGGCGTGAGATTAGCAATCTCCATCGTTGCCAGAGGGATGGGTATAACCCCGTCCTGAGTCTCTGTTGGAGGGAAGCTGCCGAATTATACGGATACCATGTTGGCTGCCACGGTTACCTCCTCGAAGTCGATGGCCAGAGCGTTCGAATCGATGAGGTTCTGGATATATCGTTTCAGCTGGTAGGAGTCGTGCGTAGCATGGTGGACGTAGCGGTGGTAATGGCAGAACTTAGGGTTCTCCAGATCAGCCGGCCGAGGCTCCCGTCTTGGTGGAGGAAGCTGAATCCTATCTCCTTGTATGAGCATGTCCAAGATAGGCTTGACGTGACCGTCTTCAAAAGAGTAAGTGATTTGAGGCCATTGTTTGTCCGCAGGTTACGACTCAGGCTTCTGGGCTGTATCGGCCACCATAGCCTGCTTGCCTCTGTTGTCCCGGTTGTTGGAGGGGCTACCCCCATTGTCGTTGGTGGTGCTGGGACGCTTGCTCTTGTTCTCTCCCTCTGAGATATGTAATCCCAGTTGGCGAGCCTTCTTTAATCGTTCTTTGGCACTCGTAGCACTAATGGTAAAAGCCTTCCAGTCCTTGAATTGACTCTCGTCCATCCAGAGACTGATTGTTGGGAGTAGTCTCTTTTGGCAAATTTCGATCAAGGAGGAGTCCGGGTTGCCAGATGGTAACTTCATTGCGGTTTGACGGAACCGCTCAATGTAATTCCTCGTCAGCTCTTTTTCTCCTTGAATGACGTCCATGAGGGTAGACATCGTGACGTCCTGCCCTACCTCATAGAACCTCTCCAAGAACAGGCGTTTGAAGCCAGCGAAGGAATGGATGCAATTGTCCGGCAGGTTGTGGTACCAATCGAAGGCAACTCCTTCCAATGCCCCAATGAATAACCGTGTCAGGATAGCGTCATCATGGGGCAGATGGTCGGTAGTGACCACGAAGTAAGTGATGTACCGACTTGCTGAGGTCTTGCCATCATAGGGGTTGATATTGAACGGCTTATATCTTGGTGGGAATGGAACATCCCTCCATTCAGCAGGATATGGTTGCCGTATTCTGAAGTCTTGAGAGTTTTCTCTGGCGTGGAACATGGCTCGGAGCTCTTGAACTTCTCTCCTTACTTCTCGGGTCTCATCTATCGCAGTCGGAGCCGTTACTTCAGGAAGATTATTGCTCGGGTTCGGTGCCACCGAATTTGAATCTACGTTGATTGGGGGACCCGTGCTTGTCTGGCCAGGTGTCACCCCCTGCAGATTAGGAAGCGCTGCTTTGATCTCGTCTACAGATTTGACCAAGGCGTGCAATATGGCCTCCAAAGTGTCGATGCGCTGGCGATCACCGGAACCGCCTTGATTGCTGTCTGTCATGAACACCGTCTTCACATGAGGAGTGACGGAAGGAGTGGTGGAGGATGTACCCTCCGAGTCGTACCCGTGCACTGAGAAATCATCAGGATATGTAGGAATGTTCTCTTCAGGTTCAGACTCGGAAGGAACACTACCCTCGGCTTCGGAGCTTGCTTTGTCTAGGATGTCCTTGGGGACGTCGGTATCTGTTGTATCCGTCGGAGGATTTGCTTCCTCCAGTCCGTATTCCTGGAATATCGGATTGTCGTGGATGTTTGGAGGAGTGCTATCCCCAGTTTCGACGACCCCCAATGTTGCAGATGACGAACTTCCTACTGCAGCAGTTTTTGTCTTCGAGCGGGTGTGTTGAAATACTCCAGTGGAGGATATACCTTTAGACGGCGGTTTCTTAGCTGTAGTAGTTGACACCTTTGGGCTGGAGATACTCGTTTTCTTCCCTCTTCCCTTGGCGAGAACTTTCTGCGCGGATTTGCAGGAGACAACAGGAGGTGTCTCGTCTTCTGAGCTCGGGTGATGTAGTCTTTGGAAGACGGATGGCCGGTCTTCCGTCACCGCCGCGTTGCTGCAGCAGCAGTTGACGATGATCTGGGTGCATTGATGTCCGTGTGAGGGCTCTTTACACCCCGAAGCTCCTTCTCTTTCCTTGCGTTTGTGGAGGATAACCTCACGCAGGTCAGAGGAACCACTTTGTCTGTTTGCCGTCGGGGGCTGGACTTGACTGGTCTTATACAACTTCCCATCAGAGGCTCGCGTGATAATCAGCGGGACACCCCGATAGTCAGAGGTTGGGGCAGTCGTCTGGACTTGATGAGCCCGCGCTGTCCTAGACTTCCTCCTTTTAGCACTTGTGGGTGCGTAATAGGAGGAGTCTAAGTCGAATACCACAGAGTCTGGATTATCATCCAGATAATGATCAGAGTCAGGACCGCATGAGAGCCGATCGAAGACTGATCGAGAGAAGCGTGGGACGGATGCTATGCGGCTAGCATTGGGTACCGTGCAGGCTGTCTGCATGCGGCTGTCTTTTGTTGTAGGATGAGTCTTTATGCGGTTAGGAGTCACGACCGTGCAGGCTGACCGTATACGGTTGGCATCTGTGGCCGCATGGGTTTTCTGCAAGCGATTGACTTTAGTAGCCGTATGAGTCTCATCCGTACGGTTGGCAACTGTAGCCGCATAAGTTATGCGACTGACAGATGTGGCCGCATGAGTTTTCTTTATGCGGTCGGCGGTTGTAGCCGCATGGGTCTTCTCCCTGCGGTTAATATTCTTCTGCGGCCCGGAGAGCGTAGAGTTCCTCTTTGCCCCTGCAAGTCCAGCATCATAGTGTTTTCTTCTGCCGGACTTGGGGACAGCAGAGTTGTCTACGGTCTGAAGTGGGGCCGCAGGGGAGTCTTTCTCGCCGTCTTGAGCAATAGAGAGCACCTCATCAAGGGCTTACGGAGGAGCAAATGATTTTGGCCTCCACTCTTTGCGAGCCTTTATGGTGCGGGTGCGCTTCTGGACCGGGCCAGTGCTACCTTCAGAGAGCATCTCTTCGAACGCCTGTTGGTCGAAGCGTATGACCATCTTCTGTTGTATAGATCCAAGTTTGGCTGCGTCCGATTGTGTCACCAACTCCTCAGCCGTGGAGAAGTTTGTCCCCAGCAGAGTCGCCATCGTGTTTGCCATTGATTGTAAAAGTACAGAACAATTATCGGAGGACTGAACTTAGACTCACAATACAAACTCGCTCGTACAAAGAAAGCCTAGGGACGAAAACCTAGGTACAGCAGTCTAAGTACGATTATTTCTTTTAGATTCTGGGGGGTGACGATAGAGGCTCGGGAAAGCGACGGCCGCTCTGCCTTACTCCTTGGACGATCGGTACGCAGCCTTGACTCGGGAAAGATCTGCTTGGTCGTTGACGAAGAAATGCCTTCTTGCTCTCTCTCTCTGATTGCTCTCCTGGCTTCTCTCTCTCTGTGTATATTCTCTCCCTGACTATGGGGGGAGTCTCTCTGTGTATACGTATTCTTCTCTGGTTTCTTTTTGTATATCTCTCTATCTCTTACAAGGGAATGGCACCTTGCTATTTATAATAGTGGGATGTGATCGCTAGGGTTGCCAAAGATTAGCTCTTGGAGATGGCGGCGGCTTGGGGATTGATCAATCCAGGCCGTTCGTTTCGGATTGTGACGAATCAGAACCATTAAGGGTAGATTACACCAAATCCCCATTAGCAATCAATGCTGATTAGCATAAATCTTCCTTATAATGATTCTCTCATATCTGCGAATAAATCAAATTTATCCTCCTGCCACGTGCCCCAGATCATTGGGATTCGACCCGATCTTGGATTGCCATAAATCTGGAAGATTGATCGGCTGAGGACACGTGTTCTGAGAGCCAATGGTAAGACTGGAACCGCATGTAGATTGGGCCGCATGAGATTTTGGGCCGCATAAGACTTGGGACACGTGTCAGGACTGTCTGGGCAGTGGCCCCCTCCTTCAGACTTCTGAACCATATGATGATCCGTATGAACCGCATAATGGTGTGTCTGCTTGAGCCGCATGGGCATGATCTTCTTGAGCCGCATAGGGATGATTCCACTCGAGCCGCATGGGACAGCTTCACTCTGAACCGCATGGGAAGTCTTCACTTCGAGCCGCATAAGCACACCCACATGGCAGGGCCACGTGGCATTTTGTTGTTCTCGGGAGATTGTGTCAGAGATTTCTTTCTCTTTCCTAGAGATTCATCATCATGGCAGAGTCATAATTACCTGCTTTGGTGTCAGGTCTGTCAACTTTTCAGAGGGGTCAGCCGTCAAAGCAATTAATACGGCATGGATCGGAGGGGAGCACTGTCACGCCACGTGTCTTCTGAGCCGCATGGAATGCCTCCGGCCGCATAGCTCCTTATGCCGCATGACTCCCTGAGCCGCATGCGTTTTCTGAGCCGCATGGGTCTTTCTTGGCCGCATGAGTCAATTTCTTTAGTATTTTCCATGCTTCAACAGCGATGTGCTGGATTTACCCCTAGCCATTTACATGTCAATCTCAGTATTTTAAAACACACTTGGAGTATTGTCTAGAATCATCACTATAACCATCATACTAGGATCATCATCACTAGAATCATTACAAGGATCACCTTACTCGAACCACCCTACTAGAAACATTGATTGGAATCACACTCGACTCATGTTGTACTAGACTAACATTGGGATCACACTTGACTACATTGTACTATCTGGACTCATGTCACATTACTTTAGTTCAGCTAGCTTTTATTTACAGTCTTCATTGCCATAATCTTCTGATTCGTTATATTATTTCTTTTGTACTTTTACTATTGCTCTACTCCATTAACTGTCTAAAACTTACCATGCTTCATCAATATAACTGTCTATAACTGCTCTATAGACTTTGCCATTTACTTGGGATTTCTATATGAGTTGTGCTCGTTCCAATCCTGACTGGATATGTTGACAAAATATTACAGATGTTTGTCTTGAGGACACTTGCCCTACTTGCTATGGATCCGAAGATGGATTAGCTACCTTTGGCCCCGACTCTCAGGAGTGATCGGGAGACTAGTTTAGTGGACTTGTCTTAGACTTCATGTTTAGAACTTGAATTGTAATAAGTGAAGATTTTGATATTGTATTTGAGTTATGTTTGAATATTAATATTAGTTGTTGTTTGTTGAGTCTTATAGTTATTTAGACTTCTGTGATATCTTATCGTGCTTAGACTGTGATTGAGTATTATCATATCTTATACTTGTCCGCTATTCGGAGTTGAGATCTATGACAAGTACATTATGTATACATTGTGTGAGTTATAGTTAGCGACCTAGAACAACGTTCAACTGCCAATTCTGCGACGTAGGTTGGGCGCTGTTACACATTCGTGCCCCTATATAGGGTGCGGGTCGTGACAGCGGTGATTTAGTTTTGCGAACCTCGTTGTAAATAAGGCAAAATGCCGACCTTTTATATTTTAGCGTAAACATATAGCCTGCACACGAAACCAACTAAAATCAATACTTGTTTGAATTGGACTTGTGCTTTGCATCAATTTGATTTCTTAGAATCTTCGAACTGACTCAATGCTTTCTCTCGGGCTAACTTAACACTTGCATCGATCTTACTCGATGCATTCTTCGGGTCAACGTAACTCTTTGCATTGATCCAATTCGATGCGTTTCTCAGGATGAGGTAACTCTCGTATCGATTTGCATTGATACTTAATCGGGTCAACGAAACTCTTTGAGTCAACGACTCAGTAAAATGTATCGTACGGAGCGGGGCATTACATGCACGACTGACTTCACAACACCGTGCTTGGTGACGAGCGCACGACTGACTTCAAAAACTGAGAAGTTTTCTGACTTGCAACCTCTTTACAACTCTGTAAACCAAAGACTCTAAATCAAACAAAATGTTTACTGGCTTTGGCTAAGAGTAGTATAGGTAAAATGTGAAAGCGTTTAGATCATTGGAAAGACACTTAGAAATAGATAGAGAGAAGAGTGAATGAGTGATTAGAAATGTAAAAATCCTTCTCTTTTTATAGTATTTTTCTTGACTGAACTCATGCTGAGTTCGGATGCTAAGATCACGCAAATGAACGTTGGATGCAGAGTTGGAGGCAACATATATTCAAAATTCTCAGACCGAACTCAGCCAGAGTTCTATCCGAATTCTGTCTAAGCAGAATAGGATTTTGGGGTCTAAATTGCATATGGTTTTTGGGCTGTTTGGATATGTAGTTTTGAGATAAGTAGGTAGACTTTTTGGATGGGTAGACTAGAGATAACCAAAGCTAGTAATATTCCGATCGATCTTACATTTATATTTTCTAGACTCAATAAAAGTAAAATATAGAAGAGTAAAAAAAGACTCGATCTGGATTTCAATACAATTGCTTTTGGATGATGACTTGAATGCTCTTTATAGAAGCAGGATGTAGACGTAGTACGTTTTTGGATATTGATTTCAGCAACCTGTAACTTTAGTAGCAGTTCGTATATTTTTGCGTATGACTTAAGTTGTCGTTGATTATCAAAATCAGGTGTGACCATTTAGGCAAAGGGCCAACATTTTTCTTTGAAAGGTTTTTAAGAGGCAGTGTAAGTCGCACACACTTGGACTCCTAAAGAATCATATTCTTGAAGAATATTATTGTACTCTTTTCTTTTCTATGAATTTTTCCGAAAAGATGGATTTTTTCTTAGAAAAGTTTTTAATAAGGCAAAAATTAAAGTGGGCATCCAAGGGGGAGTATTGTGATTTGGATAAACCCAAATATGGATGTCCTTATCCATACCCACAACAACATCTATCTCATTCCCTCTTATATATTTTATCAATGAGAAAAACTACGTACAGATTTTCGCCTACCAATTTCTTCTATTTCTTTTTTATTTTCACAACAACTACTAAAATATTATTAAAAAATTGTTAGAGGACAACATAAAGTAAAGTATAAAATATAAATTTTTTGTCTTTATCTTTTTTTAAACCTCTAGATCTTAATCTATATTCTTTGCAAAGTTTTTTTTAGTAGATAATCATATTTGGAACTATTTTTGAAGTTTCGAACTCCATTAATGGAGTTTCGAGGGTTCAAAATCAAAATAGTCTGTTTGGGACGACAAAGGGCTACAAAATGTTTGGCAACTAGACATGCACAAAACGGCCAAAATTTTGAAATTTCTTAAGATAGAAAAGTATGTTTTCAAGACTGTCACAATTTTGACAGTCCTATAGGTTTCTTGGACTACCAAAATTTTGATAGTTCTACCATTGACTGTCAAAATTTTATACTCCTAAAATCATTTAATACTGTTTGATTTCCAAACTGCTATATCATTATTCGATATTGGAAGCGAGCTAAACCGTCAGACTCTTTATGAAGCAACGGATTGTAAACTAATGACCGTAAATGTGCATATGGTGTGCATCCAATTTTGTGATTGGGATCCACTACCAAAATAAGTCATATTAGCAACGAGATTAGCGACGTAGATAAAAATGTCACTAATTATGTTGCATTTAGCGACGAAATAAAAAGACGTCACTGAACGTTACTATCAGTGACTTTTAGCGACAGTTAGCTACGTAAGTTATTATTTGGAAAACAAACGTCGCGACTTAGTCGGAAAACATCGCTGATTTTTTTAGAACAATGATGTTTTGTGATGCATTTGAAGTATGTCGCCCATATATTAGTAGACATCGCCGTTTAGCAACGTCACTTGACGACGTCGCTAAATTATTTCATATAGGGAGTATCTGGCCGATCGACTTTTTATTCTCTCTCCTCCAAAGTTTCTCTTCCCTTCTCCCTTTCGTCTCCCGCAGCCCCCTCCCCCCGGCGACCCCTGTCTCCGGTGCCTCTGTCGACTTCGGTGGCAACCTCCCCCAGTGGCCCCTTTCCCTCTCGACTCTCTCGTGCGTTTCCTTCCCCAGCTTCCTACGTTCCCTGCCGCCTGTCACGACCCGTGTAATGTCCCGTTCTGCATGGTGCATTACGATGAGTCCTTGACTCTAAGAGTTGCGTTGACCCGATGAAGTATCGATACGAATCAATGCAAAGCATAAGTTCGGTTTGAGCTAAGTATTGACTTCGGTTGATCTGGTGTGCAAGCTATGCTTTTATGCTGGATTGTAAAGGGTTGACATTTTGCCTCATTTGAAATAATATCCGCAAAACAAAATCGTTGCCTTGCAACAGATTCTGGCATGGGCACAGTAGGCCGAATCAGTCGAATAGTTCAACGGAATGGCTAAGTCAGGAGAGTTAGCCTTACAAGCAAGTTATGGAATCGAGCCGCATCAGCTCGACGAGGCGACAAGGCGTATCGGCTTAAGGTGGGCAGGTTCTTGACTATCTCTCCCTATTCCTTCACGTCAAATAAAACATATCCTTGTATGCGTAAGTTGCTATTGAGTTAGCGAGCGTGACTCGAACGGTTAAAGGTCTTAGTATGTGTCGAACATTAAGATAGAATATTGAACATTAGACAATTGAAGCGACGTGCATCAAGTGTCCGGGTCGTGGTAGGACGGTGATGGTAGAACATTGAAAGGTGATATCGAGATGTGCATCACGTGTACGACTCCGAAAATATTAAAAAATAGGCCTAGAACACTGATTATGGTGTTAAGCGTGCCTTTGCGTACGGAAACTATAAAATGACTAAGTAAGCGAAATAGGGCAAGTTGTGACTACCGTGGAACTTGTCGTAACATTGAAAGATATACTTCGTGCATCAGAGGTATGCAGTTGTGGCACAATTGCTACAGAACTGCCGTTATACGAATAACTTATGAACAGAACGCGTTGAGTATAAGTACGAAAGTCTTAGTCGTTGGGCGTCGTGCATCAATTCGGATGTATTGGAGCATAATGCCGATAAAACTTGAGATAGAGAGAACGGATTAGGTTTATGGAACATTAATATGTTTATGAAATGTGAATATGTTTATGGGATGTGAGGTTGGTTGGTATGATATAATTTGTTTGCTATGGCGCATATTGCATGGTCAATGGACACGGATGGCCCATGCACGGGTGCGGCTTCCCTCGAACGGTTACGAACGGGGCACCGGTGTCATACCCCAATCCAGAAGGATCGAAAACTAGCTACTGGACGTGATACCGTACAAGTCTAGATTGCACTTGTGCAAGGCAAAACCATTACAGTTCCTGATATTTTTCAGAAAACATCGACAACGCAGCAAAACCAAGCAGATAAATTGAAGTCACATAAGATATGGAAAAATGTATCTTTTTATTGATAATTGCAATGGATTACAAGCTTGCAGCAAAATACAGAGTTTACAACTGATTACAAAACTCTTGAGTAGCCAACTGAATGTATACACTTGCCCTTTAGGCTACAACTGAATATATCGACTTTTTTACAATAAACTTGCCAATATGGCTACAATATCACTGGTATAACTGAGTTATACTGTTCCATACATTATGTCCCATATAGCAGAAGACATCATCTTATAAGAAGAGCTTCTGTACACCCATCTGAATCATCGATGCCAAGCACTGATCAAATGATTTCCTCCATACGCAACCACCTGTAATATTGCCCACAACGTGGATCAGTACATCATCAATGTATTGGTGAGTGGTGCTGACCCAACTCACCTAAGAAGACAATACTAAGTAATCATGTTATAGAACATTATTAACAGTGGTCTTTCTCGTTGCCTTAGGGTCAATTTCATGTTTGTATCCGAAAGAAGTAAAGCATGCAAATCTAATAGCCAACATAATTTAAAGCATACAGATATCACCCTTTAGTGATTCTTACCCACGGTCGTGTAGCCATTCCTGTACATTTATAATACTTACTCAGCCTGCACAAGACATTGTTAGAAACAATATCATGATTCAATATAAATATCACCGTTCTGGTGATTCTTACCAACAGTCGACATCCTTTCCTGTATTTGAGTAATAACTTACTCTGCCTGCATAAGACATTGTTAGCACTGGACCTATCTATATAAAGATCACTGGCGATACGCCATCTTAGACCATCTTACAGGTATACGGCGCCCCTTATAGTACGGGAAGCTAGCCCCACTGAAGGTCCCGTATACCGTGCTACTACTTCAGCACTATGCTACTACTTCAGTACTAGTTCCCCCCAGAACGAATCGGTTTCCAAGGCCTTTGAATACTGTTCGAGGAACCACCTTGTCGATAAGTTGTCTATGACTATGCAACTATATGCAACTTATCTATGAAGAAACATATAATGCATGATAAGGAAACTAAGTAATAACCCATCATTCTCATTCGTATTTCCATCTTGTCCTGAGCCAACGCTCACAGTATCATCTATCTAATCCAGAGTCTTAGTGAAATCTACATTCTACATCGACACAAGATAATAGAATGTGATTACCTAAGCCCTTCCTCACATCTTTGATACCATACATCTTTCCAACCAAACTCAATGTACTCACCGCCCAATTCCTGGGACTTAGCACCTATTTAGAATACGTTTATTCAGATATAATTCAAGCATACTCACTGTCCAGTTCTTGGGTCTTAACATCTGTGTTACCATCTATTCATCGAGCTAAGGCTCGATATACTCACCGCCTAAGTATTTGGGACTTTGCTTCACCTGTCATGTATTTCATCACATTATTGTATAAGCATACAATTCATTTAGCAGTAACAGTTTACGTTCAGGTGATTAGTTATCTTTCATTATCTTTTTGAATTCCATGCAAGGTGTTATTGAGCAACTCAATAAGAAACATAGCATACTATCCTTTGTTTTAAGCGTGAAGCTAAAGGATCTTCGAAGGGTTCAATACTACTCACATTTATAAGATGATTTCTGCCACGATTGCATAGCCTTCTAAGCGATCCTTCGCATATTCCCAAGTCCAACAAGGCTTCAACGAACCAACTATCCATCATAAGGAATCTTGCGGGTCGGGGCACTATAACTGGGACCGTTCGGCATAGGAGGGAATTATGTATAGTATTTATGGTGCACATTATTAGGACAGGTTGCGACCGACCTGTGTTGTGATAGGCTATGATATCAGTAAGTTTAGGATCCTTCAGATACTGGACTAATAACCCGTATTGGAGCGATCATAGGTTTACACATAAGGATGCCAAGTCCATTACGGTACGAAACACCGTGACCTTCATATAGATAGGGCCGGTGGACTGAGATTAGAGTTGGGTGCAGGCACAGGGCCTGCCACCTTATGCTTATGTCTATGTATGGTTGGTTGGTTACGGGAATTGTGTGATTGGTTATGCATATTTCTAACGATTGCAGGCTAAGCAAAACGAGATAGAAACATGCACGATCACTATGCTTTATGTTCATATTATGTCTAACTCTATCTGCTGTAGGAACACGATATTGGACACATTCATAATAATTCACTGTGCATTGAATATTGCCATGAAACTGATCCTAAGGCTAAATAGAAAGATCACCAAATAAGTTGCATGTTTCACTAAATGTACTTAGTGTTTGGTTTAGATACGAGTGGGTCTTGATCAGTATAGCAAGGACGAAAGCACTAATCCTCCACTAGTTTGTTTGCAGGTTCAGGCTATGATCGGCTCGGGACGGGGCTTGGCCTGGACGCGTCGAGGCATGGAGTCCTTCGCATCTCAAGAGGAGCTATCATATTGGCGTTCAGACCTGCAACATGGAGATGTTCGGCCGAAGACTACTTGTTGGCTATAAAGAGGCATAATGTATGGAATAATATAATCCTTTATGAGCTAGAGAGATCATGAGTGTTGTAGCCAGTTGGCATATTCAGTTGGGCTATTCAAGCCTTTGTAACCATCAGTTCATTATTAGTAAAAGAGATTCTTATTGTATACTCTGCTTTCCTTCTGCTGCTTACATTATCAATTTGAGATAAACACTATGTGAACCTGTTATCTTGCCTTGCACGAGCGTAACTCCAGGCTCGTGCGGTATTACGCCCCAGCGAGGATAATGATTCGGGTGAAATCTAGCAAGGACGAGCGATTTTCTACATCGGGGCGTGACAAGTTGGTATCAGAGCGGTTCCATCATCTGGACTGTGAACGAATCTCTTTAACCCTCAGTTGCTTCGATATAGAAAATCAGTTGACTCTAAGTTGTTTCCGCAATCGCATGGCTCATAGATCTGCTCGATGCTACATTGGATGTTCCATACAATAAGTCTATATTTAGTGCGTACATCCGCCACAAGTATGTCGAGACTATCATGCTATCTCCGAGTGCCATCGGAGAATGTTGGTTGCACAAGGTGCAACGAGTTATGATATGTTGGTTTCCCGGAGTACGACAAAGTTGTGAGTTGTTGGTTGCACGGAGTGCAACGAGTTGATATATGAGGCGATGCGTATTATATGGCTATGCGAATGGTTACCTATTGTTGGTTGCACGGAGTGTAGCAAGTCATGAATCGTTCGTTACATCAGTACAACGAGTCGACATGGTTACATGTTGTATGGCTATGCGGATAGAGAGCGATATGTTAAACGAGATTGAGTAATGACCTTAAGTATCGAGAATAAATTGTTTCACGAGTTGCAATAAGTGAGATTGGAAAATCGCGGATGCGATAATAACGAGTCGAGTTGGTCGCTAAGTCGAGTTTGAGTAGGCGAACTTGTAAGTTGGCCGTATTGAATCGAGTTTCGAAGTAGATGAACGTTTATGTTGGCCGAATGTCGCGTTGAGCTTTGAATAAGAGAATGTTGCGTGTGTGATTGATATGATCGCCAAAGCACGGTTAGATTCGAATGAATATCAAACTTAAGTGAACGAATGTGCATGTTGGTATAGTTGCTGTACCAATTCGAGTAAGTGCATGCCAGAGCTGGGATCAAGAAAGATCGCCATACGGGATAATTGATTAAAAAATAGATGTCAGACCTATGCGGAGTGTAAAGTCGAGTAATGACTCGATTTTGAGTGGTATATGCAATACCACTTGTGCGATCAGTGCAGTGAAGCATTGTATCGATAATGATAGGCTCGATTTCTTAGTGGTATATGCAATACCATTTAGCGATAGCTATGTTAAACCATTTGGTGACTTGCAATAGAATGCATTAAGACGATTGTGTCGATTATGATAGGTTTATCCTCAAAAGATAGAATAGTATCGAGGTTCGAGTAGGAATGACTTGATAGAAGTCGATGCAAGTATGCTTCGATGAATTGAGTTGAACGATTATACGCGAAGTCGTACCCATGAATGATACATCGGACGAGTATTCGTTAAGTGTAAGTCGAACGATAGGCTGAGCATAGCGAGGGAATGTTAATGTGAGGAAGTTGACTCAGACGGAATTGAGCTAAGTCCGTGTGAAAATTTCGGAACGAGTTGAGTAGGTACGAAGAAATCATACGAACGAATTGATCCCCATCCCAGAAATTTTGAAATATTTTATTATTATTTGTTTTATTTAAATGGTAATTTTTAATTTATAAATAAATAATTAGTTAATTATTACGGTAGATGATTTTAGTCATGGTTAGGAATTAGAGTATATGGTGACTAGAAATCATGGCACGATAGTGCAGTGGGGGCTTTGACTAGTGTATTAGCCCTGGTAGGGAGGCCGAGCCATAGTGATATCCTAACTAGAAAACCAGGCCAAGTTGTGACATGACCATTATAAATAGTTTAATTATTTATTATAATATTATTTGACGTTTAAGTAACCCGGTTGCACCAAACTGGTCCGGACTGGACCCGTGCCAAGCCCAAGCCCATGTAGTAATGCAGTGTGATAAAAGAGTCGTGTGGATATATTTTAAGGGGTATTTGTTTTAATGACATAGTAGCAATTTTATAAAAGTTTGGTTATATATTATATATATATATCCTTAATATTTTAAACAAATTTGATTTTGAAGTATGTCAAATGATTTCCTTAAAAACATCTTAGTCGACTTTTGGAGATTTTGTGCAATATAATTGAGTATAAATATATTCATAATGGACAGACACATGTTTTGCGTCACCCAAAGTTTGTTATTTACAAATTTTAGTATTTATGATTTAATAAAAATATAAGTTAATCATTTGTTATATTATTCTCTAAATTTGGTTATATATATATATATATATTATATATATATAGATTATAGATATATATATATATAATATATATATATATATATATATAATTTGGAAGAAACAACCT
>JANAVB010011598.1:1835198-2357698 GCA_029216955.1 Iris pallida
CACGTCAAGTACCAATACTATCAGCCGGCATAACTCGAGGCTAGCGGCCCACGTGACCCATCAGTCCCATAGCTCGAGGCTAGTGACCACCGTGACACGACTATCGTAGTACGCAGTTACTACGACTTTTGGATTTGGGTAGACCATACATTAATTGTCTTCTCCCTCCCAGATCACTAACAGAGGTAGTTCGCTAGACTAGGTCCATATGCAAACAAAAAAGGCAAGAAGGAAAAATAACGGAAAGCAAATAAAGTGAACTAAATAGCAAGTAATGATCCAACTGAAAACAGATAAAATGTGCAATAAATAAATAAATAAAGGTGCGTATAATTATAACAGTAAATAAGGCAAGGTATCTTGCCTGCGGTGGTGCGAGAAGCAGCAAAATCCAACAATCAGAAATCACAACCGAAGTCAAAATCCACAAGGAGCTCCGATGCTGAAACAAATATCACGAACGAGTTTGGAATAAAGATATGTCTAAAAAATGCCTGTCCAAAAGTCAAATTCTGGAACAGGGGTATTTCGTAATTCGGGTCAAAACGTGTCCGCCGTTGGACCCACTTTGCACCGAAATGTGTGCCAATATCTACGGTCTCTAGAGTCGTCAAACTACATGTCTACAGATTTATTTGATGAGACGAACCCCAGTATGTCCAATTTTGGATTCTGGTGGACTGTGCACAAAATCGTCCGTTGAGTGGGATTGTGGCCCGCCAAAATAGCGTCCCGATCAACGGTCTCAGAATCGGACCAAACTGGCTCACAGGACAAGAAAAATATTTTGAGTCCAATGGCGCAAGTTTCATCGCGATTTGATGAGTGTGCACAAAGTAACTGGGAATTTCCGAAAAACCCGATACGAGAAAATTTACGGATAGGGTCAAATTCGTCGCGCTCACGCAACAATTTGAATTCCGTCAAGCCCGCACGTCCGCAAAGTCGATATGGACCTTTCGGTACTCTTGGTTTGCGACGGGGTCGCCCGGTTTGTCGGGACGTACCTCGTACAGGTTTTTTAAGGTTTATAAAAACTGATTTTTTGAGATTTTTAATTTAATTAAAACTGAAATTTATTGCAGAATAATAATCTATTGAAGGGATGATAGAGGGTCATGGGAGCTTTCTACCCGAATTTACGGATCTAAAAATGGATTTAAAATGAGGGAGAAATAGACCGGAGAAGTGGGATACCTTAAAGTGGGAATCTGTTGTTGTTGTTGTCGTCGTGACGACCGGGAGGCGGGGATACGGTCGCTCCGGCGAGGCTGGCACGCACGCCAAGGAACGAAGGAGGATGGAGGAGAGAGGAGGAAGAAGGTGAGATTAGGGTTTAGGTCTATATATATATATATATATATATATAATATATATATAAGAGGGAAGGTCGGCTAAAATTTGTTGCTGCTTCTTAGGGTTGTTTGCTATAGTTTATAAAGGCATGGGGAAGTTGGCTCCACCAACATCTAGCTTTGCTAGTGTGCGGCCAACAATGCCGCTGCTACTTCTATTCATTTATGCACTGTGATGGTCGGCCAAGTGGTGGGGCCGACCACTCCACTATTTTTTTTCTTTTTTTTAAACTTCTATATATATAACTTCTTATATACATATAATATATATATATATATATATATAATAATATATAATTATATATATCTATATATATATATATATATATATATATATATCTATAATTTCTTATATATATATATATTTCTTATATATATATATATATATATATATATATCTATATATATATATATAATATATATATATATTATATATATATATATATATATACACACCTCCAAATCTTCATAAATTCAAAAGAAAATCTTAGTCTTATCTATCCATATATAAAACCAATTTAAAATATACGTACATATATTTAAATTCGTTTGACAATAAAATCAACTAAATAATAATAATATCTAATAGAATAAATATGTTAATAGATTTCCACAAAATAACTTTAATAATATTTTATAAAATCGTCCCAATGGGTGAACACATACCGTACACCCTTATTCGGGTCCAAAATTGTAAAATTTTGTAAGATATTATTTTATTAATAAAATATAGATTTTTGTACCCAAAGTCAATAAGTGTTCGACAAGTTCTAAAAATAATTTAAAAATATTTGTATATACACAAAATATTCCTATATGGCCACCTTAGTCACACCACATGCCTACATGGGCTTAAATTCGGTTCGGACCCATTTCGGGCTGAATTGGACAAACTGGGTCATCTAAAAATCAATATATAAAATAATATTTAATTAAAATACTTTAAATAAGTCAATTTACAATTTGGTCTGGTTTTCCTAGTTTGGACATCACCATGGCTTGGCTTCTTCCGGCATAGCTAATGTACTAGTCAAGGCACACTGCTACATCTTCCGTGCCAAAATTCATGGTAGTCATGTGTCCCAAAATTCAACAATGGCTAAGGTCATTTCTAATGAAATAAAAAAAATCATAATTTGCATAAATAAAATTTTAAGTCTAATAAAATAATAAAATAATAATAATAAAATAGAGGGTTTTACATCCTACCTAACTTACGAGAATTTTGTCCTCGAAATTTAGGATTAATAGGGTAGATAGGGTTGAGGGATAGGAAGAGTTCGTCAATACCAAAATACAATTAAATTTTGGAGGAGGCGATAAAACGGCGTTCAACACCACCATACAATAGACAATTATGGAGTCGATATATACAAAAATATATCATGGTTATGGAATTCAAATAAGGATTGCTAGTGAAGGTAACAAAATTTTGAATATCCAATCTTTAGAGAACAGTAAGGAATTGAGTATACCAAAGAGAATAAATTAGACATTTAGGAAATGTGATCCCTTAAGAGAGAACTGGATACTAATCGTCTTGGTCGAGGGTTTGATTAAGTGAACGATTAGAATCATTCTCGAGTGCTTAAGAATAATTGGGAGGGCACGATAACAATTCTAGGGTTGAGAAAATGAGGAGTAGTTAAAGGCGAGGATATAGCCACATGAGTCGGTCGGTGGCTATCTACATTTGTGTATAATTAACCGATTGGGCAACCAAGGATGATACTTGTCAATGAGTGACATGGCAATTCTAGATCACGTGTGCCGCTAGCCACAAGTCATACCGGCTGATAGTATTGGTACTTGACGTGTGCGTGTTGTGAGTTGTTACTTATCCTGGGGGAGTCAGCTTTCACCTGTCCATATATCGATATGTCTTCTAAATTGCCTACTAGAAAGGTTAGGAGACCTTAGCAAATTTTATGTTCCAATCATGGCATGGAAAAATGTTACATCGTGGAATAGTAAGTTACCCCTTGTCCTTGTTTGGTTGTAGGGGTAGCCTAATGTTTCGATGATAGGATATTGAGCCGTGTTATGGTTTGGACACTTTTACTTTATCTTTATTTTATGGTACATTTATATTCAGTTCATATGGCATGTTCTTCCTGTATCTTGTTACGTCCCTCTGAGGACCTGGTTATCCCTCCAGGTGTGTGCTTCTGTGGAATATTGAGCCGTGTTATGGTTTGGACACTTTTACTTTATCTTTATTTTATGGTGCATTTATATTCAGTTTATATGGCATGTTCTTCCTGTATCTTGTTACGTCCCTCTGACTAGCCTCGAGCTATGTGGACTGATGGGTCACGTGGGCCGCTAGCCACGAGTTATACCGGCTGATAGTATTGGTACTTGACGTATGTGTGTTGTGAGTTGTTACTTGTCCTGGGGGAGTCAGCTTTCATCTGCCCATATATCGATATGTCTTCTAAATTGCCGACTAGAAAGGTTAGGAGACCTTAGCAAATTTTATGTTTCAATCATGGCATGGAAAAATATCACATCGTGGAATAGTAAGTTACCCCTATTTTGTTTTATTTTGTTTTGGTATAGGGTTCGGTGGGCCTTGAAGCAATGGACTAGGCTTGGGTTTTTATTTTGTTTTATTTTTTTAGTTAAATTTTGGTTTTAGGCCAGACCTAATAAGGCCATCGATTGGGCTGGACTAACGAAGTTAATTGGTATATATATATATATATATATATATATATATATATATATATATATATATATATATATATATATATATATATCAAGGCTAGGACTGCGCGCGTATATTACGGAGCTCTCTACAGCGGCGACTACTTTGGATGTTAGATCCGGTGGGGGTCTCCGCCCTCACTGGCTCGGCGGCGGGAGCCTCCGGCCACCCTGGTGACGTCGCCCTAGGGGGCGACCTGACTGCACGGGGGGCTGACGTCGATCGCCATGTACAGGCGACTGGGCTTTGGCTTTCAGATCCGGCGGGGGGCCCCGCCACCCCTGGCCCGACGACGGGAGCCTCCGGCCACCCTGGTGACGTCGCCCTGGGGGGCAACCCGACTGCGGGGGGGGCTGGCGTTTATGACGTTGCTGCTCCGGCGAGGGGCTCCGGCCCTAATGGCAATGGCTCTGCGGCGGGGGGTTCCGGCCCGCCTGGTCAGCGAGAGGCGGGTGACATCGACCTGGGAGGCGACCAGGATGCGCGCGGTGATGTCGTAGTTCTCTTCGACGAGGTGCGGATGGCTGCTCCAGAGGGAGGTTTCATCCCCCCCGACAATGGATCGGCGTCGGGGGGCCTTGGCCATCCTGGTTTTCGCGTGGCGGGAGGCATCGTTCCTAGGGACGACTCGGCTATGGGGGGGATTCGTCCTCGTCCTTAGCGGGCGTCCTGTACATGACGACCATCCGGCAGCGGCGGCGTCTCAGGCGAAGGTGTCAGGTGGAGGGACGGTTGTCCCGGCGTGGTCCTTCGCTGCGGTGGTGGGCGGTCCCGCGTCGGCGTCGACAGGTGTTCTGCCGAGGGTGGATTTCCGACCAGCCATTGCTGCCGATGGCCAGAAGGTGGTTGTCTTCTCACATTCGGATATGGAGGCCCTCACGGCACCGTGTGGGTTGGACCTTATTGGCAAGTTTGCTCGACGGAGACTTCCGGTTGAGGCTATTAGGAAGGTTTTTGCTTCACAGGGTTTCAGGGGGTTGGTTGAAGTGAAGGCCATCGATGATCGACATGTTCTCATTAGGCCTCATGTCGAGAGTGATTTTCTCCGGCTTCGGTCTAAGGACTGTTGTTTCGTTGGTCGGGTTCCGATGGTGATATTTCGGTCTTCGGTGGACTTTTCGCCGTTGAGAGAGGATCCCCGGGTTCCCATCTGGGTGGCCTTTTTCGGGCTTCCCCACTACATGTTTGATACCAATGCGGTTCTCTCCATCGCATCTGGTCTCGGCACTCCGCTCTTTACGGACCGGGCTACGGCTTCATTTTCTAGGCCGGGGGTAGCCAGGGTATTGGTTGAAGTGGACGTTAGCAAACCATTTCAACAGGAGGTGTTCTTCTAACTTTCTGATGGTGTTCGTTCGCAGCCGGTTGTTTATGAGAGGACTCCTCTATACTATGTCTCTTGCGGCCATCATGGTCACGTTGAGAGTGCTTGTGGTCGTCCCCAGGTGGAAACGCCATTATTGGTTGTAGCAGACGGACCGCCTAACCCCGTCGTTTCTTCTTCGGGCGTAGCGTGGCTATCGATGGTTGTAGCAGACGGACCGCCCAACCCCGTCACTTCTTCTTCGGGCGTCGCACGAGTGGACGACGGCTCGGTGGGTGGCCGTGGGACAAGCAGGGGTCGTCGGAGACGAAGATCGAGGCGTGAGAAGGGGAAGGGGACACGGCAGGAGTGGAGGCATGTCCAGGGGCGTGATGATAGCAGGGGGACCATGTAGCCCGGATTGTACGGGAGTGATGATATTCGCACGAGTTCCGTTCCACCTTCCTGGTACGTGGGGGAGTCTTCTTCGGGCCAGCTGGCTTTATGATCGGATGGCGGGAGGCCCATGCAGGGGGGACGTAGCGCTCCGGGCTATAGTTTGGATAGGCAGACGGGGCTTGAACGGGGTGTTGGGCCTATTATTTTACCGGACCTACATATTATTGTCTACAGTCAGCTGGGACAGGGAGTTATAGCGGCTGACTCTGACACTGAAGATTGCAGCTTGGTGGTGTGGAAGGAGCCCGCCCATGGTTCTATCTCCGATTGGGGTTATGACCCTTCTCCAGGCGATAATATTATTTCCTTGCCTGAGGCGAGATCTTCCACCTCCTTTGTTGAGGGTCGTGAAGATGGCTGGTGGATGGTACCCTTCAAAAAGGCGGCTGGTAGGCGAAGGAAGTCGTTGGCACCTCAGTCGGATCGACTTCTTAGATCACATGCTTCCCGGGTTAGGCGGGACCCCAAGAGGGTCCATGGTTAAATTCCTTATTTGCAATGTTCGGGGGACGGCGAACAGATCTACTATATACCGTCTCAGGTCCTTGTGTCGGACCAACTCTATTCAGGTTCTTGCTATTATTGAGCCCAAGGTGATATCCTCTAAGCTTCTTTCTTATCAACTGAGGTTGGGTTTTGATGCTAGCTTTTGCAATGATAAGGGTAAGATTTGGTTTCTATGCAAGTCAGGTCTTGGGATCCAATGTATTAATTCTTGTGATCAAGCTATCACGGTGCAGCTTTCTCTGAGCTATTTTTTGGATCCGGTGCGGTTGTCTGTTGTTCATGGTGCAGGAATACGACAGGGGAGGAGGCGTATGTGGCGGCACCTTTTGGACGTCCAAGCCAGGGACATCGGTATGCCCTGGGCGGTGGGCGGGGATTTCAATATTATTGCTTCTCCGGATGAGAAATTTGGGGGTCGGCCTCCTAACACGAGGGCCATCGCGGACTTTTTTGACTTTCAGTTGGCTGCTGGACTCTCTGATGTTGGTTTCAGAGGTAGAATTTATACTTGGGTGAATGGTCAGTCGGGGGCTGATCGGCAGGGATCCCGCCTTGATAGGGTTCTCGCGACGGATAGTTGGCTGGATGGTGTCCAGGTCTCTTGTGAGCATCTTAATCGTGCAGAATCTGATCATTCTCCTTTATTGATATCCTGCCAGCCAGCTTCCTCCCCTCAGCATCGAGGCTTCCATTTTCTCGACTTTTGGATGTCTCATTCGGATTTTCTTACGGTAGTTGTTCGGGCGTGGAATTCATACTGGCATTATGATGCGCTCGAGCGGTTGGGCATGCGCTTGCGGACGACGGGATATGTTCCGGCTGGATGGAGTAGAGTTACTTTCGGAGATATTTTTCAGGATGTCCGTTTAGCCGAGGATGCTGCCTTGGCGGCAGAGCAGGATTATGAGCTTCATCCTTCGGAAAGGGGAGGGCTTCCTGGATGGAGGCCGTAGCCAGATTGAAACAAAAGGTCCAAGTAGAGGAGTCTTTCTGGAAACAAAAAGCCAGATTGAGATGGGACCTGGAAGGGGATAAGAATACTCGTTTTTTCCATGAGTGCACCAGGAGCAGGCAAAGAAAGGCGGGTATTCAGAACATTATTCGGCCTGATGGATCAGAAACAAGTTCTATTGCGGAGGTGGCGACAGAGGCTTCGGTATTCTTCTCTAAGTTGTTCAGGGCTGAGCCTATTTCAGACGGGGATGCCTTCCTCGATGTCATTCCTAGTCTCATTTATGTGGAGGACAATTCTGAGCTTGTTCGTTGTCCGGATAGAGCGGAGCTGTTAGAGATTGTTCGGGGTATGGACCCGTCTAGTGGCGCCGGGCCGGATGGATTTTTTGGGAGATTTTTCTCTTTTTGTTGGGATATTATCGCTGCTGACGTGGAGGAAGCCATTGGATAATTTTTCTTGGGTGCACGCCTTCCGGTTTCCATTTCTGATACCTTTTTATTTCTTATCCCCAAAGTCGAGCACCCGAGGAATCTATCTAATTTCCGTCCTATTATTCTTTGCAATTTCTGTAACAAGATAATTTCCAAGACTATTGCTTGCAGGTTGCGGGAATTTCTTCCCAAAATTATTTCTCTGGAGCAAAGTGCTTTTGTTAAGGGGGGAGAGATTGTTGATAATATCATCATTGCTCAGGACATGGTGGCCTCAATGAGAGAATCGAATCATGGTGGAAATGTTGCAATAAAGCTTGACATGCAGAAGGCCTATGACAGAGTTAGTTGGCACTTCCTCCTGCGGGTTCTTCGGAGATTTGGTTTTAATGAGGTTTTCTGTGATCTTATTTATCGTCTCCTGACGGACACCCGGTATGTGGTTCTTCTTAATGGAGCCCCTACTGATTTCTTCCGGGCGTCTAGAGTGATTCGTCAGGGAGACCCTCTCTCCCCGGCTCTCTTCATTATTGTTGCGGAAGTGCTTTCTCGGAACCTCAAGCTGCTTCAAGACTCAAATAGAAGAACTTCATTTCATACTCCTATTGGGGGACCGCGTATCTCGCACTTGGCATATGCAGATGATGTTCTTATATTTACTTCGGGGGATATTGCTGGATT
Organism: Iris pallida; assembly: GCA_029216955.1. NCBI lineage: Eukaryota > Viridiplantae > Streptophyta > Magnoliopsida > Asparagales > Iridaceae > Iris > Iris pallida. Next base: position 1,843,600 of record JANAVB010011598.1, read on the forward strand.
GTGTGCTCTTCAGCAGTTATTGCATCGATATGAGGCTGTATCTGGTCAGAAGATTAATTATTCCAAATCTGCCTTTTATACTGCGACCCCCTTGGCTGAGGACCGTGCTCGGACTATTTCTACTCTTTTTGGGTTCTTCACCGGTTCTTTGTCGTTTACTTATTTGGGCTACCCGTTAACATGCGGGAGACGGAATGCGGGGATGTTCAGGTTTTTGCTGGATAAAATCCGTTCGAAGCTGACAGGATGGCAGAATAAGATACTTTCTCCTGGGGGTAAGCTGGTCCTTATTAAGAATGTTCTTTCATCTATCCCTATGTATTCGTTGGCAGCATGTTGCCCACCTCGGGCCGTTCTCAGGGCGATTGAGAGAATGTTTGCGGCTTTCTTCGGGGGTAGCAAGGATGGGGTTGCTAAGAGGAGTTGGCTGGCGTGGCAGTTCGTCACTCGGACTAAGTCCGAAGGGGGCCTTGGGATCAAGTGTCTGAATGATATTATGGATGCCTTCTCTATGAAATTATGGTGGAAGTTACGGCATGGGAAGGGCCTTTGGGTGAAGCTCCTTAAATCGAAATATTTTCGTAAGCGTCATCCATGTGATGCGTTTATGACTTCCAAGTGCTCCCATATTTGGCAACAGATTTTACGGGGGAGGAAATTGGCGGAACCGTATATCTCTTTCAGACTTGGGCGTGGTGAGGGATCAGCGAGGTGCGAAGATTGGCTCCCGGGGGGTCCTTGGCTGGGTAGCGTTGCTATTCCGTCGGATGAGGGAGTAGCGGCTGGGACCAGGCGCTGAACGGGGAGACGGAATCGGGTGCGACGACGAACCCAGGAGATGGAGGCGTCTATCTCGGGGCGGGTTCCGTTGGATGGTGGCACCGGAGAACTTCGGAGGTCGGCCAGATTGGCCGGGAGGAGGGTGTTTCTTCATCATCGAACGGTGACTGTGAGGGTTCTTTCGGATAGGGGAAGGAAGATACGAGATTCTAGGGCGAGGAATTCTGACAATGGTCCGGGTATCCGTCTGTTTTGGACAGACGCTGGATGGGAATTGCCTATGTTTATGGAGCAGTTTGGGGTAGAGGCAGTAAGGCGGCTAAGAGTGGCGAATTTGTCTTGCTCTTCGGCTCCTGATTCTTTGGTATGGGTAGAGCGAAAAGGATTTTTCTCGTTTGCCTCGGCTTGGAGGTTTTGTCGGATTTCCCATCCTACATCTTCTTTATTTTCTAACATATGGGGCAAGTGTATTCCGGCGAAGTGTAGCATTCTGATGTGACGGGTTTGTCACAACCGGCTACCCACTGATGATAACATTCAAAAGATTGGTTTCTATTTGGCTTCCAGGTGTCACTGCTGCCCGGATGGGAATGGGGAGATCCTTCAGCATATTTTCTTCCACGGGGATCTTGCTAGGATGGTTTGGTCTGTCTTTTAGGGTTTCTTCAAGGCACGGATGCATAGGGACTTTCTAGCCTTTCTTCAAAGATGGTGGCGGGGCCATGGCAGTCATCATCGGAGATCTTTGGCCGGGGCGATCATCTGGGTGCTTTGGAAGAACCGGAATAAGCATCGCTACAAGGGGCGTAGTATTGGTTCGGATTTCTTGGTTCGGGAGGTGAAGCGTCAGTTTCGGAAGTCGCTTTCGTGCTGCAGTCATTCTCCGGCTATTCCGAATTGGGCTTTTGAGTAGTGTTTTTCTTGTTCTTCCTTTCTTGATTTTTGTTACCATGAGGTCGGATGTACTTATTACCCTCTTTTTTCAATAAAGGTAACGATTTTTCCCAAATATATATATATATATATATATATATATATATATATATATATATATATATATATATATACATCTCCAAAATCTTCACAAATTCAAAAGAAAATCTTAGTCTTATCTATCCATATATAAAACCAATTTAAAATATACGTACATATATATTTAAATTCGTTTGACAATAAAATCAACTAAATAATAATAATAATATCTAATAGAATAAATATGTTAATAGATTTCCACAAAATAACTTTAATAATATAATTTTATAAAATCGTCCCAATGGGTGAACACATACCGTACACCCTCATCCGGGTCCAGAAATTGTAAAATTTTGTAAGATATTATTTTATTAATAAAATATAGATTTTTGTACCCAAAGTCAATAAGTATTCAACAAGTTCTAAAAATAATTTAAAAATATTTGTACATACACAAAATATTCCTATATGGCCACCTTAGTCACACCACATGCCTACATGGGCTTAAATTCGGTTCGGGCCCAATTCGGGCTGAATTGGACAAACCGGGTCATCTAAAAATCAATATATAAAATAATATTTAATTAAAACACTTTAAATAAGTCAATTTACAATTTGGTCTGGTTTTTCTAGTTTGGACATCACCATGGCTAGGCTTCTCCCGGCATGGCTAATGTACTAGTCAAGGCACACTGCTAAATCTTTCGTGCCAAAATTCATGGTAGTCCTGTGTCCCAAAATTCAACAATGGCTAAGGTCATTTCTAATGAAATAAAAAAATCATAATTTGCATAAATAAATTTTTAAGTCTAATAAAATAATAAAATAATAATAATAAAAATAGGAGGTTTTACAGTCTTGTACTTCAAAACTCAACCATGGCTAAAATCGTCCACCATAATAATTAACTAAATAATTATTCATAAAATATAAAAATCACCATTTAAATCAAATAAATAAATAAATAAATATTTCAAAAAAAATTCGAGAAAATTCTAATTCTAATTCATAACTATGCCTTAAAAATTAAGGTCTACGATTACCTTAATCTCCTCGAATTTAATTCTCCAAAAATATTCTATAACCTTCTCTCGCCATTTGTAATTATGAAACCTCGAGGACTTCTACCCACCTTTGGTCATACTACTCCTCAAAATACGGTCACTAAAATCTTATAACCTTCTAACCAGTTGCTAACAATCCTACTGCAGATATCTAGGGCATATGGCATCTATAAACCCTCATATCTATAAACAACCAAATATTCAATAGTCAAGCAATATTATACTATAAATTAAGAATTTTTGATAAATCCTAGATAGTACGATCGTTCGTCACCCCAAAATAGGAAGCGACGAGAATCAATGGTACAGAAAGCAACAAAGTATAATCGAGAGCAAATATGGAGTTTTCAAGGACGTAAAGAATTTCTAGAAGAGTTTTCAAGGCAGTGTGGATTGAGATTTCTAAGGTTTAGTCAAGGTCGCAGGCTCGTATCAGTACAGTTACGTAACCGATACGATATGCTCTGACCTACATGGGCCACAAAAAAACTTGTCACGACCCGCACCCGCTTTTCGGACGCGAGCTCGTGAGCAAGCTAGCTACTTATCAAGCGAACTCCAGCCCGACTCGAGTATGTATAAGCTGTCCAGGATAGGGTGTAACGACCCGCTCCGCCCTAACGGAACGTCGATTCAAACGGCAAGTGCAACGACTCGAACGAGCCGTTGACTCGAAGAGTTGGCATCGACCTGATGAAGAATCGATGCAAGCCTTACATTGGCCCGTCAAGATGAATCCAGACTTAGACTTTCAAAGGCGCGCTCGGAGTGTCGCTCGGCCGATGCGAACATCGCTAAGGTGGGTGGCTCCGATGAACCCGTCTTTGCTTAGCCTAGACACATAACAATACGGACACTATCACAAGAATCGCTAGGCGATAACCCCGTGCATGCTAATAAATGACTCAACGCACCTAGCTAAGGGAATAACCCCATCTTGCATGCTTGTTTAGAACATGGAAAAGAACTCGGCATATATAGAAACTCTCGCACCGCGCTCTACGCTCGTGCTAAGGCACAAGCTTACGTTTATGTTCCTTATGCGACCAACAATTAAACAATGAATGGGTTACAACAATGAAATGGGAAGACTATCAATATAGTCGTTCCGAGTAGAGTATAACAACATTGAAAGGCTATGGGACCGATGTGTCGCCAAGGCGACTCCCACACTGGGAGTTGCGTAATGCGTGAATAAATGAATCAAACAAATGAACGAATGAATGAATGAATACATGAATGAATTTATGAACAAACGAACAAGTGAAAGAAAGAAAGAAAGAAAAGAAAGAATACATGAAAGATAAGAAAGAAAAGAATGGTTAGCGACAGGTGTGATGGGCATATGCAATGGGGCTCGCTACCCGCGCTGCACGGACGCCAACCTGGTCGATAACGTATTATGGCTAAGGGTTAGCCTACGTCTCGGAGATAGCCGTTAAGTTAAAATGACAAGACAATACGAAATGGTCATGGACAAACGACACGGGCGATTGGGGGGAATACCGTGGCCGTCATGAGGAAGGATTCTGCGGCACGGGCGATGGGAAGGAAAACCGTGGCCGGCCTAGGCGGAATCAAAATGGGGCTTATGGTCTGCCTGGGTGCGGGCTTGGCACCAGGGGACGTAAGTGCCGGGTATATTCAAGAGACTTAACGGGGTGTACCAGCCATCACCCTACGCTAAGTTGAGAATTACCAAAGGGATTTGTCTAAATGGCTTGTGATGCCAGCGACCAGTACATATAGATTAAGTGGGCTTTGCTGGTGGCTATCCACGTGCAAGTCCTTGCATTGAAATCAAAGTAGTCTAAGTAAAATGAACAAGTGCCTCCTGAACATGCTCGAAATGTAATACCGTGAACATGCTTAAAATGAAACTTCCTAAACATGAACGTGCTCGAAATGTAATACTCAGAACATACCTACGACGTGCTAGTACCCGAGACATGGACACGCCCGTAATATTGAATATTTACATGAATCACGTTAAGTTACTTCATATTAATTGTTGACTAACTTGGTTTACCTTGGACATGGAAGGTCGGACGGTAAGTATGGGTAAGTCATGCATGTATTTTTTATACGGCACTTGAATTCGGCAACACGAGATAGGTCATGAAATATGCCATGAAACTGATCCTAAGGCAAGATTAGAAAGACAATGAATGATAGACGGTGCACAAAAGTAAATATAACGTGTTTGGTAATGATAGCATTGTGGGCGAGCTAGCCTCCCCACCAGTGCATAACAATGTACTGATAACCCCACAGTCTGCTTGCAGGATGCAGGAGACGCCGGCGGGTGCGGAGCTTCCATCGAACGTGTTAAAGCACGGAGCCAACTCTGGGGCCTTGGGATGTTGTAAGAAGCTGAAGCACCCTATACAGGACATAATGTATCGGAACATCGCCATGAATCATTCCATGTTGTAAGCCACTTGGCACGCCTTTTATGTTTCAGAGAGAGAGAGCTTGAGCGATTTGTAAACTCGGCCGAGCGCCGCTTGTAAACTTCTTGAATATCAATAAAGAGATTGAGTTTGCTTCAACTTGTGTTCGTTTACTTTCTGCTGCATTTTGGACACTCTGTGCGAGTCTGTGGCCTAACTTAAATCGACCGTTTCTGGACTTGGCCTTGCACGGGCGCAACCTAGGCCCGTGCGGCATCACGCCTTAGCGATGACGATCGTTCCTACGGGAGCGGGGCGTGACAGATTGGTATCAGAGCACGGCTTTACGTCCTTGGACTTCATGTCGATTTCTCAATTTTGAAAGCTCGTTGGAAATAAAGAAGTGTATGCTCTCTCTCATTGTGCCTTGGGATGTTCCATACAATAAGTCTAATATTTTCAAAAGCTCGTACAAGTACTTGGTTGAACGGGATCGATAGGCGACGACCTTTGTGCCAAACCACGACAGACTTGTGTCGAAAGAAAACTAAAATAATAGAAGTTAGCAAACGCAAGGCGCGCTTGAATAACCTTACGCTAACAATGTCGAACGATGTTAAACTTGACTCTATAGAGAACACATGCTAAGTTAACATGTCGCGTGCGTGCCTGACTAGTCTTGCGCCGACCTAGCAAGTGATCGTGCAAACTTGAATATAGTCCGCACGGGATGGTTATGCGGCACGACTTAGTCCGCGTGTCACGCACCTCGACCTTTGGGTGCAATCGGGTTGCGAGCGATATCAAGTATCGCTCGATCTAGAACGGCGATACACTTTGAGTGTCTATCGATAGGAACGCTATCGGGTTTACGCTTAGGCGTGCCTGGAAGATTAATTTAGATCTTGAAGGATTAGTGCGAACGACTTAGTACGTTGATACGACGTAAGAGATTACGCTAGAGATTCGTCGAACGAATCTGATATATGTCTTAGCAAGTGATGCGAATGTGATTTTGGATTAAATAGGATGGCCCAAATCCGAGTGGTATATGGATTTTCTTGGAAATCATTCGAGCAAGATTGAGGATTTATAGAATGACTTGAACTCGAGTGGTGTATGTGATAGCTTCGAAGAAGAATAAGAATGAGTGTCGACGACTAGTCGAGTGGCTCGAACCCTGAATGGTGTATGGACGTCATAGAAATTGTTTGAGCAAGACTAAAGGTTTTACAGATCGAACGAGTATGTCGGCAAGCAATGCGATCGCGCAAAGCCTTAGAACGTGTCACGCTTAGTTGGCCGTAACTTCAAAAGTCCCGAACGAGATGTCGCTGGACAACTTGTCAATGGGTAACGCGAGTTAGAAAATGGTTCGGAACGATGAATAAAAATGAATGGTCTTGATCGAGGAAACCTAGAGGATAGCGCATACGATTTCGGATTGATTCAAATAAATTATGACTTGAGTTTGAACAACGATCTTGAAACTAGCTTGAGGAATAGCAGTTGAACTTGATCTTGAATATTAAATAAAATTATGGAATATCCAACCCGGACAACAGCATCAACGTACGACTCAAAATCGGTTGCAAAGGAAGATCGTCAGGTTACGCATATCGTCGATGGTATTGAGACGTATCAAAGATCGATATGCGATAACTCGGGGGTACTCTGACTCGGCTAATGATGATCGTGCAAATGTTATTGTTCCGTTGGATGCTATACTTGGGATGTTAAAAATGTGTCGAGGAAAAGATAGGCTTGGCTCGAGGATTTTCTAGTTGAACGCATGATGGTCAGACTGTCGAATTAATTTGGCTTGGATGAAAATATGAATGCTTGGATTTACTTCGACGATAACCCCAACGTCGACATGCTTATCTTATGCGAGCGCAACTCCAGCCTCGCATATGCGTCACGCCGATTAGGGCGATCACTCCGCGTGAGCGATGGTATAGTGATTCATACAGCGGGAGTGATTGAACTAGCATGGCTTGGCAATTTGTGTACCTTGACTTGTGGTTTGATGCGAAGGAGACTCGAGAATGAATTGTGTGCTTGATGATTAAGTTTGAGGATTGAGTAGGTCCAATCCACGTATCGAGAATGAATTAGTCTAGACGCAAGCAAAAGTTATGCCCTGATGAGAATGATTATTCTGCGGGAGCGTTGCATGGTGATTCATGAACCACCGTGGATAATCGGACTCGCGTGAGATTGGGGCACAACATATTATCAAAGCTAGATGAACTCGTGATCGAATACATGAATTGGTTAGAATGATATGTGAAGTAAGTGATTTGAATGGATTCGGATATACGCAATGAATGCATTGATACGAATAGGTGATCGTGCTCGATGCTTAGAAATCTGAGTGACGCGAGCTTGGGTAGAAAATCCCGTACTATCGACTTTGGTTTGACCCCAGGATTGGGGTCAGTGTTGGCATTATTGTTGGGGAACTATGATTCCAATCCTGACATTGACTTAGCCTCGAAAAGATGGCTTAGCGGTTAGGCGAGACGTCTTGTTTCATGAGTTATCAATCGGAAGATTGATCTTGAGGATTGGCATGGATGGATAGCGTGAATCACGAATATAGAAAACCCTGCTCACGAGACTCGGCTGACATGCATATATTTCAGGGACGCCTGAGTATGTGCACGATACGACTCGAGTGAGAATGACAAATTCTCTATCATGCGGCTTGGATGAATGCATATATTCTAGGGACGCCTGAAATGCGTGCACGATCCAGCCAAGTGATACGTTGAGTACAAACGAGACTTGAGAAATGAATGAGTGTCGAGAACTTGAAATCGTGTTAAAAGAAAGGAATGATACTAGTACGAGCGTGGCTCGGAATCAAAGAAACGTGTAGGCAGAGTGAGCGTGAACGACGACAAGATTAGCCCTAAACAAGTGAATGGTATAGAATCGATATCGTGCAAGTAAAAGTTGGTATAATAAATTAAACCATTGATAAGAAGATATACTCGATGATAGTAAAAATACGTGGTCTTGAATCGGACGAAAATTTCTTAGACTTGGTCGACCCTGCTAAGAAGAAATCATACTGATTTCGTTGATACAAACTCTTGAGAAGCGAATCGGGTCATCTCGATGACCGAGATAAATGAAAGTGAGTTTGCCTCAGCCTACGACCCTCGCATTTGACGAATTACAACGTGCCTCGTGAAACCATTTTCGTCCCATGACACAGAGAAATAGCAACCAAGACGAAGAAACACTTGAATTGAATAAGTATAATCAACTCTAAAATGAATAAAAGGCTATTCAATAAAATCGATCAAACGCGTGCGACACAAAACTTAGAAAAGATATCAAGTATGCTTCGATGCCATCGAACGATAGAGCCGTTCGATGAAATTGTCTAAGAAACACGACGACACGAGTTAAAGAATAGTAGGATGACTTGCACTCAGAAAGTCTTGAGGACGAGACTTATTTTGAGTGGTGTATTATGTAACGACCCGCTCTGCCCTAACGGAACGCCGATTCAAACGGCAAGTGCAACGACTCGAACGAGCCGTCGACCCGAAGAGTTGGCATTGACCTGATGAAGAATTGATGCAAGGCTGACATTGGCCCGTCAAGATGAATCCAGACTTAGACTTTCAAAGGCGCGCTCAGAGTATCGCTCGGCCGATGCGAACATCGCTAAGGTGGGTGGCTCCGATGAACCCGTCTTTGCTTAGCCTAGACACATAACAATACGGACACTATCACAAGAATTGCTAGGCGATAACCCCGTGCATGCTAATAAATGACTCAACGCACCTAGCTAAGGGAATAACCCCATCTTGTATGCTTGTTTAGAACATGGAAAAGAACTCGGCAAATATAGAAACTCTCGCACCGCGCTCTACGCTCGTGCTAAGGCACAAGCTTATGTTTATGTTCCTTATGTGACCAACAATTAAACAATGAATGGGTTACAACAATGAAACGGGAAGACTATCAATATAGTCGTTCCGAGTAGAGTATAGCAACATTGAAAGGCTATGAGACCGATGGGTCGCCAAGGCGACTCCCACACTGGGAGTTGCGTAATGCGTGAATAAATGAATCAACAAATGAACAATGAATGAATGAATACATGAATGAATCTATGAACAAACGAACAAGTGAAAGAAAGAAAGAAAAGAAAGAATACATGAAAGATAAGAAAGAAAAGAATGGTTAGCGACAGGTGTGACGGGCACGTGCAACGGGGCTCGCTATCCGCGCTGCATGGACGCCAACCTGGTCGATACCGTATTATGGCTAAGGGTTAGCCTACGGCTCGGAGATAGCCGTTAAGTTAAAATGACAAGACAATACGAAATGGCCGTGGACAAACGGCACGGGCGATGGGGGGAATACCGTGGCCGTCATGAGGAAGGATTCTGTGGCACGGGCGATGGGGAGGAAAACCATGGCCGGCCTAGGCGAAATCAAACGGGGCTTACGGTCTGCCTGGGTGCGGGCTTGGGCACAGGGGACGTAAGTGCAGGGTATATTCGGGGTGGACCAGCCATCACCCTACGCTAAGTTAAGAATTACCAAGGGGATATGTCCAAATGGCTTGTGATGCCAGCGACCAGTGCATATAGATTAAGTGGGCTTTGCTGGTGGCTATCCATGTACAAGTCCTTGCATTGAAATCAAAATAGTCTAAGTAAAATGAACAAGTGCCTCCTGAACATGCTCGAAATGTAACACCGTGAACATGCTTGAAATAAAACATCCTGAACACGAACGTGCTCGAAATGTAACACTTGAACGTGCTCGAAATGTAATACTCAGAACATGCCTACGACGTGCTAGGACCCAAGACATGGACACGCCCGTAACATTGAATATTTACATGAATCACGTTAAGTTACTTCATATTAATTGTTGACTAACTTGGTTTACCTTGGACAGGGAAGGTCGGACGGTAAGTATGGGTAAATCATGCATGTATTTTTCATGCGACACTTGAATTCGACAACACGAGATAGGTCATAAAATATGCCATGAAACTGATCCTAAGGTAAGATTAGAAAGACAATAAATGATAGACGGTGCACAAAAGTAAATATAACGTGTTTGGTAATAATAGCATTGTGGACGAGCTAGCCTCCCCACCAGTGCATAACAATGTACTGATAACCCCACAGTCTGCTTGCAGGATGCAGGAGACACCGGCGGGTGCGGAGCTTCCATCGAACGTGTTAAGGTGCGGAGCCAACTCTGGGGCCTTGGGACGTTGCAAGAAGCTGAAGCACCCTATACAGGACATAATGTATCGGAACATCGCCATGAATCATTCTATGTTGTAAGCCACTTGGCACGCCTTTTACGTTTCAGAGAGAGAGAGAGCTTGAGCGATTTATAAACTCGGCCTAGCGTCGCTTATAAACTTCTTGAATATCAATAAAGAGATTGAATTTGCTTCAACTTGTGTTCGTTTACTTTCTGCTGCAAAATGGGGACACTCTGTGCGACTCTGTGGCCTAGCTCAAATCGGCCGTTTTTGGACTTGGCCTTGCACGGGCGCAACCTAGGCTCGTGCGGCATCACGCCTTAGCGAGGACGATCGTTCCTACGGGAGCGGGGCGTGACATAGGGTATCATGTCCAATCTAACCTATATCTTAACCCACATGAATCATATAAACAAGAATGAACAAGTATGGGTCATGGTCTGCAGCCCATTAGCATGTTGTTCGATTAGACTCCAAAAGTCATATGAGTCTATAAATAAGCAGAGTATATCATGGTACTGAATATAAAGCATGAGAGGATAATAAAGAAATATCACAAGCACATACCAGTATCTTGCATCACAATCCTCTATACCATCCCGCTCCGCTAACTAACTCCATATAATCGCTAAACCTGAAGAGATCATCAGATCCTCAGAGGACTAGCAAGATACATAAAACATGCCTATCTAACAGTTTAATCATGCAATAATATAAACCAGGTATAAATAGGAACTAGACATGAGACTGACATATGGCTACTGATAGGTAACTATGAACACGGATACGGGAACAACTATGCATAAATGAACCGCTAGAAGATCAAAAGAATACCAACCCTCGCCTCGAATGTGGACTCGTAGGTCAGTTTTAAGACAAGTCACCCTCGCCCCATGTGTGGACTTGCAGGTACAAACGGACAACCCTCGCCCCGTGTGTGGACTCGCAGGTTGTGGGAATGACAAAGGAATAGCATTTCACTCACACATACTTGCAGATACGACTCAGTCAAGATACAGGTGAAGACATGGTATAACTCAGTCATGACACAGGTAAGGACAACTCTAGCATGATCCATGACGTAAACAAGCCTGGTATAACTATACTATCAAGTCATAAAATACTGATATACAAGCAAAACAATAAACTAGTAAATATGGTATCATATAAATCTATCGCAACTAAGGTAACTAAGGATACATACTAAGACAGTTGTACTATAAGCATGAAAATAAACTGTAGAGGAAGGCAATGTATACTTGCCTGGAGGCAGCACGAAGAACCAATAAGATACCGTCAACTGGTACACCATAAGTCAAAATCCAAAAATGTCTCCGAAAGCTGAAACGGACATTGCCAACGTTCTCAGAATAGTCTAATTAGCTAGGATTGTCTGTCCTTAAGTCCAATTCTGGACACAGGAGCAAAACAGTAATTTCGGGCAAAAACGATGTCCGCCGTTGGACCCGCTTTGCACCGAAAAGTGTACCAAAGTTAATGGTCTCTAAAGTCATCAAACTATATGTCAACAGGTTCGGTTTTTCGATATGAACCCAACCATATGTCTAAAGCTGGATTCCGATGGGCCGTGCACAAAATCATCCGTTGAGTCGGACCGTGGGGCCCGCAAAACGGCGATCCGATCAACTGTCTCAGATTAGGACCAAACTTGGCATACAGGACCGAAAAAATGATACGGTCCTATTGGAACAAGTTTTGTCTCTATCTGATGAGCGTGCATGAAGTAATTGACAAACTTGTACAGAGGCCGATACGGTGAATTTTGATGGATACGCAGCAAATTCGTCGCGCACATACGACCAATTTGAATTCCGTCAAAGCCCATAAGTCCACGAAGCCGATACGCACCTTTCGATGCTTTCAGTTCGTGACCACATCGCCCGAAATGGCGGGACGCACGTTGTATCGAGGGTTTTCGTGATTTTTAAAACAGATTTTTGTCAAAGTTTGGGATCCGATTTCTCGGCACGTAGTCGATGAAATCGACTTCTACAAATTTGGTCATGGATCCATACATGTTGTCTAAAAGTGTGTTCAAATATAATTTCTAATATGGGACTGGATCGATCAAAATTAATTTTCAAACATGGGTGAATGGACTGGTTCTCTGTTTCGAATCCGAACAGTTTTTTGGGATTTTTGGCATCGATTTTATTTCGATTTCGCTTTGATTTAAACCGAAACTATCATATCGGAATAAAGGGGTATAGGTTAGGTTTCTACCTGCGCGATCGATTCGAAGATTGATAGAGCGTGGAGGTCGTTTCCTTTTCGTGAAGTCGGCCTCGCAAAGGCTGCTGCTGCTCTGCTGCCCGCGCACGCGCTGTTGTCTGCGCACCTGCTGCGACGTTCTCGGCTGACGGTGGCCATGGGGTGGTTGCCAGGACACGGAAGGGCTCGCCCGGTGGAGGTGGTGGCATGTCGAGTTAGGGTTTCGAGGGGTTTTTGTTATTTCTCTTTCGTTCGGTTAGATAGCAGCAGCTATATAGAGCTGCTCTCGTCGGTTGGCTAAGCCCTCAGGTTGACTTGGGGAGCCTTGGGGTGATTGGACCGGGCCTGGGCCGGCCTGAGCTCAGGCTGGGTCAGTTGGTTGGGCTGGAATTCCACTTGTGTCTTCCTTTTGTTCACTTGTTTCATTTATAAATCTAATGTATTTACATATATACATACACACCCATACGTATGTATATCTATATTTATATATATAACATGTATGTATATAAATACATTAATAAATTCTAAAATATATATATATATATATATATATATATATATAATAAAATACCTCTTTTTATTGATCAAGGCTCAAAATACGGAAGCCTAGCACGAATACAAGGAGAAGTATGCCACAAAAGGAAAGACAGGGTAAAAGGACGGTCGCAGCCGCCATCAGACATGTATACGAGGAAAGAGTATGCCACTGAGGAAAGGGCAGGGGGAGGACGAGAGCTTCCGCCGACACTAAGGGGGATTCGGGTGCCCGAATGCCGGCGATGTGTGGGAGCAGCTACGTTTGCGGCATTGCCTGTGAATTTCCCGGATTAGCGGATCGGTGGAGTATTGGAGACCCTGGTATCTGGCTTTGTTACGATTTTTCCAGATTGCCCATGTGGCGGCCGCTGCAACGATCTGGTGGCCGTGGGAGAGGGCACCCCAGTGGGCCAGGAGATCGATAATGTGCCCGTCTCCAGGAGAAGTATTATAGTGGCGGTTGAGGGTGCTCCAGATTCGGTCAGGGAGGCTCCCCTCCTGGAAGTTGTGGTCAATAGATTCCGTCTGGCGCTCAGTGCAGCAATTACAAGCTGACGCCAAGCTGAAGCCGATAGAGGTTAGGTTGTCATCGGTAGGCAATTTATTTTTTATGACTCTCCACAGGAGGAAGGACCATTTCTTAGGGATGCAAGAGTGCCAAAAATGTGAAATAAAGGGGTCTGGCCCGTTCTCTTGGATCATGATTCTCGTCGACCGCACGGAGAAAGCTTCAGAGACTGCCGGAGACCACCTCAGCTTGTCTGTGTCGGGCCCAATGATCAGGCCTTGCTGACGAATATTGTCCACTGTGTCGAAGCCTGACCACTCTTGAATCCTGTCCCAATTCCAGCCGTTATTGGTGTGGTTCCAGAGGTCTTTGATCATGCTATTTCTGGGGACATCGGTGATGTTCGGGATAAGGTAGTCGCAGTCCACCTTTCCAGGAAGGGGTTGGCCTCTCCTGAGCCCAGTTGGAGTCTGATCGCGGGCTCTGCCAGCTCACGTCCACGAAGAATACGACGCCAAGCCGCAGAGGATCTGCTGTTGGCAGAAGCCGTCGCCGGATGATTGTGTTTGAAGTACCTGTCCTTCATGAACTTGGTCCACAGGTTTTGGCTGGTGCGTAATTTCTACCACAGTTTCATCGAGAATGCTTTGACGATGTGGTCCAGTTTGGAGAAACCTAGTCCACCCTTCTCGGTGGGGATAGCCATAGTATCCCAGCTGGCCCAGTGATGTTTGTCTTGCCCCTTGTTGTGTCCCCAAAAAAAGTTGCAAAATATCATCTCAATTGTCGCAATAACCTTCTGGGGCGGGGAGCAGGCCGCGATGGTGTGGATGGGTATGGAGTTGAGAACATGATTGATGAGGATAATTTTCCCTCCTGGGGATAGGGTGGCGTTATGCTATCCCTCAATTTTGTTCCTGATTTTGGAGATCAAGTTCTCGAAGATACTGGCGTTAGATCTCCCGTACACCAGGGGACAGCCGAGATAGTTGAAAGGGGAATGTGCCACCGCGATAGAAGTTAGGTTGGAGAGTCTGGTCGCGTTCTCGATTTTGATGCTGTGGTGGGCGTAGATGACGCTCTTGGAAAGGTTGATCTTCTGGCCTGAGCATCTGGAGTACCGCTGCAGGGTATTGTGAACCACCTCCATCGAACCGATGTCCCCTGAGGAAAAGATGAGTAAATCGTCGGCAAAGGCCAGGTGGGTGATGGTGGAGAAACCGCTGGCGGTGTGGTAATACTGGAAGTTAGGGGTGTTGACCATGTTGTTGAGGTTTCTGCTCAGGGCATCGGCGACAATGATGAAGACCGTAGACGATAGAGGGTCGCCCTGTCTGACTCCGCGGCTGGATTTGAAAAAACCGTCGGCTTGACCGTTGATAACTGTGGAGAACCAAGAGTTGCTGATGGATCTCCACACGATGTTGGTCCAATTCTCGGAGAATTCGAAGGCTCTGAAGACCTATATCATGAATTGCCAATCCAGTCTGTCGATCTGTCGTAAGCTTTTTCCATGTCGATTTTGATAGCAATATTGCCCCCTCTAGCTGGAAATTTCATGCAGGTGATTAGTTCTTGGGCCAGCATGATGTTGTCTTGGATGTTTCTACCACGAACAAAACTGCTTTGCTCCTCCGAGATGATTTTGGAGAGGGTCTCTGTCATTCTAGTAGCGATGATCTTGGAGATAATTTTGTTGGTAAATGTGCAAAGACTGATGGGTCGGAAATCACGGAAGGAGTTGGGATTGTCTTTTTTCGGAATGAGGATGAGGTTGGCACTGGATATGGATTTGGGGAAGGGAGCTCCTTCAAGGAAGGCGGTAGCCGCTTCGGTGATATCCTGCTTGATGATATCCCAGCAAGTGCGGAAGAAGGTGCCAAAAAAGCCATCAGGTCCCAGAGCACTATGCGTGTTCAAGGCCCACACCGCTTCTTTAACTTCTTGTTCGGTAAGCGGGCGTTCCAGCAAAGCATTGTCGGGTTGGGTGATGATGATGGGGATTTGGTCAAGGAATGAAGTGTCTTTGTGGACCGTCTCCTTAGAGAATAGTTTGGTGTAGAATTCAGTGGCCGCCTTTTGGATCCCTTTCTGGTCGGATCTGGTGATGCCTCGCTCATCCATAATATGGTGTATCGAAAGTTTATTTCTTTTTCCGTTGACGCAGGCGTGGATGTACTTGGAGTTTTTGTCCCCGTCGCTGTCCCACTTCAGTCTGGCTTTCTGCTTCCAAAAATTGGTCTCGACTTTGAGCCTGAATTTGAGCATGGCTTTGGTGAGATTCAAGGCTCTCCTGGCCGCCGGGGAACGGTCAGAAAGGAATAAGACTTCTGCTCTGGTAACATCATCCTCAGCAACACGGACCGCTTGAAAAATGTCCCCAAAAGCCTGCTTGCTCCAATTGGAAAGGGCTTTTCTAGTGGCTTTGAGCTTGTTGCTGACCCGCGTTAGAGGATTAGGGGAGTCTTGACTGTTCTACGCTTCGGCCACGATGCTCAGGAATTACGGGTGGTCGGTCCAAAAGTCGAGGAATTGGAAGTTCTTTTTGGAAGGTTGGGAATTCTTTTTAATTTCAATCAATATGGGGGCGTGGTCAGATTCGGTATAGTTGAGGTGGGACAGGGTGGAGCTGATCCTCATGCTGTGCCAGCTGGCGTTGGTGAGGGCTCTGTCCAAACGGGAGTATTAGCGTCGGTTTTCGTCCTGCATATTACACCAAGTAAATTTGCTGCCTTTGAACTGGAGAGGGGAAAGGTGAGCGTTGAAGATGAAGTTGTTGAAGTCTTGCATGGCTGAGAGTGGCGGGGGGCGGCCTCCGATCTTCTCTTCTCTGCAGGTGATGGCGTTGAAGTCCCCTATGCAAAGCCAGGGGATATTGGGGTTGTGGAGATAGGTGTCAAGAAGGTCTTTCCAGAGGTTTCTTCGTTCTGCGATGACACAGCTACCGTGGACCGCAGAAACGATAGCCCGCTCCGAAAGGGTGGGGTGAGCGATCCAGCAAGAAAGAGCTTGCTGGGTGTCCTGAATGATGTCGAGTTTAACGTCCTTCGACCCGAGAATCCAGATGTCGTACCTGCCAGCAATAGCCGTCGGGAGGCCCAGGGCCAACTGGGTAGATTTAAGACGTTTAGAGGGGATTTTAGGTTCTATGATGATGAAGATGTCGATCTTGTGAATTCTTCGAAGGCTGGTAACTCTCCGTAATGTCGGTTTGTTAGCCAGACCTCGAACGTTCCAAGATATGATGTTAAGCATTTGGGGGATTATTGGGGTATTTTTTGTTCCGCCTTACGGCGGATCTGGTAAGTATGGTGACTTTTTTGTCGGTGCCCGATTGGCTCCGATGGAGGTTGGCCGGGTTCAAGGTGGGATCCTGCGGCGTAGACTTTGGATCTCTCCTTGGTCGGAGGGGCCTATCATATTGCCGGCTGAGTCGATGGCCGTGTCCTCCGAGGGAATAGTTAGGTAGTCGTGAGCACTCTCGATCAACAGCTGCTGGAGGGGAGCTCCTGCGGCTAGGACCTGAAGACCTCTCCTGACTTGGTCGGGTCTGAGGATAGCGAGGGCGTCCTCGACAGGGATGGCGCTAGAGGATTGGTGAGTAACAGGGGAGTGGGAATGGGCTGGGGGGTCACCCCCCTGGCTGAGTGTGAGAAGTTGATGGTCTGTTATGCCTGGGACGGAGGCATCCTCCGCGCACGAGGGGATGAGGGGGGGACGGAGTCCCGTGGGTGCTGGAACCTTCTGGAGGGTTTCCGGACTCCGGGTCCTCAGAGTCGAGAATGGCAAATTTGTTGGAGATCTCTATGTGTTAGGGGGTGAAGGGGACCAAGGCTCTGCTCGGAGGTTCGCTAGGGGCTGGGTCGTCGATGCTGGAGTCGAATCTAATGTGAGAATTTGGGAGGGGGAGAAGGGGCGGCATAGGGAGCTGCCCCTTCGAGAGGACGCTTTCTTTTCTGGAAGTCTTCTTCTTAAGTTCCGGATACAAGCGGTGGCAGTGCTTGGGTTGGTATCCTCTGAGGTGGCAGTGGTTGCAGTACAATATGTGGTTGTCGTAGATGATTTATTGGATGTGGGTTTGGTTGCCTAGCTCAAGAGTGATGAAGTTTGGTAGATCTGCAGAGAGGTCAAGTTTGACACAGATTTTGGCGTAGTGGGCTTTGGAGAGGTTACTTGTCTCGTACGCCGAGGCCACGTACGTCCCGAGGGAGTTGGCAATTCGCTGAAGCGCCGCAGGGACAAAGCAGATAAGAGAAAGGTTGGGGAGGGTAATCCAAGCTGCCACCGTGGCCGAGTCTTCTTTAGTGTTGAACTCAGGAGTCCACTTGATAATCTTCATCAGGTGGGAGTCGATCTTGCAGGTTCCCTTGGACCACACAGTCTTGTGATCGCGAACGGAGGATAGGTGTAGGAGAATGTGTCTGGGGTCGAGGGGTGCCACTCGATAGTCGGACGAAAGGTTCCATTTGGCGATCGCTTCCTGTACCCTGGGTAGCTTGGGGCACCCGGTGGAGAATTTAAGGATGAAGGTGTGAGGAAAAGCCGCTGACAGCGACGACAGTTCCAATTCAGAGAAAGGGATGACGGGGGAGGAGTGCTCGAGGGGGAAATCAACGTCTGACAGCTGGACGTGTCACCCTTATTTCCCGTATTTCGTATTTATACTCGTATCTGGATTTTGGCATGTATTTTTATTTTTCTCAACTTGTGGAATTTTGGTATTTCTCGTATTTGGGTTTTGGCTTGGCTCGGTTTTATTAGGTTGGTTCGGTTTGGTTTATGTATGGAGCACCTTAACCTATGCTACCTCTCATCCCCACCACAACTCCCCCTCTTTATATCCCCACCTACCACTCTCTCTCCTCATAACCACCATTAAATTCCTTCTTCTTCTTCTTCTCCTTACTCCACAACTCTCCCAACCCTAGGCAAGTGCATCTTGCCACTACATGAGAACCCTCTTTTCCTTGTCCATTTGCTAGATTAGGACATGGTGATCAACATTAGAACTTGGGTTTTTGTATTTGGAGCCTCCATTGTTGTAGATCTAAGTTATATCTATTTTCGGATTTTGCATGGTTTGAGCTACTTAAGTTGGATTTTATGGGTTTTTGATGTTTCCATGTGGAAGAGCATTCAATTCTACCCAAGTTGGAACTTTGGAAATCTGGATTTGGAGTTCGGATAGCCAAGTTATGAGGTTTTGAAGTTTTGGAGCCATTGGAGCTTCTTCTCAGCCATGGAGAAGAAGACCCAGACCCTGCGTGCGTGTTTTTATGCGTACGCAGCTCTCTGCTTGCGTGCTTTTGCACGTAAGCTGCTTCCTTGAGCGTGCGTGACTTTTCACGCAGCTGCTTCCTTGAGCGTGCGTGACTTTTCACGCAGCTGCTTCCTTGAGCGTGCGTGACTTTTCACGCAGCTGCTCCCTGTAGCGTGCGTAACTTTCACATATGCTGCTTCCCTTGAGCATGCGTGACTTTCACGTACACTGCTCCCTTGAGCGTGCGTGACTTTCACGTATGCTACTTCCCTTGAGCGTGCGTGACTTTCACGTACCCTGCTCCCTATAGCGTGCGTGACTTTCACGTACCCTGCTCCCTGTAGCGTGCGTGACTTTCACGTATGCTGCTTCCCTCAGCGTGCGTGACTTTCACGTACCCTGCTCCCTGTAGCGTGCATGACTTTCACGTACACTGCTCCCTTCAGCGTGCGTGACTTTTTCGTATGCTGCCCCTTGATCCCTTTGCTTAATCCATTGGCCCTGACATGATTTATCTTGATAATTTAACTTGACCTGCCTTGACACCGTAGGTGGTTCCTCTTACTTGCTTGTTAAATCCACTTGTCCTGTCTTGCATCATATCTAGGAGGGGACTCCTGAGTACCACGGTCAGGAGTACCTACTAAAATGGATTAAGGTTAAAAACTAGAATAACTCAGTAGTCATGAAGAGATGACACAGCTACAGGCAATCCCGTTACCTGGGCGCTCTTGGGATCTGTAGCCTGTCGTCGAGTAGGGCACATTTCCAGCACATCGTCGAGTGTTGCACCCTTTAAGTCACCTAAGGGTACATGTGTCTCTTGGACGATGTACCCACCTGAATTCAACCCTAATCTTTCGTCCTGGGTAGCATGGATGGTCTGCAGGGCTTGTGGCTGTGGAACAATCTCACCGTATCTTGTTAGTAATTAGGCCTGTGATAACCCTAGTTAGTTAAAGTAGTAAGCCGTAGTATATGCTTGGCCGTGATTGATTGAATGAGGTATAACCAGTTTAGCCATGTCTTGATCCAGTACAAGATTGTTTTTTGTCTTGATTTTCTTACATTACTTATCTTGCCGATAAATGGTAGAAAACGAAGCTCTGTTCAGATGAAGGGTTACAACCCCGGTCCTTGTTTGGTTTACGGGTTGTAACCTGGCTATCGGAATAGTTCCATGGTTATCTCGTCGTATATCATCCTAACATGTTTTCTTAATTTTAGTTTTAATATTAGTTTTCTTGTGCTGATTGCTGGCTTTTGTTCTTATTTCGTGGCCCCCTTGTGGCACTTGCTCTTTCTGGGGTTGACCAGCTGGTTTTGTATGGCTAGATTTCGGAGCAGCTCCCGAGGATCTACCAAGCTTCCAGCCCGATGGTGGCGACTAGAAGGAACCCAGGCTACGAGTGGGTTTTCTATTTTGTTTTGCTCACTCTATTGTAAATTTATTCTTTTGAGGCGTTTAGCCGACGAGCACCTGTTAGCTCGATGCACTTTTACTTACTATCTGCCTACGGGCTGTAAATATGATTAACAAATCCTAGGGTTGATCATGTATGACTTAAACTCTTGCTAATCCTAACATTTTGTACGACTAGCTTCATGATCAGCTGATATATAATATTTGGGACACCTTTTATTGTATATTTAATGATCATACATCTTGTAATTATTACTTGCTTGAGATTGAGACAATAGGCTTGCCCTTAAGAGACTGTTGGCTTGTAGTAAACCCTCATATCTAGACAGCCGTGACCGTATAGTTGAGATGTATTCTATTTCAATATACGTAGCTGGCTATGTCTGCCCCCGCTCTCCAGTATTCTGGTTCTGGGGCGTGACATGGTTTAAGTGGTGGCCCATACAGGTCTTGTCAATCAAGAAATGTGAGGGTTTACCGAATAGATGTCTCAATCAGTATTCGCCCTTGATCTCCGCCCGTATTTTCAAATCCCTGAAATTCTTGCCCTGATTATATGCTTGTATCGTTGATCTGTCCTGGTCCTTCCTTATTGTTTCCCTGTGTCGTCTTTCTCAGCGGCACTGTACCTGATCCTGCCAATCAGCAAGGAAGAGTACCACCCGTGGACCAGCAGCAACCTGGAGATTAGGCCCAGCATTCCAGAGTCGCCTCCAGAGTGATACCTTCTAGAGGAGAGTCACCAGTTCGGCCCGTCCAGCCCGCAGAGCCAGATGATGGTACCTTAGTAGGCCTCATCAGAACCTTGATAGCTTCCCAGGATCGTCGAAGCGACGCCCTGTACCAGACAGTTCAAGATGCTTTGACCCGAGGCGGACATCCATGGAACCAGGCGGCCAACAGCTTCAAGCGATTGAACCCTCCTTTCTTCGACGGCACCGAGGATACGATTGCCGTAGATGCATGGCTTCAGGATACCGAGGTAGTTCTGGAAGCAACTAGGACACCCGAGAATGAGAAGGTGGCGGTAGTATGCCTGCAGTTGTTAGATTTAGCTCGCAATTGGTGGACGGCGCAGGCCATGGGATTAGTGGCACCCATTGCTTGGGCAGTGTTTAGGGAGAGATTCCAGACGAAGTACTTTGATGCTGTGGCTCGGTACGACCTGCAGACCAGATTTACCAACTTGAAGCAAGGAGACAGATCAGTCGACAGTTATGCATCGGAGTTTTCTAGACTCAATAGGTTTGTCCCCACCTTGGTGGCGACCGAGTTTGAGAGGGCCCAGCGGTTCCAACAGGGACTGCATTTGGAGATCTTGTTGGCGGTTGAGCAGTTCGAGCACCAGACGTTCGATGCAGTCTTTAGAGCAGCTAGGAGGCATAGTACACCTTCCAGAGGATCGTAGATAGGACCGGAAGTAGGAAACGGTCCCACAGTCAGATGCACCAATCATCAGCTCCAGCCCCGGCAGCTAGGGAATTGACCATTGGAACTCCGAGGCGGGCGACCTCAGTAACGTCGGTTCAGCATTCGACCCCGACGTACCCGCAGCAGCAGAAGCAGAAGCAGACTTCTGCGATGGGATGTTCTCATTGCGGGAAGCCAGGACATGTGGTGGAAGATTGTCGCAGGGCGCAGGGATTGTGCCTGGCTTGTGGAGCAGCAGATCATAGGATAGGGGCTTGCCCGAATAGGGGTGGTTCATCAGCATCCAACCCTTCTAGCTCTTCGGTGAGAGGATCGGCCCCAGCACCAGTTCAGCAGCAGCAGTATCAGTCTTCGAGGCTCTTGCCGCCTCAGTCTCAGGCATTCCAGCAACAACACCCCCAGCAGTATGCAAAAGCCCAAGCTCAGACCCAGAATAGGCAGAGAGGTTTCCAGCAGAGGGGACCCGCAGCTAGAGGTCAGGCCATGATGATGGCTATGGAAGAAGAAGTTGCACCAGGTGAGGTTGTGGCAGGTACTATTCTCGTCAACTCCTCTCCAGCGTCTGTATTATTTGATTCTGGTGCATCGCATTCATTCATGTCTGCACGATTCGCGACATGGATAGGATTGGAGCCCGAGTCATCATCAGTGAGGCTCAATATACTTACTGGTAGTGGTCTTGTGGGAGTAGATCGAGTGTTTTCCTCGTGTCGGATCGTAGTTAGCGGTAAGGAGTTCTCCGCTAGATTCATAGAGTTTCCTATGGCAGACTATGATGTAGTCCTAGGCATGGATTGGTTGAGGAACCAGTATGCTAGGATAGACTGCCATGTTGGCAGAGTTGTCTTTAGTATCCCAGGCGAGCCAGAGTTTTCGTTTTCCAGAGGTGTAGTGGAGCCGTCTTCTCCAGCATTGCGGATGGCAGTAGCAGCAGTGCAGTTACCCCGGATAGTTGAAGAGTTTCCATATGTCTTTCCAGAGGAGCTTCCAGAGATGCCGTCAGAGTGGGAGATTGAGTTCACTATAGACTTTATTCCCGGGACAGCACCAGTATCAGAGCGAGTCTACAGGATGGCGCCTTCAGAGTTGGAGATTTTGTACAAGATGATTGAAGAACTGAGGACCAAGGGATTCATCCGTGCAAGTGGATCGCCTTGGGGAGCCCCGATGCTTCTTGTGAAAAAGAAGGATGGTACGTCCAGGCTATGTGTTGATTATCGTACCTTGAATTCAGTGACAATCAAGAACAGATACCCTCTTTCGAGGATAGATGACTTGTTTGATCAGCTCAGAGGGGCTTCAGTGTTCTCGAAGATCGACTTGCGGTCAGGATACCACCAGATCAGAGTCAGAGAGCAGGACATCTCAAAGACAGCATTCAGATTGAGGTATGGATATTGGGAGTTTTTTGTTATGCCCTTTGGAGCGACCAATGTGCCGGCCGTATTCATGGACCTCATGAATCGCATTTTCATGCCTTACTTGGACCAATTTGTGATCGTGTTCCTAGATGACATCCTGGTCTACAGCAAGAGTGAAGCAGAGCATGAGCAGCATCTCAGAGTCGTCCTTCAGACTCTTAGGGAGCATCAGTTGTACGCCAAGTTCAGTAAATACGAGTTCTGGCTCGATCGTATTTCATACTTGGGTCATATCATTACCCGAGGAGGAGTGGAAGTGGATCCCCAGAAGATTGTGGCTATCGAGTCATGGCCGGTACCCAGTTCAGTGGCAGAGGTTCGTAGCTTCCTTGGATTGGCCGGCTACTACCGGCGGTTCGTTTCAGATTTTGCAAGGATCTCAGCACCGATAACCCAGTTGACCCGCAAGGATGTGCCGTTTATTTGGACAGCAGAGTGTCGGGAATCATTTGAGAAGTTGAAGCGAGGTTTGATAACGGCTCCCATTCTCACCCTTCCAGATGGGACCGGAGGATTCACAGTTTATTACGACGCTTCAGGCAGAGGATTGGAGTGTGTCTTGATGCAGCATGGGAAGGTAATATCTTATGCGTCACGCCAACTTCGTGATCATGAGAAGAATTACCCAACCCACGACTTGGAATTGGCGGCGGTAGTGTTTGCTTTGAAGTTGTGGAGACACTACTTGTACGGAGATAGAGTGGAGATCTTTACTGATCATAAGAGCCTGAAGTATGTTTTCACCCAGAAGGACCTTAATATGCGGCAGAGAAGATGGCTCGAGCTACTGGTGGACTATGATATAGATTTGCAGTATCATCCCGGGAAGGCCAATATTGTAGCAGATGCATTGAGCAGGAGAGACGGAGTTTATTTCTTGACGGCACAACCAGAATTATTGGCAGATCTTCAGAAGATGGGAATTGAAGTGGTTCTTCCTACCAGTGTGGCATTGATGGCCAGCCTACAGGTTCAGTCCAGCATAGTTGAGAGAATCCGGGTAGCGCAGTCAACAGATTCCAAGCTTCAGCGACTCAGAGCAGAGTGTGAAGCAGGAAGAAGGCCAGAGTTATGTATCCATAAAGACGGTACACTTCAGCACGACACTCGTCTTTGTGTACCCAGTGGAGATATCAGACAGGAAGTCATGGCAGAAGCCCACAGTTCACAGTATTCTATTCATCCGGGTGGTACGAAGATGTACCGTGATATTCATCAGCATTTCTGGTGGAATAGCATGAAGAGGGAGATAGCCCGGTTTATCTCTCGGTGTTTGGTTTGCCAACAGGTTAAGGCTGAACATCAGAGGCCCGCTGGACTTCTTCAACCCTTACCGATCCCAGAATGGAAATGGGAGCATATAACCATGGATTTCGTGACCGAATTGCCCAGATCTCCAGCCGGCAGAGATGCTATTTGGGTAATTATGGACAGGCTTACCAAGGTGGCACACTTTCTCCCATTCAGAGTTGGGCAGTCGACGGCACAGTTAGCAGAGATGTATCTCAGGCATATCATCAGGCTTCACGGTGTGCCAGTCAGCATCACCTCAGATAGGGATTCAAGATTCACATCACACTTTTGGCACAGCTTGCAGAAGAGTTTGGGGACTCACCTTCAGTTCAGCTCAGCTTATCACTCGCAGACGGATGGACAATCAGAGCGCACAATCCAAACTCTTGAAGATATGTTGAGATCCTGTACCCTTGACTTCGGTGGTTCATGGGAGAATCATCTGCACCTGGTGGAATTCTCGTACAACAACAGTTATCAGGCCAGTATCCAGATGGCACCCTTCGAGGCTCTTTATGGCAGGAAGTGCAGATCCCCGCTAGTATGGGACGATGTCGGAGAGAGGCAGATGCTCGGACCCGAATTGATTTCCCAGACGGTTGAAGTGGTCAGGAAGGTCAGAGATCACCTCCGAGTTGCCCAGGACCGCCAGCGCCATTGGGCCGATGCTCATCGGCGTCCCTTAGAATTTGCTGTCGGCGACCATGTATTCCTTAGGATCTCGCCTAACCGCAGCGTCATTCGCTTTGGCGTGCGGGGAAAGCTTAGTCCTAGGTATATAGGGCCGTTCGATATTCTAGAGCGAGTAGGAGATGCATCCTATCGTCTCGCTCTTCCACCGTCGCTAAGTGAGGTGCATGATGTATTCTATGTGTCCCAATTACGACGGTATATTCTGGACCCGAACCACATCCTAGACCATTCGGAATTGGTTGTTGGTACCAACCTTTCGTATGAGGAGAGGCCCGTGTCTATTTTGGACTGGAGGGAAAAGATACTCAAGAACAAGACTATTAAATTAGTCCGTGTTGCTTGGGGTCATCACTCTCTAGGTGAGTCAACGTGGGAGCGTGAGGAGGACATCCGATCGCGATATCCTTACCTATTTGACTCGTGAGGTATAATGTCTTTCTTATGCCTTACATTTTCCCTTCCTTGCTTGCATTGTATGAATGTATGATTGGACTGCTTAGTGTAGCTTGCCTGTGCTTAGTGTAGCTTGTCGTGACAATCTCTAGCTCCTTGATTAAATTCTGAGGACGGAATTCTTTTAAGGTGGGTAGAGTTGTCACCCTTATTTCCCGTATTTCGTATTTATACTCGTATCTGGATTTTGGCATATATTTTTATTTTTCTCAACTTGTGGAATTTTGGTATTTCTCGTATTTGGGTTTTGGCTTGGCTCGGTTTTATTGGGTTGGTTCGGTTTGGTTTATGTATGGAGCACCTTAACCTATGCTACCCCTCATCCCCACCACAACTCCCCCTCTTTATATCTCCACCTACCACTCTCTCTCCTCATAACCACCATTAAATTCCTTCTTCTTCTTCTTCTCCTTCCTCCACAACTTTCCCAACCCTAGGCAAGTGCATCTTGCCACTACATGAGAACCCTCTTTTCCTTGTCCATTTGCTAGATTAGGACATGGTGATCAACATTAGAACTTGGGTTTTTGTGATTTGGAGCCTCCATTGTTGTAGATCTAAGTTATATCTATTTTCAGATTTTGCATGGTTTGAGCTACTTAAGTTGGATTTTATGGGTTTTTGATGTTTCCATGTGGAAGAGCATTCAATTCTACCCAAGTTGGAACTTTGGAAATCTGGATTTGGAGTTCGGATAGCCAAGTTATGAGGTTTTGAAGTTTTGGAGCCATTGGAGCTTCTTCTCAGCCATGGAGAAGAAGACCCAGACCCTGCATGCGTGTTTTTATGCGTACGCAGCTCTCAGCTTGCGTGCTTTTGCACGTAAGCTGCTTCCTTGAGCGTGCGTGACTTTTCACGCAGCTGCTTCCTTGAGCGTGCGTGACTTTTCACGCAGCTGCTTCCTTGAGCGTGCGTGACTTTTCACGCAGCTGCTTCCTTGAGCGTGCGTGACTTTTCACGCAGCTGCTCCCTGTAGCATGCATGACTTTTCACGTAGCTGCTCCCTGTAGCGTGCGTGACTTTCACGTATGCTGCTTTCCTTGAGCGTGCGTGACTTTCACGTACACTGCTCCCTTGAGCGTGCGTGACTTTCACGTATGCAGCTTCCCTTGAGCGTGCGTGACTTTCATGTACCCTGCTCCCTGTAGCGTGCGTGACTTTCACGTACCCTGCTCCCTGTAGCGTGCGTGACTTTCACGTATGCTGCTTCCCTCAGCGTGCGTGACTTTTACGTACCCTACTCCCTATAGCGTGCGTGACTTTCACGTACACTGCTCCCTTCAGCGTGCGTGACTTTTTCGTATGCTGTCCCTTGATCCCTTTGCTTAATC
The DNA here is from genome assembly GCA_029216955.1 of Iris pallida. Classification (NCBI taxonomy): domain Eukaryota; kingdom Viridiplantae; phylum Streptophyta; class Magnoliopsida; order Asparagales; family Iridaceae; genus Iris; species Iris pallida. The sequence continues at coordinate 1,870,648 of JANAVB010011598.1, forward strand.
CATTGGCTCTTGAAGTTTTGGTTTTATTTCTTTTAGCTTGGCTTTTCTATAGCCCTATATATTGTTATTTTATTAGATATTTTATCCTTACGCCTTTTGTCATGAACTTGATTTTACTTAATATGTTTGGAATGACTATTGTACATGGCATGGTATGACAAGGAACTAGCATAATACGACAGTGACCCGTGGTGGTGCACTCCTGACATGACCAACCTGACATGATAGTGGCCCGTCGTGGCGTACTCCTGACAAGTATCCTGACATGATTTATCTTGATAATTTAACTTGACCTGCCTTGACACCGTGGGTGGTTTCTCTTGCTTGCTTGTTAAATCCACTTGTCCTGTCTTGCATCATGTCTAGGAGGGGACTCCTGAGTACCACGGTCAGGAGTACCTACTAAAATAGATTAAGGTTAATAACTAGAATAACTCAGTAGTCATGAAGAGATGACACAGCTACAGGCAATCCCGTTACCTGGGCACTCTTGGGATCTGTAGCCTGCCGTCGAGTAGGGCACATTTCCAGCGCACCGTCGAGTGTTGCACCCTCTAAGTCACCTAAGGGTACATGTGTCTCCTGGACGATGTACCCACCTGAATTCAACCCTAATCTTTCGTCCTGGGTAGCCTGGATGGTCTGCAGGGCTTGTGGCTGTAGAACTATCTCACCGCATCTTGTTAGTAATTAGGCCTGTGATAACCCTAGTTAGTTAAAGTAGTAAGCCATAGTATATGCTTGGCCGTGATTGATTGAATGAGGTATAACCAGTTTAGCCATGTCTTGATCCAGTACAAGATTATTTTCTGTCTTGATTTTCTTACATTACTTATCTTGCCGATAAATGGTGGGAAACCAAGCTCTGTTCAGATGAAGGGTTACAACCCCGGTCCTTGTTTGGTTTACGGGTTGTAACCTGGCTATCGGAATAGTTCCATGGTTATCTCGTCGTATATCATCCTAACATGTTTTCTTAATTTTAGTTTTAATATTAGTTTGCTTGTGCTGATTGCTGGCTTTTGTTCTTATTTCGTGGCCCCCTTGTGGCACTTGCTCTTTCTGGGGTTGACCCAGCTGGTTTTGTGTGGCCAGATTTCGGAGCAGCTCCCGAGGATCTACCAAGCTTCCAGCCCGATGGTGGCGACTAGAAGGAACCCGGGCTACGAGTGGGTTTTCTATTTTGTTTCGCTCACTCTATTGTAAATTTATTCTTTTGAGGCATTTAGCCGACGAGCACCTGTTAGCTCGATGCACTTTTACTTACTGTCTGCCTACGGGCTGTAAACATGATTAACAAATCCTAGGGTTGATAATGTATGACTTAAACTCTTGTTAGTCCTAACATTTTGTACGACTAGCTTCATGATCAGCTGATATATAATATTTGGGACGCCTTTTATTGTATATTTAATGATCATACATCTTGTAATTATTACTTGCTTGAGATTGAGACAATAGGCTTGCCCTTAAGAGACTGTTGGCTTCTAGTAAACCCTCATATCTAGACAGCCGTGACCGTATAGTTGAGATGTATTCTATTTCAATATACGTAGCTGGCTATGTCTGCCCCCGCTCTCCAGTATTCTGGTTCTGGGGCGTGACAGGACGTCAGGGAAGATGGAGCTCTTCGAGGGAGTGAGGTCCGGGCGAAGCACGGCGGCAAAGGAGGGGGGTGGCGGAACGGAGGGGGCGGAGCCCGCGGGAGCAGGGCGGGAGGGAGAAAGGCCGCTCAGGGGAGGAGGATGCTCGGGGGCGGGGATGGGAGGGGGAGGGGGAGGGGGGTGTGCCTAACGATCGGGGAGGCTGAGAGAGGGTGAACGACCGCCCTGGGGGAGGGTCCCTGGGGGGGCCTCTGGGGGAGGAAGAGAGCCGGAGGGGACGACCTCGGGGATGGCGGAAGTGCGCGCCGGGGGCGCGGGTTCGCCGAGCGCCACCTAAGAGGGTGGTGCAGGGGCAACAGCGGGCTCGGAGACGGGGGGTGAGGAGAGAGGCGGAGCCGAGCTAGGGAGGGTGGAGAAGCCAGGGGGAAGGGGGGTCCGGGGATGCCGAGGCGGAATCTGGATGCCGCAGGGCCTCGGAGACTCCACGGCCACGACTGGATTGCGCAGAGTCTATGGGGGACGGATTGGGGTGCGCACAGACTGGCGGGGGGGAGGGGAAGCGCCTCAAAGAGGGGGGGCAGCGCCCCGGAAGGGGTGGGAAGGGAGGCAATGGATTGTGCAGAGGAGAGGAGGCCTCCGAGCGCCTGCGCAATCCAGTACTGCTGCGTCGCAAGGGAGGCCACCAGAGATTGGAGCTGTGCAACAGAGGATCCGAACTCATCTTGTGCAGAGAAGGGGGGACTCCGCGCAAAGGCGGTGGGATGCCTCGGGGGGCTGCGCAACAGAGAAGCCAAGCTCAGATTGCGCAGAGAAGGGGGGACTCCACGCAAAGGGGGAGGGACGCCTCGGGGAGCGGACCCACGTGGGAGCGGGACCCGAGGGGCACAGTGGCGGGGGGCCCAAAGCCATTCCTGCAGAGGGGCACTCCTCCCGAGGTGGTGACGGAATGGTTCGAAATTAATGGGGCGGGAACGGGAAGACGCTTCACCGGGACGCCGACGGCGCCTACTCCGGCGGGGACGAGCGTCGGGGCCGAGAGGGGCTGCGAGATCAGCGAGAGGGAGGGAGAGCCGCTCGAGAACAGAACAGGGGAAGCAGAGGTGCTCCGTGGATCCAGTGGGGGAGCAGCTCCAGGAGGCGCGGGGGGAGGAGCAGTCGAGGTGGGGGAGGGGGAAGGGGGAGGGGGCGAGTAGAGGAGGTGGAGCTGGCGGAGCCACTCCAACACCTCCGGCGACCAGGGGGGAGCATCGATGACGGCTGACGTCGAGGCGCGCTAGCGGGGCCGGGAGAGGGGGAGGCCGGCCTAGGCAGGCCAGCGGAGAGGGACCAGATTCTCGGGAGGGAAGGAGACGAAGACCATGGGAAGAAAAAAAAATTAAAAATATATATATATATATATATATATATATATATATATATATATATATATATATATTTATATATATATATATATATATATATATATATATATATATATATATATATATATATATATATATATATACATATACATACACGTACACACATATATCTTTATATACTTATATATATACACACATATATAATATATTTATCTATACATACACCTATATATCTATATATATATATACACATCCAAATACATATATACCTCATATATTTATATCAATAAATACTCCATTAACCAATAATAATATCTAATAGCAATAAATATATTTATTTAATCACCACAAAACAATAAAATAATACTTAACTGGTGGTTTGGTGAATCCCTACCACTCACCCTAATCCGGGTCCAGAAAATTGTACAAATATGGTAAAACAATATTTAATAATAACAATACCACTTTTTGTACAGATATTTAAATAATTTAAAAATGTACATCAATACCCAAAATAATTTAGGAACTATTTGTACACACACAATCTATGCCTACATGGGCTTGGATTTGGTTCGGCCCAGTTCGGACTAACTTGGTTCAACTGGGTTCCTGCAAAGTCAATAAATCTAATAATAATTAATTAAACTTATTTATAATAGTCATGTTATAACTTGGCCTGGTTTTCCTTGTTAGGACACTCCTGTGGCTCGGCACTCCCCTACCATGGCTAAACACTAGTCAAAGCACGCCACTGCACTATCCGTGCCATGATTCCTAATCATCTTGTACTTCAAAATTCAACCATAGCTAAAATCGTCCACCGTAATAATTAACTAAATAATTATTCATAAAATCTAAAAATCACCATTTAAATCAAATAAATAAATAAAAAAATATTTCAAAAAAACCCCAGGAAGGGAAGCTACAGTGACTTCCATGGGTTGAGTGTCTCTAACATTATCAAGTAAAGAAGAAAGATTATGAATCTCTATTTCATAGCCTTTGATTTTCTCCTTGGCATGCTTATATTTATTAATAACTTTCTTGTGATCATTTAGTAAGTCATTAAAAGCATCGCCAAGTTCATCAAATGTAAAGTTATTAAGAGTATCGTCAGTTACCTTATCAGATGTTGCTATTAGGCAGACATTAGCAGTGTCTCGAGGAGAGTCATCTTCTTCCTCAAAATCACTGGCTTCGCTTTCGTACCAAATACTAGTGTTGGCGTACTTTCGCGAAGAGGGCTTCTTGTGGGGCTTCTCATATCTGTTACCTTTCTTTGCAAAGGGACAGTCCTTTCAAACATGTCCAGTCTTTTTGCAGCCATATCACGTTGGTTCTTCCTCGTCGTCTTCTTGTTGTTCCTTCTTCCTTCGATTGAAATGAAGGAACTTCTTGAAGTTACGGACTAGAAGATCTTGATCATCACCTTCTGAATTATCGTCGTCAGTCTTTTCAGGATCAGCCCTTCGACGATGAGCTTTTAGGACAATCTCTTTTGCCTTTGGAGCTGGTTCGTCGAAGTCTTTGTGATCGAGATCGTGGGTCATCAGCTTTCCCATCAAATATATATATATATATTTATATATATTATATATATTATATATATATATATATATATATATATATATATATAGGGTCACAATCCATAGTTAAGATACCATAAATAATATACAATATATAGGAAAATATTCATGAACTTTTTAGAATAATTTATAAACCTTGTATATATAAATTTGCTTAAGGTAACATAGAAGCCCCCAATGAGTTTAAAGCCCTATATATTTTGTTTAAATAATAATAATAATAATATTAATGATGATAATACTTCATTATAACAATATGTACATACACATATTAAATACTGATAATTATAATAATAGTATATATATAAAATACTGTACTAATTAATATAATACACATAAAATACTGTAATACGTATAACAGTATAATACAAAAATCAACTCTCTCTCACTCTCTCAGTTCCTTTTGGGTTTGATGAAAAGAGAGAGAGAGAGAGAGAGAGAGAGAGAGAGGAAGTTAGTTGTGAATTCGAGAAAGTTCGATGAAGAGAGGGGTCGAGATCTGGAGCTCACTGAGCGGACGTCGGTCTCGGCGGTGCGGTAGTGCAGCTACTGTAGAGAAGACTCCATGCTCGTGGATACGACAGCGCACGACGGGCCGGGCTCATCGGGGGCCGCTGGACGAGGGAGATGACGGAGAAGAGGATTTTTAATGGCTCCGGTCGGCGAAGGCTAGTGGTCGGGTCGGGATGGGGTATTGCACGTGAGTCGACGGCCTAGATCTGGAGGGGATGATGAAGGTGGTGGTGTCATACGGTAGTGGCGAGCTTGATTGGCGCTCGATGAGCGGCCGGGGACGGAGCAGCCGCGGTCGGTTTTGCTCGGAAGGAGGGCGAGGTGGCGAAGGTCAATGTCAGGTTCAAATCGAACTCGCAGCGGCGAGCAGAAAGAAGGGTTCGGCTAAGGCTGGTTGTGGTGCTACTCCGCCGCGGCAGAAACCGGGTCCGGTGGCTGGCCATTGACTAGAAGATGGAGGTAGATGGTGCCTCGATGGTCGAAAGAGCAAAATCTTGATATGATACTATAGTGAGCAATGGATCGCGACATGGCGTCTAGATCCTCGGCTGAGCACTGCAGCTGGGAAGGGGTCGACGCTGGAGTGGGGAAGGAAGGGCTCTGGCTGTGGTTGTTTTTGTGTGGTGATTCGACGTGTTTGTCTGTGGAAGGATGACTCCGGCGGTCGGGGTCCATTCGAGCAGGCATGGAGTCGCGTCGGTAGCAGGATGGCTAACCCAGTATATTAGGGTTAGGGTGCCAATGTGTCGGGTTATCTGTGTCCTGCGAGACAGAAGGTTTCCAGGGTATTTGACACGAAAGGAATAAGTAACTATAATAAAAAATAGTGGGAAGAAAAATAGGGACACGGACACGGTACACGACACGATGGTGTTGACAGCTGATTGGTTATGGTGGGTGAGAATTTATATTGGTTTATGGGAAAAAGCAAGGGAAGGCTTCCCATTATATATGAGTGGGGGTTCCCTACTTAGCTAAGGACTAGAATTTGGAACAAGTCTTTCCATATATTTTAATTCAAATAATTTTGATTGATCAAATCTAAATCAAAATTTGATCATAATAGAAATTTGAAACAATACTTAACATTATCAAATAATATTTAAATTATATTTTATAAATTCATATCGTAGAATAATAATTGATAATATTTAATAAATATAAAATTTTATTTAAAATAATTTGGAAATACCTTTGTCCTTCAAAATATCTATAATTTTATTTTATATAAAACATATTTCCTATAAAATAATAAATAAATAAAATAATTAACAATTTCAAAAGAAATTTGGTAACAGAGGTTACGCATATTAGATGCGCAAGTTTTTGGATAATTAGAGGGCAATAATATGACCTCTGAAAGGCATTTATTCAATAATATTGACATAACAAGCTGAACTTTAGTCAAGGCTCAAGAAAGATTATATCTCAAGAGTATACAATTTAGTCTCTTTTGGTAGTATAATCATCAGATAAGTTTGCTGGGACACTACGAGAGTGATAAAGGTGTCAAAATTTTAACAATCCTAAAATATAGTTTTTTTAAGACTATCAAAATTTTGACAGTCCTCCGTCGTCTTCAACGAGTCTATGCAGAAATTCGAAGTTCGAAATCCCTAAAATTGAGTTCAAAACTACATAAAAAAATATACATTGGAGAATCATAACCTATAAATAGGGTTAGAAAAATATAGTGAAAAAAGGAATAAAATTCAAAATTTGATGTGTGTTGCCCTTAACAAAAAAAAGAGAGACTTATGTGTGTTGCTCCCTAATCTTTGTCACCCCCGAACAAACAACGTAGGTGCCCTTAACATTTGCCTAAAAAAAAGCAACACAGTTGTTAAAGTCATCCAATTTTTTTGGGGAACACACTACTCTCGTATTTTAAAAATTATTATTTTTGGGTAACACAATTTTAGCAGTATTCTCATATCTTTCATGATTGCTAAAATAATGACAGTTTGTATAAGGTGTTGTTTGCATCGACAAAATGAAAGGAAGTTCGAAAGTGTAAAACCAAAATTTTGCGTATACATTGCATACGCATCGATTGCATGCATATTTGTTTCGTTCGTGTGTTTGGATACTTTGAGAAAGTGAAGCTTGAAAGATGAAAATCTATTGTTCTATTATTTGAAATATGTTGAAATGTAATATTTTAGAATTCCTTTTTTTGATGCTGTTAATATTGTTATAAAGTAGAAGTGAAGAAGAGATATTATGACCATTGATATGGGTGAATTTAAACACCCCCGACTTTTATTTCTTGATATGCAATCATTATTCTTCATCTAATTATTTCTTAATTATTTTATTTCAAAAATCTTAATCATTTCTTAATTATGTAATTATTTGTTAATTTCATAATTATTCATATTTTCACCAAAAATTTGAGCTAAACAATGTACTATACCACTCTCCCCTCCCTTATCAATTTTGTCCAAAATAATTGCCATAAATTCATAGAAATTACACAAAAACTAAATATCAATAATTATCGCAAGTTTATAAAAATTACACAAAAACTAAAAATAAAAAGGGTGAAATCGCCATTTGTAATGCCCGAGTCCAAAATATGTAGGACCAGAAATACGATACATGCCAGCAACACTTCACCAATGGGCCAAATCTCATAACTAGCCCATTAGCGAAATACTTAAGATATAAATCACGATAATAACCAGAATAATAACATAGGTCATAGGTCACAACTAATCTCATCCACACAGAATCATGAGATATAAGATATTAAGTCCAATAAAATAATACTAATGAAAGATTTTTGCAGTAGGAAATAAAATAATAACTGTGTGGGTAAGACATCCCGAAACCACAGTAAAAGAATAAAAGTAATCTTCTACTACAAGTCTGCGGTAATAAAATAAGGAAATAAATTAGCAAGTCTAAAATGAAGAGACTTGTCTCAAAAGAAGTCCTTGGGCACTATCTTGTCCTCTTGCGAAGGTACGTCACCTGTCTCGACTCTAGAACCGTACACCTTCGGGTAGTCCTCTTCTTTAACTAACCTAGAGAGATCACCAGGTCCTCAGGGGACTATCAAGATATATAAAACATGCCTATCTTATAGTAGAACATGCATAAAGAAAACTAGGATAGAAATAGAAAAAGACTAAACAACAAGGAAATATGCATATAAGAACAACTACGCATAAATGAACTGCTGGAGAGAAAACTGGTAGTAGCTGCCAAGTTCCTATGTGAACACATGGCAAGAAGTCAATGGATAACCAAACCCTCGCCCATCCGTGGACTCTCAAGTTAAGAATAAACGAAAATAGAAATATCAGTTCAGTTATGACACACTCTTCCTATGACACGGTATGACTCAGTCAAGGTACATGTGTGAATAGATCTAATATGAACTATAATGTCAACCGTGAACAAAGACGATATATGAACGAGACCCGTAAACTAGTATGCATAATATGAAACAAAACTCATCAACAATTGACAAAAGAAACTAGATAATGACATATATCAAAGGAAAATAATATAAGTATGTAAATAAACTGTAAAGATAGACAAGGTATACTTGCTTGGTGGTAGCACGCAAAACCAATAATATCAAATCCTTAGTGAGCCACAAAAGTCAAACTCCTGCAAATGTCTTCGAATACTGAAAAAGACATGACCAACATGTTCGACATCAAAATAATATCTATATTTGACTACCCATAAGTCCAATTCTGGATACAGGGGCAAAACGGTAATTTTGGGTCAAAATGGTGTCCGCCGTTGGACCCACTTTGTACCAAAAAATGTGCCAGAGCCTATGGTCTATAAAGTCAACAAATTATATACCTACGAGTCCAGGTCTTTGATACGAACTCAAGGGTATGTCCAGATTTGGATTCCGATAAGCCATGCACAAAATTGTCCGTTGAGTCGGGTCGCGAGTCCTCCAAAATAGCATTCCGGTCAACCTTCTCAGAATCAGGCCAAAATTGGCTCCCGAGACAAGAAAAATGACACGAGTCCAATGGCGTAAGTTTCATCATGATGTGACGAACATGTACAAACTAATTGAGGTTTTTGCAAAGGGGCCAATATGGTGTACCTCGACCGATACGCCTCGAATTCGTCGTGTCCACGCAACTAATTCGAGTTCCATCGAAGACCACACATCCGCAACATCCGTACACATATTTTGATGCTCACGAGTAGCGACCAAGTCACCTGGATTATCGGGGCGGACCCCGTATCGGGAAAAATCCTAATTTTTGAAAATAGTTTTTTCTAATTTTTTTCTTGATTCTCAAACTGAATCTAAACAGAAAATAACCAGCTAAAACAAAAACTAAAAAAATAAGGTTTCAATCACGGTTAGGTTGTCTACAAGGCTGTTTAAGCATTTTGCTAAGATTTACGATATCCTGATCGCAAATCGGCTTCTAACTTGAGGTTTCGGGATTGTTTCTAGTTCCAGAAAATTGAATTTTTTCTCGATTTTGGAACTCAATTTTTATCGCAAATCGTGCGAATTAAATGAATCTATTTGAAGGGATTGGAAGCCATATAAGTTGTCTACACGTAGAAATTTTGGCTTGCAAAATTATCAAACGATGAAGAAGATACATGACATTGAATGTCGGTACCTTGGACTGTTTACTGCTGTGTGCATCGCTTCCGTTTGCATGCGGCCAGCGATTGGTGGCGCTCTGGCGGCCCCTAGCGGCTAGGGCGTGGCGCCTAGTATCAGGAAAGGTGGAGGAAGAGTTGGGGTTAGGGTTGGAGAGGTTTCTCCCTCTCTTTCTCTCGGTTATATATAGAAAAGGGGTCGGATGAGGGGTCCTCTGGGCTCGGGTTGGAAAAAAGAACATGAACAGTGTAAGGCACTATTCATAAATAGTCTTTTTTTTTTTTCTTCTATTTATTTCTATTTCTATTTCTATTTCTATATATATATATATATATATATATATATATATATATATATATATATATATATATTAAAATATATATATATATATATATATATTTTAATATATATATATATATATATATATATTTATATATATATATACACGTCTTTATAAATACTCTATAAAATCCTAAAAAGAAATCTTGATAGTACCTTTTCCTAGTGTAGGGCTATACATACAAGTATGTGCATACATACTAATATTCATTTCCTAAAGTATACAAAATAATTATTAATAAAGATATTTTATAATAATAATTATAATATCAATAATAGTAATAATGATGACAAAATACAACAAACTAATAATTGCTATAGTATTGGGTGACTTATTATTCTCCTACTATAATTGGTCCAACATAAATCGTGCAAATATTCTAGAAAGTCATATAAAAATTAATAATACTTATATAATACATATAACAATATGTATAAAATATTGTCAATCCTTAAAAATAAAATACAAAATATATACATATATATATGAAATATACCTATATGGTGTCTTTCCATACATAACATCTCTACATGGGCTTGGATTCGGTTCGGGTCCAGTTTGACTAGTTTAACACAACCGAATCTCCTAAAAGCTTAATAATCTATTTAATAAATAATTAAATCGTTGTGGGGGTTAAGTCATAACTTTTACTGGTTTTGCTAGTTGGGACACACTTATGGCTCGGCCTTCCCTACCATGGCTAAAACACTATTCAAAGCACACGACTACACATGCCACAATTCTTAGCCATCTTGTACTCCAAATCTTAACCATGGCTAAGGTCATCTATAATAATAACTATTTAATAAAAATATATTTATAAATGTCGTAAAATACTATTTAAGTAAAATAAATAATAAAAGATAAATTCTAAAAATTCAGAGGTGTTACATTCTACCCCCCTTAAAAGAATTTTGTCCTCAAAATTAAAATAACTCTATGGTAAAGGAAAAATATGTATATGGTTCTAAGATGTCTCTAAGGCGTGCTATGTCTCTATGGTTATTTTCTAGTCAAACATGTAACAGAAAGCGTAAACTAATATTCTACTTATTATCATTATCACAAAATCTAGTTATTACTTTTAGCTGCTTCTTGGGTTACTGCTCCGGCTTCAAATGTCATGGCAAAAGGCATGTCCTGGTCGTTGTGCTCCTGTCTGCTGTCTAACTTGCGTAAATTGTGTCGCCTGGTCGGGAAGTGGTCCAAGCTTATATCCTCTCTCAAGCACGAGGGTTTGTCTTTGCGAAAATAGGTGAAGGCGTAAGATAATAGAGAGTTCAAGGAGGATGTGATCGAATACAAATGCGGGGTTTTAAAGGCGATTGAATAGTTCGAAAAGAGAGAGTTGTCAAGGCAATTGCGGATGAGATCCTATTTTAGTAGTTTCCTATTTGCAGGCTCGTATCTGTATAATTATGTAACCGATACGATATGCTCGGACCTGTCTAGAGGGCAAGTATAGGTCTAAGAAGCTAAGTTAACTATATCTTAATCCACGTAGAATAGTTATATGAAGAGAGAACCAAGTGCACTATGTTTGATCAGACCCTAATACACCAATTCTAATTAGACAATATGTTAGTGGACGTCCCAAATAAAATATATGTCCTGAACAAACTCGATAAAAGAATAAGTTTGCAAAACTAGGGTATAATAGCAGCATCAGTCATGATAGACCAAAAATAAGTACGCGAGATTATGATTTGAAAGAAAGCACAAGTAGTTCATGTTCATCAAAATCTAAGACTCGTCCGACGTTTGTGCCTCTACAGTTGTCCTACTACCTTCTTGTCTACGGCTTTGGTCATCTAATTGGGGTATGGGCCTTTAAGACTCTATAGTCTACGTAAACCTATCTTCCTACAGTAGCTTATATTCAGTATTATTCAACTATACTTCATTAATGGGTCATAAAGACATTGGATGCTAGGTGGTGAGGCTTGCTACCCAACTTATAAGAGTTTAACTAGTAATGTAATTGAATTAATGGAGCATATATACCTGGGACGAGTCATCTTCCAAAATTCTATCACACGAGAAATAAGACTCGCGGTAGAAAATGATTCAAGTAAGATGCAATTCAAGGCAATCAAACGAGTTCGAAAATGGAATCAGGAAAGGAGATCAAGTATGCAGATGAGCTCCTATGGGTCTTTTCTATCCTATTTGCAGGCTCATGTCGGTACAGTAACGTAACCGAAGTGATTAACGTAGACCTGCATGGGCCACCACTAACACCCTAGTCCAAAATATGTAGGACCAGGAATACGATACATGCCAGCAACACTTCACCAATGGACCAAATTTTATAGCAAGCCGATTAGCAAAATACTTAAGCTATAAATCATGATAATAACCAGAATAATAACACATGTCACAGGTCACAATTAATCTCATCCATATAGAATCATGATACACAAGATATCAAGTTTAATAAAATAATACTAATGAAAGATCTGTCCAGCAGAAAATAAAATAATAATTGTGTGGGTAAAACATCCTGAAACACAGTAAAAGGATACAAGTAACCATCTACTACAAGTCTGGTAATGAAATAAGAAAATAAAGTAGCAAGTCTAAAATGAAGAGACATGACTCAAAAGAAGCCCTGGACACTATTTTATCCTCCTATGAAGGTACGTCACCTGTCTCGACCCTAGAATCGTACACTCCGGGTAGTCCTCCTCTATAACTATGCATGGAGAGATCACCAGGTCCTCAGGGGACTACCAAGATACATAAAATATGCCTATCTAACAGTGTAACATGCATAAAGAAAACTAGGATAGAAACAGAAAAGGACTAAAATAAGAAAACATGCATATAAGAACAACTACACATAAATGAACTATTGGAGAGAAACAAGTAGTAGCCGCCAAGTTCCTACGTAAACACATGGCAATAAGTCAACAAATAACTAAACCTTTGCCCCGGCATGGACTCTCAGGTTTGAACAACAATTAACCCTCGTCCCTGCGTGGACTCTCAGGTTAGTTTCCAGCAATCAACCCTCGCCCCTGCGTGGACTCAAAGGTTGAGAATAAACAAAATAGAAATATCAGTTCAGTTATGACGCACTCGTCCTATGACACGGTATGACTTAGTCAAGGTACATGTGAGAACAGATCTAATATGAACTATAATGTCAACCGTGAACAAAGACAATATGTGAAGGAGACCCGTAAACTAGTTTTGCATAATATAAAGAAAATTTATATCAACAATCGACCAAAGAAACTAGATAATGACATATATCAAGGAAAGAACATAAGCATGTAAATAAGCTATAAAGAAAGGCACGATATACTTGTCTGGTGGCAGCACGCAAACCAACACTATCCAATCCTTAGTGAGCACAAAAGTCAAACTCATGTAAATGTCTCCGGCTGTTGAAACAGACATGACCAATGTGTTCGACATAAAAAAATCTAAGTTTGAATACCCATAAGTCCAATTTTGGACACAGGAGAAAAACGGTAATTTTGGGTCAAAATGCTGTCCGCCGTTGGACCCACTTTGCAACAAAAAATATGCCAGAGCCTATGGTCTCTAAAGTCAATAAATTATATACTATGTATCCAGATTTTCAATATGAACTCAATGGTATGTCCAGATTTGGACTCCGATAAGCCGTGCAAAATCGTCCGTTGAGTCGGGTCGCAGGCCCGCCAAAATAGTGTTCCGATCAACCTTCTCAGAAGCGGACCAAACTTGGCTCACGGGACAAAAAAATGACACGAGTCCAATGGTGTAAGTTTCATGATGTGATAAACGTGCACAAAGTAATTAGGGTTTTTGTAAAGGAGCCGATACAGTGTACGTCGACCGATATGCCTCGAATTCATCGTGCACGCGAACCAATTCGAATTCCGTTGAAGTCCACACATCCGCAACATCCGAATGCGTCTTTCGGGAAAAATCCTAATTTCTGAAAATAATTTTTTTATAATTTTATTCCTAATTTTCAAACTGAACTTAAAAAAATACCAGCTAAAATAAAAAACAAAATTAGGGTTTCAATCTTGGTTAGGTTGTCTACAAGGCTGTTCAAGTGGTTTTCCAAGATTTGCGATATCCTGATCGCAAATCGGCTTCCAACTTGAGGTTTCGGGACTGTTTTCAGTTCCAAAAAATCGAGTTTTTGTCTCGATTTTGGAACTCGATTTTTGTCGCACATGGTATGAATTAAAGGAATCTATTTTATGGGATTGGAAGCCGTATAGGTTGTCTACACGTCAAAATTTTGTCTTACAAAATTATCAAACGATGAGAAAGATACGTGGAGTTGAAAGTCGATACCTTGGACTGTTTGCTGCTATATGCATTGCTTCTGTGTGCGTTCGGCCGGCGATGGACGGTGCTCCAGCGGCCCTCGACAGCTAGGGCAGCTCGCCTAGTATCGTGAAAGGTGGAGGAAGAGTTGGGGTTAGGGTTGGAGAGGTTTTCCCTCTCTTTCTCTCGGTTATATATAGAGAAGGGGTCGGATGAGGGGTCCTCTGGGCTCGGGTTGGAAAAAGAACGTGAACAGTGCAAGGCACTGTTCACAAACAATTTTTTTTCTATTTCTTTCTTTTATATATATATATATTATATATAGATATATTATATATATATATATTATAATTATATATATATATCTATATATATAATATATATAAATATATATATATATTATATATATTTCTTTTATATATATAATATATATATATATATAATATTATATTTATATATATTATATATATATATATATATATAATATATATATATAATATATATATATATATATATATATATATACCCTTATATTTTTATATCTATATACACCTATGTCTTTATAAATACTCTATAAAATCCTAAAGGAAATCTTGATAGTACATTTTTCTAGTGTTGGGATATATAGTATGTGCATACGTACTAATATTCATTTCCTAAATATACAAAATAATTATTAATTAAGATTTTTATAATAATAATTATGATATCAATAATAGTAGTAATGATGACAAAATACAACAAACCAATAATTGCAATAGTATTTGGTGACATATAATTCTCCTACTATAATTGGTCCAACGTAAATCGTGCAAAATATTCTAAAAAGTCATATAAAAATTAATAATACTTATATAATACGTATAAAAATATTTATAAAATATTGTCAATCCTTAAAATAAAATACGAAATATACATATATAAAATATACCTACATGGGCATCTTTCCACACATAACATCTCTACATGGGCTTGGGTTCGGTTCGGGTCCAGTTTGACTAGTTTAACACAACCGGATCTCCTAAATACTCAATAATCTATTTAATAAATAATTAAATCATCTGCGGGGGTTAAGTCACAACTTTGACTGGTTTTGCTAGTTGGGACACACTTATGGCTCGGCCATCCCTACCATGACTAAAACACTAGTCAAAGCAAATGACTACACTATCCGTACCATAATTTCTCGCCATCTTGTACTCCAAATCTTAACCATAGCTAAGGTCATCTATAATAATAGCTATTTAATAAAAAAATATTATAAATTCCATAAAACCCTATTTAAGTAAAATAAATAACAAAATAGATTCCAAAAATTTAGAGGTGTTACGCCATTGCTAAATAAGGAGCTGAAGAGACGGCGATGGTTTTTAACGTCCCTCCATTATTCTTCTCATAATTTTTTTTATTCTTCTTGCTGACCTCAACTATTTCTCTTCGCGCTTCTCCTCACTCCGTCTTTGGATAAAGCTACCACTACTGATACGGGGTCTGTTCCGACAAACCGGACGACTTTGTCGCAACCTAAAGGCATCGAAAGGAGCTTATGGATGTTGTAGATGTGTGGGCTTTGACAGAATTTGAATGCGTTGCGTGTGCGCGACAAATTCAAAGCGTATCGATCGAAAAATGCCATATCGACACTTTGTAAAAATTCTAATTACTTTGTGTGCATGCGTCACATCGCGATGAAACTTATGCCTTTGGACTCATATAGTTTATCTGGTCCTATGATCCAAGTTTGGTCCGATTCTGAGACAGTTGACCGGATCGCCGTTTTGGCGGTCCCACGATCCGATTCAATGGGTGATTTTGTGGACGGTTCATTAAAATCCAAAATTGGACATACCATTGGGTTATCGAAAAATTGTACTCGTAGGTATATTATTTGTCAACTTTAGAGACCATAGATTTATGCGCACTTTTCGCTGCAAAGCGGTCCAACGACGGATACCTATTTGTCCCAAAATTATCGTTTTACCCTTGTATCCAGAATTGTACTTATGGTTAGTCAATCTCAGACATTTCAAAATATTGGTGATGTATGTTTCAGCATCTAAAGACGTTTGCGAAAGTTCAGCTTTCGTAGCCCAGTGATTTGACGAGTTACTTATTTGGACGTGATCGAGTCTGCACCAGGCAAGCATACCTTGCCCTATATATAGTTTATTTACATGCATACTTTCCATTATTTCTATTTGTACATGTCTCTTTTCTGCTATGTATTTTTTGCCTTGCCATATTTTATTTTCATGTTTTTTATATCACTTGTCTATTTTTTATACACTTTTATAGTTGTTCGTGTCAGTGCCTTATTATGTACCATGACTAGTTCTCCCCACTCGATCGTTAGTACGCACCGTGCTGCGATAGGAACTCTATATAGGAATTTCTCCCTAGTTCCTTGACATCGTTATTAGTACTTAGCTATTGACCAATCTCGATCGTTAGTACGCATCGTGCTGCAATAGAGACTTTATATAGATAGTTAGCACGCCCCATGTTGCTTCTATAGTATTGTTAGCTCGTGCCACGCTGCAATTTTACCCGACATTTTCTTGTAGCCACGTCTAGTAGCATTACTCTTGTTCGTGTGTCCTCACTTGTGTTTTCCTTGTTGTTATTTCATTACCTTTTTTGTGCATATTATTTACTAATATTTAGTGGCATATATTATGTATCTGCTAGTCCCCTGAGGACCTGGTGATCTCTCCAGGTATTTGATGAGACTGCTATGATAGAAGGATATATTCGTAGATGATTGTATCTCCAGGATTCAGGTATCGCTAGTGGTACTTTTATCGATTTTTCATCTTTTATATTCTATAAAGACATCTTTAGCTGTATAGCCTATTTTTATAAGCTCTAGTTTTTATCATAAGCTTGTTCAGATAATTGTATTAAGTCTGGCCAACTTTATTACAAATTGTCTATTCTTGTGTTTATATTCAAGTGGCATCAATGTATTACTGTTTGACCAGTATTAATGCATTGGGTTCCCACTTGAGATTGTTATCTGTGGATTGAGATATAGTTGATTTGCCATTTAGATCCTATCTTAAACAGCTTACGTGCATTACTTGAGGTTCCATAGATTAGATTCACCTTGAGTATGTACCAACTGGCCATGTCACATGCTAGTACCGTGACTTTTGGGACTAGGGCGTGATAAATACCACCACTACTACTACTCCCATGCTCATTCTATCCATCTGGTTTGCTTGGATTAAGGGTTAAGAGAGTTAAGTGAGAAAAAATAAAAATATATACTTTGTTTGAGGGTGAGAGTTTAGGAGAGGGTTATCGAGGGTTAAGTGAGGTTTTGTTTAACCATTTTGTCTATTTTTTTGAGGAAGATTGAGCGATTTTGTTTCAAAAGTCATAAATATCCCTTATTTGTCCAATAAAATATTATATTTTTTTAATATGCTGCTATGTAGCTTTCTTATTTGTTAAGATATTTTGGCAAGTTCTAATTAAAATCCAATCAAATTTAATTTTATGACATATATAATAAAGGTATTTTGGTTGTCAGGTCCAGTCCCAAATACGTAGAACTAGGATACATAAACATACAAGCTACGTATTTAACTAGACTCTAGTCCGACTCAAATATATAAGCTATGTAGATCATAATATGTGTCCATGTCATCATAAAATCATCCACAACACAAATACTATGAAGTATGAAAAAAATAACTAAGGTATTTGCCATCTCTTCATGGTGCTTTGGAGGAGAGCTTTAAAGATTGCAAACGAGAATGCAAGAAGGAACTCCTGAACAGGAATCTCCCAATTATACTTTCTTTTTGATCTAGGTTATGATAATGGAGGGTTGATTCTTTACTCCGTTGATGATCTAACATTGAGGGAGAACTGCCTGGCCTAGCTTCACTAGCTAAGGAGGAGTATCAAGAACTCTCTCTGGAATACTCAGGGAACTCTTGAAGAAATAGGAAAAATGGGGGGGTTTAATGGAGGAGCCCTCTTATTTATAGCTGAGGGGAAGATGAGTATACGTGCCTAGAAGCAAATAGGCGTGTGGGTCTTCGTCTGCCACATGGCGCTCCTCAACAGGAGCCAGTTGTAGCTACGCACACATTTTACTGGTGTAGGGTACGGCTGACTGCCACGTAGAAGATTGTTAGGATTTTGCTGTTAGAGAATATCTCGAATTGCTCCAAACCCGTTCTCTGGCGTGACTAGGTCTTCGACACGTGGCACGCTCCTAGTTCTGCTGCAGCTAAGAAGACACTCGCACCTGGGGATCACTGTCCTAGGTGGCATGTTGTTCATATTGGGAGAGAACTATAGGCACGGGGGTAGAAGCATACGCGCTTAAGGGAGACTTAGGGCGGCTTACGCCTTAGTTTGATGAGGCAGCACGCCTGAATTTAATCAGGCGATAGCACATGTCATACTATATCGAAAGAAAATAAACTTCAACTTTTGTGTTCATTCTTTGCACAAGAATCAAAGCATCGAGTCAAAGTCTCAAGAGGAGCTAGGTCATTAAATGCAACCTCGGAGAGAGTAACTGAGAGGCGTAGGGGGGGATGCAAGGGATTAGGCATGCTTGTACAAGTGAGGCACGAGTAGGAGGAGGGGTGTGCCTTTAGCGAGGTGTGAGTAGCCTAAGTAATCATGATTTTGATCTATATGCCTTGGCCATCTTTTGCACAAAGATCGAGGCATTCTGCCCAAGGCTCGAGGGTGTAGGTGACATGACGCCTAGGCAAGGCGCGATTATCATGCTACTTTGATGAGGCATGGGCAGCTTCAATGCCTAGTTGGTGCCCGAATGAGGTGCGGGGTCACTCTTCTTTTTGAGGCGCGTGATCAATGCTTCCACAAGACCCCCTTTAAAGTTTTCTAACTTTTTTGAATAAATTATAAATAATTTCAACGGAAGCAGGGAACACATATTTAGATGATGTCAGCATACAAATTTGGCGTAGCCCTCGTTTTGGCCCGCCTGTCAAATCTGCTTCGGGATAGGTGTTTATTGATTTGGTTCAATCTTTGAAGAGATGGTAGGCGGAACTTCAAGCTTAAACTAGGGTCCAGGAAAGGATGGAGTTTCTGAAGAAGCATATAAATAAGTTGTGTACCGACATCACTAAGAAGTGTTTTTTTTTCTTTTGGGATTTACTTCCTGCCTTTTTTGTAGCCTCCGTTCTCAGGGTGATAAATAAAGACAATTTCATTTTTTCTTGTCTAATTTTTTTGTTCTTTTCCTTCATGTTGTGTTTGTGACGTTGGCATTTGTTACCTTCCTGGAGGTGCTATAGGTAACATTTAGCATTCAATAGGGATGGTGAATAGGGGTCGTGATCATCGGAGGACAAGAATGTTTTTCAGAGGTAATTTGGACATGACAAACGTGGGATTCTAGATAGGTAACTTACTCAGAGTTTAAAGAACATGGTAAGAAAGGTAAGAACAACTTAGAGGTAATATGGAGATGTTTGTTCATCTAAGAATCCTTTTGTGGACTTATCATCGCCAATGCGTCTAGGGGATGATAAGTTAGAATAACGATTTTATCAACAGAGGTATTATGGATGTGTCGAAAAAAAGGTCGAAAGGTACGAATGTATACTCAGAGGTAGTATGGACGTGGTAGACATTCCAAAATAGATATGATAGGGACAAATGTAGCAATGAAGGTTACACTTAGGGACACTTTCACTCCCATCTTTGCTTAACACATAGTATTTCTTGAGGAACTTGCCATTGGTAGGCATTATGAGCAAGTCCCCGTTGGGTTTCACTAGCCGGTACGTACTGTTAGAATAGACGGTTTCCACTATAAATGGCCCTTCCCATTTAGGTTGAAACTTTCCGGTTGTCTTGTGGGTCATGATCATTGGTCTTCTGACTGAAAAGACGGGATCGCCTTCCCAAAATGACCTTTCTTTGACTTTCATGTTAAAAGCTTCCGAGATTTGTGCCTGGTATAGCCCAATACGCTGTTGAGCTAGGAGGCATTTCTCGTCCAATGCTTCCAATTCTTGTAGTCGTAGACGGTGGTTATCTTCAGTAGTCCATATGACTATTAAGAGCCGCTCGTAGATAGGGGATTTGGAGTTCCAGAGGGATCACAACCTTGCTTCCATATACTAAGGAAAATTACATGCTGCCAGTGGGTGTTCGGATTGTAGTTCGGTAAGCCCTGAGGCATTCCCCAAGCTTCTCATTCCAGTCGTGCTTGTTAGAAGACACAACTTTTTAAAGGAGTTTAATGATTATTTATTGAAAGCCACGACCAACCCATTTGCTGCTGGGTTGTATGCGGTTGAGGCTATAATCTGAATCCGATTATGATCACAGAATCGACGGAAGTCACTTCTGACAAATTGTGGGCCATTATCATGGATGATCCTCGAAGGTAACCCGAACCGAGAGATGACATGATGCTTAAGGAACTTAATCACGTCCGAGGTTTTTACATTAACGAGTGACATTGCTTCTTCCCACTAGAAAAAATAGTCGATTATAGCCAAAATAAATCGATGACCTTCTGATGACGGCAGGGTGATCGTGCCGATGATATCCATTCCCCATACCTCAAATGGCCAGGATGTAACTGTCGGGTGTAAGAATTTTGATGGCTGGTGGATAAAGTCTGCGTTGATTTCGCACATTCGATATTTTTTAGTGTACGCCAATGCGTCTGCTATCATCGTAGTCCCGTAATAGCCCATGCGTCTGTGTCAGTCCTGAACTTTAGGACAAGGTTGGTAAGCTCCGCAAGTGCCATCATGAGCTTTACGAAGTGCTTCATTAGCACCTTATCCGATAAACATCGGAGTAGGAGACCGTCGAAGGAACGATGATATAACTTTTTAGTTTGAATGTCGCAATAGAACCGAAGAGAGTGCCTTCTGACGGAAGCTACTTCCTTCGTGTTGTCTGGTAAGATTATGTAGACTGCAAAATTTGTAAAGGGAGACCGCCAGTCTCGAACATCCACATTTGCATCCGTAGAATGGTAGGCTAGCATGCATTAGTTATTCTTAGGGCATACCAGTTCTTGACCAATCACCGTAATTGTCTGCTGAGTTCCGACAGGTGCTGCTAATGAGGCCGCAAGACCCGCAAGGGCATTGGCTTCCAGATTTCGTAATCGTGGAACGTGTTCTATAAAGAACCCCGTAAAGGTAGAGATTATTGAAATTGGTTCATGATGATACGGGATTAGGTTTTTATGCCGAACTTCCTAATAACCTCGGACCTAGTTTACTATCAGTTGGGAATCATCGTAAGCTTCCAGGAAGTCGACCCCCCAGTTCTTTATCTAGTTGGAGCCCTATAGTGAGAGCGTTGTACTAAGCCACATTATTGGAACATGGTTCCGAAAGTGAATACATTTGCTGGATGACCAAGTCATCAGGAGAGATTAATACTACCCCCACTCTTGCCTGGATATCACCTTTGGGCCTTGTCCTTGATGCACCGTCAAAGAACAATTGCCACAACCGGTTCTTCGATTGTAATATGGGCTTCCATTACTTTATCTAGGATGTCCTCACAAAGTTTTGATGTTTCAGCTACTAGATGAGCAGCCAAGAAGTCGGCTAATGCTTGGTCTTTGATTGCTTTTTGTGGGCCAAACACTATGTCATATGGTGACAATATTATTACCTACATAGCAAGGCACGAGTTCAGCGCTTCTGGTTTGGTCATGAGGACCTAGAGGGGATTGACCCGGAAGATAACGTGAATTATTTGTCCCACTATGTAATGATGCATTTTCTTATGGCGAAAACTAAGACAAGACATTCTTTCTCAACATGGGTATATTTATGTTCAGCCCCCACCAATTGTCGATTGAGTTAGCAGATAGCTTACTCATATCCTGCATCATTGTTCAGGGCTAACAAAGCATCGAAGGAATAATTTATGGCTTGGACGTACAGTAAAAAGGGCTTTCCTATGACTAGTGCCACTAAAACTGGAGAGTTCGTGAGGAAACCCTTAATGTCTTCGAAGGCTCGTTGGCACTCTTTGGCCCAAACATAAGATACTCCTTTCTTCATCAGTTCAGTGAAGGGCTTATAGCATCCCGAAAGGTTAGAGATAAACCTTCTGATGTATGATAACCGCCCTTAAAGATCGCGAAGTTCACGAAGGTTCTTCGGTAGTTGCATCTCAATGATAGCTTTTGTCTTCTCGGGATCGACATGGATCCCTTTTGAAGTAATGATAAAACCCAAGAACTTGCCGCTGGATACCCCTAGGAAGGACTTGGTCGGGTTCATCTTCAATTGATGTGCCCTCATTAGGTCGAAGACGGTCCTTAGGTCATAAAGGTGGTTACCATGGAAACGACTTTTGATTGCGATGTAATTAATGAAGCATTCTATTGTCTTACGCAAGTGTTTGCAGAATATCGTACTCATTGTTTGCAAAAACAAAAGTATAAAACTTTATTGATACAAACTGTAATAAAGATTACAAGAATTCTGGGAAAATTACAACTATAGGAATCCAATCTTGATAACGATTGCTTTATCCCTTAGACGATGTGAACTGTGAAGACGAAGCCTTTGAAGTTGAAAACAACTCTGGAAACTGAAGGCAAAAGCCTCTGAAGTTGAAGACAAAAGTCTCGGAAGAATGCAGCAGCACTTTGGCAAGAACTCCTGAACTCTCTGATTTCTGATCTCTGATCTTTGATCCCCTTGAAATGAAGACTTGAAACTCTATTTATAGAGTTCTGAAAATAACTAACTTTCAGTTATTTTGGACTGCACAAGCTGATTTGTGCAGCAACTGGTTTGCGCAGCACTAGATTGCGCAAGCAGTTATTGGATCGTGGGCCAACCATCTGGGACACATGGCATCATTTGATTGAAATGCGCATGATCGTGCATAGACAGTTGCCACGTAATGAGCAATTGATGGCATGAATGCCACGTAATTGGTCAGTTATATTGGTAGAATATGCAAAATGGACTGCGCAGAAATGGTTTGCGCAAACACGGATTGCGCATAAGTGGTTTGCGCAAACACGGATTGCGCTGCCACCTGTCAGCCGCCCTCGAGCACTGTGCGGCATCAAAAACGAACAGCCTCCTCGTTAGTCGTGTTGTCAGCTGTCAGGAAGATCTGATTTGATTCTGTCAATGATGACTTCTGCCACGTCAGCCTGTGCAGTTGGAAACATGCGCAAACCAGCCTGCGCAAAGTGATGTCTGCGCAAACTGTTGTCTGCGCAACTCATCAAAATGATGAATATCTTAAATTTTTGACTTTGTTGATTGATGCAACTTGATTTTTTAGGACCTACAAGACCCCCTTCAAAGTTTTCGAAAGTTGATTGTATTCAAAATTTCGAAATACTTTGAATTTTTTGAATGTTGAATCACTTTGCGCAATATGATGAGCTGTCTGCGCAAAGCGAATAGACCACAAGTTTAGGCGCAATCCGAGGCGGCCGTTTTATTTTTTTAAAACTATAAATAATCCTCCTCATACTTCAAAGTATTCTTTACTTGCTGTCTTCGTGCAATTGAGAGAGAATTTCTGAACTCTTTCTTCCTTTCTTCTCCGACGATTTGTCATGGCTCCACGACGATCAAATGCTGCCGCTACTGCCGCCGCGAAGGGAAAAGCTCCGGCCGAGTCTTCTGACAGAGTTGCACGGCGAGCTTCCCGACACGAATCCGTACATCCTGCTCTGAGAGGTAGTTGAACCGATCGAAAACCCCTTCTTAGGGTGATTCGACTCCCTTGAAACTCATCTCTTTTTAGAGATAAGTTCATATTGTGCCACCCTTTTTAGGGTTTCGGTTGCATGAACTATCAGTTCTTTATTTTTATGAAGGCTGCATTCTTGCGCAATTTGTTGATTTGTGCTGACAGGAAGTCAGCGCAAACGATTAAGTTGCGCAGATATCAGCGCAAACCATTGCTTTGCGCAACTTTTATGTTGCGCAAACTGATGTTGCGCAACTCATGTCAGCGCAATCTGAGATTGCGCAAATCATGTCAGCGCAGTCTAATGTTGCGCAAATCATGTTTTATGTTTAAAAACAAAAACTTTGTCTTTGACTAATTTTTATCTGTTTGTTAATGCAGTTGAAGTCAATGAAGATCCAGATTACGAACATTTTGTGGGAACCCTCACAGAGTCTGAATACAAAGAGGATCTGTCTTATGTCCATTACCCTCAATATGATCTGCCGGCCTCCCGTCAGGCTATATTGATTTCACAGGACAATGAAACTTTGATGTGTTTGATGAACAGACAGCCTTTAGAATCAGCTGATGCTATAATTCACAAGAAACCTTTATTCCTATTCGGTGATGCCTTTGAGAGAGCCTCTCAGCCCAAGCCAAGGATGGAAGATAGAGTAGTTCACCAGCAAGATAGATCCTTTTTTATACCCGACATTGCTCGATGCCTTCCTTTGTCACGGTACGCTCATGCGAGCTACCCAAGGAAGATGGAATGGAATATCACTCTATTTCAGGATGCTCGGGCAGGAAAAATCTTCGTAAAGAAGGGGCCACATCATAAGGACATGTTTTATAGTTCTTCTGACAGATATAGTGTCCTACTGAGAGGCTTAAGACCTGGCTGCATTCCACCAGAGAACTCCTCCATGCTAATGCCTGTTAGGACACCAATATTCGCAAATGAGTTTGCGAAGGTTGAAGGAAAATATCCGGAGCAAGATATAAGAATGACTGGACTGGTGAATCCGGACTACAAGCGATGGAGTTATATCGCGAATTGGGTTCTGGGAAAATTCCAAAACAGACTCCAACAAATTAACCTGTATGAAGTAGTGCATGCGACTGTATATGGATTTGCTCCCAATCCTCATATGTTCTTAGCCTTAGCTGAGAGATACAACTACAGGACTGGAACTTTATGACCCCAGGGGGAGAGATGGGCTTTGCGCTCCACGAGATGAAGTATATCTCGTTCTTACCTATGGCAGATGCTCCGTATGAGGAGTATGTACCAACAAATGATGAGTTGAACAAGCTCAGAAAAGAGAATCCAGAGATGGTGACAGTGTTCGAAGAACTATTGTGCCATTACAAGATCTGCTCTTTATTTTACAAGAGTGCCACTGCCAATACTTGTTATTCTTCAAAGTGGCTACCATATCTGTTTCTTAATCATATAGAGGAGAAGAAAACCAAGGAGAACGATAAATGTTACCCAACCTTCTTCAAACCTTTGAGCCATACAGAGGTCAGAAAATTAATGGAACAGAGTGGTCATTTTGATAAAGAAGTGATGGATGACCATGAATATCCTCCTTTGAAGAGAGGAGATAATTTGGAAAGTTACTTGAGAATGGGCTATAGGCCCATGTCAGAAGAAGCACAATTGGCGGGTTTCTTGACATACTGGCTGCGAAGGTTCGTGGTTCCCGGATCCAGTACAGTAGATCGTTTTCACCGTGGCGTCTTGTTTGCAGCTGTTAAATTGGTCTTTGGCTATAAAATGGACTTACTATCAGCAATGACCTGTAAGCTGAACGCCAGTCTCCGTTTATATGTTGACTTGATGTTGAAAGCGAAAGGAGAGAGAGAATTTCCTCGCTTAGAACTGCCATATATATATTTGTTTGGATGGTTGCTTCTTCACTATCCAACTCTAATGGATCCTGGCATGGGACCAGTTGACGGCAGTTTTCTTCGAAGGTATTCCGATAGAAAATGGAAATATACTTTCTTATCTGAATGTAGATTTATGTTGAATCTGAACAGAGGCTGGAACTTCTGCTGCGCTCCTTTCCCTGCTGGGTATGATCAGATGTCCACGAATATGGTGGATTCAAAACTGCAGCCTCTAACTCGTGTCGCTTTTGAATGGTTGAAGACAATTCGACCATCTCATTTGGTCTACCGATTCGAAGAAGAGTGCTACTTAGAACCATACCTCCCAAGCCATTTTGCTAGACAGTTTGGGTATGATCAGTTCCACGTAGGGAACGTAATTACCTGCCTCCAAGGCAAGGGTTATCTGATAGACGGAGCTAGGGCTTGGGCTTATTACAATGCCCGTGATACAAAAGCTACTTTCTTCATGCCAGCAAGGACTACTCCTCAGGGTCCTCGAATGCTTTTTACATACTCCGTATTTTACACATCAGCGAATACTTTTGCCGAGAATTTCCATCTCGCAGATAGTTTCGCCACTATAACAAGATTGAGAAGAGGGAGAATTGCTCCATCAATCCCTATAAATGAGGAGGCGCAGGAACCGGCAGATGCACCTCTGGAGACTACAAGGGATATTATATTCCCCCAAGAAGTGAATGCACCACTTCGTATTTCACTGAAGGTGGGTAAATCTCCTGCGAAGAAGAGAAGAAGAGAGGAGCCTCCTGCTCCTGTAGCGAAGAAGAAATTGATTCTTGATGTTTCTTCTGAAAAGGTGACTACCAGATCTCAATCCCGGCAATTGGCCGAGACTCATCAAGAAATTGCCAGTACACCAACTTCCGTGCAAAAGCGAACAGAGCCAGAAAATATAGAGAGTCCTGTTAGGCCTCTACACAGAAAGAAAATAGTAGTTACCAGAAGAGTCTTGGAAGAGTCTTCTTCTATACAACTCCTGACTTCAGTAGATGCTGCTGCAGGACTTTTAATGGCATCCCCCACACCCGCTTCTGAATCAGGGAGCAAAACTCTCTAGGAGAATGAACAGAGGGGAGATTTTGCCCCAAGAATTGAAGTTGAAACACTCAGAGAAAACATCATTGAGGAGGAGCTAAATATTACACGACCTCTTTCACCTGTCGCGGAGACGACTCAGCTTCCTCCTACTCCTAAGACTCTTCGTGAAGAAGAAGAGCATGAAATGATCGCAGCTTTAGAAGATTGTTATAGCCTGCAGGAGGATCAAACCGCAACTGACAGTGGGAATGCAGCCCAAGAAGAAGAAGAAGATAAGGATGAAGAAAGCTCTTCGTCTAGAAATGTTGATGAGTATATACAGAATCCTGAAGGGGACAACGAAGAACACATATCTCTTGATACCGCCGATGATGCTTCGGATCCTAAAAAGGATATTGAAGTAGAGGCGTCCGTAGAAAAGGTTGTTAACCCTGATGAAGACGTCGAGATAGAAATATCTCCTGAAGAAGCGGCTGGTGAAGATGTTCAGCAAGTGAATCCCGCCACCGAATCCCAAGGTATAAAACGAGATTTAACAATCTTCTTTCTTTAAAATTGATTGATATCTAATATCTTCATTTGTAGTTCTTGCAGATCTTGATACTCTACCAACACCTCCGATGGACCTGGCTATGGTGCCTATTCCGACGGTGGTTGTTAGTAGTAGCCATCACTTATCTTGCGGTTCTGAAGTGGGTAGCAGCCAAGCTGTCGCAATTGAAGCTACTTCCGTTCAACGGGAGTCTAGTCCAGCAGGAGATGCAGTTGTTGTTAGATCAAATCAAGGTAAGACTAGTTTTATTTGATCTTTTTATTTATTGGCAAATTAGTAAAATAATAATTTTAGTTTTTGCAGAAGAACAAACAGGAGGAGCAGCTAGCTCCACTCTGGCTCCTTTGTTTAAAGAGCCCATCATTCAGCAGCAAAGGATTGAGCAAACCGACTACCCCATCCTCAACAGGGGTAGCTTCGACTCCTGGAACTATAGCCATCAATCAGCAAGTTGTACAATCATTTACCAAATGCTTTTTTGAATCGTTGGGATCTCTTGCTCATAAGATGATAGAGAAGGAAGGAGCTGACTTTATTATGGTTAGGAAGCCAACTTCTTTTTTAATAAGAGCCATAAGGGATCAAGGAGATGAGGCTCAAGCCATTCTTCTTGAACATATATTGGATGAGTTGGAAGTATCCATAAAGAAATATAAGGAGCTCAAGAAGAAGAATATAGACTCTCTGGTGCAAGCCGAATATGAGCGACTAGCCCAAGAAGCTGATATTGAAAGGATAAACCTTCAGAACCTTTTAGAAGCTCATTCTGCAAAGTCAGCTGAATTCAACTCAAAGATAGAATCAGTTACTTTGGCAGCTGAGAACAAAGGACAGAGGCTTACTGGATTGAAAGCAGAAATTATTCGCCTTCAGAAGGAATTTGAAGAAGAAACTGCCAATCAACGACTTATGATTGAACAACTCAATGCCCTAATTCAGGAGAAAAATGAGTATGAAGAGACTCATAGTGCTGAAATTACCCGCAGGACAATAGATATGCCTGTTTTTGATAAAGAAAAAGGGATGGAAGAAGCAAGAATGAGAGTAACAACTAGTCACGAAGAAGAGTTGCAGACCTTGAAGCAACAGATCAACAATTTGATTGTTCCTCCCTCTTAATTGAAACTCTTTTGTATCTTTGTTTTTGTTGCTGTGGAAGCATTTTTGTACTGTCTTATATTCTGATTAAATAAAAGACATTTTGTTGTGATTCCATTATTTAAAATATATTCAGAGGTGCAAGACATGATATATTTCTTGATAATTTTATAGAAAATAATTATATTCATTATATCTACTCAGAGGTAATATGGACGTGGCAGAATATATTGAGTATAATTATTTCGATTTGACAACTTAATCAAAAACGACAAGTTGCTGATGTAAATAATGAACGATGACGAATCGTCAAGTTTGTGAGATGAATGAACGGGAAGACCGTCAAATAATAGATGACAATGAACGGGTGAACCGTCAAGTGGTGATTAATGAATGGATGAACCGTTAAATGGAAATGAACGGATAACCCATCAGGTGATGATGAATGAACGGATGAACCGTCAGGTAGTAATGAACGGATGAACCGTCGGATGAATGTGATAAATGAACGGATGAACCGTCGGAAGTTAATGAACGGATGAACCGTC
The DNA here is from genome assembly GCA_029216955.1 of Iris pallida. Taxonomy (NCBI): domain Eukaryota; kingdom Viridiplantae; phylum Streptophyta; class Magnoliopsida; order Asparagales; family Iridaceae; genus Iris; species Iris pallida. Next base: position 1,899,777 of record JANAVB010011598.1, read on the forward strand.
TGATGAATGTAATAAATGAACGGATGAACCGTCGTTTCATTATTTGAGAAACTTCTGTCTATAAATATAGCAGAAATCTGACAGGAATAAACACTTCTACTCTTCAACATAAAAATGTCGTCCGGAGAAACATCTAAGAAGGCCGAAATCACCTCGAAGGTTGAGAAGGGCACTGAAGAACGTCCTGCCGATCCAATCCAGCGGAAGGGGGCAAAAGCGGGCGAAGGTCCGTCTTCCTACTTGAACCTGGAAGGACTAAAGAAGAAGAAGCCATGAGGATGGCCGCCTACAAGTTTCTTGTGGGATCCAGCAAGGAGGTTCTCGACTCTTTTGCTGACCGTATTTTTGAGAAGGACGACAGTGGCCCTCGTCCAAATGTAGAAAAAGATGATAGTGACCTTTAATATGTACTATCATATAATAAAATTTAAATTTTATTCATGAACTTGATTCTGTCTGATAATTTACAAATATTTACATTTATACATAATACTTCTTTAAGAATTTGCCATTGATAGGCATCATAGCAACTCGACCATCAAGTTCTGAAAGTTGATAAGCTCCGTTTGAGAAGACTTTGCTCACAACATAGGGACCTTCCCATTTCGCATCGAATTTCCCTTTGCTCATATGAGTCATAGTCATAGGACGTCTGACCGTTAGAACAAGTTCTCCTTGCTGAAAGGCTCTAACCTTCACTTTACGATTAAATGTCTTTGAGATGCGGGCTTGGTATAACTCAATATGCTGTTGAGCCATTAATCGCTTTTTATCCAATGCTTCCAACTCTTGGAGTCGAAGAAGGTCATTATTTTCTGTGGTAAGCTCATTGGCAATAGCAATCCTTAAAGAAGGAATTTGTAACTCCAAAGGAAGGACAGCTTCACAGCCATACACCAAAGAGAAAGGTGTAAAGCCTGTGGGATTGCGGACTGTAGTTCGATAGGCCCAAAGACATTCGCCAAGTTTTTCGCTCCAATTCCGTTTGTTAGTGGATACAAACTTCTTAAGGAGCTTAATAATGGTTTTGTTAAAGGCTTCAGCTAAACCATTAGCGGCAGGATTGTACACCGTCGAAGCAACATTGTTAATCCGATGATCATCGCAGAATCTAGTGAACTTCTGACTAATGAATTGAGGTCCATTGTCATGAATGATTCTGCGAGGTACACCGAATCTATAGATGACATGGTGTTTAACGAAATTGATGACACTGCTAGTCTTGACTTCAGCCAGAGGTATAGCTTCGGCCCACTTGGAGAAGTAATCGGTTATCGCCAATATAAACCGATGTCCTCTAGAAGAAGGAGGATTAATAGGACCTATGATGTCCATACCCCAAGCTTCAAAAGGCCATGAAGCAGCAGTCGGGTGTAAGAATTCCGAGGGTTGATGAATGAAGTCTGCATGGATTTGACAAGTACGACATTTCCTTGCATATTCAATGGCATCTGATACCATAGAGGGCCAATAATAACCCATACGTCTAATGCGATCCTGTAATTTAGGACCAGGTTGATGTGCTCCACAGACGCCATCATGAGCTTCACGCAACACTTGTTTGGCTTCATCACCAGATAAACAGCGTAGAAGAAGACCATCATAAGTTCGCCGATAGAGTGCTTTGGTGGTTTGATTGTAGTAAAATCGTAGAGATCGACGTCGAACGCTTGTAGCCTCCTTAGGATCTTCAGGGAGTATGTCATGTAATACGAAATCGATAAAAGGAGTTCTCCAATCGTCATCAATAACTTCGACTTCAGCAAGATTGCTAAATTCAATATTACGATTGTTCTCAATACAGAACAGTTCTCGGTTAGAAATAACCACCACCTGATGCCTTTTGACAGGGATGGCTAAGACAGCTGCAAGATTGGCCAAAGCATCGGCTTCAGTACTGAAAGCTCGTCGAACATAGTCAATGAAGAAGGCTTTGAATGATGTAGCTATATTGATTGCCGCTTCATGATAAGGCACCAGGTCTTGATGACGGACTTCATAGGTTCCTCTAACTTGGTTTACAACCAATTTAGAATCACCATAGACTTCCAGATATTCAACATTCAGTTGTTTAGCTAGCTGAAGGCCGACAAGTAAGGCATTGTACTCTGCCACATTGTTGGAGCAAGGTTCATCTAAAGAGTAGGCTCTTTGGATAGTTAATCCGTCTGGAGAAACGAGAACAACTCCAACACCTGCCACTATAGCACCATTTGGTCCAATTCTTGATGCACCATCAAAGAATAAATGCCAGGTTGGAAACTCTTCGGAGATCATATTGACTTCTAACGTCTCGTCAGGAATTTCGTCATAGAGTTTAGATGTTTCAGGCACAGGATGAGCTGCTAAGAAGTCCGCCAGCGCTTGACCTTTGACAGACTTTTGTGGAACATACACCATGTCATATTGAGCTAGCAGGATTGCCCATGTAGCCAACCGAGAATTAAGTGTACTTGGTTTCTTCATGAGTACCCGGAGAGGGTTAACTCGAGATATAACATGAATAGTTTGACCAATGATATAATGCCTCGTCTTTTGCACAGCAAACATGAGAGCCAAGCATTCTTTCTCGACAGGACTATAACGGTGTTCAGCACCAATCATAGTTCGGCTAAGATAGTAGATAGCTTGTTCATGGCCTTCTTTGTTCTTTTGGGCAAGTAAGGCACCCAACGAATGGTCCATAGCACGGACATACATCAAGAATGGAATGCCAGAGATAGGTGGCACCAAAACTGGTGGGTTCATAAGATATTGTTTGATATCGTCGAATGCTCGTTGATATTCTTCAGTCCAAACAAAAGATACACCCTTCTTCATTAGTTGAGTGAATGGTCTGCAGCGTCCAGACAAGTTCGAAATGAATCTCCTGATGTACGCAAGTCTGCCTTGGAATCCTCGTAGCTCTTTTAGGTTGCGTGGAGGACGCATCTCTTGGATGGCTTTGATCTTCTCGGGATCCACGTGTATATCCTTAGAGGTAATGACGAAGCCGAGAAATTTGCCACTAGAGACACCCAAAAATGACTTGGTGGGATTCATCTTGAGCTGATGTTGACGCATGAGATTAAATATTGTTCTCAAATCTTGGATGTGATCTTCTTTTAGACGACTTTTAACAGCAATATCGTCCACGTAACATTCGACTGTTTTACGAAGATGTTCTCTGAAAATGGTACTCATAGCCCGTTGGTAGGTTGCACCCGCATTCTTGAGACCAAATGGCATCACTGTATAACAATAAACTCCTCGAGGAGTGCGGAAAGATGTATGCTTTTCATCTTCAGGATGCATTTTGATCTGATTATACCCGGAAAATCCATCCATAAAAGATATCCTTTCGAACCTACAAGTATTGTCAATCATGACGTCTGTGATAGGAAGAGGAAATTCATCTTTTGGACATGCTTCATTGAGATCTCGGAAGTCGATGCAGACTCGAACTTTTCCAGTTTTCTTTAGAACTGGGACGACATTAGCTACCCAATCAGGATGCTGCTCTTCTCGAATAAAGCCACAAGCGATGAGCTTCTTGACTTCATTATCAATTGCGTCCATCATTTCAGGCTTAAATCGCCTTTGTTGCTGTTTGACTGGTTTAGCATTAGGAAGAATGTTCAGTTTGTGAGTAGCAATCTTAAGATCTAAACCTGGCATGTCTTCATAACTCCAGGCAAAGACGTCGATATATTCTTTAATAAGAAGAATCAACTCTTGTTTGTCTGCTTCTGGAAGATTTTTGCTAATAAAAATTGGCCGAGGTGAATCTCTTTCTCCTACATCAATTTGAAGTAGTTGATCTTCAGTAGGAGGTTCACGTTGTTCAAATCGAAGTACCCATTGGTTATCCATATGTTGAGCCCAAGGATCTGTTTCTGGACTTTCTTCAACATCTTCATCACAGCCTTCTGGTAATTCAACAGAGACCATGTTAGAAGATACGATTATACGATGGACTTCACCGATGCTGGTATCGGAATCCCATGATCTGGAATCAGAAGAGTTAGAACGTTCTTCACTATCTGATTCAGAAGCTGCTGGGGATAACAGTGGAGGAGAAGTATATCCGAGACCTTTCTTGGTCCTGTCATAATACATTTGTGATTTTCTGTTTGGAACTGTTGTACGAATGGGAGTTCGTCTACCTTTACCATAGTTAAGGCCGCTCTTAAAGTCGTAACCCATCTTTCAGAGGATGTCTTTTGATTGTTGACTATAACGATGAAACTGGAGACATCCCGTATCGTTAACTTTGCTATCATCCGTATAGTTAATCTTTATTTCTGGTCTTTTATATAAAAATGCTGAACTTTCACCTTTCTTTAAAGAAGGATGAATACGGTAAGAATCATCTGGATCTTCAAGCGAGACTTCTGTCTGAAGAGATTGTACGACTCCCAGTGTAATTGATTGGAAGCTATCTAACATATCCAAATAACTTTTAGTATAATAAATAACATCAATATACTGGAAAGTAGGTGCTTTTTCATTGATTTGTACATCAATATTTACAACAGGACCTTTAACCTTAGCAGATTTGGTCAAATTGATTACAAGAGGGGGAGAAGAAGAACGTGGAGGAGGCTTGTTACGACGGAGGTCGATAACAAGTGGCTCAAAAGAGGTGAGCTCCCTTTTTTCCTTGTTGCGATTTAGATCAACAACAAGTGGCTCAGAAGGAATGAGCTGCTTTTTGTCTTTGTTACGACGTAAGTCGATAACAAGTAGCTCAGAAGAGGTGAGCTCCCTTTGATTTTCATCAGCATCAACTGATTTCTTTTGAACTGGTAAGTGAATAACCAGTGGCTTGGAAGATTGAGGATGTCACGACCCGATACCCAAATTGTTGGGCCGGGCCGAGCCATGTCCAGTTTATTAAAATTGTTATGTGAATATATTATATTTACTATTATTATAATATACTCTTACACTTTCCACTTTTTACTTTTATATCTCAACCAAACACATTTGTTTAATCTTTCACTTCCCGCTTTTTACTTTTCTATTCCAACCAAACACATTTGTTTCCTTTTAGGGGGACAAGAAAGTGGATAGATTCCTATATGAAATCTATCTTTGAAAGTGCAAATCCATATTTTTTAACACTTACGGTTTACCAAACAGGCCCTTAGAGTGAATGACATTTGTTAGTTCTATGATTTATTTGAAATTTGTCACTGGTAATCCGTTCCTACCACTCTATGGTGTGACAGGACTCTAAATTTGTGTATTTCAAATTTTGAACTATCATTTATTGACTTATACACATAGGGAGAGTTATGTCACGTCCAAGATTTTGCGCCCCTTCGAGACGGATTTGTGTAATCTTTCACAGACCAAGATTATGCGGAAAGCTTCCAGAATGTTTCAGAAAGTTCGAGAATCTTCCAGAAGACTCAAGACATTTCTAAATGTCTCATGATCTTTCTGGGTAGACTTGAAGCTTCCATGTAAATATCTAAGGTTTTGGAATATTCCTAGAATAATCCCTAGAATATGTCGGTTCCATATGGTTCCTGAAGTTTCCTTGTAAGTCCAAGGGATGATGCCATCATCTATCAAGTGAAGAAGCCAAACCATTTCAAGACTCTGAAGAAGTCTGCAGCTGCTATAGTATATCTGGAGTCTGTAATGAGTCTTAGGAATAAATTGTAAACACAAAAAATGGATAGCAAATCGAAAGCTAGGGTAGATAATAACTCAGGTTCACTTTTGGGCAGTCATTCAGAAGATTCGACGGATCTTCGTGGATGACCGACGAATGTTTCGAATGGACCACAGAAAACCTTCTGTGATCTACCGGATTATCCGACGGAAGCCCGTAGAAATCCGACAGATAATCTGAATTGTTACCGTTTGTAATCCAACGGTCGGATCATATCTCATCGATAATCCAAACGTCTATATTTATAGCCGTTGCACACTGCAAAGACGTTGCACACTGCAGGGGACAACAACTAAGCAAAAAAAGCGTAGGGGACAACACATAAAATTATTAGGGACCATACACATAAAATTATTAGGGGACAACACACTTCCAATAGTTTTCTGCGAGCTCGTCACAGAATATATATATATATATATATATATATATATATATATATATATATATATATATATATATATATATATATATATGTATATATTGGAAAAAAGGTGAATTTTATTCCAAAGGAAAGCTATAAATCTTACAACATACAACCATAGTGGGACTCCCACTCATCAAGTCTCCATAGCATTTATATCAAACTCGATATTATGGAGAATGCCAACCGGAGGGGTGACCAGCCCCTTAAAGATCCGACGGTTTATATATATATATATATATATATATATATATATATATATATATATATATATATATATATATATATATAGGGAGCGGATCAAAAGCCCCCCTTAGAAAGCCCCCCCAAAACCCCCCTAACTCTAATTCGTAATATTAATGTTAATGTTATTATTAATATTAATATTAATGTTAATGTTAATATTAATTTTTTTATAATTTTTTATATATTAATGTTAATGTTAATATTAATGTTAATGTTAATATTAATGTTAATATTAATTTTAATGTTATGTTTAATGTTAATTTTAGTATTTAATGTTAATATTAACATTAATATTAACATAAAATTACGGATTAGAGTGAGGGAGTTTTTTGGGGGGCTTTCTAAGGGGGACTTTTGATCCGCTTCTATATATATATATATATATATATATATATATATATATATATATATATATATATATATATATATATATATATATATATCGGGCCATCAGCCCACTGCAAGCTATGCAATCCGGTCTTAGTGTTGAGGCCTGCAAGCCCATGAAGTAGGTACAACCAAACCTAAGAAAGAAAAAGCAGCAGTCGTCACGAAGAAAAAGAAAGAACGAAGCCATTATTTCTGGCCGTTCTTGTAGGATTTCAGGAAGACCTTGATAAGTTGAAATATTATTTCTAGCTGCAACTTGCATTGATATGTTCTGGTCAAGGTGTGTATTGGGCCGAGCCGGCCTGTGGATCGCGGCCCACGGCCCAGGTCAACCTGATTTGATCGAATTCGGGTCGGACTCGGCTCAACCCCTTGCAGAATCCAGCCTGGGCCCATGACCCTGTCGGGGCCGGGCGGGCCGGCGCGGTATTTTTCCCAAAAAAAAAAACTCTTGAAAAAAAATATAATTTTGAGAAGGAAATTTTTTGTTAATGTTATTTTAATTTAAATATGCTATAACATTAACCAACCAAAATTTGAGAAGGAAAAAATGATAATTTTTATTAATGCCAATATAATTTAAATTTGTTATAACATTAACTAACAAACAAATTAAAAGTTGCAAGTTGATATTTTATTTTTAAGTTGATATTTTGTTTGCATAAAATTTGTAATAAAATGTACAAGTATTTTTTTTTTCTTTTCTGTCATCCGTCGTCCGCCTTTCGTCCAATTTTATTGCTCAACTCCTCCTCCAGTAGTGTTCTCCAAAGTAAGAGACTGAAAGTCTAGTTCAGTGATGTCGGCACGTTCATCTCTTGAGTTTTGAGTTCGTTTTTTGCACGAATTTAATATTGAACGCAGAAGCAAGCTTTCAAAATATCTGGCAGCATCATGCTCCTCTTCTTACTTAGCATCATTGAACCTGCACTAAAACAATATTTCGATGATACTGTGGACACCGAGACCATTATAATATCGCGTGCTATAGAAGAAAGTATAGGACATTTTTTCATGTCTCTTCCACCATTCCAAAATTGAAAAATAACATAAGTATCGTTTATATCTTCTTCATAAGAATTTAAATATAAAGATAATTCTTGAGTGAGTAGGAAATATTTTTTTTTCTTCCTTTACAGTACATTTTTAGCATGTGATAATTTAGACATGAAATCAGAGCTGCTACTACTAATACCTTGAACGGTTGTTCCGGTGGCTCGATACTACCTTTTCTCATATAAAGTAATTAAAGAATCTAAAACATCTCTAATTTCTACTTTTAAATTACCTACATCAACATTCATAATAATCGCCTAACAGTATAAAAACGCCATCTAATTTAGTCTTTGGATAAAAAATTCGAAGCCAAATAATATAGAAGAGGTATATCACCCAGAAAACTGTACTAAAAGCAATCAATTTAATATTTATTATATAAAAGGCAGAGTTTTTAAAATTTTCAAAATGGGCATGAAATCGCCCTAATTTAGGGCATAAGTTTGATTGACGCACTAATTTAGGATGTAAGTTTGTAAAAAAAAAATTAAAATTTTTTCTGCTTAATTTGGCTTTATCCAGTTGACAAAGAGAAAAATTAGTAACTTACGCCCTATTTTAGGACGTAAGTTTGAGTAAATTATTCTTATTATTATTATTATTATTTTGCGTCTCATTTCGTTCGGACGCACGCCTTAGTGTGCCTTGCGCCTCGGACGATATGGACCATTTGTGTCTCGAGTATGCCTTTGACTACCTTGGTCCATATCATGTTGCATTTGTGTCAATGCAACATAGCTTGTAACAATAGGTTAGTCAAATATCATGATGTGACCAACAAAGATACCTGTGGTCATGTATGCCGATACCATGTAGTTTTGTTGCGAGTCTGTGATAGATTGGTGAAATATCCCCGTTATAGACTGGTGTATTTTATGTTTCCAAGTTCTTTTCTAAGACATGCATTTTCCATAAATCTCTGCATTTTGAAGCAAATATGGTGAGAATTGAATGATATCCATCAATTATAGGCTATTTCTATGCTGAGTCGATGATGAAAACAGGATATAAAAGCATGTCAGCCTAAGCTGCATGTTCAATTACAACCTATCCCATAGGATATATATACTTCAACCGGAAGAAGAAGAAGTTAAACCTGGTTAGGGGATTTATTTTTTGAATGTGTTTCATACCGATGAATAGCTATAGCATGCAAACTGATTTTGGACACGGAATTATATTGAACCAACTAATTTGAAAAGGATTAAGTATTATTCTTGGTCATCGTCTAAGATACAAGAACTATATTCTCTAAACAAACACATCTTACTGTAATTAATATTATCTTATATGTTTTCGAAGTTTGCACTATATTCCTGCTGGCTGGTATTTTTCAAAGTTTTGAAGGCAACTTTCTGTCGTTCATTCAAATATGCTTGATCTAGCATCTAACTCTAGAATGTTTAAACTTTAAATGCTCCTACTTACTTACCAGAAATCAAACCTTTATTACATTTATATGATAGATCTTTTGGATAGTCTCCTAAATTATGCCTATTTCTAGGTATTGGCCTCCAAATCTTATTATTTCCGCATCTCCTTAAAATTTGCTCAGGCCCCCATAATTTGTATACTCCGGCCTGCAGGGTGGATTGTATCAAAGAAATTACAAGATATGGGGTTTGGGTGGTTGGGGGGATGGGGGTGGAGGTGGAGGTGGGGGGCACTGTTGTTATATATTAAACCTTTACGGGTTTGTATGGCTCATCTGGGACCAAAGTAGACAGTATTTCAGGGATTTATATTTAAGAAACCCTATTTTTTTTATTGTGCAAGTTACTATGGTATAAACCACCTCTATCCATCCTCTTTCCATGGAAGCTCAGATATTTGATTTTCATGCATCCTATTTGGTTTCGGAACTACCTCTTCCTATGACCTACCAGGCTACAATACTAAACATTTCAGAATCACTTGATGAATTACTACCACTGTTGATGGTCCTTTTCCTGGAATTATAGTTTAACTTGCATAAGTTCATCAGTGTTACTTGTCATTGCAGATGTGGAGTAAAGTTAGCATAGTGCTTGGTGTGCTGCTGTTTCAGATTTGTAGAATTCCTAAATTTAGCATTCTATAATGGTAGGTACTAAGCAGTTTGATCAATTTTATCGTTGCAGCTTATTAGAGATGAGATAAGATCTGGTAAAAGTGATAAGGAGATCTTCAAAAAGTTGGAGGAAGATTTTGGGGAGACAGTACTCTACGCACGTTGTTTTGATATGCAGACTGCTGCTTTGTGGCTGTCACCGGTGAGTCTATAATGAGAAAATTTTAATCTCAAGTACTTTCGATAATGAAATTAGTCTATTGGCCACTTGTCAGACAACTAAAGTTACAAAACGAGTAAATTGATTAGCAAACTATTATCTAATATTGTTTCTGGTATAGATATTATAAACGTCAATGATGGTCCAGAATTCAGAATTCACTAGATTATTTACTCATTGTAATTAACAACATTATAAACTTTAACTGTAAATAGATGTATACTTTTTACAACAGTATGTTACATAAGCGGTGGTTTCTTTTCAAATTAAATTATGAAACGTATTCTAGAATGTGCACTAATGGACAGTAGTATAAAGGAAAGTCTAATTTGCACTCAAATAATACCTTCAACGTTCACATTTGTGCAATTTCCTACCATGAACTATTTTTATTGGCGTATAGCTACCGTGAACTTTCAAAAGTTTGCAAGTAACTACCCTCCGTAAACATTCTGTCATATTTGAGTGTCACGTGCAAAACATGACTAAACTGGACACACACTCTCTCTCTGCCGAAAACTACGGCGACTCCTCAAGTGGCAGTCGTTCCTTCCCCTCCACCCATACCTGCCGGACCTTCCCCTTCCTCACACCTCATGCAGCCATCTGCACACTTACTTGCGGCTGCTGTTGTGCCCAACTGGGATGTGCTAGGGCGCGGCAGGTGGGTTTGTGTGGTGGTGATTGTGGGGTGGGGTGTGTGTTAGGAGGCCGCAAATGTTAGGGAATTAGGGTTTCAGTTGAGGAATGGGGGAGGAGGAATGGACAAGAAGGATTTTCGTGTTCTCTGTGAATGGTGTCATAGTTGCAAGCTACAAAAAAGAAGAAGAATAAACTACTAGGAAAGTGCTAACAAAATAGTTTACGATACTAAGTTGCAAAAAACTTAAAAGTTGAAGGTGTCTGAGTGCAATTAGCTCGAAATATAAGAAATGTCATTATCTTGTTGAGTTCTGAAAGAAAGTGTGATAGATATGTGAAACATCTTGAGTCAAGTATATTTTTCGTGTTTGGATTGAAAACGTAAATCTAAGAATGTTTATGGACAATGCTCTAGAACACCTTCTTCGAAAGGTTCTCTACTTGATTTGCATGCAACAATACGAACGAATAGACCATTGAATAAATAAATGGGTTCTTTTACAGTTCATTGTTGTTGGGGGACAACAGCTGGGGTGTGGGCATACCATGTTGGTGCTCTTGCTCCTTGACATGGAGAAAGTTTGCTCTCAACATCCCTAGTAAAGTTTAGTCCCAAACGGAAAGTGAACCATGAGTTATCTCAACATATATACTTGTATATGTTGTTGGGATATGCACATGGGGTGGTGACCCTAAGGAGGGAACCATGTGGGTAATTTTACTAGGAGGTAAGGATAAGGCTCCAAGTTGAGCATTCATATTTTTTGCTCTTGGGAAATTAATTTCCATTGGAGCTAAGCCCCTAGCGACTCGGACTCGAACTCGGGCTCATGGGTTCATGAGGCGTAATGTGGCGTTTTGCGCCCAGGTTGCGCAAGGTGCGCGGGTGCGCGGTTGCGTTGGGTTGCGTGGGTGCGCAGGGTGCGCAGCGTGCGCGCGTGCGCGGGGTTCGCCAGCTCGCGCAGGTTGTGCTGGTTGCGCCGTGTATGCGCGTGCGCAGTGTGCGCTGATGGCGCGCGCGCAACCCGTTCCATAGGCACAATACGCGCAGATTGTGACTGTCCATGTTCTGACTAATTTGTAACGTGCGATAACTGATCCTGAAATTTCGGATCTGTCATCAAGTCGTTATGCACATCTCAGATCTGGGCGGTTACAACAATGGCTATATAATCAGAGCCTCTCTTCTCTCTCTAATATACTTCTTAGACTAAAAAAAAAAGATTTTCGGAGAGAAGAGAGAGCTGTTGCGCACGTTGTTCCTCCTCACGCAACTGGAGTTCTGTCCTTGTCTTTCCGAGCAGTCTGTCTTAGAGTAGATTACCAGAGCGTTCCATAATTCTTTTGAACTTGCTGGTTCCTGGAAGCTGACCGTGTGGGCGTATCTAGTTTTGAGCACCGGTGTTCTTGACACCCCATCAGGCCACCACCTTCCATCTATCGCTCGTCATCTTCGCTGCTGCCTGTAGCATTTCGATTAGTACCTTCTGCTTAGAAGTACTGCTGTCGTTTGCTACTGTTGTGAAATCTTTATAAATTATCGTAACTCAGAATCCTCTAAGGATCTCTGTTTCGCAACTTCCTTGGAGTGTTGCGTTGAAACGCTGTTTTTACAATTGTTTCATTCTCTCAGTTTTCTATCGAAAATAGTGTTCCGGTTCTAACAATCTCAAAGCTAGACCAAAAAGATGGAAAACTTTCGTGTCTCTCCTCGATACCAGCTTTAACAAACTGGAGAAGTTCGACGGAGAATACTTTCAAATCTGGAAGAGAAAAATTACCCTCAATCTTCAACTAGTGGACGTCGATCATGTGTTGATTGAGACTGAACCAACGATTCCAGAAGGACCGACGACTCCAGAAGGTGGTACAGTAGATGCCATTGCTGCTGCACAAGTCAAACTGACCAAATGGAGAAGGGATAATAGTCTTTGTAGGCTATTGATTCTGAATGCAATGGAGGACTCCCTACAGAGTCATACTCCAAGAATATTTCTGCCAGGGACATCTGGGAGTCCTTGGAAAAGCTATATGAAGACGACGATAATAGATCGAAAATCTTCATCGTCGAGAAATACCATAAGTGGCTCTTCAAAGACGAGAAGGCAATGATGCCTCAGGTAAAAGAGTTCTTGAAGTTGCGCCAGAAGCTAGAAGACGAAAAAATGCCCCTCGTCGACAAATTTGTCCTTGGAGGGATCGTCTCGAAACTTCATGCTGGATGGAGTACTTTCTATGCAAGAATGCATCAAAAGAAGCTGGACATTAGCTTGGAAGATCTCCTTCAAGAGATCCATGTTGAGAACGAGATGCGTTCTCAACAGAAGATGGACACTCTGTCCAAACAGTTGGCTAAGGCCAATCTGGTGCAGACGAGAGAGCCCAAGGGGAAGTAGGCGGCTTCTTATCACAAAAAGAAGGACTCCACTAATCTGAAAGTGAAGGGTCCTTCGTTCAAACAACAGAAGTCCAAGTCCCACGTGACTTGTTTCAATTGTGGCAAGAAAGGCCACTACAAGAGTGAATGCAGATCCAAGCCTAAACAATCAGAGAAAGGTGAGCCTAGTAAGGTTTTTTTGGTTTCTAACATTGTTGCTATGATCGCTCTGGTCACAACTGTGGGTGCTGACTCTGACTGGTGGATAGACACCGGTGCGACGTGCCATGTCTGTTCTTGCAAGGAATGGTTTGTCACGTACCAGCCAACGTCTGAAAGAGTTGTCATAGCAAACCATGCCCAAGCTGAAGTTCTGGGGATCGGGACTGTGGAGCTGAAACTCACTTCCGGAAACACTCTGACGCTTCAAGGAGTGAAGCATGTTCCGGTGATTGCTAAGAACCTGATCTCTGGAAGCCTACTTAGCAACGCAGGCTTGAGGATGGACATTAATGCTGGTCAGATGGTGATGTCCAAGAAGGGAATATACTTCGGAAAGGCTTATCAAACCGAAGAAATGTTTAAAATTCAGCTTGTAAACCAGTCTAATGAAATTAATGTAGTCGTTTTTTCTGATTATTTTCTTGAGTTGTGGCATAATAGGCTAGGACATGTTCATTGTAAAAGAATAAACAAAATGTCTAGTCTAGGACTTATCTCTAAATGTGGGGGTAAGGTAGAGAAGTGTGAAGTACACAAACAAAAAACAATCTCCAATAGTTCTCCATATGTATTATATGTGGCAACAAATAAAAGCATCAACTTAATGATGTGGCACCCAATATTAATTGGTATGAGAGAGAAAAAAGTTATGGGAGTTTCTATGTATAGAAATCCTCATAGAAATTCTCCATTCTACATCAATGCCGCTTATGATATAAACTACCATTATGAGAATTTTTTTGGGTCTAAAATGAGTTTCTACCATAGAAATAGGGAAGATAGAAACCCCCATTAGACTAAGCCATCTCCAATGGGAGTTTCTATCTCCACCATTTCTATTGTAGGAACTCCTTTTAGAAAAATACTCCTCCAAACCATGATTTATATTCCAATTTTTATCCTATGTGGCAATGATATAGAATGGAGAATTTCTATGAGGGACAGAAATTCTCCATCCCTCGTAGCAATTAATATTGGACACTACCTCTTTCAAATAATCCTTTTTTTGCCACATGCTATAAACGGAGAACCACTAGAGTATTTTTTGTGTATACAATTTCTATGTAGAAACTCTAACAACTAGGATAGAAATTTTCTTAAAGTATAATGCCAAAGTAGGATAAAAACCCAATTATAGAAATTCCCATTGGAAAATGGCTAAGCCTGTCTCCAACGAAAATTTCTAAAATTGAGTTTCTATCCTACTTGGCACCGTACTATAAGAAAATTTCTATCCTAGTACATATAAGGGCTAATTAGTATTTAGACCCTAGGTTTTATACCAGTTAAGAGTTTAAGACTTGACATGTCCAAGTGAAGAGTTTAGACTCTGGATTTTTTTGTTTCTTTTTTCCTATTATACCCTCCCTTCATGTTTGATAATGAAATATGCATACATAGGCTAGGGAGGGTATAATGGAAAAAAGAAAAAGAAAAAAAAAAAAAAAAAAAAGCCCAGGGTCTAAACTCTTCAATTGGACATGTGATGGCTTAAACTCTAAAAATAAATCCATGATCTAAACGCTAATTAGCCCTACATAGAATTATCCAAACAAATACTCTCCAATAGTTATCAATTTATATTCTATGTATTAGAATATTAAAGGGAGAATTTTATGATTTAGTTAAGAAGTATGGTCCAATATTAAGATGAAGAATTTTTACAAGAGTTTCTGCATATTCGTAGAAAATTTTCATCCTACATCAGAGGTACGTTGGATAAAAATGGAATAGAAACTCCTAGAAATAGGGTAGATAGAAATTCCCATTGGAGATGACCAAAATATATAAATATGTTGGTTAATACATTCATACATGCTAGGGGTCTGTATATTTGGACCACACCGATCAAATCGAACCAAACCAAACCAGATCGGTCTGCTTTTAACCGAACCAATGGTCCAGTCGGATTGGCTCGACTGGACCATTTTAAAAACGACCTATTTGGTTCGGTTTGGTCATTCCAAAAACCACTTAAATCGAACCAAACCGAAACCAATTAGTAACAATATAAAATTAGGTCCGGTCGGGTTGGTTCGAGAATCATTTTGGATTTGTGGAAGAAATTTATTATGAATGATTTACTTAGAAAATTATTGTCCACTTTAGTATCTCATACAAACATCTTCCAGACAAGTAGTAGTTAGGGCTTATTTCTGTGTGAATTTATTTTGTGAAACATACTTGAAATTTTTTTGTTTGATCAAAACCGATCAGCCGAGCCGAACCGATCCAAATCGAACCAAGTCGGTCGGTTTCCAAACCGAACCGACCAATTTGTTGGTTTGGTTCGATTGTGATTATTTTCAACCCGATTAACTTCGATTCGACTTTGGTTTTGTGACCAAATATGTCGACCACCGACTGATGCACGCCCCTACTACATGCTATGGACGATATTAATAAAATAAATTCCACTTCAACATGTTATACCGGACCCCACTCTCTTCCACTATGTTGTTCAGTACTTGTAGCTCATGTGAAAAGTAATGCGGACACCAGACGAGACCGCTAGGGTTCGAGTCCTCCAACCGTAAAGACATGTAGGTGTTTGTGGGTTGTAACAAAAATCTGCCGTGTACAGCATCCCTGGCCCAGGTCCATCTTAAGGATCCTACTAAATTAGACGGGTTGAGACCCGTTAGCACTATAACACCAAAAACCCTTGTTCTTTCTCTGTCTTCACATCAAAAACCCTTGTTCTTTCTCTGTCTTCACATCAAAAACCCTTGTTATTCCTCTTATCCAAAGAAAATTTATGTACTGGGCATGAAGTGTTTGATGAAATGTCCCACCCAGTTTAAGTTGAATGTGTATGTTTCTTCAATTGCCATTTTTGAAGGGGGTTTGGGTCAATCTTCGATTGCCGAGCGAGCGCGATGGCGAGCGGGGAGGAGGTGAAGAAGTCCCAGACAGTCGAGGCGCGGGCGAGGAACATCAGCCACAACGTGCGCTGCACCGAGTGCGGGAGCCAGTCCATCGAGGACTCGCAGGCCGACATCGCCATTCTACTCAGGAAGGTAGCCAGCCCTTGCTGCTTCTTTTTTCCACATACAGCTCCATCTCTTAAATTACCAATAATGGACCTAATCATGAACGGAAATTTTCCTAACAATTAAAACTTAGGCTGTGTTTGATTGGGCTTTTTTTTCATGGAAAATATTTCCATCACAAATTTTCCACGAATTGTAGTGTTTGATAGCTTATATTTTCCATGGAATTATTTTTAAAAAGACTCTCATTTTCCATATTTTCATCTAAAATGGTGGAAAATGAAACTTGTCCAACCCATAGGAAAATATCATTTTCCATGGAAAATAACTATTTTCCGTGAAAAATAATGGCAATCAAACACCCAAATTAAGTTTTCCATGGAAATTTTTTAAAATTCCATGGAATTTTTTTCCTAGAAAAATAATTCCATGGAATTAATTTCTTTTCCACATATTTTCCACCTTGCAATCAAACGCACCCTTAGAGTTTCCTTTTCGACGTCGTAATGCTATATTAGTCTTAGGTTCTGTAAGTTAGCTCTTATGATTAGTTGACCCTGATCAATGAGAATTGGAGCACTTTAGTTGACGAAGCTTAGTACGCAAGGGTGGTGTTGCATCAGCGTCGGACACGAACTAGGCACAGCCAAAATACACATGGACACACTAACGTTGATGCCCGGTCAACGTGTCTTGTCACGTTTGTATTTACAACATAGGTAAGCTTCCCGCCTAGGAAGAATGGGCACGCCAGACTGGGTCCGGACGCAGTCATGACTCATGCTGTACTGTGTGTCCAAGTCGGGCATGACATGGAGACTCCAAAACACACTGACACACCAAAATTAGTGTCTATTCGGTTTCCCCATGTTCATATTATGATGTATTCATGCCCGTACAATACGAGCTCGTTGCTCCCTACTTACCTAAAAATTGCACATTTTCCATCTTCTCTCTGGGCTACTCTTCGGATTCTTCTCTTTAGAGATGAACAATGTCAATATTATGTGTGCAAGCTGCAAGATGTAGATTTTGAAATGTTTCAGGTCTATGAGGAGGGAAGGGACATGAGTTTGCCATGCTAAGTGCAGCAACTCAAAAGCAAAAAAAGTTGTATATGGAAAGAGAGCTTCTAGTAGAGAAGCGTAAAATGAAAAAGGTATTTAAGTATATTCAGAGTCTTAATCCACGAAACAGTGAATTTGATTGCAAATGGAGTCAAATGTTTAACTTTGAAATTGACCAACATAAGTGTTGCAATGTTGGTTTAGTCGCATGTGACAATCCAATCACTAAATGATGACATGCTAAATAAGAATGGGATTCTAAATGTTTGATGGGATTCATGCTAGTAAGGTAGCTATGCAGGATGGATATTTGATTGCTTGTAGAACATTTGCAACAAGCCAATAGCTTCAGCGGCTAGAAACATATTGCACAACCTAGGAAGCAATGGTACTCCAAAATCTAAGTAATGTTTGTCCTATGACATTAGGAAGACGGTCCAAATTACACTTAGAGTACCGAAGTCAATGTCTTTTCCATATCACAGAGTTTGTATTTTGTCATTGCATGTTTGTGCCATGCAGCACAGAGATCAGCAGTAAGTCATGATCTATGATACTATTCGTCTGCACAGTAGTGAGTCATGAACCGTGCTACTGTTCGTTTCGTATACTATCTATTTATCTTTCTGAAGTATATCTGAAGTTTGCTAATGTAGCTCTATTCCATCCATTCATGAGAACTTGTAATGGAATACCATATCTAATGCAAACTACTAGGAACTACCCTTTTAGTGGGTTACCCATCGACATTGGGTCAAGAACACAACTATATTACCTATCAGATTGTGTGCCTCAGGTCAGGATTGGTTTGCATTCTCCATAAGTTTTGATTTGGCTTTGATCTTGATATTGGTTTTGGTGTTCAGTATGTAATGTGTTAATTACAAAATTGTTAGTCCCTGCAACTGCAAAAACAAACAAACAAGAATTTAACATGATATTAGACCAAGCCTGGTTCAATCTCTATATCTCTATGGCGTGCATTTAAGCGGGTTTAACAAAAAAAGTTATACAAGTGCATAAATCCAGCTCTCCACCTATAAAAATGGGACGTCGACTTGCAGAAGCGTGTTGAATACTATAAATGTACAAGTATCATCCTCACCATGTTAAAATCCATGGCATGCCACCGCAACAAAACTCTATAATTGTAGTGAAGGTTGTATGTTTATATTATTCTAACATGTCCCGGCGGGTTGAAGATCCATTTTGGGCAGAGTGCTGGATTCACACAATGGTATATGTATTTTTTTTATAATATTTGCTTAAAATGCACTCAAGATGGATTGACCGGGGATGTATATTTGGGACTTTAACAAATTAAAATTTTAAAAATGAGAACAATATGGTTTTCTCTTCTCTTCCCTCCATTCTTTTCTCCCACCTCTCCATGTTCATGCATTTTATTCTGCTCTTCTTAGTTCTTATCATCCCAAATATACATCTCCAGTCCAAGTGACTGAAGTGCACTTTTATGGTTTTTAATGTCTTTTTTTTTTCTTCTGAATTTCTGGATATTACTCAAAGCTGATATCCAATTCAGGTTTTGTTAGAGTCTTTAAAAATCTAAACAAATAGAGTTTCAGCCAATGCTTCAAACCATATGTTTATATCGGCAATTGCAAGTGAAATTCTTGTAGCGTGAAGCTTTTAAGTTTCTTATGGCAGAGGAGATCAATTGATAGGGACGAAGCTACTGGAAGTATGGGCAAACCTAAAGGATCGAGTCTATGAAATATAGCTGAATGGGGAAAAATGATTAAGGCAACCAACCCCCAAAAAATAGAATAGAAATTGAAGTTTTTCCTTTTTTTTTCGTTTCTTGAATGGAAGCTTTCTATCTTAGTATCTTAGTCCTTGATTTTATCATTCTTCTTTATTTTTCATCTTTTAAGTTTGAATTATGTTTTCATGTATTATACTTGGGACACATTTGGTTTACTGTGTTGTAATCGTAATCGTAATGCCGATCACGTTATAATTCTAATTCTGATGTTTGGTTGGACAATTATTTTCTGGATGTAATGTAATCGCAATTACAAGCTTGATTATATTGCATCAGCTCCTATTTAAATCAATTACATTAGCAAACAAATATAATCCTAATTACATTACATACTCAAACTTTTAAATTACCAATTTATCCCACACAAATATTTTCCCAAATTTCGATCAGAGGGAAAAAAAAACTTTCGACCTCTCCAAAAATGTTCTCCTTCGTCGTCGACCTCCCCAGCCAGCGGCGGATCCCTCCCCCTCCCCCTCCTCCTCCTCCTCCTCCTCCTCGCTGCCGTCCGGAGCTTCGGAGACTACCCAAGGTGAAAATCTCACTCTCCCTCTACGCGATGAGGAACGTTAGCTCATTCCTCTTGGCGATCCTGGCCTGGGGACTTGTCTGCTGGACCGCTGGTGGCCCAAGTCTGGGTCGAACGGGTTGGTGGCCAGTATCGAGGAGGGCTCGCTCTTCTTCGAGTTCGGAGGGTTCATGGCGTCTATGTCTCGAGTGCAGAATAGATCAAGCGGATGGTGAACGATAAGGAAAGGAGACCCGTGGTGCTCATGTACGAGTTCCGAAGGACGAGGGAGTGTGTGGATGAGGTCAAGGAGGAGATGGAGAGGGGCGGCGGTGCCGGTGGGTGTTTGGATGACAAGGTGGTGGAGGGGTTCAAAGGTTGGTTTGGGCAGTTGAGATCTGGGACAGAGAATATAGTTGGCCAGCTTGATGACTTCTTTGATGAGATTGTGGAAGGAACGAAGAAGCTCTTGGACTTGTGCAGTCATAGATAATAAATAAATAAGCTGTTGTTCAAATTAATGGTAACAACAACATGAGACAGTGGATAGTAGTAGAGGATTATATATGAATAAAGAAGGGGGAATAATTGAATGAATGAATGCCAGGAAAGGAAAGGAAAGGACGATGTCATGTCCAGAATGTTTATTGAATGTTTTGGTTTATATGATACCATATGAATATTATTTTATTTTATTTTACTTTTTGTATGATACAATGTGATATTTTATTTTATTTGATTACTGGATATTATTTTATTAGTTATAAATAATAAATTGTCCAAAAAATATACATATAAATATTGAGGGTATATTTGTCAAAATAATACAAATAATAATTATTATTCGATTACATTACATGTTAAACCAATTTAGCATTACATTGCAAGGTGTAATTACGTGTTCCAACCAAACATGGTAATGTAATTGTAATTTCATTACATTACTAACTCGATTACATTACAAGTCCAATTCCATTACAATTACGAATCTACGATTACATTACAGTAAACCAAACACAACCTAGGTCTGCTTTTTTTTTTTTTTTGCAGAAACAATTATTTTCTCAAGTAATTCAGATACAGCACAACAAAGGACAATGAGTTTAGAGCTCTTTGAAAAGTGTCGTTGCTTAAAGTATCTCACTTCATATCTGATTTGTTCGACAACATCCACATCATATGTATTTAGACTCACCTTTTCAGGAATATCTGTGTGCTCCCCTTGTGTTTTTAATTTCATTGAGGGGCTATTTAGTTGCCTGTAAATGAAAATCCTTTTCAGCTTTTGCTGCTGCAATTGGTGTTGCAGCCACTTTGGCTGCAACAAAAGCTGCAGGAATAGGGTGTTTCTAACTTCTATATAGCAATAACATGCAGGAATAGGGTGTTTCTAACTTCTATAAAGCTGCAACAAAAACATCGGATTTGGTGTAACTGTTGTAACACCATTACAACAACAACTAACAGCCAACCAAACAACTCCAAAGTTTACATTACATTTAAAGTTGAATCTAACTTCTATATAGCTCCTATTTGAGTGGTTCATTATTGCTTTGCAAGTTATTCCTGTCAGGTCAAGGTTGGGCAAGTATGGTTAAAGCAATAACATGTAGACACGTAAATTGATGTTCTCATGCAACTATTATATAAGAAAATCTTAAATGGTTTAGGTTGCACCGTAAAAAAACTGTTTAGGTAATTTAAAATTCTTTTTTTTGCATGTTTCTTGACACGTTCATTCACTCCTCGCTAGCCTTTTAATCCTTGGAAAAAAGCAGAGTTTGAAAACATGTGCCGTGTCCATGTCGTGTTGGGTTAGACGCGTCTCGGACATTACACACACTCCAAGATACACTAGGGAAGGTCAAAATCAATGTTGTGACTGTAGTCGTGCCCATATCATGGTAGTCAAAGGCGTGCCTCGCACCTCACTAGGCGCGGCACACTTCTCCGGACACACCCAAGACGTGTCTTTCAGCAAGACGCAACCAAGAAAAGATGCGTCTAGACGGGCCTTTTGTATGTGTTTTTTTTTTCAAAAACTTTTAAGGCATAGAGATAGCCTTACCACATACAAGTTGGAGGGAGGTAGTACGGATGTCAAAGTTGGCTACAATTGAACCGAAAAAACTAAAACTTACTCAAAACGTGGTAGGGAGTACAAATTATTGTTAGATGTTGCCTGCTAGTGCACTTGGTTACGTTTTAACATGTTTTTGTTGGTTTTAATATGTTATTTGGTTTTATTTCTTACATTACTAATTTATTTATTTATTTATTATTATTATTATTATTATTATTATTATTATTATTATTATTATTATTATTTTGTGACTCACTTCATTCGGACCCAAGCCTTAGTGAGCCTTGCGTCTCGGACGATATGGACCCTTTGCGCCTCAAGTACGCCTTTGACTACCTTGGTCCATATCATGTTATATTTGTGTCAATGCAACATAGCTTGTAACAATAGGTTAGTTAAATATCCTGATGTGACCAACAAAGATACATGTGGTCATATATGCCGATACCATGTAGTTTTGTTGCGAGTCTGTGATAGGTTGGTGAAATATCCCTGTTATAGACTGGTGTATCTTATGTTTCCAAGTTCTTTTTTCTAAGACATGAATTTTCCATAATTCTCTGCATTTTGAAGCAAATATGGTGAGAATTGAAATCCACCTATTATAGGCTATTTCTATGCTATGAAAACAGGATATAAAGCATGTCAGCCTAAGCTGCATGTTCAATTACAACCTATCCCATAGGATATATATACTTCAACCAGAAGAAGAAGTTAAACATGGTTAGGGGATTTATATTTTTGAATGTGTTCCATATCCAATGAATAGCTATAGCATGCAAACTGATTTTGGACACGGAATTATATTGAACCAACTAATTTGAAAAGGATTAAGTATTATTCTTGGTCATCGTCTAAGATACAAGAACTATATTCTCTAAAAAAACACATCTTACTGTAATTAATATTATCTTATATGTTTTCGAAGTTTGCACTATATTCCTGCTGGCTGGTATTTTTCAAAGTTTTGAAGGCAACTTTCTGTCGTTCATTCAAGTATGCTTGATCTAGCATCTAACTCTAGAATGTTTAAACTTTAAATGCTCCTACTTACTTCCCAGAAATCAGACCTTTACTACATTTATAGGATAGATCTTTTGGATAGTCTCCTAAATTATGCCTATTTCTAGGTATAGGCCTCCAAATCTTACTATTTCCGCATCTTCTTAAAGTTTGCTCAGACCCACATAAATTGTATACTCCGGCCTGCAGGGTGGATTGTATCAAAGAAATTACAAGATATGAGGTTTGCGTGGTTGGGGGTGTGGGGGTGGCGGTGGAGGTGGGGGGCACTGTTGTTATATATTAAACCTTTACGGGTTTGTATGGCTCATCTGGGACCAAAGTAGACAGTATTTCAGGGACTTATATTTAAGAAACCCTATTATTTTTATTGGTGCAAGTTACTTTGTTATAAACCACCTCTCTCAATCCTCAGGGAAGCTCAGATATTTGATTTTCATGCATCCTATTTGGTTTCGGAACTTCCTCTTCCTATGACCTACCAGGCTACAATACTAAACATTTCAGAATCACTTGATGAATTACTACCACTGTTGATGGTCCTTTTCCTGGAATTGTAGTTTAACTTGCGTAAGTTCATCAGTGTTACTTGTCATTGCAGATGTGATGTAAAGTTAGCATAGTGCTTGGTGTGCTGCTTTTCAGATTTATAGCTTACAAATCCTAAATTTAGCATTCTATAATGGTAGGTACTAAGCAGTTTGATCAATTTTATCGTTGCAGCTTATTAGAGATGAGATAAGATCTGGTAAAAGTGGTAAGGAGATCTTCAAAAAGTTGGAGGAAGATTTTGGGGAGACAATACTCTACGCACCTTGTTTTGATATGCAGACTGCTGCTTTGTGGCTATCACCGGTGAGTCTATAATGAGAAAATTTTAATCTCAAGTACTTTCGATAATGAAATTAGTCTATTGGCTACTTGTCAGACAACTAAAGTTACAAAATGAGTAAATTGATTAGCAAACTATTATCTAATATTGTTTCTGGTATAGATATTATAAACGTCAATGATGGTCCAGAATTCAGAATTCACTAGATTATTTACTCTTTGTAATTAACAACATTATAAACTTTACTGTAATAGATGTCTATTTTTGACAACAATATGTCACAGAAGTCGTGGTTCCTTTTCAAATTAAATTATGAAATGTGTTCTAGAATGTGCATTAATGAACAGTAGTATAAAGGAAAGTTTAATTTGCACTCACATAAATACCTTCAACTTTCACGTTTGTGCAATTTCCTACCATGAACTATTTTTATTGGCATATAGCTACCATGAACTTTCAAAAGTTTGCAAGTAACTACCCTCCGTTAACATTCTGTCATATTTGAGTGTCACGTGCAAAACACGACTAAACTGGACACACTCTCTCTCTGTCCCAAACTACGGCGACTCCTCAAGTGGCAGTCGTTCCTTCCCCTCCACCCATACACCGGAGCTTCCCCCTTCCTCACACCTCATGCAACAATATGCACACTCACTTGCGGCTGTTGTTGTGCACAACTGGGATGTGCCAGGGCGGGGCGGGTGGGTTTGTGTGGTGGTGATTGTGGGGTGGGTGTGTGGTAGGAGGCCGCAAATGTTAGGGAATTAGGGTTTCAGTTGAGGAATGGGGGAGGAGGAATGGACAAGGATTTTCGTGTTCTCTGTGAATGGTGTCATAGTTGCAAACTACAAAAAAGAAGAAGAATAAACTACTAGGAAAGTGCTAACAAAATAGTTTACGATACCAAGTTGCAAAAAACTTAAAAGTTGAGCGGGTTGCTCATGTTGCCCAGTGCCCAGCCTAGTGATATATGGGGTCGTGGATTCACGTGCAAAAGTAGTTTCCTACCAAATTTGAAAAGTATATATATATATATATATATATATATATATATATATATATATATATAAATGGCGGCGGCTACAGGAGACATCGGAAACCCTAGCTCTGCTAGGGCATCGCCTAATCGCGACGTGGAGGCGGCCAACCGCCCCCCGGACCGGGGGAAAGGCAAGGGGGTGGAGGGGGCGGTCGGTGGCGACCGGCATGTGGCGGTCGGCGGCGGCGGGCCGCCGGCGAAGGGCGCGGCAGCCGTTGCACGCGTCTGCGCGGGCGCTGGAGCGCAGCAGGTTGACCGGGGAGGTCCGGCGACCCTCCCCCGGGGGCGGGCGGCGGCCGGCGACCCTCCCCAGGAGGGAGGGGGGTGGCCGGGGCGGGCTACGGGCGGTGACTTCCCTCCCGGGCACGGATTCGGCAGGGTGTTCGACGGCGGTGGCCTCCGGGGGCTCCCCGATGGTGTTCACCGCCCAAAGAACATCGTCGGGATTGGAGGATGAGGAGGGGGCTTGGACTACGGTCCAGAATCGGAGGGCTCGGCGAGGAGGAGGGCAAAGATCGCAGATCCCTGAGGCTAGGAGAGGCACAACTTATTCGCAGGGATCGGACAGGAGGGCGGGGATAGCCAGGAGAGCGGGTCCATCGGGGGGACAGGCACACTCGGGGGAACGGGAGGGACACGCCGGGATTGCGTGGCGGCCCCGTGCGAAAGGGGTGACGGGGACGGCTGTCCCAGTTATCGGAGGGAGAGTTACTGCTGCGAACATGAGTGCCAGGCCACCTCCGACGACTCCTCCTCGGAGTTCGGACCCGCGGCCTGTATCTTGGGCGGATGCATGTAAGGTGGGGGTCGCCAAGACGCCGGCATCGATGGAGTATGTTGCACCTATGGCGATTGGGGGTGAGGTCTGCGCCGACTTCCCAGCCGACGAAGTGGCGAAGGTGACGGCATTCTGGGAGAACACGTTAGTGTTGTATGTGTTGGGGAGCAAGCCCTTCTACGGGCAGATCAGAGGATATGCGGACAGAGTCTGGCGGCCGAAGGGGAGCATGGAGTTCTTCTCCAAGGAGAACGGCTTCTACTTCGTTAAATTTGGGTTGGCGGAAGATGTGACTCGGATACTCCAGGGAGGGCCATGGACGTTTGATGGCCGCCTCATTATTCTGAAGCAATGGACCCCTGACTTGAGGTGTGAGAAGGAGGTGCTTAATGCTGTGCCAGTGTGGGTTCGTTTTCCTGAGTTCCCGGTACGCTTCTGGAGTGTCCCACTTCTTATGAGACTTGCCAGCCTCATTGGCAAGCCGATTAAGGCAGATGATGCCA
This sequence comes from Iris pallida, assembly GCA_029216955.1. NCBI lineage: Eukaryota > Viridiplantae > Streptophyta > Magnoliopsida > Asparagales > Iridaceae > Iris > Iris pallida. The sequence continues at coordinate 1,925,678 of JANAVB010011598.1, forward strand.
CCGCTTTCAGGTCTAGGCTGATGTATGCCCGGGTATTTGTGGAGATTGACGCCAGGTTGGACCTGCCTGAGCAGTTGAAGTACAGGACACCTTCTGGCCAGTTCGCTATGCAGAAGGTGGAGTATGAGTGGGTCCCCCCCAGATGTCCGGCATGTGCCTGCTTCGGGCATCTCCCGAGTGCGTGTAGACGTGGGGGAGCTTCTGAGGTGGTGCCGGAGGAGGTAGTGCAGGAGGCAGGTGGTGCTGATGTCTCCCCCGTTGTGGACCAGGTGGGCTTGATGGAGGATGATATGGAGGCAGACTCTTCCCCCATCTCGGGTGAAGATAAGGGGTCTCCGACGGAGGTTCTTACTGGAGCGATGGTTGAGTATGTGGGGACGAGGACCATGACCACTAGGAGTATGGGGCAGGAGGACAGGAGACAGGGAGATATAGACGCGCTAGCACTTCAGGTGTACAGTCGGAAGCGCCAGGCTACGGAGGCACATAGTGAGGACAGCGGACAAGGTGGGACAGAGAGAGTGTGGAAGGTCAATCCTAAATGGGTGGCGGTACTAGCACAGCCTCCCCCATAGGGGGACCCACACGGGGCCGCGGCCCCTGCTCTGCCCCTCCTTCTACAGGGGGATAGAGCTGAGGATACCAGAGATATGGAGGTTGCACTCTCCCCGGGTGCCCCTTCAGAGGATGTTCAGGGGACCCCACCCGCGGTTTAGATGTCGGCCCTTGCCTGGAATGTCCGGGGGGGGTGTTCTCTGGGGAGATGGAGGGAGATTAGTGAGGTGCTGAGGAAGGAGCAGTGTGAAATCTCGATATTACTAGAGACTAAGATCAGGGGGGCGAAAACTCTGTCCCGTAGAACTCCTACGGACTGGGTCCAGCTTCACAACCTTGGTCTCTGTGATATGGCGAGGATTTGGGTTAGGTGGAATGGAGCTAGTTGGGAGGGTGAGGAGGTTTTCATGTCTGACCAGCTGGTGGCTATCTCCTTCACCAACAAGGGGGGGTTCCACTTCTTACTGGGAGCCGTCTACGGGCACAATGACAGGAGGCGTCGGGAGACCTTGTGGCAGGACATCATCAGGTTGAGTTCTTTAGCGAGGCATCGACATCTCCCTCTTCTTATTATGGGAGACTTCAATGCTACGCTATACCGGGGAGAGAAGCTGGGGGGGCGGCCGGTGCCGGACCAGATCCTCTCAGATTTTCAGTCTTGCCTACTCCAGTCAGGGCTCAGGGACCTGGAGAGGATTGGGCACATATGGACTTGGCACAACAAGGCGGAGGTGAGCAGGGTGGCATGCCAGCTGGATCGGGCTTTGGGGAACAGTGATTGGTTCCGCCTATTCCCCTTCTCTGTGGCTGAGGGGCTCCCTGCGGGGACCAGTGACCACTCGCCGATCCTGGTGCGCTTCGTGGAGAGTCCCAGATTGAGAGCCCGTCCGTTCCGGTATGACAACAGTTGGTTCCTATCGGCTGGCTATGAGGAGACTGTGGCGGGAGGACTTGGCCAGGAGGCGGTCGGCACTGCCCAGTTTTGTATGGTTCACAGGCTGAAGAAAGCCAAACGCGCCATCAGAGACTGGGTGAGGGCACTTCCCCGGACCTCCTTACAGGAGAAGGAGGCGGAGTTGAGAGACCTGCAGTCAGAGCTTCAGGGCGACATGATGAGTGGGGAGATGGCGGCTAGAGAGAAGAGGTTGGCTGCAGAGGTCAACACCTTGAGGCTTCAGCAGGAGATTAGTGCGGCCCAACGGGCCAAATGCTCCTGGCTCAAGGATGGGGACCGTTGCACCAAATTCTTCTATGATGTCATCCGGGCGCGTCAGCACCGGAACCGTATCCAGAGACTGATTGGCAGGGACGGACGCCTTGTGACTGACCAGGTTGCTATCCAGGAGGAGGCTGTCCGGTTCTACTCTGAGCTCTATCATCAGACGGACTATCCCTCGGTTTTTCCGCAGCTGATTACGAAGACGCTGATTACGGAGTACGGCAATAGTCTTCTTATGGCCCCTATCCGGATGGCGGAGGTGGAGACGATTGTGATGCAGGCTGATGCTTCCAAGGCTCCTGGGCCGGATGGGTTCTCCAGTGGTTTCTACAAGCGCCATTGGAATATCCTCAAGGTCCCGGTCCTTGCGGCTGTTCAGGAGTTCTTTGATACGGGCAAGCTCCTGAAGGAGCTGAACCACACCTTCCTGACGCTTGTGCCCAAGAAGGAGGGGGCGACATCTCTTGCTGACTTTCGACCGATTGCTTGCTGTAATTATTTGTATAAAATAATTACTCATCTTATGTGCAGGAGGATGGAGGATGCTATGCAGGGTCTGGTATCTCGGAATCAGGCGGCCTTCATTAAGGGGCGGTCTATTGCGGAGCATAGCCTGCTGGCTCATGAGCTGATTCGGGAGTTCCACAAGCCTGGAGGGATGAAGGCATGTGTGAAGCTCGACCTGAGGAAAGCCTACGACACCGTCAACAGGGACTTCCTCTGTCATTTGATGGCTGCGATGGGCTTCTCCGAGACTTGGGTGGATAGAGTCAGAGAGTGCATCACCTCTCCTACTTTCTCTGTCCTCATCCAGGGTATCCCTTACGGGTTCTTTGGTAGCAGCAGGGGGCTTCGGCAGGGGGACCCGCTTTCCCCCTACCTATTCACCCTTGTGATGGAGTATTTCACATGTTTGATGGACATCGCGGTACATCGGGAGAGGATTGTACCGATATACAGTAGGGTCTCTCCGGTGGTCTCTCATCTCATTTATGCTGATGACCTTTTGGTCCTGTTGAGGCCTTCCATGCGAGGGATGAGGGAGCTTGCGGCAGTGATGGAGGAGTTCGGACAGCTATCGGGCCTTCGGTTAAACAGGGACAAGAGCAAAGTCTACTTCAGCAGCTCTTGCACTTTGAAGGAGGAGCGGGCCTTGGAGCTTGGGGTGGAAAAGGGGGACCTTCCGGTAAAATATCTGGGGGTGCCCCTTTCCGTCAACTACGCGAAGGATCGTGATTGTCAGAGTCTGGTGGATTTTGCACAGAGGAGGGTTGAGGGTTGGCAGGCGGCTGGCCTATCGTTTGGAGGGCGTATTGAGCTGGTGCGCTCAGTTATCTCTGCTATTGCTCTGTTCTGGCTCCAATCGATTATGGTTCCTTTGGCTACTATCAGAAAGATAGAGGGCATATGTGCCAAGTTCATTTGGCATGGGGAGATCCATGCCATCTCTTGGGAGCAGCTCTGTCGGCCCAGGAAAGAGGGAGGTGTGGGTCTGCGCTCACTTGTTTCTGTCCGGGAGGCGGCGGGGATCAAGCTGGCATGGAGGTTCCTTCAGGGTGATTCTCTATGGTCGGCCTGGATGACTAGTCGGTATCTCCGGGGCAGGAACTTCTGGGTATGTGAAATTGACAACAACTTCTCTGTGTCTTTCAAGCATATCCTGAGGAACCGACCTGTTCTTCGGACGGCTATGCGGAGGAGGATGAGGGAGGGAGGGGAGACGGATCTATGGCTCGATCCGTGGATCTCAGGCCAGTCTCTCCTGGAGATTCTGGGTCCCCAGAGGGACGGCGTGGCATACAGAGGTCTGACTTGTAGGCACATCATCCGTGGTGGGGTCTGGAGGCCAGAGGCGTATCGTTTCACTGCTCCGTTAGGGGAGGAGATCAGACATGTGCAGATCACTCCGACGGCACTGTCTGATGTCTGGATTTGGGCCCCTCCCGGCCGCTCGGAGGGTGCAGGGGAGTTCCGATTTAGCAGCTGCTACGACCTTGTCCGCACTCACTTCGATGATATTGAGGAGTACGACTTTGTCTGGGGGAAAGGGCTTGCCAGGAAAATGCAATTGTCTGCATACAAACTGGTGCTGGGCCGGTTACTTACTCGGGACAGATTGCTTCGGTTCGGGATTTCTGTCCCTGACCCTAAGTGTGTTTTATGTGAGATAGAGACTGAATCCATTGGGCACCTGTTCTTTCAGTGCCATGTGGCGTGGAGCATCTGGGCAGAGCAGAGCCGGAGACACTTGGGAGGGGTTGGAAGGGAGCGTGACTTCAGAGAAATCCTTAAGTGGATTGGTGATTGCAGGGGCAAGGAGCAGAGCTGGGCTAGGCGTGCTAGATTGAGACTTGCTGCATCAGTTTGGCATGTCTGGCGGGAGAGGAACCGGCGCATCTATGAGGGACTATCCACCCCACTGGTGGGCATACTTCATAACATTGAGTCGGATGTACTAGTAATGTCCCCCTGAGCCGGGATTGTATCTCTATGTTGTAACCTTATTGAGATGATGGAATAAAATTTACCCTTTTTCCAAAAATATATATATATATAGACACACACACAAGTAAATGCACATGCTTTGCACGTATAATAAGAACATTATTCAATTATAGTCAAATATCTCTTCTAACTCATGTGGTTAAGGTGGGAGGTATTCTTCTTGTTTGGTTGAGTTCGATTCCATGTTGAATATATGTAACAATTTTAAACTTTTTTCAACATTTGTTTACATAATTTTTTTATTTTAAAATAAAAATGGACCATGATATAATAACGGTTTAGACGGCTCACTTTTGAGCCGTTCTGAAGCCTCATTATATAGTGGATTTTTTTTTTGAAAAGTATATATATATATATATATATATATATATATATATTCTAAATAAAGAAATTGGTCATTTCATATATTTCTATTATATCAATCTATTATAAATTGTCTACTCTATTATTCATTTTAATTCATTTTGAGTTATTGTTCAAATAATCTTATAATTTGGAGTATTTCTATTTTTAAGTTGGGCATTTATTTTAACAAGCCATAATTCCTTTTTAACCAAATTTTCTTAGCAGGCCATAGCCTGGCTCTTTAATAACCTCATAGGATTATTCATTAGCTCGGGCTAATCAGCCCAACCCACCCAAGTTGGTCATAGCTATCCATTTTATCGACCTATACACTAAGTCAACCCATCACTATCGGCCCATTCATTTTGGTTAAACCCAAAACCAACACCACTATTAATAGGACCCGACCCTATAAACGCTTACCCATCCGACCCAATAACTTTCCTAATTCTTTTTGTTCAGTTCACCCTTCTTCTTCTTCGTTGAGCTTCATCTTCTCGACCGCACGAGCAGAGAGTTCATCTGCGCGTCTCCGGCGATGGAGAGGGTTAGCAACCATCTCAAATCATCCAGAGTGTTCCCGAACCTTCCTCTCTTCTGACCTACTTCCGATCGATCGTGGCCGTCCGCCGTCCTCCGCATTACGATCGGCCATATCTGCCATTCGCCAGTACCGGTCAACCGACTCTCCAACTCTATAAATAGACCCCCACGCCTCTTCTTCATCCATTCACTTCTACGACGAAGCCCTGTCAAAATCCCAATTCTGCTCCTTCTTCCTCTAAGCCAAACTAAGCTCCGGCCATGGCGATTGGCAGATCTCTTCGCGCGGCGGCTCTGTCCTCGAGTCAGTGACGAACCGACTGGTAAGCGAACTCTTCGATTGACTCGATCCTATTCTTTTAATTCAGGAATTCCCTCCTGCACATTGCTCTCTCTCTCGCCAGGAGGTGAGTCGTCGTGTCTGTGGTTGTGTCCGAGATGGATAGCTCCTCCAAGTTAGGGATCAATGTTGCGACGAGAGCTTCTGCTTTTTTTTTTTTTTTTTTCTTTCTTTCTTTTTTGTTTTTCTAATTTTATTAGATGACGAGGTGAGGCATATAGTGAAGACCATCTTCAGTAAAAATTCACGTAACAGAAAAGGAAAGGGAAAGAAGAAGGGGAATGGAGTTCCCGTAACCTATCCGGGGGAAGAACAAGAACAGGGGCTCAGGTGTTTTTTTTTCTTTTCTAATAGTCTATTTTCCTAATTCTTTTAAATTCTTTTTGTTTCTCAATCTGTGTTTTTATCAATGTATGTGTTTTTTTTATAACAGAGATTGTCCTCCTCCCGCGGATCTTGGTTTCAACTCTTGCAAAGAAGAGTATGTTAGTTTGTATGTTTTTCTTCCACTCGTCTATCCATTTTGATCCTAACAATTTTGAATCTTTCTGTATTCTTGCAGGAAGAAGATCAACTCCGGTGCCTCCTCTTCTCCTTAGGTACAGTTAAGAGTTTGTTAATGTTTAATGAAATCAAGAATTGGCCTATATTAACCACATTAAGCTGTGTTCATTAGTGAATTGAGTACTAACATCAAACTATATTATATATAATGCATTTCCCTGTCATTGTAGATCTGTGTCATCGTAGATAGGATAGAGAGGGTGAGTCGTTTTATCTTTATAGTCTGAATCTTATTTGATGGAGATTTTTGAATTTGTTGATGATATCATGTGGAACAGAAAAAGGAAACATGAACATAATTAGGATTCTTAATGGCAGCTTGGCTTGAAAGAGGGATGTTGTGAATCCCTCTGTCAGAGAACATATTTTGGCCTTGCTTGCACTAGTTGGAAGTTTTTTTTACCACATTGTAGATGTATGCTTTTTTGGCTACATTTTTAATGCCTGGATGTCTAAACAATCATTAACCAAGACAGTCATGTTTGGATATTCTGCCTCGTGCCATTCACTGTCAAAATTGCACGATTAGCCAGTGAGTCGTGGCAGTGATTGCCGAATCATATATATTATCAGTTAATCTCGTCGATCTCCACATTTGTGAAGCTGGTATTTTTGTAATTCATATATACATATGCTTTGCTACATGCATTATATTTCTTAGTACCTTGTTGACCATTCTGATATGTTTTTGCTTATCAATAATGACAGGTAGCTATCTTTTGTTTCTGCATGGAAGGCATCATGTAAGACTTGGAACACCAAGCAGACACTATGAGTCCACTTCACAGGAATCTCCGGTAGGTATCTTGCTAGCCATCCGAACCTGCCCTCTAATGGGAATGCATCTTTACACATACTTGCAGGTGCGATCAGCACCTAGAAATCACAAGAGAGCAGAAAGAAGCAAGAAAGGCCGGTGTAGACAAAGTATAATCTTGAATCAATACCTGGACTTTTAGTTTCTGTATAATACCAACTGTATATGGCAGCAAAATAATCGAAATTAGATATGCTTGAGGGAGTACAGGAGAAATGTCATTGGTTTTCAATATCATTAGTGGGATATATGCCACCTAACACTTTCGATAGGTATTTTCGAGAGTTAGAAAAAAAATTGTGTCGCTATAACGCATTTGGGGTATCTTTAAAAATTGTATTGAAAAAATATGGATTCTTAAGTAAAAGAATACTTGAGGGCGAGTTGGAAATAACAAGTAGACGATATAGGGAAAAAGTTTGAGAAAGGATGTGAGGAGTAGATTAATCAAATGACAATTTTTTTTTTGTCAAGTGAATGGAACTTGGAGAACGAAGGTGAGGAGTAGATTACTCAAATGACAATGTTTACTTCTTAGGGGCTGTTTGGTAAGAGAGAAGTGGGAGTGGATTTGTTGTAAAATGGGATTTTAGAGGGAAGAAGTAGAGTGCAGGTGTTTGGTTAAGGAAGAAAATGTAGCAGGAACTGGCAGAAGTGACTGCTGCTAGTTCCTGTCGCGGGAAGAAGGAGAGGGTTTTGGGCTACTCCACATTCGGAGTTGGCAGCCGGATGTGGGTGGGAATCCCCCCTTTTTTTCCTTTAAAAAAAAATCCAAATTGTTGGTTTTTTTTTTGCTTTGATTTTTTTTTTTTTTTGGAATTTTTTTTTTTCAAAGGCGAAAGACATTTCCTCCAATTTTTGTTAAGTAACATAAACTTATCAATTAATAAAAAAAATTAACTTTTGCATTAAGGTAACACCAATTATTTATTAATTTTTTGTTGCTAATTATTATTAAACTAACTAATAAAAATTTAATTAGAATTTTAAATAGAATTTTTTTAAAACATTTTTTAATTAGTTAGTAGTTAATTATCTTTTTATTAAACTAATTGTTTATTTTATTAAATTGAACGTAATTTATTATCATTAAATTGAATGTAATTTACTATCATTATCAATTTATCACTTATTAAAATTTTGCTTCCCAACGCTAATTACTTATTAATTCTTAATTCTTAAAGTTTGGAATCCGGCTTCAACTACTTAGCAAGTAACTACAAAATCAACATTTTCATCCAATTTTGTAGCTAATTATTTATTAATTTTGTTGTTGTTAACTATTTGTTATTATTTTATTGCTAATTATTTATTAAACTAACTAATAACTAATAAAATTATTAATAATTTTAAATGTAATAATTTTTTAGTTTTTTTATTGATTATCTTAATTTATTTAACTAATTATTTAATTTATTAAAATTGTTATGTGAATATATTATGTTTACTATTATTATAATATACTCTTCCACTTTTCACTTTTTACTTTTCTATCTCAACCAAACACATTGTTTAATCTTTCGCTTTCCACTTTTTTACTTTTCTATCCCAACCAAACACATTTGTTTCCTTTTAGGGGGACAAGAAAGTGGATAGTTTCTATATGAAATCTATCTTTGAAAGTGCAAATCCATATTTTTTAACACTTACGGTTTACCAAACAGGCCCTTAGAGTGAATGACATTTGTTAGTTCTATGATTTATTTGAAATTTGTCACTAGTAATCCGTTCCTACCACTCTATGATGCGACAGGACTCTAAATTTGTGTATTTCAAATTTTGAACTATCATTTATTGACTTATACACGTAGGGAGAGTTATGTCACGTCCAAGATTTTGCGCCCCTTCGAGACGGATTTGTGTAATCTTTCACAGACCACGATTATGCGGAAAGCTTCCAGAATGTTTCAGAAAGTTCGAGAATCTTCCAGAAGACTCAAGACATTTCTAAATGTCTCATGATCTTTCTGGATAGACTTGAAGCTTACATGTAAATATCTAAGGTTTAGAATATTCCTAGAATATGTCGGTTCCATATGGTTCCTGAAGTTTCCTTGTAAGTCCAAGGGAAGATGCCATCATTTATCAAGTGAAGAAGCCAAACCATTTCAAGACTGAAGAAGTCTGCAACTGCTATAGTATATCTGGAGTCTGTAATGAGTCTTAGAAGTAAATTGTAAACACAAAAAATGGATAGCAAATCGAAAGCTAGGGTAGATAATAACTCAGGTTCACTTTTGGGCAGTCATTCAGAAGATCCGACGAATCTTCGTGGATGACCGACGAATCTTTCGAATGGACCACAGAAAACCTTCTGTGATCTACCGAATTATCCGACGGAAGCCCGTAGAAATCCGACGGATAATCTGAATTGTTACCGTTTGTAATCCAACGGTAGGATCATATCTCATCGATGATCCAAACGGCTATATATATAGCCGTTGCACACTGCAAAGACGTTGCACACTGCAGGGACAACAACTAAGTAAAAAAAGCGTAGGGGACAACACATAAAATTAGTAGGGACCATATACATAAAATTATTAGGGGACAACACACTTCCAATAGTTTTCTGCGAGCTCGTCACAGAAAAAAAAAATACATATATATATATATATATATATATATATATATATATATATATATATATATATATATATATATATATATATATATATATATATATATATTGGAATAAGGGTGAATTTATTCCTCGCATATAGCGGAAAAGGTATTACAGTACATAAATATCATAACTTTCCATGCCCCAAATAATAATATTATGGGGCCATTACTGATACATCGAATTCTATGTTATGCAGAATTCCAATAGGGGGGTAGTCAAGTCCTCAAAGATACGTCTGTTTCGCTCCTTCCAGATGTGCCAAACGGACGCAGCGAGACGAACGCTGGCTCTTCTGGCCCACCCCGGATCCCGGCCTCTGTGATCTCGAATCCAGCTGAGAATGCTCCGGATGTCTCGATCCACCCCAACTCCTCTCAGCTGTGCACACTGCTCAGTCCAAATGTGCCAGGTCACCGGGCATACAAAGAAGAGATGCCCATAGATTCATCCTCCCCATTACATAGCACACATTTGGCATCCGTGATCTGTATCCCAAATCTGAGGAGTCTGTCTCTCATCATCAGTCTACCCCGAAGAAGTCGGTATGCACATAGTTGTATTTTACGTGCAACTCCCTTGTCCCAAATGAAGTCCACCTTCTCAGCCCGGTCGTGGTGGGTCCGAACCAAATCGTAGCAGCTACGAAAGCAGAATAGGCCTGATCCGCCCCCCGTACCTGGGCCTGCCCAACTCCAGGAATCCTCATGCTGGCTAGCATCAATAGTAATAAGGCGAATCTCCTCGGCAAGCTGAGCAGTATATGGATATCCTTCTGGCCTCCAGACTCCATCTCTGATGATCCTACTGCATGTGAGCCCCCTGCCCGCTTCTCTGTCCAGCTGACCTCCCAAAAGCTCGAGCAAGGATCTGGAACCCAACCAAGGGTCTAGCCAGAGGTCGGTAGTTGTCCCATCCTTCATGTTCCTGCAGATAGCGGTCTGAAGCACCGATCGACACCTCAGAATGGCCTTAGACGTGACCGAGAAATTGTTGTCTATCCTGCAGGCCCATAAGTTAGTCCTCCTTTGGTATCTGTTCGCCATCCATCTCGCTCAGAGCGACCCCCCCTTGATGAATCTTCAGGCCATCTTCACACAAGCTGCCTTCTTGACCTCATGAAGAGGTCTCAACCCCACTCCTCCTTCCTCCCGAGGCCGACAGAGTTGGTCCCAGGATATCGGATGCATCCCGTCCCTCCATATGAAGTCAGCACAGATGGCCTCCACTTTTCGGATAGTAGCCGTAGGGATCTGGATAGACTGGAGCCAGAACATCGTGATGTCCGCAATAACTGAACGCACCAGCTCAATCCTACCGCCAAATGAAAGACCCGCAGCTTGCTAGCCTTCCACTCTCCTCTGAGCGAAATCCACCAAGCTGTGACAATCCTGGTCTCTGGCATAGTTGACCGTCAGCGGGACCCCCAGGTATTTCACTGGAAGCTCGCCTCTATCCACTCCCAAGACGAGGCTCTCTCCTCCTGCTGTGTACACCAGGAGCTGAAGTAGACTCTGTTTTTTTCCCTGTTCAACTGGAGCCCAGAAAGCCGCCCGAACTCCTCCATAATGTCAGAAAGCGCTCTCATGCCCCGCATGGAAGGCTGAAGGAGCACCAATAAGTCGTCAGTATATATCAAATGGGATACAACGGGACTCACCAACCGGAAAAGGGGAACGATCCTCTTGCTATGCACCGCCGTATCCATCATGCATGTGAAGTACTCCATCACCAAGGTAAATAGATACGGGAAGAGGGGATCACCCTGCCTCAACCCCATGTTGCTCCTGAAGTAGCCATGCGGCGTGCCCTGGATGAGGACTGAGAAAGTAGGGGAGCAAATGCACTCCCTCACCCTCGCAACCCACCTCTCGTCGAATCCCATGGCAAGCATCAAGTGACACAGGAAGTCCCGGTTGACCGTATCATAAGCTTTCCGGAGGTCAAGCTTCACACAAGCCTTCATCCCCCCAGGTTTGCTGAACTCCCTCACCATCTCATGAGCGAGCAAGCTGTGCTCTGCTATCGACCGACCCTTGATGAACGCAGCTTGATTCTGGGACACCAATCTCTGCATAATCCCCTCCATACGCCTGCACATAAGATGAGTGATAATCTTGTAAAGAAAATTACAGCAAGCAATGGACCGAAACTCTGCAAGTGAGGTCGCTCCCTCCTTCTTAGGAACCAGTGTCAAGAATGTGTGGTTCATCTCCTTCAGAAGCCTGCCCTCCACAAAGAACTCCTGAACTGCCGCCAAGACATGGGTCTTAAGCACACCCCAGTGTCGCTTAAAGAACCCTGAAGAGAAGCCATCAGGCCCGGGGGCTTTGTTGGGATTAGCCTTCATCACAATGTCTTCTACCTCCTCCATTCTCACAGGTGCCAGAAGCAGACTGTTCCCATGGCGGGACACCAGTCTCTTCGTGACAAGGGCTGGGAACGTGCTAGAGTAGTCCGTCTGCTGATATAGGTCAGTGTAAAATCTGACGGCCTCCTCCTGAATCTCCGCTGGGTCCCCTACAAGCAGTCCCTCAGCATTCAGAAGTCTGGGGATGCTGTTCCGGTGCTGTCGGGTGCGGATCACATCGTAGAAGAATTTGGTGCAGCGGTCTCCATCTTTGAGCGAGGTGCATTTAGCCCTCTGTGCCGCACTAATCTCCTCCTGAAGTCTCATGATGCTGACCTCCTCAATCAGGATCTTCTCCCTAGCCGCCAGCTCCCCGTTCAGAATGTCAGCTTGCAGGGCCACCTGAGTGTCCCGAAGCTCAGCTTCCTTATCCGCCAGGGAAGTTCGCGGTCTCGTCTTCACCCACCCCCTGATAGTCCGCTTGAGCTGCTTGAGTTTGTGAACCATGCGGAACTGAGCCGTGCCTTCCCGGAAATGCTGCATCTCTCCCGTAACAACCTCCTCATATCCGGCCGACAGATACCAGCTGTTGTTATACCAAAATGGCCTCGCCCTCAGAGTGGGTCTCTCACTGAGGCCAACCCGGATAGGAGAATGGTCGCTAGTACCCGCCGCTAGACCTTCCGCCACCGAGTTCGGAAAGCACCTGAACCACTCACTATTGCCCAAGGCCCGATCCAACTGACAAGCAATCCGATTATGTGTAGTCTTGTTGTGCCAGGTCCAGATATGTCCAGCTCGCTCCAGCCCCCGCATCCCTGACCTAAGCAGACACCTCTGGAAGTCATATAAGATCGAGTCCGGAACAGGACGACCTCCCACCTTCTCTTGACGAAGCAGCATAGTATTGAAGTCCCCCATGATGAGCAGAGAAAGATGCATGTTGTCCGCCATGAGACCCAGGTGCACAATGTCCTCCCACAAAGTCTCCCGGAGTCTCCGGTCACTGTGCTCGTATACAGCACCCAGGATGAATCGGAATCCACCTTTGTTCTCGAAAGTAACGCCAATGAGTTGTTCTGATTTATGGATCTGCACCCCTTTCCAGCTATCTCTGTTCCACTTAACCCAGATCCTTGCCATACCACAAAGATCTAAGTTGTGAATGTGATCCCAGTTAGCCGGAGTCCTTCGCGAGAGCATAGCGGCCCCTCTAATCTTCGTCTCCAGCAGGATAGCAATGTCACACAACTCTCTCCTCAGTACCCCTCCAATCTCCCTCTATCGTCCAATGGAACCCCCCCTAATGTTCCATGCTAGGACCGACATCTAATTAAGAGGTGAGGGGTCCCCCTGGAACTCGTCTGGATCGACACTCGAGGGAAGTGTCTCATCCGCCTGATCAATGACTGCTTCCACCATAGAGGAAGGAGCAAGATGGGCCTGAATCCTGCTAAGAGTAAGTGCCTAGTCAGGATTGTCTTCAGTCTGGTCATCCATATCCCTCGCCTGAGGGATATCCTCCCGTGTTGCCGGAGCGTGTCTTTTCCTGCTGCTGTACACCATGATCGCCGGGGAGGCCTCCATCACCATCTGACCACTACCAGCCGCGCTCATACCCCTGGTCACGATGGTCCTCTGTGGCCTGAACGGGACCAGTGCACCCTGCGTGCTCTCCTGTCTCTGCGGTGATCCTGACTCCTGTCTCCTATCGACCTCCATCCCTGTGTCCTCCTTCATATGTCTGTCTGGCTCCGTCTCCCCAGGTAAGTGACTGGGGGCCGTCTCCTTCCCAGGTGCCTCCGTCCGAGCCGCCTGTGGCCTGACAGTCTCCTTCCCCTTGTATTTGCACGCACTGGTAGTGTGCCCAAAGCACTCACAGTAAGAACACATGGGGGGGGACCCAGTCATACTCCACCGCTTGTGTCAGAACCTCCCCAGACGGTACCTGATACTCAAGCATACTCAGTAGCTCCGCGCCCGCTTTGATCTCCACGAAGACCCTGTCATACATCAGTCTGGTGCGAAAGGTAGTGGCCTCATCTGCTTTGATCGGCTTCCCCACAAGGCTGGCAAGTCTTATGAGGAGCGGGATACTCCAATACTTTACTGGAAATTCAGGGAATCTGACCCAGATGGAAATAACATTCAGCACCTCCTTCTCACACCTCAACTCCGGCGTCCACTCCTTCAGTATAATGAGTCTCCCATCAAATGACCAAGGCCCTCCCTGTAGGATCCTGGACACATCCTCCGCTAAGCCAAATTTGACATAATAGAACCCGTTCTCCCGAGAGAAGAATTCCATGCTACCTTTGGGTCTCCAAACACGCTCCGCATAATCCCAAATTTGGCCATAGAATGGCTTGTTCCCTAACACATACAGCAACAGAGTATTTTTCCAGAATTCTGAGACCACCGTTATTTCTTCAGCGGGAAAATACGCCCGAAGCCCTCCTCCAACCGACAACGGTGGGACATACTCCATCGACATCGGGCTTTTCGCAACTACTGGCGTGCAGACCTCCTTCCATGATTGAAGCCTCTGCTCCTCAACGTGCGTCCTGGTCGGGGGGATCACAGGACCCTGGTCTGTCCTGCCGGTATCAGTAGCAATACCCTTAGCCTTCTCGGCCGCCGTCGCCTTAGGCCTCCAACCCGATACAGAGCGCACCATACCTCCCCCACGTCGCCGGGGATCCAATGAGTCGATCGAGGATCGATTTCCATGATTTCCTGGCCCCGTCCGTCCCGAAACTTGGGACTGTGCCCCTCGCCGTCCTCCAGCCCGTCGTCTCATCACAGTCTGCCAGCCTGCATCCGCAGTGTTGTCCCCCCCGGACCCGAACTCGAATACGGAAGCCGCTCCTCCGGAAGTGCCGCCTGACCTCCCCCGCCCGTGGGGATCCCCCTGCATCCGATCGCCCCCCGGCCCCTCCCCGCCTGGGAGGGTCCCGCCAGCGCCTCCGCTCGACCCCTCCCCGCCTGGAGTGGTCCCGCCGCCGCCGCCCGACCCCTCCCCGCCTGGAGTGGTCCCGCCGCCGCCGTCCGACCCCTCCCCGCGTGGGGGGGTCCCGCCGCCTCCACCTGGTCGGGAACCGCTGGGCCCTGCCCTGCTTCTGCCGCCTCCCGACCCCTCCCCTCCTGGGGGGGTCTCGCCGCCGCCGCCCGGACTGGGACCGCTGGGCCCTGCCCCGCTTCCGCCACCTCCCGACCCCCCCCACCCGCCTGGGTGGGGGGGTCCCGCTGGCACCTCCCGACCCCCCCCCCCCTCCGCCCCCCGTGTGGGGGGGGGGGGGTCCCTTGCTGGCCACCGCCCGTCCCACCTCTGGGCTGGAGAGGATGTCCTCCCCCCCGTTCCTCCCAGCCGCCGGACCTCCCTCCCCGCGAGCGGATAGGGGGGTCGGGGGGAGGCGAAGAAGCCGTCGCCAAAACCCTAGCAGAGGGAACGAACGAGCGCATCTTATATATATATATATATATATATATATATATATATATATATATATATATATATAAACATGTCACGATCCCCGAATAATCGGACACGTCCAGCCTTCGTCGTTAGACACGACGAAGTAAGCTGTACCAAGCTAGGGAAATCTAACCAGATAAACATAAATGTGCACAATCACAGCATCTATACACGATCCCAGAAAGATCACCATAATCCACAAATCCATATATCATAAAGGTACTAGAGTCAACATGAATGAAATATACTATGAACTCTAAAAACAATATCTAAGAGTAAAGCTAAACAGTCTAAACCTGAAGCCTCTAGCTAAGTCATGTCTCCATCCTGCTCAGCTAATGTCCCGAGCTCTGGCCCATATTGTAGAGTGATATCCGTGCCTATTATTATTATTATTATTATTATTATTATTATTATTATTATTATTATTTTGCGTCTCGTTTCGTTCGGACGCACGCCTTAGTGTGCCTTGCGCCTCGGACGATATGGACCATTTGTGTCTCGAGTGTGCCTTTGACTACCTTGGTCCATATCATGTTGCATTTGTGTCAATGCAACATAGCTTGTAACAATAGGTTAGTCAAATATCCTGATGTGACCAACAAAGATACCTGTGGTCATATATGCCGATGCCATGTAGTTTTGTTGCGAGTCTGTGATAGATTGGTGAAATATCCCCGTTATAGACTGGTGTATTTTATGTTTCCAAGTTCTTTTCTAAGACATGCATTTTCCATAAATCTCTGCATTTTGAAGCAAATATGGTGAGAATTGAATGATATCCACCTATTATAGGCTATTTCTATGCTGAGTCGATGATGAAAACAGGATATAAAAGCATGTCAGCCTAAGCTGCATGTTCAATTACAACCTATACCATAGGATATATATATTTCAACCAGAAGAAGAAGAAGTTAAACCTGGTTAGGGGATTTATATTTTTGAATGTGTTCCATACCCAATGAATAGCTATAGCATGCAAACTGATTTTGGACACGGAATTATATTGAACCAACTAATTTGAAAAGGATTAATTATTATTCTTGGTCATTGTCTAAGATACAAGAACTATATTCTCTAAACAAACGCATCTTACTGTAATTAATATTATCTTATATGTTTTTGAAGTTTGCACTATATTCCTGCTGGCTGGTATTTTTCAAAGTTTTGTAGGCAACTTTCTGTCGTCCATTAAAATATGCTTGATCTAGCATCTAACTCTAGAATGTTTAAACTTTAAATGCTCCTACTTACTTCCCAGAAATCAAACCTTTATTACATTTATATGATAGATCTTTTGGATAGTCTCCTAAATTATGCCTATTTCTAGGTATTGGCCTTCAAATCTTATTATTTCCGCATCTCCTTAAAATTTGCTCAGGCCCCCATAATTTGTATAATCCGGCCTGCAGGGTGGATTGTATCAAAGAAATTACAAGATATGAGGTTTGGGTGGTTGGGGGGATGGGGGTGGGAGTGGGGGTGGGGGTGGAGGTGGGGGGCACTGTTGTTATATATTAAACCTTTACGGGTTTGTATGGCTCATCTGGGACCAAAGTAGACAGTATTTCAGGGATTTATATTTAAGAAACCCTATTATTTTTATTGTGCAAGTTACTATGGTATAAACCACCTCTATCCATCCTCTTTCCAGGGAAGCTCAGATATTTTATTTTCATGCATCCTATTTGGTTTCAGAACTTCCTCTTCCTATGACCTACCAGGCTACAATACTAAACATTTCAGAATCACTTGATGAATTACTACCACTGTTGATGGTCCTTTTCCTGGAATTGTAGTTTAATTTAGTTCATCAGTGTTACTTGTCATTGCAGATGTGGTGTAAAGTTAGCATAGTGCTTGGTGTGCTGCTGTTTCAGATTTGTAGAATTCCTAAATTTAGCATTCTATAATGGTAGGTACTAAGCAGTTTGATCAATTTTATCGTTGCAGCTTATTAGACATGAAATAAGATCTGGTAGAAGTGATAAGGAGATCTTCAAAAAGTTGGAGGAAGATTTTGGGGAGAGTACTCTACGCACCTCGTTTTGATATGCAGGCTTCTGCTTTGTGGCTATCACCGGTAAGTCTATAATGAGAAAATTTTAGTCTCAAGTACTTTCGATAATGAAATTAGTCTATTGGCCACTTGTCAGACAATTAAAGTTACAAAATGAGTAAATTGATTAGCAAACTATTATCTAATTTTGTTTCTGGTATATAGATATTATAGACGTCAATGATGGTCCAGAATTCACTAGATTATTTACTCATTGTAATTAACAACATTATAAAATTTAAATGTAAATAGATGTCTACTTTTGACAACAATATGTTACATAAGCGGTGGTTTCTTTTCAAATTAAATTATGAAACATGTTCTAGAATGTGCACATGGACAGTAGTATAAAGGAAAGTCTAATTTGCACTCAAATAAATACCTTCAACTTTCACATTTGTGCAATTTCCTACCATGAACTATTTTTATTGGCGTATAGCTACCGTGAACTTTCAAAAGTTTGCAAGTAACTACCCTCCATAAACATTCTGTCATATTTGAGTGTCACGTGCAAAACACGACCAAACTGGACACACACTCTCTCTCTCTGCCCCAAACTACGGCGACTCCTCAAGTGGCAGTCGTTCCTTTCCCTCCACCCATACCTGCCGGACCTTCCCCCTTCCTCACACCTCATGCAGCCATCTGCACACTCACTTGCGGCTGCTGTTGTGCCCAACTGGGATGTGCTAGGGCAGGGCAAGTGGGTTTGTGTGGTGGTGATTGTGGGGTGGGGTGTGTGGTAGGAGGCCACAAATGTTAGGGAATTAGGGTTTCAGTTGAGGAATGGGGGAGAAGGAATGGACAAGAAGGATTTTCGTGTTCTCTGTGAATGGTGTCATAGTTGCAAACTACAAAAAAGAAGAAGAATAAACTACTAGGAAAGTGCTAACAAAATAGTTTACGATACCAAGTTGCAAAAAACTTAAAAGTTGAAGGTGTTTGAGTGCAATTAGCTCGAAATATAAGAAATGGCATTATGTTGTTGAGTTCTAAAAGAAAGTGTAATAGATGTGTGAAACATCTAGAGTCAAGTATATTTTTCGTGTTTGGATTGAAAACGTGAATCTAAGAATGTTTGTGGACAATACTCTAGAACAACTTCTTTAAAAGGTTCTCTACTTGATTTGCACGCAACAATACGAACGAATAGTCCATTGAATAAATAAATGGGTTCTTTTACAATTCATTGTTGTTGGGGGACAACAGCTGGGGTGTGGGCATACCATGTTGGTGCTCTTGCTCCTTGACATGGAGAGAGCTTGCTCTCAACATGCCTAGTAAAGTTTAGTCCTAAACGGAAAGTGCACCATGAGTTATCTCAACATATATACTTGTATGTGTTGTTGGGATATGCACATGGGGTGGTGACCCTAAGGAGGGAACCATATAGGTGATTTTACTAGGAGGTAAGGATAAGGCTCCAAGTTAAGCATTCATGTTTTTTGCTCTTGGAAAATTAATTTCCATTAGAGCTAAGCCCCGCAGGGGCTTAGCGACTCGGACTCGGGCTCATGAGATAAGGCGTAATGTGGCATTTTATTGGCGCACTTTGCACTTAGCACGTCAGCATCGTTGCGCGGCCCAGTTGCGTTGCCCTGGTGCGCGCCCAGGTTGCGCGGGGTGTGTGGGCGCGCAGGTTGCGCCAGCTCGCTCAGGTTGCACTGGTTGTGCCGTGTACGCGCGTGCGCAGTGTGTGCTGTTTGCGCTGATGGCACGCGCGCAACCCTACCATAGGCGCAATACGTGCAGATTGTGACTGTCCACGTTCTGACTAATTCGTAACGTGCGATAACTGATTCTGAAATTTTGGATCTGATATCAAGTCGTTGCGCACATCTCGGATCTGGACGGTTACAGCAGTGGCTATATAATCAGAGCCTCTCTTCTCTCTCTAATATACTTCTTAGACTCCAGAAAAAAAGATTTTCGGAGAGAGAAGAGAGAGCTGCTGCGCACCTTGTTCCTCCTCGCGCAACTGGAGTTCTGTCCTTGTCTTTTCGAGCAGTCCGTCTTAGAGTAGATTACCAGAGCGTTCCAGAGTTCTTTTGAACTTGCTGGTTCCTGGAAGCTGACCGTGTGGGCGGATCTAGCTTTGAGCACTGGTGTTCTTGATACCCCAGCAGGCCACCACCTTCCATCTATCGCCTGTCATCTTCGCTGCTTGCCTTTAGCATTTTGATTAGTACCTTCTTTTTAGAAGTACTGCTGTCGTTTGCTACTGTTGCGAAATCTTTATAGATTATCGTAACTCAGAATCCTCTAAGGATCTCTGTTTCGCAACTTTCTTGGAGTGTTGCGTTGAAACGTTGTTTTTTACAATTGTTTCATTCTCTCAGTTTTCCATCGAAAATAGTGCCTCGGTTCTAACAATCTCAAAGCTAGACCAAAAAGATGGAAAACTCTCGTACCTCTCTCCTCGATACCATCTTTAACAAACTGGAGAAGTTCGACGGAGAACACTTTCAAATCTGGAAGAGGAAAATCACCCTCAATCTTCAACTAGTGGACGTCGATCATGTGTTGATTGAGATTGAACCAACGATTTCAGAAGGACCGACGACTCCAGAAGGTGGTACAGCAGATGCCATTGCTGCTGCACAAGTCAAACTGACCAAATAGAGAAGGGATAATAGTCTTTGTTGGCTATTGATTCTGAATGCAATGGAGGACTCCCTGGCAGAGTCATTGTAACGCCTAGTCCCAAAATACGTAGGACTAGGCATACGAAACATGCCAGCTGCATGCATACAAAGAATACTCCAATATGTGGAATTCTCGTACGCATACATAAGCTGTAAATCACAGGCCAATCACAAATAACTATATCTCATCCACAAAATCACAAGAGAAAATAATAGTCCAAATAGTATCAAATAAAAGAGTCAAAAGATAGATAGCCGGGTGGAAATAAATCCACTACCAAACAGCTATGAATATAATCTAAGATACTGGAGTCCAACCTCCAAAAATAAATGAAAGATACAGGTAAGGAAAGAATCAGGCATCGTCAGAGGGCAAGATATCCTCAGTAGGAAACGAAGGAGCTAAACCGAGTCCGTACTCCTGGGGCAATCCTGACCATCTACACCTGAAGAGATCACCAGGTCCTCAGCGGGACATAACAAGATACAGAAAAACATGCCGTATAAACTGAATATAAACTGCTCACAATAATCCGGATCATAACATGGTTCAGCACTTTATCATCGAAGCAGTGAACCACACCTACAACCAAACAAGGACAAGGTGTGGCACACCAGTTCGTGACAAAATACTGTTCCAAGCCATGAACGGTATAGTACACAACCAAATGGAAAAGTACATACACCTACGGATAAAGGTCGTCTAACCATTCTAAGTGGAATGCATTTTAAGAACAGTTCATGGTCGCATGACTACCGGGTCAAGTCAGGAAAAATACCAATGCAGTACAGTACCTCAGTAGCGAGTCACAACACCATATACTATTCCTCAGTATCGAGCGAGTCTATAGCATATAGTCTACCTATCGTTCCTCAGTAGCGAGCGAGTCTACGATAGATAAGGTGGTAGTCAACTTCCAATCATGTTCTCCCCGGCCAATGCCAACTCATAACTGCTAAGTCTTCTAGCATACAACTCTATTAGCAGTTATTTTCTAACGCACGTCCTCACGTATCGGTGGCCAACCAACTACGCAAGTCCGAGACCTATATGAGACTCATGTCTCGTGTAGCACATGTGTCAAGGCCACTGAATGCATCACTACATAGGGTAGTCTTCTTAACTTTAAGTCGATGCATAATATTAAAGTAATAGGACTAAAACTAAATCAGCATGTTAAATGGCAGTAAATAACATAATATAATGGCAAGTTATCTTGCCTGAGGGTGGTGCGAGATGTAGCAAAATCCAACAGTCAGAATCGTCAACACGAAAGTCAAAATCCACAAGGAGCTCCAGATGCTGAAACAAACATCACGAACGAGTTTGGAATAAAAGATATGCCTAGGAAACGCCTGTCCAAAAGTTAAATTCTGGAACAGGGGCAAAATCGTAATTTCGGTTCAAAACGATGTCCGTCGTTGGACCGACTTTGCACCGAAATGCATGCCAGAACCTACGCTCTCTAAAGTCGTCAAACTACATGTCTACGGATTTCTACGGATTTGTTTTGATAAGACGAACCCAACGGTATGTTCCATTTTGGATTCCGGTGGGCCGTGCACAAAATCGTCTGTTGAGTGGGATTGTGGGTCCGCCAAAATGGCGTCCCAGTCAACGGTCTTAGAATCGGACCAAACTTGGCTCACAGGACCTGAAAAATATTTTGAGTCCAATGGTGCAAGTTTCGTCACAATTTGATGAGTGTGCACAAAGTAATTAGGAAATATCGAAAAAGCCCGATACTGAAAAATTTGACGGATACGGATCAAATTCGTTGCGCACACGCAACCAATTTGAATTCCGTCAAAGCCCGCACGTCCACGAAGTCGATACGGACCTTTCGGTACCTTTGGTTCGCGACGGGATCGCCCGTTTGTCGGGACGCACCTCGTACGGGGTTTTAAGGTTTATAAAAACTAATTTTTCGATATTTTTAATTTAATTAAACATGAAATTTATTGTAGAATAAATAAATCTATTTGAAGGGGATGTCAGAGGGTCATGTGGGCTTTCTACTCGAATTTACGGATCTAAAATCGGAGTTAAAATGAGAGAGATATTGATCGGGGAAGTGGGATACCTTGTTGTTAAAAACTGTTGTTGTTGTGGTGGGTGTTTGTTGTTGTTGCCTTTGCTGCCGCTGTCGCCGCGACCGCGAGGTGCTGCTCGGCCAAGGCTGGACGAGGGTGAGGGGAAAGGAGGAGGAGTTAGATGAGAAGAAATTAGGGTTTGAAAGGGGATTTGGAGTTTACTAATATATATGTGTATATATGTCAAGGAGCAAGTGATTCGGCCTTTATATTGCTACTGCTATTTGCTTGGGGGGGGGGGGGGGGGGGGGGGGGGGGGGGGGGGGGCGGCGGCCACAAGATGCTGCTGCTTATTGTGGTCGATTCCCACAAGGTGGGGCCGACCACACATGCTTCCTTTTTTTTTTCTTATTCTTTTATTTAATCTTATCAAATCATTTATATATATATATATATATATATATATATATATATATATATATATATATATATATATATATATATATATATATAATAAAAAAATAAAATAAATAAATATATATATATATATATAAATTTAATTAAATCAATCTCAATAATAATAATAATAGAATGAATATGTTTATTTAATCTCCACAAAATAACTTTAATAATATTATAATAATAAAATCGTCCCAATGGGTGAACTTTACCACACACTCTTATTTGGGTCCAGAAAATTGTACAATTTTGTAAAATATTATTTAATATTAAAAATACCAATAATTGTGCAAATAGTTAAATAATTAGAAATTGTACTTGAAATTTTAAATAATTTAGAAATATTTTTACGTACAAAAAATATGTTCACATGGCCACCTTGGTCGCACCACATACCTGCATGGGCTTAAATTCGGTCCGGGCCCAGTTCGGACTGGTTTGGCCCAACTGGGCCATCTAAAAATCAATATATAAAAATAATATCATATTAAAATAATTTAAATGAGTGAATTCACAACTTGACCTAGTTTTCCTAGTTTGGACAGAACTATGGCTAGGCCTCCTACGACGTGGCTAATATACTGGTCAAAGAACACTGCTACATCTTTCGTGCCAAAGTTCATGGTTGTCTAGTGCTCCAAAACTCGACAATGGCTAAGGTCATTTCTAATAAAATCATAAATCGCATAAATTCATTTCTAAGTCTTTTAAATAATAAAAAATTCCCAAAAATTAGGGGTTTTACATCCTACCAAACTTACAAGAATTTCGTCCTCGAAATTTAGGAATAATAGGGTAGATAGGGTTGAGGAAAGGAAGAGTAGTTTAAGGCGAGGATATAGCCACATGACTAAAGTGATACCTTGGTCCATTTCTCAAGTACAGTGCATTGTCTCTCTAAAATAAGTAAAAAACAAGAACAATAAAGGGTTCAAGACGATGCTATTAAGTACGAATACGAGGTTCATAGGCGACGAAAATAATTCAAAAGATAATTGCCAAGACTGTCGCGGATGAGACTCTAGGGCAAGTTTAACTATGTCTCCATCCACGTAGAATAATATATGAAGGCGAACCAAAGTGCAATAGGTTGATCAGACCATCATGCACCGGTTCTGATTAGACAATATGTTAGTGGGTGCACCCAATAAAATATGTCATGATCAAGCTCAGAAGAGATAAGCTTGCAAAACTAAGGCTAAATTAGCAGCATCCGATTGTTGAAATATAAGTAGGGGAGGTAATGATGAAGGAAATTAAATAGTCCACGATCCTTTAAAATCAAGTCTTGCCCGAAGTGTGGGCCTATGCAGTTGTCCTAGTGTTTCTTCAATTATGGCTTGACTGACTAGATAATTTAGGGTCCCCTGAATTTATAGTCTGAGTAAACTTATCAACATGGGTCACAAGGACAAAGGCTTTGTTGGGCCATGAGGTATTCTACCCAACTTACAAGAGTTAAGCTAGTAGTGTGATGGGACAATGGGTCAAGCAATCAAGATAAAGCACGAATTTAAGCATTTAAGGAATTAAGTAGAACAAAATCACATGTCGGGTCGAAAGAATTGAGTCGAGATTGAGTCCCTATCCGTAGTCGAAAATATATCGGTATCATGGTAAAGATTATAGTTTAGCCATTTTGATCAGAAGGTCATACCATGAAAATAGTGTATAAGGAGACGTGTTTTAGTGGGACATGAAATATCTACATGCTAGGTCTTACATATGAAATTTGTTGGAAGAAAAAGTCTAGTGTTGTGCTCCAAATCTCAAAGTCGCGATAGGGAACACCCAAGGATCAAAATAGAGAGTGGTTTTCATGAGGTAATGATTTATCATTCTAATGGGAATCAATTTGTCCAAATCAAGAGGTTTAGAGGGTTTACAATTTACTCACTCTAAATTTCCTTTCTCAAATTGAAACTAAAGCATGATTTTGATGATTGATGAAGTTAGAAATATTTCAAGTCGTGGTATCATACCTTGACTTGATATCAACGAGTAACAGAATCATGATGCGGTAGATATGAATCAAGGACGAAGTGATTGCGAATATATGGAAGAATATTGTGTATGTCATACTTGTGTTCCCATGGGAATTCTCCTAGCACGAAACACTACAATGACACATGAACCGAGGACATGGGCCATTTCACATATACAAGGTCTACAAAAAGGTATCTAACTCTAAGGCATGTCTTAGATATCCTTTTTGACCTAATCCTTAATCGCTATTCTAAGCAAGTCTGTCTATGCTACGGTTTCTGAGATTACTAAAATGTTTGTAGGTAGTACCTTGCAGTGCAATTGTTAACTTTTAGTCCCAATGTGTTTCGGAAGAACGAGATAACTATTCTATGCATGAATATGACACTAATGAAGGTGCACCAATAATGTATCAACTAGAATAATACCTGTGGTATCTGTCAACTCGGGAAGGGTGTCTAGCACTGTCATGGTGAATGCTCGTCCTTGCCTCAGATTATTCATCTCTTCTCTAGCAGGCTTATATACTCTGGTGTCTGGCCCACCAAGGCTGGTCCCTCTTGATATTCTTCTAGGGAAAGTGGTTGTGGTGCACATGGTCCGTGAGTTATTGGCCCTCGTAACTGTTGCTGTGATGGTGCCGGAGCTAAACTGTGTGTGGTGTGTCGGTTGGGGCAATCTCAAAGTTTATGCTCATTGGAACCGCAATTGAAGCAACACTTTAGTCGCCGACGACAGTCCTTCTGCTGGTGCCCTCTTCTTCCACAAAACTGGCAGGTTATTGTACTTGGAATTTGGTAGGGCACGACTTGTTGATATTGCGCAGTAAGTCGTCGTTCAGGGCCTCCTGAACCAAGTTGAACTGAAAAGTCTATCGGGGCATAGTATCTTTGAGTTTGTTGTGCTTCCATGTGAAGGATCTCCTGACTTCTAGCTTCTTCTAATGCTACGGCGTGCGAAATTCTGGATTGCACAGTGATGTGTGTTTTAAGCTCGGGTCTTAACCCATTATGAAACCTTTTTGCCTTTTCCTTCTCCGTTGGCATCAATCCCTCGACAAATCTGCTTAGTCGGCTAAATTCTGCATCATACTCGTCAACCGACTTGTCGCCTTATTTGAGGTGGAGGAACTGATCATACAATACATTCCGAGCAGCGGTAGGAAAGTACCTCTCGTTGAAGAGTTTGTGGAACTCTTTCCATGACTGATTGGTACCCAAGCGCCTCTCCTCCGCTTTCCACCAGTGATGGGCATTGTCCTCGAGTAGTAAATCAACTGCGGTCATCCAATCTTCTTTAGGCAACTGTGACGCCCTTAACTTCTTCTCGGTGCTAATAAGCCATGAAGAGACTTCTATTGGGCCTTCGGTACCTTTGAAAGTCTTCGGCTTCATTTAGGTGAAATCTGAAATACTGCCTACGTATGAATGGGGCCTTGGTAAAGGTGCTGGTACTTGGGCTGGTGGTGGAGATGGGGGTCTATTAAGTGGGACCATCACGTCTTGTCTCATTAGCTCATTTTGCTGCCACTGAGCCCGTAATAAAGTATAAAGGAACCGATTGGTATCATCTCCATCAATCGGGAGCATAGGCATCTGCGATCCAGCTTGAGGTAGATTCTGATGAAGGGGTGGTGGAGTATACCCTCCCTGGGGTGCAGGAGTCTGCTGAACATGCTGAACTAACTGGGGTTCAAAGGCTTGGGGATGCTGGTGAGTAGGTGGGATCGTCTGGTCTGGCTGAGAAGGCATGGTTGAGGTTACTATAGGATGCTGCGAGTGAATTTGCTTCTCTTGGGCTGCCGAGTTACCTGAGGTGATGGCAAATGGGGGCAACGCTACCGCTATGAGGATTCATTTTCTGGCACGAGATATAAAATTTTGTTAGAACAATTTCAAGCTAGATGCAAGTCAAGCAGTCAATGAGAGTTTGAAGAGGAGTCAAGGGAGGTATCAAACATGTGGATGAGATTCCTAATTTTTAATCCTATATGCAGGCTCGTATCAGCACAGTTATGTAGCCGATACGATATGCTCTAACCGGCATGGGCCACCACAAAAACATGTAACGCCCCATTCCCAAAATACATAGGACTAGGCATACGAAACATTCCAGCTGCATGCATACAAAGAATACTCCAATATGTGGAATCCTCGTACGCATACATAAGCTGTAAATCACAGGCCAATCACAAATAACTATATCTCATCCACAAAATCACAAGAGAAAATAATAGTCCAAATAGTATCAAATAAAAGAGTCGAAAGATAGATAGCCGGGTGGAAACAAATCCACTACCAAACAGCTATGATTATAATCTAAGATACTGGAGTCCAACCTCCATAAATAAATGAAAGATACAAGTAAGGAAAGAATCAGGCATTGTCAGAGGGTAAGATATCCTCAGTAGGAAAAGAAGGAGCTAAACCGAGTCCGTACTCCTGGGGCAATCCTGACCATCTACACCTGGAGAGATCACCAGGTCCTCAGCGGGACATAACAAGATATAGAAAAACATGCCGTATAAACTGAATATAAACTGCTCACAATAATCCGGATCATAACATGGTTCAGCACTTTATCATCGAGGCAGTGAACCACACCTACAACCAAACAAGGACAAGGTGTGGCACACTAGTTCGTGACAAAATACTGTTCCAAGCCATGAACGGTATAGTACACAACCATATGGAAAAGTACATACACCTACGGATAAAGGTCGTCTAACCATTCTAAGTGGAATGCATTTTAAGAACTGTTCATGGTCGCATGACTACCGGGTCAAGTCAGGAAAAATACCAATGCAGTACAGTGCCTCAATAGCGAGTCACAACACCATATACTATTCTTCAGTATCGAGCGAGTCTATAGCATATAGTCTACCTATCGTTCCTCAGTAGCGAGCGAGTCTACGATAGATAGGGGGGTAGTCAACTTCCAATCATGTTCTCCCCGCCCAATGCCAACTCATAACTGCTAAGTCTTCTAGCATGCAACTCTATTAGCAGTTATTTCCTAACGCACGTCCTCACGTATCGGTGGCCAACCAATTACGCAAGTCCGAGACCTATATGAGACTCATGTCTCGTGTAGCACATGTGTCAAGGCTACTGAATGCATTACTACATAGGGTAGTCTTCTTAACTTTAAGTCGATGCATAATATTAAAGTAATAGGACTAAAACTAAACAGTTAATTGCATAAAATATATCAAGGCAAAAAAATGATAATACGTAAGAAAATAAACTAAATCATCATGCTAAATGGCAGTAAATAACAGAATATAATGGCAAGGTATCTTGCCTGAGGGTGGTGCGAGATGTAGCAAAATCCAACAGTCAAAATCGTCAAAACGAAAGTCAAAATCCACAAGGAGCTCCGGATGCTGAAACAAACATCACGAACGAGTTTGGAATAAAAGATATGCCTAGGAAACGTCTGTCCAAAAATTAAATTCTAAACAGGGGCAAAATCATAATTTCGGGTCAAAATGATGTCCGTCGTTGGATCCGCTTTGCACCGAAATACGCGCCAGAAACTATGGTCTCTAAAGTCGTTAAATTATATGTCTACGGATTTATTTTGATGAGACGAACCCAACGGTATGTCCCATTTTGGATTTCGGTGGACCGTACACAAAATCACCTGTTGAGTGGGATTGTGGGTCCGCCAAAATGGCGTCCCAGTCAACGGTCTCAGAATCGGACCAAACTTGGCTCACAGGACCGAAAAAATATTTTGAGTCCAATGGCGCAAGTTTCGTCGCGATTTGATGAGTGTGCACAATGTAATTGGAAAATATCGAAAAAAGCCCGATACTTGAAAATTTGACGGATACGGATCAAATTCGTTGCACACACGCAAACAATTTAAATTTTGTCAAAGCCCGCACGTCCACGAAGTCGATACGTACCTTTCGGTACCTTCGGTTCGCGACGGGATCGCCCGGTTTGTCGGGACGTACCTCGTACGGGGTTTTTAAGGTTTATAAAAACTAATTTTTCGAAATTTTTAATTTAATTAAACGTGAAATTTATTGTAGAATAAATAAATCTATTTGAAGGGGATGTCAGAGGGTCATTTTGGCTTTCTACTCGAATTTACAAATCTAAAATCGGAGTTAAAATGAGAGAGATATTGATCGGGAAAGTGGGATACCTTGTTGTTAAAAACTGTTGTTGTTGTGGTGGGTGTTTGTTGTTGTTGCCTTTGCTGCCGCTGTCGCCGCGACCGTGAGGTGCTGCTCGGCCGAGGCTGGACGAGGGTGAGGGGGAAGGAAGGAGGAGGAGTTAGATGAGAAGAAATTAGGGTTTGAAAGGTGATTTGGAGTTTACTAATATATATGTGTATATATGTCAAGGAGCAAGTGGTTCGGCCTTTATATTGCTACTGCTATTTGCTTTGGAAGGGGGGGGGGGGGGGGGGGGGGCACAAGATGCTGCTGCTTATTGTGGTCGGTTCCCACAAGGTGGGGCCGACCACACATGCTTCCTTTTTCTTTTTCTTTTTCTTTTTCTTTTTCTTATTCTTTTATTTAATCTTATCAAATCATATATATATATATATATATATAATATATATATATATATATATATATATATATATATATATATACAATAAATCTATATAAAAAATCCAAATAATAATTTAATATCATCTATCCAAATATTTAATATATTTAAAAAAACACACACACACACACATATATATATATATATATATATATATATATATATATATATATATATATATATATATATATATATATATATATTCAATTAAATCAATCTCAATAATAATAATAATAGAATGAATATGTTTATTTAATCTCCACAAAATAACTTTAATAATATATAATAATAAAATCGTCCCAATGGGTGAACTTTACCACACACCCTTATTTGGGTCCAGAAAACTGTACAATTTTGTAAAATATTATTTAATAAAAAAATACCAATAATCCTACAAATAGTTAAATAATTAGAAATTGTACATGAAATTCTAAAATAATTTAGAAAATATTTTTACGTACAAAAAATATGTTCACATGGCCACCTTGGTCGCACCACATGCCTGCATGGGCTTAAATTTGGTCCGGGCCCAGTTCGGACTGGTTTGGCCCAACTGGGTCATCTAAAAATCAATATATAAAAATAATATCATATTAAAATAATTTAAATGAGTGAATTCACAACTTGTCCTGATTTTACTAGTTTGGACAGAACTATGGCTAGGCCTCCCACGGCATGGCTAATATACTGGTCAAAGCACACTGCTACATCTTCCGTGCCAAAGTTCAAGGTTGTCTAGTGCTCAAAAACTCGACAATGGCTAAGGTCATTTCTAATAAAATCATAAATTGCATAAATTCATTTCTATGTCTTTTTAAATAATAAAAAAAATTCCCAAAAATTAGGGGTTTTACAGTCATACTCCAAGAATACTTCTGCCAGGGACATCTGGGAGTCCTTGGGAAAGCTGTATGAAGACGACGACAATAGATCGAAAATCTTCATCGTCGAGAAGTACCATAAGTGGCTCTTCGAAGACGAGAAGGCAATGCTGCCTCAGGTAAAAGAGTTCTTGAAGTTGCGCCAGAAGCTAGAAGATGAGAAAATGCCCCTTGTCGACAAATTTGTCGTTGGAGGGATCGTCTCGAAACTTCCTGCTGGATGGAGTACTTTCTATGCAAGAATGCATCGGAAGAAGCTGGACATTAGCTTAGAAGATCTCCTTCAAGCGATATATGTTGAGGACGAGATGCGTTCTCAACAGAAGATGGACACTCTGTCCAAACAGTTGGCTAAGGCCAATCTGGTGCAGACGAGAGAGCCCAAGGAGAAGCAGGCGGCTTCTCATCACAAAAAGAAGGACTCCACTAATCTGAAAGTGAAGGGTCCTTCGTTCAAACAACAGAAGTCCAAGTCCCACGTGACTTGTTTCAATTGTGGTAAGAAAGGCCACTACAAGAGTGAATGCAGATACAATCCTAAACAATCAGAGAAAGGTGAGCCTAGTAAGGTTTTTTTGGTTTCTAACATTGTTGCTATGATCGCTCAGGTCACAACTGTGGGGGCTGACTCTGACTGGTGGATAGACACCGGTGCGACGTGCCATGTCTGTTCTGGCAAGTAATGGTTTGTCACGTACCAGCCAACGTCTGAAAAAGTTATGACGAACCAAGCCC
The DNA here is from genome assembly GCA_029216955.1 of Iris pallida. Lineage (NCBI taxonomy): Eukaryota > Viridiplantae > Streptophyta > Magnoliopsida > Asparagales > Iridaceae > Iris > Iris pallida. The sequence continues at coordinate 1,956,384 of JANAVB010011598.1, forward strand.
AAGCTGAAGTTCTGGGAATTGGGACTGTGGAGCTGAAACTCACTTCCGGGAACACTTTGACGCTCCAAGGAGTGAAGCATGTTCCGGTGATTGCCAAGAACCTGATCTCTGAAAGCCTGCTTAGCATCGCAGGCTTGAGAATGGATATTAATGCTGGTCAGATGGTAATGTTCAAGAAGGGAACATACTTCGGAAAGGCTTATCAAATCGAAGGAATGTTTAAAATTCAGCTTGTAAACCAGTCTAATGAAATTAATGCAGTCGCTTTTTCGAATTATTCTCTTGAGTTGTGGCATAATAGGCTAGGACATGTTCATTCTAAAAGAATAAACAAAATGTCTAGTCGAGGACTTATCTCTAAATGTGGGGGTAAGGTAGAAAATTGTGAAGTATGTGCTTAGACGAAGATCACCAGAAAACCCTTTCATCGGGTCAATAGAAGCACAGATCTTCTGGAGTTGGTGCACTCCGATATCTGTGACTTCAAACAATTCTCTACAAAAGCCGAGATGAAGTATTTCATAACCTTCATAGATGACTTCTCTAAGTACGCATTCGTCTACTTGCTCAAATCTAAAGACGAAGCGTTCGAGAAGTTCAAGGAGTTCAGGGCCGAAGCTGAACGACAAATTGGACAACAACTCAAGAGGTTGAGAAGTGATCGAGGCGAAGAATATCGGTCTCATGAATTCGCATCGTTCTGCAAAGAACATGGAATCTTTTGCGAGACTACTGCTCCGTATTCTTCTCAATCTAATGGAGTAGCAGAGAGAAAGAACCGAACGTTGACAGAGATGATGAACTCAATGCTGCTAACTGCAGGTCTTCCAAAATGCTACTGGGGAGAAGCTGCATTAACGGCCACATTCATTCTGAATAGAGTGCCATATGCAACTTCTGACTTAACACCTCATGAACTCTGGTTCAAATTCAGACCTAACTTGAATGTCATTCGAGTGTGGGGGTGTCTGGCTTATGTGAAGCTCCTAGATCTGAAGATTCAGAAGCTGGGGACAAGGACTACGATGGCGATCTTTTTGGGGTATGCCGAAAAGAGCGATGCCCGGAGATTTCTTGATATTGGGTCAAACCATATCATCGAATCTCGCGATCCTGAATACTTTGAAGGCAAATTTGTACGTCACAAAAACATTGTTCTCCCAGACATTCCGGAGAATGATGTAGGTGCAAATGAGACCGAGATCTCATATGAGCCAGTAGTCCAAGATGAAGTTGTTGGTGGAGAAACAACAATTGAACCAGAACTCGCTGAGCCATCGACGAAGCGAGCAAGGAGGCCGAAGAGCTTCGGAGATGACTTCGTCACCTATCGTGTGGAAGCAGATCCGCTTACCTATGATGAGGTGATGAATACCAGAGATGCTGTCTTCTCGAAGGAGACAATAGACAATGAAATTGACTCAATTACCTCTAATAGCACATGGGTGTTAATTGATTTACCCGAAGGAGCAAAATCCATCGGATGCAAGTGGATCTTCAAGAAGAAGATGAAAGCTGATGGAACCATTGACAAGTTCAAGGCCAGGCTAGTGGCCAAGGGGTTTTCTCAAAAGCAAGGGATCGACTACTTTGACACATATGCTCCAGTAGTACGGATGACAACAATTAGATTGTTGATTGCTCTTGCGGCAATACACAGGATGGTGATACATCAGATGGATATGAAAACAGCGTTCCTGAATGGCGAGCTGACCAAGGAGATTTATATGCAACAACCAGAAAAATTTGTCGTCAGAGGTCTAGAAGACAAAGTCTGCATGCTGGTGAAATCTCTGTACGACTTAAAGCAAGCTCCCAAAATGTGGCATGAGAAGTTTGACAAAATTCTAAGGTCAAACGGCTACAGGGTCAGTGAAACAGACAAGTGTGTCTATACTAAATTTGCTGACGGAAGAGGAGTCATTGTTTGTCTATACGTAGACGATATGCTAATCCTAGGTACGGATTTAAGCTGTGTCACTGAGACAAAGAAGTTCCTCTCGACAAAGTTCAGTATGAAGGACTTGGGGGATGCTGATGTTATCTTGGGACTCAAGATCATCCGGACAGACACTGGATTGGCACTGTCACAATCTCATTACATTGAGAAGATGCTCACTCGCTATGGGTATCATGATCTTCCTATAATTGATACACCGTACCGAGATGACCAGAAGCTGGAGCCAAACTCGAAGGAAAGTGTTAGGCAACTGGAGTATGCTAGCGTCATTGGGAGTTTGATGTACGCTACTACTGCCACTAGGCCTGACATAGCTTTCATTGTGGGAATGTTGAGTCGCTTTACTAGTATCCAGGTGTTGAGCACTGGAAAGCAGTGAAGCGTGTGATGAGATATCTCAAGAAGACTCAGACATATGCACTACACTACAGCGGAGATCCATCGGTAGTGGATGGCTTCAGTGATGCCAGCTGGTGCTCAGAGGTGGAGAGCGATAAGTCCACAGGTGGATATATTTTCACAATGAATGTAGCTTCTATATCGTGAAAGTCGAAAAAGCAGACTATGCTCTCGCGATCATCCATGGAATCTGAGTTCTTTGTACTTGATACCGTAGCTGAGGAAGCAAAATGGCTTCGGGAGCTCATGTATGATCTTCCAGTGGTAGGGACCTAAATATCTGCAATTCCGATATACTGTGACAACCAGGCGACTGCGCCAGTGGCATCAAATGATCTCTTCAACGGAAAGAAGAGAACTGTACGGTTAAAGCACAAGGCAGTGAACGATCTCATCAAGAGAGGTGTTATTGTAATAATCGATGTTCGGAGTCATGAGAACCTGGCAGATCCGTTCATGAAGGGCCTCACGCGTCAGCTGGCTGAAGACACAACAGAAAAGATGGGCTTGAAGGCATTCTGATAGTATGTCTTAATCCTACCATAAAGTTTTATGTTATTAGTTCAAAGATAAATCTACTAGACATCTAACTTTCGGTTCAAGGGAGGACCACTGACTGGAAAACTATTAGGTAATAGTGGGTACTTGTTCTTGAGAACATGGAAGGGTTACGAACCCATAACCATTGTTGTCTACTTTGTGTTTTCTGCGAAAAATGGATCCTGTGTTGAGGTTGGCTTAAATGCTTTAATGAGTTCTCAGACAGAGAGAATGCCTGGTGTGCTTTACAGGAAGCACGGTAGCGCGGCACTACAAAGAGTAGAACTCTATGCTACAGTGGGATGACTCCACCATGAGGTTTTCAGGTAGGGATAAAGCCTCGGCTTTGCAAGCCAAGTCATAGCGGCGTAGCACCGTAAATAGGCAGGTAGCCTAATGCTGTATGATGAAATTAAAGAGTTGTAGATAGCACTACAAATGGGAGAGTGACCCCATGTTACAGTGGCATGACACCACGATGAGGTACCCGGGTAGGAATAAAGCCGCGGCCTTGCAAGCCATGTCATTGCGGCCAGTATTGTAAAAATCTCTCTAGGCGGCCGACTAGTCCTCGACTAGTCGCTAGTCGGTCGCCGCCGACTCGACTAGGGGCTAGTCCCCGACTAGTCACTTGTCGGCCACCGTCGACTCGATTAGGGGCTGGTCCATCCAAAAATTAGCTAAATTGGTACTAGTCTGGGCTGCCGTCGACTTCGTCAAGGCAGCCGTCGTCGACTCTTTACTTTGTTGCTGCCTTTTTTCTATTTTTGAAAAAAGTGACTAGCCTACTCTTTTTTTAATTTTTATTTTTGCTTTGTTATCTCTTTGCTACTGTTGTTGTGGCTCTTTTTTTAATTTTTGCTTGTTACTTTTTTTTGCTTTTGCTTGCTACTGCGGCTGTAACTCTCCGTGCAAAATAGTAAGTTGTTAACATATTATTTAAATATTTATCGAAATAGAAATTTATGCAAAATAATGAATAAGAAAATGCACTGTAGTCTGCGATAATTAGAAGTTCAACAATTAACATATTATTTTTTTAAAATATTTTTATAACATATTATATATATATATATATATATATATATATATATATATATATATATGGCTTAATTGCACTTTGCTACCCTCAACTATTCCGCCTTTTCAACTTGATACCATAAACTTTTTTTCGTAACAAATTGGTACCTCAACTATTATTTTTTTTCAACTTGATACCTAATTTTTCAAAAATTCCGAAAATGCCCTTCCCTCTTCCTTCCCTCCACCCCCTTCCCCACTCCGGCCACCCCCCCTGCTAGCTCTGGCCGCCCCCCCTGCTAGCTCCGTCCCCCCCGCCCCCCACCCCCCCTGCTACCTTCGGCCACCCCCTGCCCCGCCTCCCGCCCCGCCCTCCCTCCCCAGCCCCCCTCCTCCCGTGCTGCCGCGGCCTAGGGGAGAGGCGGGGGCGGGCGGGCGGCCGGAGTGAGCAGGGGGGGGTAGGGGGCGGGGGGGGGGGGGAGCTAGCAGGGGGGGGCGGCCGGAGTGAGCAGGGGGGGCGGCCGGAGCGTGCAGGGGGGGAGGGTTAGGGGTAGGGGTAGGGGCATTTTAGTCCAAAATAACATCTGGGTACCAAATTGTTACAAAAAATAGTTTAGGGTACAAAGTTGAAAAATGGTAATAGTTGAGGGTAGCAAAGTGCAATTAAGCCTATATATATATATATATATATATATATATATATATATATATATTATATATATATATATATATATATATATATATATATATATATTCATTAAAATTTTTAAACCGACTAATCCGACTAGTCCCCGAGTAGTCCCCGAGTAGTCCGATTAATCCGTAGTCCCACGAACCGACTAGCGGCCGACTAGCGATTTTTACAACCTTGATTGCGGCGTAACACTGGAAGGAAGCCTTAGGCTTCATGCTAGGTAGAATGGCGCTACAAAGAGGCTGTGACCTCATGCTGCAGTAGTATGACACTACGATGAGGTTCCCGGGTAGAGGTAATGCCTCGGCTTTAGGCCATATCATAGCGGCGTAGCACCGCAAGGAAGCGCAAGACTTCATGCCATGTCTCTTTAATAAAGAACTTAACTATAGTGTATGGAAAGAGATATCGGGCCGTCTCTTGAGGGTAAACTTGTAGACGTCCAAAATTATACATTGAAACCAGGCTGGCACAGGGCCTTTAATGTGCAGCCAGAAGCACATGTAACTACACTTTGTGAGTGAGAAGAATTACAATTGTGGTACATAATTCAAGGCGTAGTCCATTCTTGTATTACATTGTTATTCAACCAATGCGGGAAGATTCAAGTCGTCAGCGACATCTATCCGAATGCAAAATGGACAGTTACTGTGGGGAACGCTCAACCCCAAACACATATATATATGTTGAGATATGTGGGGGATTGTTGGTGCTCTTGCTCCTTGACATGGAGAGAGTTTGCTCTCGACATGCCTAGTAAAGTTTAGTCCCAAACGGAAAGTGCACCATGAGTTATCTCAACATATATACTTGTATGTGTTGTTGGGATATGCACATGGGGTGGTGATCCTAAGGAGGGAACCATATGTGTGATTTTACTAGGAGGTAAGGATAATGCTCCAAGTTAAGCATTCATACTTTTTGCTCTTGGAAAATTAATTTCCATTGGAGCTAAGTCCCGTAGGGACTTAGCGACTCGGACTTGGACTCGGACTCGGAATATATACAGAACTGTAGTTGTATTTCTTTAGAGTATCCAGAAGAGCCACGTCAGGGAATATGGAGTCGTCGTTCTCGAAGTTAGACTTGGTCATGTACTCGACACTGCAGGGATCGACGGTCGATGCCATTGCAGGGCGACCGTTAGATTCCTGAGGGCTCAGGGCTCAATCATCCATTCGATAAGACGTATGTTATTTTTGACCAAGTGGTGGAGGTTTCCGATAATAGGGAAGATGCAACACAAGACTTCTATTAACAAAACTGTGCTAATAATCATATTAATTGTGAAATAAATCTAAAAACATTTCCAGCTAACTCGACATAAGAATAAGAAATGTCCAAACAAAACTTGACCAAGATGCCTACACATGTTAAACGACTTTTTTTATACCAATTTTACATGCAATGCCGCTAAACGGGCGGGTTGGGTTGGGCTTGAGGTCAACCCGAGTCCAACCCGATCAATCATAAGCCTAACCCGAGCCCAAGCCCGGCCCGACCTCGGGTTCAACATATGAAGTCCAAGGCCAAGTCCGGAGGATCGGATTTGGCTTCGTTTGAACTCGGGTTGGGTCAGATCCATTGGATTTATCGGGCTCTAATATAATATTTGAACTAATTTTAAATAAAAGTAATCTTAAACACATAATCAAATTGCAATCAAGTCTTGATCATCACAAAATATAACCTAAAATGTGATTTAAGATAAGGAGTTGAAGAGTTAGGGTGAAAAAATTTAGGATTTAAACTTTTTATTTAAAAAGTATATATATATATATATATATATATATATATATATATATATATATATATATATATATATATATAAGTCGGATTTCCGGTTCTTCGGGTAATCCGACACATGAACCTGAGCCCAACCCAAATTTTGATCGGGTTCAAATATTTTAACCCAAATCCGAGCCCGAACCCGAGTATCTTCAACCCTAACCCAACCTATTAACGGGTTTACCTGATCGGGCTCGGATTTAGCCCGCCCGAGTTGCACCCCTACCGCCGAGGTCTGAAACTACAGTCTTGAGCGGGTTGCTGATGTCGCCCAGTGCCCAGCCCAGTGATATATGGGGTCGTGGATTCACGTGCAAAAGTTTCCTACCAAATTTGAAAAGAATATATATATATATATATATATATATATATATATATATATATATATATATATATATATTTCGAGTTCTAAAACTACAGTCTTGAGCGGGTTGCTGATGTTGCCCAGTGCCCAGCCCAGTGATATATGGGGTCGTGGATTCACGTGCAAAAGTAGTTTCCTACCAAATTTGAAAAGAATATATATATATATATATATATATATATATATATATATATATATATATATATATATATATATATATATATATATATTTCACACACACACACACTAGTAAATGTACGTGCTTTGCACGTATAATAAGAACATTATTCAATTATAGTCAAATATTTCTTCTAACTCATGTGGTTAAGAGATATTCTTCTTGTTTGGTTGAGTTCGATTCCATGTTGAATATATATAACAATTTTAAATTTTTTTCAACATTTTTTTAAATAATTTATTTATTTTAAATAAAATGGACCATGATATAATAACGGCTTAGACGGCTCACTTTTGAGCCGTTTTGAAGCCTCATTATATAGTAAATTTTTTTTTTGAAAAGTATATATATATATATATATATATATATATATATATATATATATATATATATATATATATAAAGAAATTGGTCATTTCATATATTTCTATTATATCAATCTATTATAAATTGTCTACCCTATTATTCATTTTAATTCATTTTGAGTTATTGTTCAAATAATCTTATAATTTGGAGTATTTGTATTTTTAAGTTGGGCATTTATTTTAACAAGCCATAATTCCTTTTTAACCAAATTTTCTTAGCAGGCTATGGCCTGGCTCTTTAATAACCTCATAGGATTATTCATTAGCTCGGGCTAATCAGCCCAACCCACCCAAGTTGGTCATTGCTATCCATTTTATCGACCTATACACTAAGTCAACCCATCAGTATCAGCCCATTCATTTTGGTTAAACCCAAAACCAACACCACTATTAATAGGACCCGACCCTATAAACGCTTACCCATCTGACGCAATAACTTTCCTCATTCTTTTTGTTCAGTTCACCCTTCTTCTTCTTCGTTGAGCTTCATCTTCTCGACCGCACGAGCAGAGAGTTCATCTGCGCGTCTCCGGCGATGGAGAGGGTTAGCAACCATCTCAAATCATCCAGAGTGTTCCCGAATCTTCCTCTCTTCTGACCTACTTCCGATCGATCGTGGCCGTCCGCCGTCCTCCGCATTACGATCGGCCATATCTGCCATTCGCCAGTACCGGCCAACCGACTCTCCAACTCTATAAATAGACCCCCACGCCTCTTTTTCATCCATTCACTTCTACGGTGAAGTCCTGTCAAAATCCCAATTCTGCTCCTTCTTCCTCCAAGCCAAAGCTCCAGCCATGGCGATTGGCAGATCTCTTCGCGCGGCGGCTCTGTTCTCGAGTCAGTGATGAACCGACTGGTAAGCGAACTCTTCGATTGACTTGATCCTATTCTTTTAATTCAGGAATTCCCTCCTACACATTGCTCTCTCTCGACAGGACGTGTCTGTGGTTGTGTCCGAGATGGATAGCTCCTCCAAGTTAGGGATCAATGTTGCGACGAGAGCTTCTGCTTTTTTTTTTTTTTTTTTTTTTTTTTTTTATTTTATTAGATGACGAGGAGAGGCATATAGTGAAGAACATCTTCAGTAAAGATTCACGTAACAGAAAAGGAAAGGGAAAGAAGAAGGGGAATGGAGGTCACGTAGCCTATCCAGGGGAACAACAAGAACAGGGGCTGCAGGTGTTTTTTTCTTTTCTAATAGTCTATTTTCCTAATTCTTTTAAATTCTTTTTGTTTCTCAATCTGTGTTTTTATCAATGTATGTGTTTTTTTTATAACAGAGATTATCTTCCTCCCGCGGATCTTGGTTTCAACTCTTGCAAAAAAGAGTATGTTAGTTTGTATGTTTTTATTCCACTCGTCTATCCATTTTGATCTTGGCCGTCCGCCGTCCTCCGCATTGGTCCGTTGGATTTGAATTGTTTGGGTCAGCTAAGGCAAACGTCGACAGGTGAGGATGGTTGATATGTTAGGACCATGTAGCCAGCCCAATTGTCTATAATAGCTTTTCATTGTTTTTCTTTATCGTTTGGTTTCCTCCAACATCTACACAATCAACAGAGGACAGTAAAATAAACATAGTTATGTTGAAATGAGTACTAGCATCTTTAAATAAAGATAGATCGAGTACCACACCACAATTGTGAATAAAGATCATCCATTAGTCATGGTTGGCAGAAACCTTAGGACCGTTCTAGGTTAATTACTAAGTTTATTAAAAAAAAATTCAGATTTTAGGTTTATATTACGAAATTTATCTAAAAAATTAGATCACAAGAACATGACTTAGTCATGTAACAAAGGCATTGCCTTAATAGCTTAGGAGCATAAGCAATTGCCTTAAAAAAAGTGGCTTCAGTAAACCATGAAAGTGTCAAGCATTAACATTTCTTCTTTGCTACTAGTGTTCCTCCCTCTAGATATTATTATGACGAAGATAACATGGGCCACTGAGCCTAATGATGCATCTTTATATCCCTGTATATCACATGAAGGAGATACTAGAGCTGGATTGCTTTCTCTTCATCAGGACTATGGTGTTTCTGATCTTGTACCAATAATGCATCCTGGAGAACAAGCACCAATTCCTCTGCTTGACTGATGTACCACCTGAGTCTTTTTTTACGAACCATTGGCAATTCATATTGTCACGATCCGATCCCAATATAATGGGTCAAGTCGGAACATGTGCAGCCTGCACCATTGTGAGACGGCGGCAGTAAGCTGTATCAAGCAGTGAACACAAGCAGACAAAACTAAAGCGGAAATAAATAACATTTTATTAACCTGAAAACTGGTCTGAAATGACAAAAAAAAAAAAAAAAACAAGCATTCAATTATTACATGGTTTTTATTGCAGCAAAAGGGGAAAAAAAAATCTAAACCAAGGTACAACTAAAACTCTGGGGCTCCCTGGTCAGGCTCAGCTACCTCGTCAGGGTTCAGACCAGGTCCGTAGAAAGAGCTAAAGGCGTGATCCTCGTCGTCGCAGTCACCTAAAAATGTTGGTCTCCAGTCAGAAAAAAGCAAGAACATATTTTCACATCTAACATTCTAAGATAATAATAAATAAATGCAAGGCAGTTTAAAAATATTATATATTTTTGCTAAATAATAAAAAAAACAGCAAGCAATATTGCAGAAGCTACAATGATGCATTTCTACAATAGTGCTTTTGAGTATATAGCAGAATCTGTAACCGGATGGATAGAGGCAATATGTATACTAGCATTCTGGCCAAAACGATAGTATACGGTACGACTCAACCCCCTGTGCGGTAGGGGTTAGCGCGAGAGAGGCAATCGGTAAACAATGTTGGTCACAGATGTTATACTACTCCCCCAATCAAACCCCGAGTCAATGAGACAATCAATCCATCCATCGATGTAGAGTCCGAGAGGGATCCACTGTGAATCAGTATCACTACAATACATGATTCTACTGATGCGGTACATTTAATTATTAAATAAAATGTAGATATGAAAGGTATGAAACTTGCCTTGGTTGTATCCTCGGTGTGGAAAGAAACGGCTAGAAAGGTGTTGGTTAGGGTTCAGGGATCCGAACCTACATTAATAATGATCTGTCCTTAGAACTTATTCCAAGATTGGCTAATAAGCCACTAACATAAATCTACGTTAATTATAAACATTTGCCCTTTTTTTATTAGAGAGAGTAATAATTTATTTATGTAATATTTTGGTAAAACTATTTTATTAATATTTTGTAAATAGACAAAAAATAATATATGCTTGGAATATTATCAAAGTAGTAGAGGTTTTTATTATACATTATTTTAATAGGAAATATCGCGTAAAACTCGGATTTATTATAAAACTAATTTAATTATTTTCTAAATAACATTTACAAAATATCTTACTAATACTATTATTTAGTAAAGAAAATTATTTTTAATAATAATTTACATAAACCTCATTTTAGAAAAATTATGGTTTTATTAGAAAATATACGCTAACAATTCTAGTTTTCATTTCCATAAAATAACGGTTAATAATACTAAAATACGCATTTTACTTAAAACGTAATTATATAAGGTTTTTTTTTTTTCCTATAATATCATTTCTTATATAAAAAAAAATACATTTTTGCTATATAATTACTATTTTGAAGCTAAATTATCAACTAATGATAATAATGAAATTATAGTTAAAGTAACCTACTACGGCATTAATCATAATTTACGTAGTCGAATTCTAACCATTAATAACATCTAACTAATACTAACAGTTATTACCGAACTAATTAGGAAACTACCTAAACTGGCTATTCTAGGAACATAATTGTTTCTATAAAACTACAGAGGGTTGCAGGATTTACCAAAGGCTGTGACGGGGCACCGAGGGGATGCCTCGTACTAGGAACGCACGGGGGCACGACACGGACACGAGCACGCGGAAAATGGCGACGCGCGGGAGGCGCACGTACGCGGAAACACGCTGGACACGTGTGCAAGGGCCGAGGAGGTGGCCGACGGGGTTGGCGCCGCCGGGAACGGCTGTCGGGTCGCTGTCAGTGCGGAAACAGCGCTGATGGGGGCCGCGCGGGTACTGCGGGGAGCAGCAGCGACCGGGGGCCGTGTCACGTCCTGACCCGGGAAATCGCTCGTCCTCGCTAGATTTAACCCGAATCATCGTCCTCGCTGGGGCGTGATGCCGCACGAGCCTGGAGTTGCGCTCGTGCAAGGCAAGATAACAGGTTCACATAGAACTATCTCAAATCGATAACATAAGCAGCGGAAGGAAACAAAGTAAAACATAAGAATCTCTTTTATTTATAATGAACTGAAGATTACAAAGGCTCTGAATAGCCCAACATAAAATGCCAATTGGCTACAACGCTCATGATCTCTCTAGCTCACAAAGGATTACATTGTTCCATACATTATGCCTCTTTATAGCCACCAAGTAGTCTTCGGCCGAACATCTCTATGTTGCAAGTCCGAACGCATATGCGGTAGCTCCTCTTGAACGCCAAGGACTCCATGCCTCGGCACGTCCAAGCCAAGCTCCGCCCCGAGCCGCTCATAACCTGAGCCTGCACATAAACTAGTGGGGGATTAGTGCTTTCGTCCTCGCTTCGCACTGATCAAGACCCGCTCGCACCCAAACCAAACACTCAATTCATTTAGTGAGCATGCATCTTAATTTGGTGATCTTTCTATTTATCCTTAGGATCGATTTCATGGCAATATTTAAACATAGCACATTATCATAAATGTGTCGCATACCGTGTTCCTGCAGCAGATACAGTTAGACATAATCTGAAACATAAACATAGTGATTCGTGCTCATCTCGTTCCCCTTTGCCTAGCCTGCCTTGGTTAGAACTTACATAAGCAATCATACGATTCGTGCAACCGACCAATCATAAACGTAAACATATGCATAATGGGTGGCAGGCCCTGCGCCTGCACCCAGCTCTCATCTCAGCCCACCGGCCCTATCTATATGAAGGTCACGGTGTTTCACACCGTAATGGACTTGGCATCTCATATGTGTAAGCCTACAATCGCTTCGATACGGGTTGCTAGCCCAGTATCCGAAGCATCCCAAACTTACGGATATCATAGCTTATCATAGCACTGGACGGTCGTAATCCGTCCGAATGTTGTGCACCATAAATACCACACATAATTTCCTCCTAGGCCGAACGGTCCCGGCCCCCGGCGTAACCGTTCGAGGGAAGCCGTACCCGTGCACGGGCGATCCGAGTCCATTGACCATGCAATACGTACCATATCATACAATCCATAGCATACCAACCGATCTCGTATTCCATAACATAGTCTCGCACATAAACGGTTTCCCGTGCCATAAACATAATCCACCATTCATATGGGAAGCTCCGTCGGCGTTATGCCCCAACACATCCATATTGATGTACGACGCCCAACGGCTTAGTCATCTCATACTCGTATTCAACGCGTACCATTCGTAAGTTATTCTCATAGCATAATTCCGTATTACTTAGTCTTTTCGTAGCTTAAGTGCCCGAGGGCATGCTCAGCGCCGTAATCCATGTTCTACGCCTAGTGTTCAATGTTCTCGGAGCCGTGCACATGATGCACATCTCATTATCATCTTTCAATGTTCTACCATCATTGTCCTACCGCGACCCGTGCACTCGATGCACGTCGCTTCAATTGTTCGATTATTCAATGTTCTACCTTAGTGTTCCACGCATATTCAGGCACTTACTCGTCGAGCCACGCTCGCTAACTCGATAACATATTACGCATACAATGATATCTCTTATTAGACGTGAAGGAATAGGGAGAGAGAGTCAAGAACCCGCCCACCTTAAGCCGATACGCCTTGTCGTTTCGCCGATTGAAGCGTCTCGCTTCCATAACTCGATCGCGTAGCTAACTCCCGGACTTAGCCATTCCTTTGAACTACTCGGTCGATTTGGCCTATCGCGCCCATACCACGATCCGTAATCCAGCATAAAGGCATAGCCTGCACACCAGATCAACCAACATTAGCACTTGCTCAACGAAACTTATCCTTTGCATCGATTCGATTCATAGATTCCAACCGACTCAAAGCTTACCTTTGGCCAATGTATCACTTGCATTGATTCATATTGATACCTCATCGTGTCAACGTAACTCTTCGATTCAACGACTCTACATAATGCACCGAGCGGAGCGGGGCATTACATAATATACCACTCAAAATCAGGTTCGTCCTCGAACCGAAACCAACACTTTATCCAAGTGCCTCACATAAATCGCTTCACGATCTCGTGCTACAATCGTTGAATTATACAACTTAGTTTGGATCATACACATATTTTAGGCGTCCCACCAATATATGCATTTCAGCCAAGCTCAGTTGTAGGATATCGGGACAACTAACAAGCTCAACTTAAATCCTCAAGCATCAATCCGTCCGTACTCGACTTAGTCATATCTTAGCGCCTATTCCCAAAATACTCTACGTATGCATTATCCCATAACATGCGATCATCTTCCAACATCTTGCACATAACTTAATTCAACCATAACTTCGATCTCGTAAGTTTCTCGCCGGCCACCTAACCCTCACATTGCATCAAGTTATTGCGCATCCGATCGCAACAATTCCCGCAACACCTATTCGCCCAACCGTTTCCTATCTCTCGTATAACTCGAGTCTTTCATCCAATCATTCATAACACTTGGCCTCTACGACATGGACTACGTCCACATGTCTCAAATTCCTTTGCCTACAATCCGTACTAAATCTCGCACACAACTATCCCAACACGATCTATATTTTCGAACCATATACGTATCGCGTCTGGGGCTACCCCCGCTAGGTAACTTATCCAGACATCATGCTTAATCCCTCCCGACACAAGAGGTCAACTTGAGTCTACGATGCTCAAAGGCAACAATCTTTCCGACCCAAGGTCTCTTACGATGCGCCTATATCCGATTCTCGACCAAGTACGAATCCTTTACTCAATTCTCGAATCAATCCGACTAATTCGTTTCGTAACATAATTCGCGCGTTCAACACACATAGCCTAACCGTTACTCAATCGGTCTGCGACACAACTCTTAAGGTCATTCTTATTATTCATCGCTCTCGCGCATTGCAGAATTCTTGCAATCGCCTTACCGCATCGCTATGCTAAGCACGTTCCTCAACATCCATTCGATCCAACATAACTTTTCTGACCATATCGATTCTAGTACTCGCCAACTTTCGAAACACGATACTCACTCGCTTAGACTTATCCTCAACATGCACTACCTCATTCCTTATCCTTCTTACGCGACTTCTTTAGGGTCATCCTATGGGACTTCAACATTCACTTGATTTGGCGGTCAAGTCTTCTAGGGTCATCTGCCCCGAAACTACGCTCGATAATTGAAGATCATCAACGAGGGACAGTTACAACGAACCATGCTATATCCTATTGCGGAGCCAAATCATTTCCCGACAATTCCTATGGGACTTTACCCAATCCGACATACCAATCCATAATTTATCCATCCCCGTGCAACTGATGCGCCGTTGCTACCCGAATGACTCATGCGCTTGCGCGCCGTTACTTCTCGAATCACTCATGCATTACCGTCGACTATCTTGCTAATCGTACGACATCTACTCGCCTCAAATCTGAGTTTACCTATTCGTGATCATAACTCGACACATTCCGTACTCATCAAAACCATCCTCGAACAACTTTCGCATCAAACCACAAGTCCATATCAAATTTGCCACGCCTCGCAAGTTCGATCACCCCCGCTGGATGAATCACCATACCAGCGCTCATGCGGAATGATCGTTCTAATTTGTCGTGACGCATGTGCGAGGCTGGTGTTGCGCTCGCTCAAGACAAGAATGTCAACATAGTGGTCATCCGCGAAGCAATCCAAACACTTTCGTTTTCATCCAAGCAACATCCGTCCACTCTTTATTTTTCGAAGCACTCCTACCGTTATCATCCAAATTTTCATAACTTAACTTGCATCTTATTCATCCAACAATAATGCTCAACATAATTTTCGTTCATTCGATCAGAGTATCTCCGAGTTATTGCATATCGTCTTTGATACGCCTCAATATCATCGTCGATATGCATAACTTGAACATCTTCCTTTCTCATAAGCTCAAACCCGTTGCAATCATTGTTATTCTCCGAATTCGAATACGAATCAAGTCTTGCACTTATCAAGATCCATTCAGTTGTAACTACTTAACATCGTCGCGACACAATTTCAAATTCACATATTCATTCTCATTTCCTTAACTCGCACTTCCAATCGTGCTACCGACTCATCGCGCTAACCCAAACTCGTTCGTACGATTTCTTCGCACCTACTCAACTCGTTCCGTACAAGTCTTCGTACTAACTCAACATAATTTCGACCGGGTCGACCATTTCCTCAACGTAACATTCCTTCGCATATGCTCCATCTATCGTTCGACTTATAATTAACGAATCCTCGTCCGACGTATCATCCATAGGTATGACTTCGCACATAATCGTTCAACTCAATTCATCAAGGCATAATCACATCGACTTTTATCGAGTCATTCCTATTCGAGTCTCGGTACTACTTCATCCGTTGAGGACAACATATCGTAACAATACAATCGTCTCGACATAACCTATCGCAAGTCACCAACCGGCTTAACATAGCTATCGCTAAGTGGTATTCCATATACCACTCAGAAATCGAGCCTATCGTTATCGATATAATACTTCACTACACTTGCTCGCATAATTGGTATTGCATATACCACTCGAAATCAAGTCAGTACTCGACATCGCATTCCGCGTAGGTCTGACATCTATTCCTCAATCAACTATCCCGTATGGCGATCCTTCCGATCCCAGCTCTAGCGTTCGCTCAAGTTTGACATTCGTTCAAGTCTCTCCATGTCATGGCGATCATATCGATCACACCCGTAACATTCGCTTATTCAAAGCTCAACGCAACATTCGACCAACATACATGTTCACCTACTCCACTCGACTTTGCGACCAGCTCGACTCGTTACTATCGCATCCGCGATCTTTCTGAATCTCGCACGTTACAACTCATGCAACAACTCATTCTCGATACTTAAGGTCTTTACTCAATTTCGTTTAACATATCGCTATCCATCCGCATAGCCATACAACACGTATCATACTGTACCGACTCGTTGTGCTGATGCAACGAACGATTCACGACTTGCTGCACTCCGTGCAACCAACAACACATAACGATTAGTATAGCCACATAATACGCATCGCCTCACATATCGACCCGTTGCACTTCGTGCAACCAACGACACATCTCCTCGTACTTCGTGCGACCAACAACACATATTTCCTCGCACTTCGTGCGATCAACAACACGTACCGTTGCACTTCATGCAACCAACATCACCATATTCGTTGCACTTCGTGCAATCAACGACTCACAACTTTCTTGCACTTCGAAAAAACCATAAACTCATAACCCGTTGCACTTCGTGCAACCAACACTCCATAACTCGTTGCACTCCGTGCAACCAACGTTCTCCAATGGCACCCGGAGATAGCGTGATAGTCATGACATACTTGTGGCAACCGTACTCACTTAATATAGACTTATTGTATGGAACATCCAATGTAGCGTCGAGCAGATCCATGAGCCATGCGGTTGCGAAAACAACTTAGAGTCAACTGAATTCGATAGCGAAGCAACTGAGGGTCAAAGAGATTCATGCACGGTCCAAAGGATGGAACCGCTCTGATACCAACTTATCACGCCCCGACCCGGAAAATCGCTCGTCCTCGCTAGATTTAACCCGAATTATCGTCCTTGCTGGGGCGTGATGCCGCACGAGCCTGGAGTTGCGCTCGTGCAAGGCAAGATAACAGGTTCACATAGAACTATCTCAAATCGATAACATAAGCAGCGGAAGGAAACAAAGTAGAACATAAGAATCTCTTTTATTTATAATGAACTGAAGATTACAAAGGCTCTGAATAGCCCAACATAAAATGCCAATTGGCTACAACGCTCATGATCTCTCTAGCTCACAAAGGATTACATTGTTCTATACATTATGCCTCTTTATAGCCACCAAGTAGTCTTCGGCCGAACATCTCCATGTCGCAAGTCCGAACACATATGCGGTAGCTCCTCTTGAACGCCAAGGACTCCATGCCTCGGCACGTCCAAGCCAAGCTCCGCCCCGAGCCGCTTATAACCTGAGCCTGCACATAAACTAGTGGGGGATTAGTGCTTTCGTCCTCGCTTCGCACTGATCAAGACCCGCTCGCACCCAAACCAAACACTCAATTCATTTAGTGAGCATGCATCTTAATTTGATGATCTTTCTATTTAGCCTTAGGATCGATTTCATGGCAATACTTAAACATAGCACATTATCATAAATGTGTCCCATACCGTGTTCCTGCAGCAGATACAGTTAGACATAATCTGAAACATAAACATAGTGATTCGTGCTCATCTCGTTCCCCTTTGTCTAGCCTGCCTTGGTTAGAACTTACATAAGCAATCATACGATTCGTGCAACCGACCAATCATAAACGTAAACATATGCATAATGGGTGGCAGGCCCTGCGCCTGCACCCAGCTCTCATCTCAGCCCACCGGCCCTAGCTATATGAAGGTCACAGTGTTTCGCACCGTAATGGACTTGGCATCTCATATGTGTAAGCCTACAATCGCTTCGATACGGGTTGCTAGCCCAGTATCCGAAGCATCCCAAACTTACGGATATCATAGCTTATCACAGCACTGGACGGTCGTAATCCGTCCGAATGTTGTGCACCATAAATACCACACATAATTTCCTCCTAGACCGAACGGTCCCGGCGTCCCGGCGTAACCGTTCGAGGGAAGCCGTACCCTTGCACGGGCCATCCGAGTCCATTGACCATGCAATACGTACCATATCATACAATCCATAGCATACCAACCGATCTCGTATTCCATAAACATAGTCTCGCACATAAATGGTTTTCCGTGCCATAAACGGTTTCCCGTGCCATAAACATAATCCACCATTCATATGGGAAGCTCCGTCGGCGTTATGCCCCAACACATCCATATTGATGCACGACGCCCAACGGCTTAGTCATCTCATACTCGTATTCAACGCGTACCATTCGTAAGTTATTCTTATAGCATAATTCCGTATTACTTAGTCTTTTCGTAGCTTAAGTGCCCGAGGGCACGCTCAGCACCGTAATCCATGTTCTACGCCTAGTGTTCAATGTTCTCGGAGCCGTGCACATGATGCACATCTCATTATCATCTTTCAATGTTCTACCATCATTGCCCTACCGCGACCCGTGCACTCGATGCACGTCGCTTTAATTGTTCGATTGTTCAATGTTCTACCTTAGTGTTCCTCGCATATTCAGACACTTACTCGCCGAGACACGCTCGCTAACTCGATAACATATTACGCATACAATGATAACTCTTATTAGACGTGAAGGAATAGGGAGAGAGAGTCAAGAACCCGCCCACCTTAAGCCGATACGCCTTGTCGTTTCGCCGATTGAAGCGTCTCGCTTTCATAACTCGATCGCATAGCTAACTCCCGGACTTAGCCATTCCTATGAACTACTCGGTCGATTTGGCCTATCGTGCCCATACCACGATCCGTAATCCAGCATAAAGGCATAGCCTACACACCAGATCAACCAACATTAGCACTTGCTCAACGAAACTTATCCTTTGCATCGATTCGATTCATAGATTCCAACCGACTCAAAGCTTACCTTTGGCCAACGTATCACTTGCATTGATTCATATCGATACCTCATCGGGTCAACGCAACTCTTCGAGTCAACGACTCTACATAATGCACCGAGCGGAGCGGGGCATTACAGGCCGCACGGGTGCTGTGGGGAGCAGCGGCGTCGGGGGAAGCTGTCGGGTGCTATGGGATGCAGCGGCGGTCGGGGGCGGCTGCCGGGTCGACGGTCGGGGATCGGCACGGAAAGGGGCGAGTGCGGTGTCGATGCGATCGGAGCGTCTCGGGGAATGCGCGGATGGCTTCAGTTTCGAAAACGGAGGAGCGGGGATAGAGATCCGGTTGGGGGGTATGTGCGGGGGACCAGGGGAGAGAGGGGTACGTTGGTTGAATGGGTTTTCGGGTTGGGCTTGGGTTTGGGCTTAAGTTATCTACAAAGCAATGGGCTCACAATTGTGATAATAAATATGCAAATACTAATTAACAAGAACGTGGGCTTCACAACCTTCCCTCCTTAGAAAATTTCGTCCTCGAAAGTTCAAGGACAAGGGACGGGGTACAATCATGCAACAAACCAGTCAGGGTATTCTTCCTCAACAGCCTTATGCCTAACTAGGCTAATTATCCCGTAACAAATCTATGTAGTGCAATATCATCATCAATCTATCCACTATTCTCAAATAACACTCTTTCCTCCTTAGAAACACAGTCACTATTCCCAATTATGGATTTCTGCTTTCAGTCCTGAATTGTCAATCACCGTCATAATCTTGAAATTTTTTATCTTCCCACATTTTCTTACTAAACACGTATAATATTTCCCGTAATATATTATGTACTTCCTTCAACTTGCTAATATATATACATAATTTAATTCTATGACATACCTCTACATGTGTTCCAATCACGTTCTTATACATTTTATTCGTTCTTGACCAAAATATGATAATTCGGTACACTCCGTCTTATCTTAATACTCCAGTATCATGCTTCAATAACCCAATATCACATTTAAAATCTAACATCACGTTTCAATACTCCAATTTGTCATGATCCATGAAATTTTTATCATTCCTTGTTTATCTATTTTACTCATATGTGATCACGCTGTAATTTATTTAGACGTTTATTTTCACCAACATGTATATATCTTGATTCCAAAATCTCATTTGCCTATTTGATCCCAAATTCTCAATAAAATTAATTGTCCTGTTTAAGCTCGAATCCTTCGTCTTGATTTTATCGTATCATTTGACCAAACTTTTCTCTGTTAAAAATATATCTTATTACATCTCCCAATGTTGTATCATTTACAATCCTTCTATATCTGGTTTCTGACTTATAATTTTTTGCACCCTTCAATTCATACAATTGTCATCATTAATTATTTACACCTTAAGTCCACAATTTCTTGTTTCGGTCGTCCTTTATATTTTTTTGATTCATCATGCATTTTCGTAAAGTGCATCTCCATGCTTATCATTTAACCTCTAATCTACAATGTCAATTTGCTTGGTATTCACATCATTAATTATCTTTTCCTTGATTCAAATCACAAGTGTTCATATTTATCTCATCTTTATCCCAAAACTCATGTACTCTATAAATTCCTGCTATAGATCGTTCCAAATTTAAATCATCACGCACAAACAGATTCGAGACATGATCACTAGGTACAATGATAAAATATAGGCACGGTCAGAATTATCTAGATATGATCTGAGATAGAATTGGAATATTGTTGTGATCAAAAATCATTTTTAGGCACGAGTAAAATATAGGTACGGTTAAATATGATCATAAAATAGGGAAAAATCAAATGAAGTATCGTGAAACAAAAAAGACAGGAAGGAAACGAACGTCAACAGTTTATTGAGAAGGTAGAAAATAATGGAATCTTCTGAGAGGAGGGACTAAAAATTCTTAATCAAATTGGAATGGGGTATAAGGGTTTGTGACTCAGGAAAAAAAAATGTATGATAGTAGGATAGCGATGGTGATTAGAACAATATAGCTATAATAGGAATGTAGTCAAATAATATATTTCTGAAAATGGAGACAACCACTAAAATGCAAATCCTCTAATCGGGCAAAAGTTAGAATAATTTGATGGTGCTAAAAAGAAAACCATGCTATGGATATAGTCTTAATAATATTCGGAAACTAAATATATCCAAAGTCACTTTGCCTCAAATTCATGTCTCGCCAGAGTGCACCTGACTGCAGTGAATTTTTGGCTCCATAACTTGAATAATGATAGGTTACTGAGTAGTCTATTCACTTTATCCATTTCATTGCTGAACAACATAGGATACAAATATGATGCATTTAGGTCAGTCACAATAATATCCGAAAACCTATGAACACCTAAAATCACTTCAACTAGAGTCAATGCCTTGCCAGTGTGCAACTAGATGCACTAAACTCGCAGTTTCCATAATTCAGGTAAATGGCTGCAACGCATATATACGAAGAAATATTTGGTCACTGAATATTTTCTCAACTTTGTCCATAGGAATTTCAAAGGGATAGCTCAACAATTCAAAAGTTTTCCAATGACTGAAGGAAGCTCAATAGTAGAATGGAATCAATTCTCTGACCGTTCCTGCTTCATGATACTCAAGCATTGAGTTTAGAACCTTTTTAGGCCTTGAATTGATTAAGAAGTTACCTAGAGATAATAAGGTTTCAAGTTGATTGGAGGAAGTCAAGAAATAAAAATGTTCCCAGTAGAACACTTCGAGAATACTAACCTTTTCCAAAATTATTTTGAAAAAATAATAATAATTCCTTAAGACCAATGAAAGTTCGAGAATTTGCTACGTGAGTTGATCTAAAGAGCTATTCTATTGGTTCAAAGAAAGTCAAGTTGAAATGGTTTAACAAAACCAACAAAGGAATAGCTTTCGAATATTAGTTATTATCTGAAAGGTTTAGGTACAAACATAAGCAAGGTAACCTACGAAACTATAAGCAAGCAAAAATAGATGTCATAAATAGATAATTTCGTCCCTATGTTGTAATAGGATGAAAATAATCTAGGTATTCTAGTTGTTTCTAGAGTCTGTTTTCCTAGAGTCATTTCTAGACCTAGGTCAGATTACTGGACTGCATGCTGGTCTAGACTAAGTTGACTAGACCAAATTACATAACTGGACCTGCATGGGCCACCACTAAAAATATGTCACAATCCGATCCCAATATATTGGGTCCAGTCGGATCATGTCTAGCCTGCACCGTTGTGAGACGACGGCAGTAAGCTGTATCAAGCAGTGAACACAAGCAAACAAAAGTAAAGCAGAAAAAATAATATTTTATTAACCTGAAAACTGGTCTGAAATGAGAAATACAAACAAAACAAGCATTCAATTATTATATGGTCTTTATTGCAGCAAAAGGGGAAAAAAACTAAACCAAGGTACAACTAAAACTCTAGGGCTCCCTGGTCAGGTTCAACTACCTCGTCAAGGTTCGGACCAGGTCCGTAGAAAGAGCTAAAGGCGTGATCCTCGTCGTAGTAGTTACCTAAAAATGTTGGTCTCCAGTCAGGAGGGAGCAAGAACATATTTCCACATCTAACATTATAAGATAATAATAAATGAATGCAAGACAATTTAAAAAGCATTATATATTTTTGCTAAATAATAATAGAAAGACAGCAGGCAATATTCCAGAAGCTACAATGACGCAATTCTACAGTTGTCACGACCCGCACCCTGTTTAGGGGCACGAGCACGTGAGTACATCCAGCCTACGCCGCAGCATCGGCGGTAGAATGCTGTAAGGGTCATCTAGAACATATAGTATATAAGACACAATAATATAACCTGTCATCTCCGTACGGAGGAATATAACCACAACTTAATCACATAATTCTAAGAAAGATAAGAACGATGATAAAGATAAAGATAAAGATGAAATAAATAGTCTGAAATAGTGCTGAGTCAAAATCACAAGTTCAGAATTTAAAGACATAACACAAGATCCCAAATAAATACCACAAGTCTCAAAGTATCAAGCTGGAATATAATCCAGACAAAATCTAGCTAAACTAAGTCACTACAGGCGGTGCGTTCTCTACGAGCACCGGATCCACAGGCAGATCATGTTCGTAGACTCCATCTACGCCAAACCCGTAGTAGGTCGGAAAGTCTGCATCTAAATTCTCTGAAAAACAATGGAGGTTATCCTGTCGGGATATGAGCAAGTACAAACGTCAATAGCAGTTCCATGTGATTCGACAAATACTATAAGAGATAATTATAATGAAATACAAGATAAAATGTCAAACTGGAAATAAAAACAGTAAAGTGGACTGGATATCATGTTAGGATGAGATATAAGGTAAAACTGGAATATAAACAGTAAAAAATAATTTGAGGTATGATGTAAATATAAAAATAAAGTGCCATGAGATATTAGAGCGTTATGTGATCGGCTTGGGTCGGGATCAGGCTGTTCCATTTGACCGTCTATCACAGAAAATGCATATATAGGGTCAAGCCGGCCAACTTGGAAAGCGAGCACAATAAATATATGATCTGGCTACACCTACATGCAGTGAGGTGGAGCCAGTACAGGAATAAGTGACATGATGGGTATTGATCACATAACCTCTAATAACTCCCCAAATCCCCCGAATAGTATAATTGATCCAACCATGGCACATCATGACACAAAATTTAAAAGCAGGGGGCCAGCCCACTCCCAAATTGGTGTTTATACAAGTACATAAAACAAGATCGAACAATGTACTCATATACTAGGTAAACCAGGAATAACATCTCATGATGAGATCCAACGTATACTAGTCCGTGTATCCTCGTGTCAAGAATCAAGTAAAACACTACAACTGAATCAGATATAGTAGATATCAAAGCAATAAAAACTATCATAGAATGTACTCGCCTGAGGTCCTGAGCTGAGGAAATCGAAACTACAAACCACTCAATGAGCCACGAACGGTCAACTTGCACAACAGTCTCCTAATGCTGAAACAGACATTACCAACATTCTCACAATAGACAAATTATCTAAAACAGCCTACCCATAAGTTCAATTATGGACACATGAGCAAAACGATAATTTCGGATCAAAACGGTATCCGCCGTTGGACCCGCTTTGCACCGAAAAATGTGCCAGTATCTACCGTCTCTAAAGTCATCAAACTATATGTCTACGGGTCCGATTTGATGAGGCAAACCCAACCGTATGTCCAAAATTGGATTACGGTTGGCCGTGCACAATTTCGTCCGTTGGATCGGATCGTGGGCCCGCCAAAATAGCATTCCGGTCGACCTTCTCAGAATTGGACCAAACTTGGCATGCCGGATCAGAAAAATGACACGGTCCTATTGGTGCTAGTTTCGTCTCAAGATGACGAACGTGCACAAAGTAATTGACAAATTTGCAAAAAGGTCGATACGACGAATTTTGACGGATACACATCAAATTTGTCGCACACACGCGACCAATTTGAATTTCGTCAAAGCCCACACATCCATGAAGTTGATACGCACCTTTCGATGCTTTCGTTTCGATGCTTTTCATTTTGCAAAAAGGTCGATACGGTGAATTTTGACGAATACACATCAAATTCGTCGCGCACACGCGACCAATTTGAATTCCGTCAAAGCTCACACATCCATGAAATTGATACGCACCTTTCGATGCTTTTGTTTCGCGACCATGTCACCCGGTTTGTCGGGACGGACGACTTGGTAAGAATTTGACAGTTGATATTTGTGAGATTCTTAACCTTGTCATAATTGGATCAACAACAAACTGTGCCTCACTAATAGAGTTTTATACCTCGTTACAATCGGATTGTAGTTAAACCAATGACTTGGTACTTCAATAATTATATTATGGAGTTCAGATCGTCGAGCGATTATTTTCTTACATCCCTACCGGCTAGTCCTCTTTCTTCGACCACAATCCCTCTTTTTAAAGGAACTGCTTGATAAATTAAAAGTGGAAAAAAAAAAGATTTATATGATTTGGAGGAGTTCTTCTATTGTGTTACTTTTTAATTAATTCATTAATATTACTATTTTGTACTATACTATCTCATTCTTCTATTGTTTTACTTTTTTATGTTAATCAAACATATTTTATAATTTGTGAGGACAAGAACGTTTATGAATTTTTATACATTTTTTATCCTTGGAAAGTCGAAATCCAAAAAAAAAAAAAAAATCCAGTAACCAAATAGGCTCTTATATGAAAATTGGCTAGGAATGTTGACTATAAACAAAATCGTCAAAATAAATTAAATAAGAGAAATTTTGAGTCGCATCCCATTCTTTTTTTACCCATATTTAAGGTAAACTCTCTGCGGGACGGTGTGCGCTAAACTTCGGTATGTTCATCACTATTATCCTGGAAGCCAAAGGTGTGAACCTCAACTTGTGCCACACGGATGGCGTTCCTTCCTACTTGGTTGTCTCGTGCTACTCTGCTACCGGCCAATCATCTCGCTCAGCTCGTCCATCCAGTTCTCAGACGGCTGCTGATGCTACATCTGCTCCATCTGCTCCTCCTTCTTCCGGCCGCTTTATGCCTCTCACCCAGCATCACTTTGACATGCACATGGCTCGGGCGGAGGAACAGATGCGAACTAACACCAGAGGCCTCGAAAATCTCATCCAGTGTCGTTTTTATGACCAGTGTAACTTTATTTAGTGTACTCTTCAGGATTGGAATACTTTTCTTGATCTCGATCTTCAAGATCCCCACTTTCAAGCATCGCGGTTCTCTGATCCAAATGCCTATGGCTTCATGTATCCGGATGGCATTGATCCTTTTGGGGCTTTCTAGGGGACCCTGGGTGATGATGATGGTGATGATCCGGCTGATTAGTGAATCTTGGTCTCTCATGGTGGTGGTCATAATAAGAAGTGGTGTCATTGTTTGAGTCTTTTTGTCTTGTGAGGTCCTTCGGGGACCATGGTTGTCAGTATTTTGTTTTCTTTAGTTTGTTGCTCTGTGCGGTCCTGCGGGGACCAATGTTTGTTTTGTTACTCTTTAGTGTTACTTGGTTTACTCCTGATAGGAAGCTTTACTTGTTTTAGTCTCTGTCAATTTCAGTCTATTCCTAGCATGTACTCCCCAAACTTTTAATCCAATATATGTATGCCTTGGTTTATCCTATTGTTCTCATGCATCCTCTTTTTATATATATGTATATTTATCTCTCTACCATATTTGATTAAGTGACAAAGGGGGATAAAACGTATTGAGGGGGAGTAGTCTACCTACGGGGGAAAGACTCTCTAAAAACACGATGCTACCTTCTTTTTGTCAATTATCAAAATGGGAGAGATTGTTGGCACATTGATTTTGATAACATTAACTGCATCTTCGTGTTTTAGTTTTCTCTATCTTCTCAGTAAACAGATATACCATCAAGCTTCCCAAAGGCTGCTACAAAAAGATCTTTTTATCAAAGCAACACCGAAGACTTATGGAATGACTTAAAGCAAAGACTGAAGAGAAGCCACCGCATACTCAAAAGCCTGCTCTCAAAAGATTCAAGGTCCTAGAGTCTGTACAAGGTCTAGGACTTACTATGAAACACTTAAGGTGGATGACAAACCAAAAGTCCTTATAAAATATCCTTCGAAAATCACTTGATATACTTACAACGGAAGACCGACGGTATGTCGCTAGGTGCCGACGGTAAACCGATTTCTTACACAGAAAAGGTTATGTAAAGATAATCAGCATACCGACGGCATACCGCAGCATATCGACGGTATACCGATTTCTTACACAGAAAAGGTTTTGTGAAGATAATCGGCATACCGACGGCATACCGCAGTATACCGACAGTATACTGGTTTCTTACACAGAAACAAGTTCTGTGAAGATAATCGGCATAACGACGGCATACCGCAGTATACCGACGGTATACCGATTTCTTGCACAGAAATAGTTATGTGAAGATAATCGGCATACCGACGGCATACCGCAGTATACCGATGGTATACCAGTTTCTTACACAGAAATAGTTCTGTGAAGATAATCGGTACTCCGACGGTATACCAATCTGTATCGCCGGTATTCCGTCTGCTTTAATTTTGATTTTTGAATGGACGGATCTTAGCATTAAATGCTCTAACTGCTAGATTTATTACCGTTACTGTTCAGA
The DNA here is from genome assembly GCA_029216955.1 of Iris pallida. NCBI lineage: Eukaryota > Viridiplantae > Streptophyta > Magnoliopsida > Asparagales > Iridaceae > Iris > Iris pallida. The sequence continues at coordinate 1,983,570 of JANAVB010011598.1, forward strand.
ACGGTATACCGACGAAATTTCGTCAGTTGTGCGTTTGGAGCATTAAATGACTAACTCTCTTGGTGCTCTATTTAAGGTGGTTGTGTTTTCTCTTTAAAGCCATCCACTTGAGCCTTGAATTTTCTCAACAACCAAGAGCCTCACCATTACTACTCTACGAAAGCTTTAATTTGTATCCAACCAAAAAGTGCTAGAGTATTCAAGAGTTGTAATCTTCGATCTTCAAAGTATTGTAGAAGATCAAAAGCCCTCTTTCTTTCTTATTAAAGTTGACGAGCCTTCGGAGGAAAACTCGTGTGTAAGAAGTTGACGAGTTCTTTGGATCCAAACTCGTGTTGAATTTGACGAGTTCTTCGGATCCAAACTCGTGTGTAACTATTTACTCAAATAGTGGATTAAAGCCGGAGAGAGTTCCGGGACTGGAGTACCCCTTGGGAGGATACCAAGATACATCGAGTGTTTGAATATCTCTCTCCTTTATTATACTTTTAATTGCTAATCATTGTTAGTAATTAGCTTATTATCCTATTCACCCCCCCTTTAGGGTTCTATAATTGGTATCGGAGCCTTGTCTCTTGATTTGGATTTACATCCTTAGAGAGATCCATGGTCACTAACCCTAGTATCAACTCATTCCACAATAAGGGACAATCCACAAATAGACCTCCTCTATTTGATAGAACTAACTATAACTATTGGAAGATTATGATGGACATTTATTTGAAATCCCTAGACTACGATTTATGGGATTGTGTCTTTAACGACATTCCTACATCTTCCATGGTTATTGAGGAAGTAGTCTCAGAAACCCTTAAAGATAGACTTACCGAGAATGATAAGAATATTGCTAGTCGGGACGCTAAGGCTATGAACGCCCTTTACTGTGCCCTCGATAGCAACGAATTCAATAGGATATTTACCTGCAAGACCTCCAATGAAATCTGGAGACTCTTAAAATTTACTCATGAGGGAACTTCTCAAGTGAAAGAATCCAAGATTAGTAGACTCATGAGGGAACTTCTCGATTTTGTGATATCATTAACCCATCTTTTCTCTTGGCAAGGAATATCCCACTCATGAAAAGATTAGAAAAATCCTTTGGGGATTAACCAAAGGATGGAATCCTAAAGTTACTGCCATCATTGAAGGGAATGATTTGACAACTATGAACCTTGAAACCCTCATGGGAAAACTTATGAGCCACGAGCTGGACATGAAGCACCAAGAAGAATCTTTCGCTCAAGAAAAGGAAAAGGAGAAGATGAAGGAAAAGAAAAAGTCTCTAGCTCTCAAGACTACAAAGTCCTTTTCAAAGAATAGCTCCGATGATGAATCGGACGATGAAGAAATAGCTCTCACCGCCAAATACTTCCGAAAGTTTCTCAAATTCAACAAAGCTAACCGTGCAAGACTGGACAACGATGAAGAGCCTTCATGCTACAACTGCAGAAGAACCGGACACATCAAGAGAGATTGTCCCATGGCAAGAAAAGAAACAAACAAATACGAGAAGTCCAACAAAGGGAGCTCATCTTCCAGAAAATATGCCAACACTAGTATTTAGTGTGAGAGTAATGCTAGCAACTCAGACAACGACAAAGAATGCAGGCATAACGCAAACATTTGTCTCATGGCAACTGAGGTACTCGATGACTTCTCCATGAATGCTCTTTCTTATAATGAATTAGAAAATGTCATTCTTAAATTATACGATGAACACAAGATCATTAGAAATAAATATAAAAGGTCTCTCAAAGAGATTGATGCTCACAAACAAGAAATAAAACAACTTTCTAATATCATCTTTGATATAAAAGGAAAATTTTCTATTTCTGACACGAATGAGATAGAGTCTTTATGACTAAAACTCCTAGAATCACAAGATGTCATCAAGAAAAAAGACGTCGAAATTCAATCCCTCGTAGAAGGATATGAATTTGACATGCACATGACACTTGCTGCAAATCAAAGAGAATATGCCACCTCTATCAGATACAATGACCTTCTTGCAAATGGCAAGTGCTAGTAGATAAAGATATAGTTCACACTAAAGTACAAAGACATATCAGTCACAAGAACACTTCACATAGGTCCTTTCCTAATCATATGCATACACAAAAAGGACCCTCTATAAAAAAATATGTTTCTCATCATGCTTTCTTCTATCATCGCAAAAACAATCACGTCAAAACTCATCATGCTAGAATTCCACATAACACTCACTCCCGTCTAGACCTATGCTACCTAAGATATGCCACTATTGTGGTCTCCTTGGACACACTTCTTATTATTGTCATATGAGAAAACATGTTAACATGAAAATGTTTAAATGGGTTTCTAAAACTAACACTCAAGGACTCAAATATTCTTGGGTACCAAAGTCTTCATCTTCAACTTGTGTTATAGGTGACAACACCAAAAGAAGGATTTCCTAACACCAATACTTTTCATTTACTAACGGTTTTTTACTGTTACTAATTACCAACAGTAAAAAACCTTTTGCAACACAACAAACCGGTAGTATAAATAAAAACTAAATTTTAATATAAATAACACTTATTTTTTATTTGTAACACTTTAAAACCGTTGGCAAATTTGAAAAATTTTAATAGAAAAAAAACCATGTAACCTGGTGCCTTTCACGTGACAGGGAAGTGTTAGGAATAGGTTTGGGGGGAAACAAATTTTCATTTCCCTCTTTTTTTTCATCCCGATGAAAAACCCATCCATCTCTCTCCTCTGGATGAAGCGGCAGATCTCCTCCGAGTGCTTCCTCTCTCTTTCCTCCGATGAAGATAAATCTCTCTCCTCCGCCTCCTCCTCCTCCTCTTCTCCTCTCCTCACAAAATAATTTTATGGTATTGAATAGACACTGCCATTTCATCTTTGTTAGGGACCAAACAATTAACGACCGCCCAAAATTTTTTTATCCCTTCTGTAATAAAACGAATGGTAACATCTCATTCTCAAAATCCCCCATCATGTACAAATTCGAATTTGCACAAATGCCCAATCATTTTTCGATGTTCCATTTGCAGGACATAGAGTTGGAACTGTTAGGTGCGCGATGAAGTCCTATTAGCTTTCGGAGCTCAGCCAGGACGAGGTTTTCGGCCTCAAGGCCCGACCTCAAATTGACTTCAATTCCATTTTTGGCATCGTAAGTTATTATTTGTAGGGTATTCTTTTTTTTTTTTTCTCCACTTATAAGTGAATGTCACTTATAAGTGAATGTCACTTATAAGTGCCACTTCCTCCAATTCACTTATAAGTACACTTATAAAATATATATTTTTCCAATTGTAGGTATTTTTTTTCCACTTAGGGTGCATTTGATTATAAGGTGGAAAATATGTGGAAAAGAAATTAATTCTACGAAATTATTTTAATAGGAAAAAGATTTCATGGAATTTTAATTTTTTTATGCAAAACTTAATTAATTTGGGTGTTTGATTGTCATTATTTTATACGGAATATCGGTTTTTCCTTCACGGAATTTGACCAACAGTATCAGTGAGCACCAAGCAGAATTTCGACTTGCTTGACTTGAATTCCGACGGGTCACCAGAATTCTGGTTCGTCCTGTTTCAGACCTCAATTGCTTCCGCACCATGAAACTTGTCACCAAACTATATTACACTCGTTTTCAAGTTGGACTTACATTCTTTTTAATATTTCAGAAGTGCAATTTTTTATTGCCGAGTAAAAGAATGGTTGGTAACAAGTTTCACAAGTACTGTGTATTTGTGATGTTAGTTTGCTATGTTACTGATGGATGCTGGATGTATATTAGGTAAAGCCAATTGTTAAGGTGTGCATAGCAGAGACGACGCGGCAGTTGTAGAGTTGGTGCTTCTTCAATGTGCTCATACATGATGCTGATAAAAGAAGTAGCCTCTATGGTATTCGAAACTCATAAACATATCCGAAGTCACTTTACTGAGAAAGTATGCCTCACTAGTGTATAGCTAGCTACAATAAACTCTTGGTTCCACAACTCAAGCAATAATATGGTAACGAATACCCTATCAACTTTATCTAATCTTGATGTAAGCTCCCTGAATTTAGGGCTTATTTTTTTTTCAATTTTCTAAATCAATTATTTGCAATAGATATTATTATTTTATTTAATGTTCTTTTCCGTGACTTTGACTTCTGAAGCGTCAGAGATGTCAATCTCTGGAAACTCTCTTCATCAGTGTGTAGTAGACAAGATTATCTTTATTTTGATATATCGTGTCCTACTCAAACTTGTTCCCTTGTACTCTTTTTGCTTCACACAACTTCGGATCAATTTAGACCATTTGATTATTAAATAATTATTAATTGATTTTCTCACTTTTATCTTTGATCATCATATGCACGTCGTCATGAATTTTAATTTAGGAGCACAAGACTAGTCGTTTTCTTGAAACCAACTTCTCATGAAAGATTTACTCGAGACACCCTACACCCATGAACTTCGTGTCCCACTCAGACACACCATTTTGTGCTTCATTTGCTTCGCACAACTTTTGGGTCAATTTAGGCCAATTAATTATCTACCGTAAAATGTGACCTGACTTCCAATTTAATTTCGGGATCCGACATCGATCCAACCTAGTCGACCCAAAATATGGACATGGTCCGCATGAAGTCTACAACCCACATGATACTTGTGTCCCATTTAATTGAGCCCCCGCATGTTACCTATTTACCCATGATCATAAACACCTAAAATTAATCCATTTATTGTACCAAGCCCGATTTTGACCCGACCCGGCTCAACCAAACCCAAGCCCAAGCTCCATGTTGTCCTCTCATGACTACCCAAACACCCCACACAATTTTCCTTTTTCCTCTATTTAAAATATCTCTATACAAATATCTATATCTCTTTTTCTTTAATAAATATCTCTTTTTCTCTCATTCTAATATATATATATATATATATATATATATATATATATATATATATATATATATATATATATATATATATATATATATATATCTTTCTCTCTCTTCACTACACATACAAACACCCCATCACCATCACATTCTCTCCCCCTCTCTCAATCCAGCCGAACTCACCCCCTTCTCTCATTTTTCTCCTTCACATCATCACCTTCTTCTTCATTTCCTTCCTCATTTCTACTCAATCACCATCATCATCATCCACCACACCATCACCATCTTCATTCATTTTCTCCCCCTCCTTCCTCCTCCATGGAAGTCGACCCCCCCTCGAGAGCAGCAGCAGCCGCTGTAGATGCGACCACGGCGGGGCGACCGGCGCCGTCGGGCCGTCGTCGTCGCCGTCGCGCGCGCACTGGCGGGCAGCAGCAGCAGCCAGCTGCAACGCAGCAGCAGCGGCGCTGGGTGGCAGCAGCCACCGCCGCGCCACCAACGCGCGTGGCGTCGCCGCACGACCACCCCCCTCCGGCGAGCCCCCGGTGAACTCCTCCAGGCCACCGCCATTCTCCCCGGTACGATACATAGTCGATTCGTGCATTTTGTACGGAATTCCGTCGACGCGCGCGCGAACGAAATTCAGAATGTGCGCCTCGTCGCAGCGACTTCGCGCACATTTTTCAGAAAATCCGGCCGTTGGATCGGCGAGCTCTTTGCTCCATCACAATCTCGGTATATAGCTCTTCACTCCCCTCAAGTTCGTCCGTTAATTTTGTCGTTTGATACATCAAAACCAGCCATCAAGTTAACCGTTTAAATTGTATAATTTTTGGACAGTTTTGCGGAGCCAACTTCGCAGACTCGTATCTCTTCCATCGCAGCTCCGTTAGGCGTGTTACCAGTTCCGGTGCGTAGCTGGTATAACCCTTTTTCCGCCCCTTAAATTTTGTATCATTGTGAGCACGTTTGGTTGGTCGAATTCGACGCCAAAGTTGGTCGTCCGAATTTTTAATTTTGCACTTGTAAAATTCTATTTTTGAACCCGGGACTCCAGATTCAATTTCTGACACCACCAGTAAACTCGTGGCGTCGTTCTGGCACATTTTCATATAAAGTTTGCTTAGTTTGGAGGACGTGGGCCCTGGCACGCATTTCGGTGCAACGTGGGCCCCATTGTCCGGGTCAACGGGACTTTTTGAGACCGGCTCATCGAAATTCAATTTCGGATATACCGTTGAGTTCGTATCGTCATTCTAGACTCGTTGACATATAATTTGCTGAGTTTTGTGGACATTGGCTCCGACACGCATTTTCGTGTAAATCGGATTCCAATATCCGGGTCAACGGGCCATTTTGAGATCGGCTCATCGGAATCGAATTACGGATATACCGTTGAGTTCGTATCGTCATTCTGGATTCGTGGACATATATTTTGCTAGGTTTTGATGACTTATATCCTTACACGTTTTTCGGCGCAAAGTGGGTCCGACACGGACACCGTTTGATCTGAAATTATCTTTTTGCCCCTGTGTCCAAATTAGACTTATGGGTAGGCTATTCTAGCTATTTTGACCATTCTGGACACGTTGGTAATGTTTGTTTCATCATCCGACAACATCTGTAGACTTTTTCCTATCTTTCACCATTTGTTATAATCCTTCTCTATTTTTTTATTCGTATTTTTAGATCTTTGTATCGGAATTGAGATCCGTCGATTCCAGTGATTTCACCATCACTGAAATTGATATGTTGACCCTGTAGATGTTTATAAAGACTAGCTTTGACCCTGTTTGACCATGGTTGACTACTTTGACTGAACGACGAAGTAGAGTCAACATTTGACCTAGGTTAGACTAGTTTTGACCTTGATTGACCACGGTTGACTATTTTGACCAAAATTCAACCGGAAGTCAACCGTAGCCTAAAATTGACTAGAACTTGACCGAAGTTGACCAGTTAACCCAAAGTCAACTATTAGTCAACGTTAGTCAAGTTTGACCTAGAGTTGACCTAGGGTTGACCCGAGTTGACCAGTTGACCAAAAGTCAACTGTAAGTCAACCCTTGACTTAGATTGACCTAGTTTGACTTGCTTTAGCTTGCCTTGGTCTAGTTTGACTTTGTTTGACCTAGTTTGACTTAGTTGACGTGCCTTGACCTAGTTTGACTTAGTATGACTTGATTTTACTTTTAAACCATTATATTGATACAATATTCCATCTATAGGTCCTCGAGGCACTATTCTTGGACTCAGTCGACTTATCCATCACATCACAGGCGAGTACATTCTCTGCTGATATTTTCGTTTTATGATATCGTCTATGTTTCTTGTATTTAGTATAGATATCCTTGTTCTCTTGACACATTGTTCACACAGATTGGTATTTCTTTGGATCCCGTCATGAGATATTATTCCTTGTATTCTTTGGTATATATTGTGCAAGTCTTTCTTGTTCCTTGTGCATTGTATAGACACGATTCCTACGAAGGCTAGCTACCCTCTCAGAGAATCGCGTGTCATGATGTGTCATGGTTGGATCCACTATACTAGTCGGGGGACGGAGAGTATTAGTGTAGATATGTGGTCAATTCCTATTGTACACCCATTGTGCATCGATTGATTATGAGTGTTGATCATACACTCCGCGTATGATTAGCCAGGCCTGTTACTATTGTACAAGTTCCCAAGCCGGCCATATGTTGTAGCTATTACTCACACACCTAGATAGATGATTCTTGATTCTTGTACATGCCATGATCAGTTTTACTTGCCTTGTTCTAGCTTTAGATTTACAGCTTAGCTTACCATGATACTCACATGTACATTTCGTGATTTCTTGTATATTCTATCTATCTACTGCTACATTTTTAATATCGTCTAACTAGAACTGTTATTTGAGATTTGTGCTCGTTCCATCCTGACTGGATATGTTGAAAATATTTTAGGAGTAGTTGTGCCCTCAGCATTGCACTACAGGATGTTGCTAGCTGGGATGGTTCTCGGTATTCTTCACCGTGAGTTGTTTCTCAGGAGTTCTAGGTCTGGTAGTTATTTTGTTTGTTATTGTTTTCCTCTGTTTTATTCTTGTCTCATATGATCCTTGTAGATTCTAGTTGTTCTAGTGATATTGTTATTATTTCTTATCTTATCTTCCTTAGTTTTTGTGTTGTGATACGAGTACCTTTATAGTTATGGATCTTTAGATGTCGTAGTTATTATCGGGTACTTGACAGCGCTCTACCGCCGATACTACGACGTAGGCTGGGCGTGGTCCACGTATTCGTACCCGTATATTCGGGTGCGCGTCGTGACACGTTTTTAGTGGTGGCCCATTGTAACTCCCGTTTTCAAAAAAAAAAAAAATGAAAAATAATTCCAAATTTTGCCCCAAATTGATTCCATTAGGTTCTAAATATTTTTCTATTAATTTTAGAATTTTTTTGCGATTTGTTTGGAGTCGTTTGGACGTCATTTGAATTTTTTGTAATTAAATAACTGCTACCGTAAAAGCTGCATTTCCTTCCGTTTTGGCAAAACGAAAAAAATCTAACCCTAGGGTCAAGTTAGTAATTAACCATAGTTAGTTTGTCCTAATTATATTTTTCTATAAATAGGCACACACCCCAATGTAAAAAAAAAAAATCCTAATTTCAAAATCAATTTTAAATTAAATCCTCAAATTAATTCATTTTTTATTTCCCCGGTTACTGTTACTATTCTGTTCTGTCCGGCGATCGACGGCGACGAACTCCGGCGACCACACCCTATCTCGAAGATTGGAGCACGAGGAGAGCCGAGACCGGTACCGAATCGAAGAGGAGAGCGAGCTCGACCCGATCCCGATGACCAACGCCGCCCACGGCCGCCGCACCGCTGCCGCCAACGCTCGCCCGACCGACCACGTATGCTTTCCCCATTTTCTTCATCAATCCATTGTTCTCTTGGCACGGGTGTGTTCGTCTCGATGGGATGAGGCTTTTGCCCCTGTTCCCGACTCACCCCGACACACGGACAAGTAGAAATGCCTAACCCTAGTTTGGACACGCGGACACGGACGCGAACTTGTGTCTTGGTGACACGTGGTTGACACCATCGTGTCGAGAACATCTTGGCGAACACGTTGGTGTGTTTCGACACGAGCATTCGTGTCAGTATAGGCCGACACGAGTGCTGGACACAAACCTGAGTGTCCAAGCACTTGGGACAAGAGGAAGATGGTGACCCCCCCTTCTTTTCAAAACATTATTACCAAAATCCCCCTCTTCTAACAAAGGGCCATTGAGAGCCTACTAGTCAGCGCAGCAGCGTGCGAGCCCACTTTCGGCCGACCAGTGTTCGAGCCCCCCTTTCATGAGTTTGTGTTATGTTTTTATTTGATTTTGTTTTATATATAATGTACATATATGCATTTGGTTTAGATTAAAATTAGCTAAGTTTCAACCCTTACAACACCCGAGTTGGGCCTACTGGTCAGCGCAGCACATGCGCGCGCGTGGGATCCCTTTGGCAGACCCAAGTTCGAGCTTTCCCTATTGTATATTTGGGTGATTTTTGTATGCTTTTGTTTATATATATATATATATATATATATATATATATATATATATATATATATTTTATATATATATAAAATATATATATATATATATATATATATATATATAAAATATATATATATATATATATATATATATATATATATAAAATCAAAAAATATATATATATATGTTATATATAATAAATTATATGATGTATAAATACAGTATTAGGAATTTCTGTAAATACTAATTTTTATATCTAAATTGTATATTCTTTTATATTTTGATTAATTACTAAGTATATATATATATATATATATATATATATATATTATATATATATATATATATATGTTTGAAAATATATATGTACATATATAAATCTCTCTCTAAATAAAATTATGATATAATGATGTCAACATAATATAAATTTCTTTTGTGTTTTTGGAGGAATATATTACATAAAATTATATTTATATTTTAATCTTGCATTTCTATTTCTGTCATTTAATTTATGTCATTTAATTTATGTCAATATAAATACAGTGCCTATACAGTAATATGTATTTTAATTTCTGTCATTTAATTTATGTTATTTAAATTATGTTAATATAAATACAATACATATACTGTAATATGTATTTTAAATTCTGTCATTTAATTATGTCATTTAAATTTATGTCATTATAAATACAGTGCTTATACTGTAATATATAAATAAATATAGTGCCTATACTGTAATACGTATTTATAAATACAGTGCCTATACTGTAATATGTACGCTTTCAATTTTGTGATTTAAATTCCATGTATTTAAATTTTACATTTATTTACGATTTATGTACTTTGTGCAAACGACCACTCTAAGTCCAAGCCTAGCATGGGTTGTGTCACGCCCCGATTCGGGGAATCGTTCGCCTCCGCTTTGATTCACGCCGAATCGTTCGTCCTCGCTAAGGCGTGATGCCGTACAATGTCTGGAATTGCACTTGTACAAGGCGTGCTCGTGTCCCTTTTATAAAAGAGACATTTTGAATAGAGGTTCGCAGCGGTTGATAAAGAAGTTTGGGCAACACAGATATGATCTGAAATAAGTTCATTATTGATATCTTTGAAATTACATTGCATAAAACATAAGGCTCTCAAACAGCAGAGATGAAATGCCAAACTTGGCTACAACTTGCAGAAATATTGAAATGAGATACAACTTGTTCCATATATCATATCCCTTTATTAATAATGCGGCAATAACCACCTTCAGCAAAATGCCTTCTTCTTCAAGTGGAAACTTCAAGATGTACGAAGCTTCTAAAGAGTCGGACAGCAAGCCTTCAGTGTCTATAATTATCCACTAGGTTTCCGCCGGCCGAGCCCAACGCGCTGCCGCCCCAAGCCGCTCTCCGCCCCAAGCCGAGCCTCCGACTCCGCGCGCCGGAGCCATACGACGCCCCCACTGTGCCACGACGCGTTCCGCTGGCAGCCCTCCGAGCCTCGCCGCCCACGCGCCGGAGCATGCGCCGCCGGTCGAGCCCCCTCGGTAAGCTCCCCTCCGCTCCTCACCTGCTCTCCCTCTCGCAAGTATCCTCCCCCATTTTGGGAAGGGGAACACATCAAATGCTGTGTTGACTTATGGGGTTTGATGTACTTTTGTTTTTTTGTTTTTTGTTTTTGTTATTTTTTTTAACCAGTATATAGTTAAACTTATAGATATGCAGGAAAAGCATTTCATAATATTTTGGTTTATTATTATTATTATTATTATTATTATTATTATTATTATTATTATTATTATTGTTGTTGTTGTTGTTGTTGTTGTTGTTGTTGTTATTATTATTGTTGTTGTTGTTGTTGTTATATTAAAATTTATATTTGACAAAAATATGTTTTGTAACAAAATTATATTGAGCTTAGGCCCTAACTGTATTATTATATTATGAGGTGGAATTTTAAATAAAATCTTTATACTATTATCTAAACTTAATTATAGTTTTACCTAAATAGTGTATTTTGATAAAACTAAGTTTACAAAGGATTTTCTAGATTTTGTGATAATTTTTACTAATCAAGATATCGCTACCTACCTCAAAATTTTATATTTACAAACTTGAGTTTAGCCCACAAGGGTTTGATTTTTCCAAGTATTTTCTAAAATTATTTTTGACTATTAAAATCCTATTTTTCAAGTAATACAAATATTTTGTAACAACAAGAGTATTAGTATCTACCCTACACAAATTTCTTTTTGTGTCATCACTAATCGTGACTGATCGGTCGTTTCTACTTCCTGTGAATTTGGACCCTTACACGTCGACCTCGAAAATTGGACAAAACAGGACTTGCTCGATCATCGCACCACTCCAGGAGACACACCAGGCAAGATACCTTGCCATTATACTGTTTATTTTCAGTTTGCATTTTATTACATATCACTGTTCATTTATTTCCAGTTCTTAATTTACTATATGCTCAGTGATATTAGCTGTACTTTGTTATTATCCTTTGATTGCATATGGACTTCGAGTTAAGAGACTACCGTTTGTTGTGTATTGCATATACCATGACACAGTTGTACCACGAGGATGTGTGAGATGAGTGACATGTAGAGGTTCTTGCGTGTGGGCTGATCCCCCATGTGCATGCGTTAGGGCTAACTGCTAATAGAGGCATGTTAGGAGATTTAGCAGTTAGTAGAGGTATATGGTCATGGATGCGACTTAAATAAAAGCATCGGGTGGGGAGAACAATACCTGACGTATGGGCTTCTTTGCACTTTCCTGCTTACCTGTAAGCTCCTTCGGAGACGCAGGCTCCAGGTGCCCTCTAACGTTTTTCAGAGTGTTATGGACGTAACCCCTTGCACATGATGGCCTCTGACGATCTTCGGACGTTACGGACGTAGGCCCCTGGTGCCCTATATGGGGACTATGCCGATCCTATTTACAGCCAGGGCTCATGCGTTGAAGGTTTGTTCTTACTGCATAAACACATTAGATGGTTAGGTAACCCTCGTCAAATATGCTCTATTAGCGACGTTATTTAGCGAAGGAATAAAATTCAGTCGCTAAACATATAATATAGCGACTCCCTTCTATTGATGTCGCAAACCTCGCCGAATAGCGACGTTCAGCGACACTATATACACTATGTCGCTGAATAGCGACGTCCAGTGACATATTATTAAAATATGTCGCCTATATTAAAATTTTTGCGACGGTTAGCGACGTCGACTGGTGACGTCGCTAAATATTTTACTTAGGGCACGCTGTGCTCTTTTTTTCCACACTCGAAACTTTTTTCCCCCTCTCTAAATTTTCTCCCCCTCCTCGAGCTCCTCCGGCGGCTCCCCCCCCCTCGATTTCCTCCGGCGACTCCCCCCCGGCGACCCCTACCCCGTCGTGCTCCTCCTCCTCCTCCTCGAGCTCCTCCTCCTCTTCGTCAGGTAAACCCTAACCTAACTCCTCCTCCTCCTCCTCCTCTCCCACGGACACACACAAACACACACACACACACACACACACACACACACACACACGGACACGGACACACACACACACACACACACACACACACAGACACATACATAGACACACACACATACACACACGGACATGGACACACACACACACACACACAGAGACACAGACACACACACACACACATACACACACACATACTCCTCCTCCTATATTGGATTCGAATATAGGAATGGGCTGTTTAGACTGAACAGTCCTGTTAGTTTAAATTCTGATTTTAATTCCTTGTTCTCAAACTAATTTTGATGATTAACTTTCATGTTAAATACTTTCACCTGTGTGTTAGCTACTATGGTTAGGATTTGCATTGGACAAATAGGGATTTCGAAATGAATTTTGGATTGGTTTGGGGTTAATGAACTGTCACAAACATGGGAACCATTTTCCTGAGAATGGCTCACACCACTGAGTTTATATGTACCATACACATCCACATGAACACTGAATTTCATTACATACATTACACTAGCTGCTTTTCCCTGTTAACACATTGTTTTCCCTGTTACATGTCCACTCTCTACACACACACACCCTCATTTGACATATTGTTTTCTAGGTTACAAATACACACACACATACATGTACCACCATACAACACCCTAGTAGCTAACTACCATTTTTGACACACACCTATGTCTAAACCATTTTTGACACATACACAAAATGAGAACAGTCCCATATACATTACACACATATGCAAACCTATCACATACACCCTATCTATATGCACCATGTACTCTACACACACACATTGCCCCATTGACACAAAATGGTATCACATCCAAACACACACACTTGACACACTAGCCTATACTTGTCCACACCTATTTGTTGAACTGCCATGTACCATACACCCATACCCACACACAGGTTAGCACCATTGATAAACATAATGTTTATCTAGAAAAAAAAAATAATGACACTTTGTTTTGAATAATAGAGGAAATCTTGGTTTGCATGCACAATTATATTGTAAACCTTATTTCGATCCACAATTCTTGGTATAATTAGTTCATTAGGTTTGCCAATACTTTTGAGTGCTTATATCCGAGGTTTGCCATCTTCATTTTCGAGATTTGACTGTCTAGATTGATACTGATCCATCCTTTGATCTCTGAACAACTGTGGAGGTTTGTAGTGTAAGGGTTTCTTGATTGTGATGAATGTAGAGAATGTGTTCTAGTTTCATTATTGATGATTGTTGTTTAACAATGTTTTTTGTTGTTGTTGTCTTCATGTTTGTTAAATGGTCAACAGTGTATCCATCTTTCCATGTCGATTGGCATTCTTTAGTCTGATCAGTTTGCTTTGGTAACTCACTATTGCTTATTTTTTTTTTCTTTTTTTTCTTTATTTTATTTTATTTTTTTAACAAAAGGAAATTTTATTAATGAAGAAAGGAGTGAAAACTCCAAATGGTGCATGGAGCAAAAACCATGCTGCCTACAAAATGTGGGGCCCAACCCCCACCAACTAGCAAAATAAACAGAAGCTCCTAAAGGGAGCACAAAAGTATCACTTGGGAACTAACCCAACCAAAGTAAAGCAAAGTAAAGTGGGGCCATGCACACCCACTCAAAAGCAAAAAATTACACCACAACACAGTAAGACGTAGGGACTAATCCACACGTCTAAGAGAGCTCAGGAGTGCCAATGTGGGGAGATGATCACCCCCCCAACTGTACAAGAAAGGCACCGAACCTATGATACAGAGGCGTCTATCATAATAGCGGAGCAAATCGGCGCCGGGAGCTCCGAGAGGTGAGAGAAGATCTTCCCTTCCTTTGCTTCAAAAGCTACGGAAGCAAGAGCTTTTGCCACCCCATTCGCTCGGGAGTAGGTCGAACGGAACAACGGGAGAGGGGTGAGATGGGCCCGTAATTTTCGGATTTTGTATACAAGAGCCCAAGGAGGAGCCTCAGTAGACAACATGATATCGGCAAGGCGTTGTGAAGTCGATTCGACCTCGTTGATCACCCAATTCTTCTCCCTGTAATGAGAAGCCGCCAGTAGAAGAACCTCCATCTCCGGGATGACGCTAGCATAGTTGTCAAAGAAGAGAGAAAAAGCCGCAATGAAGGTGCCGTTGCTGTCACGAATAATCCCACCAGCAGTCGTGCATGGGGGATCGTGACAGCGACCGGCGATGTTAAGCTTCAGACCAACGGCGGGGGGCTTCCAAAACACACGAGACCGAGCGGATAAGTCGCTGTATTGGTCCTCCGAAGATGCCCCAACCTGGGCAGCATGTCCGGGCCTGATCGGGGGCAGCCGAGATACGGCAGCAGTGAGCCAAAGGCCCCTGCTGCTGGACGCGGTGATGGGGGGAGGAGCGCAGCAGTGCGCGACGATAGGAGGAAGCGCGCTGTAGAGCGCGGTCGCATCGGGTGGGGGGTGCAGCGGGTTGTGGACAGAGGCGCCCCCCTGAAAAGCAGGCGTCTGGTCCTGAGTGGGGACGATCCCAGCAGCAGTCCGCCTTCTAGGAGCAGCAGCCCCACCGGCCGTGGGGTCGGGAACCGCAATCTGGAGTTGTAAAGCCAACGTGATACGGCTAATAATGAAGTCGCAGTTCCTGGTACCTTTGCCGAATAGGATCTCATTCCTTTGCTTCCAGATTTCCCACAGCGCATTGGCGAAGATGACGTTCCTGCTAATACCCGAAGGAGAAGACAAGGAAACATTGTTAAGCCATACCTGAGCTAATTGTTCCATGTTGGACGGGGATAAGGAGAGTTGGAGCTCTGTCCCGAAATGATGCCAGATCTTGGACGCCGTCTCGCTCACGACTAAAAGATGATCAATAGTCTCCGTCGCCGGGTTCTCGCAACATGAACACCTGGAAGCCAACTTAAAACCCATAGATGTAAGCCTCGCGTCGACCGGGAGCGCATTCCGGCTAAGCCGCCAAAGAAAAGCCCCTATGCGAGGTTGAATGAATTTGTTCCAAAAATAGGGACTCCAAGTGTCTTTCGGATATCGCCTCCTGTAGAAGTCCCAATAGGAATTAGTGGAAAAGTCCCCATTTTGATTAAGAACCCAACAAATTTTTTCTTTATCCTCATTAAGCACAATCTCATCCAGCTTGTTCTTGGCGTCCATTGGGTGGTAGTCACGAATGTTAACAGTAGCACCGGAAGCCGCTCTAACAAGAGGAGAGCACACAACCTGTCTAAGAGAAGGAATGTAATTAAAATTAATAGGTTTGATGAAAATATTACCACACCAATTGGCGCCCCATACGGGAATGTTCCCATGACCCGCCACCCAATGACAATGAACGTAGACCGTCGGAAGGACCATCATCATTGAACGCCAAAGGGGTGACGGGTTGTGCGGTATCACGTAGTTGGGCACCGTAGGATCCCCATACTTCCGCAATATATAATGAGCCTAAAACGACTCCCCCTTAATAAGCGACCAACATCGCTTCGCGTGAAGCACTATCATAACTTGATCGAGGGATCGTATCCCCAAGCCCCCCTCATCCATAGATCTGCAAACCCTGGTTCCAAGAAATCCACCGCTTCCGGTGCCTCTCTACAGAGTTCCAGAGGAAGGCCGCCATGCTTTTCTCAAAATTCTTAAGGAGTTGATTAGGAGGTTTAATGACCGAAAGAGCATGGATCGGAAGAGCGTTGAGAACACTCTTAAGTAAAGTAATCTTACCCCCAAACGAAAGCAAACGGCCTCTCCATCCAGAGATACGCTTGTCAATTTTAGCCGCTAGGTCCAAAAAGTACTCCAGTTTAGCTCTTCCCTTATAGAGAGGGACCCCTAAGTACTGAATTGGGAGGAAGGTGAGCTTCAAACCGGATCTATTAGCAATAATCTCTGCATGGATGGACATGTGAGGTTTGTTAGAAACAATTAAAGATGATTTGGATAGGTTGATTACCTGACCGGACATATCGGAGTAGTCCCACAGCGTTGAGAGAAGACACTCCAAATTATTAGTACCCTCGTTGATGAAGATGAGGCTATCATCCGCATAGAATAGATGAAAAATGGGGAGGCTGTCTATTTGACCCGTGAAGTGCTTCAGGTGACCATGGAGGCTCACCTCAGAAATCTTCGGCTAAGCGCGTCGTGGGCAATAATAAAGAGAGCGGGAGAGATAGGATCCCCCTGGCGCAACCCTCTGAAAGATCGGAAATAACCCCCGGTTTTCCGATTATTGGAGATGGAATACCAGCAATTCGAAATGACCCGGTAGATGAGATCGGTCCATGTGTGACTGAAGCCAAACTTCGCAACACCCGAATAAGAAAGGACCAATTGACTCTGTCATAGGCTTTGGACATGTCAAGTTTAATAGCCACGTTACCCCCAATGATCTTGTTGTCGATAGTCTGAATGATCTCCTACGCCATGATAATGTTCTCGTGAATGCTCCTCCCTTTGACGAAGCCCGACTGTTCCTTCGATATGATAAGAGGGAGAACCGAGGAGAGACGCTCCGCCAATATTTTGGAGATAATTTTGTGCGCGAAATTACTCAGGCTAATCGGCCTAAAATCCTGGCAACTCAAAGGCTTATCTCTTTTAGGAATAAGAATTAAATTAGCCGAACTTATACCTTTCGGAAGATGGATGCCAAGGAAAAAATCCGTAACTGCCGCCCTGACGTCGCTCTTGATGATGTCCCAGCAGCTGGTATAGAAGAAGCCCGTGAACCCGTCAGGCCCAGGCGCGCTCTGAGGGTTGAGAGACTTGACCGCCAGTTCCACCTCTGCCTCCGATGGGGTGGCGCACAACTCCGTGTTATGGGCTTCCGTAATGAGACTAGGAATGCACTCGATGAAGGGTTCCGCGGGAGCAGTGGGGGCGTGCCCAAAGAAATCTGAGAAGTGCTGGATGGCCCGGTAGACGATAACGTGGTCCGCAATGGCCGTCCCATCATGTTCATACATACAAATTTTGTTGCTTACCGCCCTTTCTTTGATCACCGCATGGAAGAAGGAGGAATTCTGGTCCCCGTCCGTGATCCAACACATCCTAGCTTGGTCTGCGAGAAGTTGTTCCTCCATAGCCAACACAGATTTGAGCCGTTGTCTCGCGGAATGAAGAGCAGTTCCCATCAAATCACACCAGCGGCCTTGAAGGGACTCCTCGATATCGTCGACTTCTTGTTGCAATTCCCTCTTTTGTTTTCGCAAGTCGCCGAACACATTCCAATTCCACTCCCTGAGAGTGTTTCTAAGTCTTTTCAATTTTTTGTGAAGAACGATTAAGGGCGGGCCATCGCAAGTCGAGTTCCAGCATGTGTGGACGACCTCTTTGAAGGATGGGTGGATGGTCCACATTCGTTGGAAGCGGAAGGGAGCCGGTGGATTGTTCGAATCTGAGGGAGAAATAAGAATAGGAGAATGGTCAGAATAAAGACGAGAGAGATGCGTTACCGTAACAGGAACGTTGTCGAGGAGGAATTTCGTATCATAGAGAACCCGGTCGAGCCTCTCCCAGGTGTTCGGGTGATTGATGAGGCCGTTGCACCACGTATAAATAGACCCCTGAAAACCTGCGTCCATCAGCCCATTCTCGGATATAAAGGAAGTAAAATCAGCAGTCGCAACCCTGTCAATAGGTCTCGGGCCCGACTTCTCTCCCGCCGAAGCAACTACATTGAAATCTCCGGCAAGAATCCACGGCGTCTGACATGTGCCGGAGAAAGCGGACAGGGCTTGCCAAAGTTCCCTATGTGTTCTCATAACACAGCTCGTGTATACCGCAGTAAAAGCCAACTCATGCCTAGAAGACTGATAGGAGATGTTGCAGGACACATATTGCGAATGAATGTCGGAAATAGTAAGGCTGATGTCGTCATTCCATAATATCCAAATGTACTTATTCCTCTCACCTGCATGGAAGAAATTTTTCATGTGAATTTCATTAGCCAGGACGGGGAGATTCTCCCCGTCAATTTTTGGTTCAAGAATAACTAAAAGATCAGGAGAGTATTTACAAATAAGAGAGTTTAGATACTTCCTAGTTGGTTTGTTCCGGACCCCTCTCACGTTCCAGACGAGGGCTTAAACATTAAGGGAAGCTTGAGCTTGGTTTTTGGCCTCTGTTGAGTGCCTAGTCTGTCGAGAAGTATGTGGCAAAATATAAGACTCGGAAGTCCTCCTGACACTCGGAGTAGGCTTGACAGGCCGCTCTTGTTTTTTCTTTGAATTGGCACCCTCCTTTTGGATCCTCTTAGGCTGTCCCACGTCTCCTTCCTGTTCCGTTCCCGCATTTGTAGCCTTAACACACTGCCTTTCCTTGCCCAAGTGGTCCGGGCTGTCATAGACCCCTGTTATCGCATCATGAAGAGTATGCAGCACTTCCATTTGGCGCTCCTCACTGGACTTCTTCTCATTCCCCTCTGGCCTGTCATTGGATCTTGCCTCTCAAAGAGAGTCTTTTCTTGACAGCTTTCATTCCCCCCAGTCTTCTCAGTCGGCCTCGTCTTGTTCCTCCTAGCTATGGCCGCCTCCGATTCTGCCGCAATCTTTTTGTTGCTTTTAGCTTTAAAAGATTTGATAAGTTCAATTTCCTTGTCCGGCGGCTCGCCCGGCTCCGGCAATTGTGATCCCAGCATCAGGTTCCGAACCATTCTCACAGTTTCGTTGATACTTCTGGAGTCCTGCTCTTGCACACTCGTCAAGATGTTCTCAGGCTTGTCATTCAGAGAGGTATCCGATATGCTCTGTTCAACACTGACCGACCAGAGGTCGGGGTCCCCACTCGACGTCTCCTGTTCCTGCTCCTCAACGTATGTTGGGTCCAGCCTACTGTTTTTGTCCGACGAGTCCATTTCGGCCAAGCTGTTAGAGGGGCCCTCTGCTGCTCCCGCTGAATCCCGAGCCGAAGAGGCTCCCCCGTCCCGGAAAGTGTCCGGGCAGTGAGTCAACTTCGCACTGTTTTGGTTTTCCAAACAGAGACCCGCTGCTTGAGAGGGAAGGTTAGTCTCCACAGAATCCCGAGCCTCTTCTCTGGAAATTTCAGCATCCGATTCCTGTGCTAAGAGAGCATGAAACTGATTAGAAACCTTAATAGGTGCCATACCTGGATTAAGCATCCTCTCAGCCTGACTAGTCCCCTTGCTCGACTCCCCGGAGTTTGAAAGTGAGTGTGTTGGTTCGGTCTTCCCAAAATAGATTCGGTAGTCTGCTTTTCGGGGTTGTCGATAGTCCTCATGCTAATCTGTTGTTCGCCAGTCGTCTCCCGGTTGCTCCGTGGCTTCCTTCGTAGCTCCGGATTAGCTTTGAAGCAGTGTTTAATGTTGTGTCCCCGAAGAAGGCAGTGTTTGCAATATAAAACATTGTTAACATAAACCACCGGTTGAATATGGACCTTATTTCCAATCGTAACATTTATACTACGTGGGAGATCTTTAGAAATATCCAGTTCCATGCAAATTTTAACATAATTAGCCTTGGTGAAGTTTCTCGTTTCTTCGGACAATGTAAGGAATTTACCAAAGGAATTGGCTATCCTTTTGATTGCCGAAGGAACAAAAAACTCGAGTGGGGGGTTAGGGAATGACACCCACACCGACGCTATCGATGATTCCTCCTTAATATTAAAGTCTGGCCCCCATTTCAGAATTTTGACGGGGTAAGATTCGATTTGGATAATGTTTTTGGTCCACACCCTCTTATGATCCTCGTCACTAGATAAATGGAGAACTATGTGTCTCGCGTCCATCGGGGCAACGGTATATTTGCCAGAAAGGCCCCATCTAGCAACACATTCCTGAACCCAAGAAAGTTTCGGACATCCCGATGTGAATTTGAATATTAATGTAAATTGGAAAGGCGTCGCAAGTGACACCCCTTCCTGAGATGTGAATTGGATGTTGATGTCCTGGCCATCCTCCCAGGACGACTCAGGAGAGTTGTCCAAGTGAACATCGTGCACTATGTCAGAAGTGTCTCTA
The DNA here is from genome assembly GCA_029216955.1 of Iris pallida. NCBI lineage: Eukaryota > Viridiplantae > Streptophyta > Magnoliopsida > Asparagales > Iridaceae > Iris > Iris pallida. Next base: position 2,004,458 of record JANAVB010011598.1, read on the forward strand.
GTTCGATCGGGTCGCACCATATCCGCAAAGGAGATATTGGTCCGGCTAAATTCAGCCACTGGTTGCGCTTGTGTCAAGACATTAGAGTCCTTTGTCAACGTGTTTGGGTCTACTGTGAGTGTTTGCTTAAAATTAGTGGGGTCCCCGTGTGCATGCATGTACGTTGGAGAAAATATATTAGGAGAAGTGTTAGAGTTACCAGCGATGCTCTTGTCCACAGTATTGACAGATGGAAGAAGGGGGAAGTCTACGTCTGAATCCACGTGCCTGAGAGAGCAGCCCAAGTCTTGGACCGAACCAGCAGGTCGTTCCAAGCACTGAGAGGGGCTTGACCAGAAGTCAGCGTTTGGTTCCGTTAGAACCAAAGGAATAGCCTCCATTAAGTTGGAGAGGCCCACCCACACGTGGCCACCCCTTGATCCGCCAGAGGGAGAGCCAGTAACGGTCGGCAAATTGGCCCGCGTCCGAAGACACGTTTCCCCAGGATGGGGCCCCGTGCCCGAATTGACCGCCGGAGCAGCAAAGCCAGACGCCGGACAGGTCTCCGGCCATGACCGGCGACGCCGACTACTCGCCTGCGATGAAGGGATTGCCTGCGCCAAGGCTGCCAGAGGCGGTTGAACTAGTACGAGGATGAGTACCCCGCCGGAGGCGGAGACGCCAGTCTGGCCTGCTGCGGAACTATGGACTGAGGAGGAGGTAGGACTAGACCGACAAGGGAGAATTGATCGGCAGTCCATGACAGGTTAGTTCTACGAAGCAAAGACCTGGAGCTCGGTCCGACCGTCCGGGACGGCGAAGGAGATGGATCACCCAAGCTAGAAGCCAGACGAGAAACCATCGTCGTCGGAGGCTGGTCAACCCCTCCCGGGGGGGGGGGTCCCCGTCCATTGCCGCCGCTCAGGACAATGGCCAGAACGGAGCCAGCAGGTCGTCGAGCTCGCCCAGAGCAGGAGACACGCTGCCACGCCGCCCTGAATCAAGTGGCAACCTCGTCGGAGAAGATCAAAGCTCGCCGGAGAAGAGACGTACTCCTGCAAGAAAACACAAAGCAAACCAAAAACACAAACGAGAGATCACTGGAGATTACCTGGTACTTACCTGAGCCCCCACCGGAGTGACCTCCCGCCTCCCTGGCCGGCCGGAGCCTGCCGGACAGCAGAGAGCCAATCCCACCTGAAATCCCTCAAAAAATGCCTGGAGCTGCTCTCACCCGTCGACAAAATCCTCCACTATTGCTCATTACTTGGTACTAGTTTTAGTTGATTGTGTTTTTTTAAGACTAAACAAATGACACCAAGATATTACTTGTGTGTATGAGATAGCTTGAGTTGACTTTGGTCATTATTGGTACTTGAATTATAGGTTAGGCTTGTATAGCCTTGAATGCTGTGTGCTAGCTAGTATGGGCTAGTTAGGGCCTAGTAAGATATGAATTATAAGGTATTGGTATCGGGATACCAATAGCGATAAGGTAAAGGGTACCTTGGTAGGTAATGACTAGAAATAGGATATTTGACTTAGATTTGACCTTGTTTGACCAAGGTTGACTATTTTGACTGAAAGTCAAAGTAGAGTCAACATCTGACCTAGATTGGACTAAGAGTTGACAAAGTCGACTATAGGTCAACCCTTGACCTACTTTGACCTTGTTTGACCTTGTTTGACTTTGTTTGACTTAGCTTGACCTTGTTTGACTTAGTACAACCTAGTTTGACCTAGATTGCATATCATTGTTATTAGTAACTGTCCGCTACTAATGTGTGTCCCATAATAAGACATAATATATGAATTTGTGCCTATTGGATAATGTGTGTCCATCTTTGCAGAATTATTTCCAAATGGATATGAATTACTACTTGCGGAATCGTTCATGGATGTACAATCGTCGTCCTGATGATATGTGTGGTGTGCGGGATGAATACATAGCGGGAGTAGAACAGTTTCTGCAGTTTGCTAAGGCGTTCCCTCAGTACATGGAAGGCACCAAAATTAAGTGTCCGTGTGTGAAATGTCATAATGTAAAATATTATCCAGAAGTGGAAGTGACATATCATTTGTACTCGAGGGGTTTCACGCCTAATTACTATCAGTGGACCGCACACGGAGAACTTGTGTCTTTAGCATCAGAGCCGGAGCCTTATGTTGAGCCGTATATGCATGCGGGACCTAATTTTGTTTCAGATAATCATGCATACGACGATGGGTGCGTGAACATGGTTTTTGACGCGGCGGGGCAGTTTCGTTCATGATGCACCTGAGGAGGCACCGAACGCCGATGCTGCACAGTTCATGGAGTTGCTGGAGAATGCAAGGACTCCATTGTATCCTGGTTGTGAGGATCATTCATCGTTGGAGGTGGTTACAAGACTGTTGAGCATTAAGTCAGATTTTAACATGTCGCAAGAATGCTACAACCGAGTGTTGGAGTTGATTATAGAGATCTTGCCGGCGGGTGCTAAGTTGCATAAAGACTTCTACCGATCTAAGATGTCACGTCCCAGTTCCGGAATACGGGGACGTACACGGCCAGCTACACCGTATAAGGTACGAATACGCTATACGGAGATGACGGTTGTCCAGTCTGGTTGGATATCCTAGCATGCAATCAATCTATGGCCTAAATCCGATCTCATATCCACAGGTAAATCACAATAAGACAATATCAAGAGAGATAATCATATGAAAAACAGGAAATACTCATATGAAAATCTAGAATCTACAGTACATGATAATAATGTAGATAAGTATACCTTCCCACAGATCCTAGCATGTCTGGAACTGAAGCACACCCTCCAAGTCAAGTCTGGAAGATCCACCGGATCGGTCTCAGACAATCTGGGAACAATCCAGGGTTGGTCAGGCCAACCGCAGCAAGTATCAGAAAGGAAGGCTCAAGGACAGGCGAAGAAAACCAGCAGGATAAAATATGACAAGAATAACATCTAAAAACAGTAAATAAGGGTGAGGGATCGTGCGGTACCAACGCACGATAACAATCCACAAGTATAGTGAAGCTAACACAATCACAGTCTCCCTAGCATCCACTAACACCTGCATTGCCAGCTGGAAATCAATATCAGCTGGCTAGCAGGCAACAAGCCAAACGACACAGAAGGACAAGCGGCCACACAATGCCTATGGCTTGCTATTATTAGCTAACTAGGGTATCACAGGCCTAATTACTAACAGATGCAGTTGAGGTGTTCCTATAGCTACAAGCCCTGCAGACTATCCAGGTTATCCAGGACGAATATATATATAGTGGGTACATCGCCCGGAAGACAAATGTACCCTAATAGCTAGCTGGAGGGGTGCCCCACATGACAGTGGGCTGGAAATGTGCCCTATTCGACGGCAGGCTACAAGTCCACATGAGCGCCCAGATAACGGGATTGCCTGTAGCCGGAATACCTCGATCTATATGAGCTACTTGATCAATCTAGTTGTTAACCTAGTCAGATTCATTACGAATTCCTGACCGTGGTAACCAGGAATCCATGTCTTAGACATGATGCAAGACGAGACAGGTAGTTTGTACAAGCACAATCAGGAAAATCAACCACGGTGTCAAGACAAGGTCATACCTAGCAAGTCAGGACTGGCTGACGCAACAGCGGTCAAGAGTAAACATGCCCTGTCAAGAGTACTAGCCAGGAGTGCGCCACCACGGGCCACTATCGAGAATCAAGAGTATACATGCCAGGTTTACCATCAAGTCCAGAGTGCTAGTCAAGAGTGCACCTCTACGGGCCACTATCAAGAATCAAGACAGGTCCAGGTCATCGTGTAATATGGCTGGGATATCAGGATGGCACTACAGTACCATAAAATCAGGTAGAACCTCAAGATGCCAGTAGACAAGGAGCACAACAGTGCAAGGTCAAGGCCAGTACCTCAAGGGTAAACTGGAATCATGGATCGGGTATAAGTAGTCAAGTCAAGTCGGGGTCAATTCTGTCAATCACATGGAGTCATCTGCCCACATCGTGGCATGGATATCAGGTCAAGTACAAGGTCAGAATCTCTACCACAATATTATCTCAAACATATATGGGAGCCTATAGCTCCAATCATCAAGTCGGACCATCCACCAGATCAATCTAGCAAGAGTCACCCCTCTACGATGAAGTCAATATCATGTCAGGAAGGTCAATAACCAAATACCAAGCTAATCACTATAAGCAATGCTAGACCCTCTAGCTCACAAGAATCCTCGAAGTCAATGATCACAAGCCACTAGAAAACAAGCCCCTCAACTACCAAGACTCAGCAATCAAACCAGGTTCTCCAACTACCGGAATACACAAAGGTACCAGGTTTTGGGCATTTGGGAAGTCGAGTAAAAATTATATAATAATACCCTCGTTATTCTCCTCGTTCCACGAAATATTCGGAATCACCAAAATCCAAGAATCCACATAGATCCACCAAGTCAATATCCCAAGATCGTACTCTCCATAATACTCAATCCTCAGTCATATCCACAAGTCACAACTCCCAATACATAGGACAACTGCCAGCTCTATCTGACTAGAGTAGGACACCCCCTAGGATGAAGGGTCAGGGGACAAGAGTCTGGTAATAAATATCGCCGGAAGTGGCAAGGATTACACGGACCGCTCTGGAGCAAATCCACAACCCTTAAACCAAACAAGGACCAGGATTGCAGACCGTCTCCCGAGTGGAACCGCTCTCCTTACGCTATCCGACGGACAAGACAGATCAGGAGTTAGGCGACTGATCTAGTCTGGAGTCTACCTAGCAAGCAATGGGATCAGGTATACCATACCAAGGTGAACAGGCACGAGCCCAGTCCAGCAAACCAAAGGAATGGTTCTGCCCAGTCCTTCGAACCAAATTCCCGATCGAGAATTTTGGAAGAATCCGGCAGAGTCTTCTCTGTATTCTGGACAGGAGCTCCCAGCGAGTTGGGGCTAAAATCCACTCGGCGCAACCCGCCGCGGAATCGCAGAATCGCAGACTGAGAACACTAGGTCTCAGCTACCAGCAGTACTACAATGCGTACTGGGAACAAATCGATAGCCGAGAACACTAAGCCCCGGCCTCCAGCAGCGCTACGAGGCGTACTGGGAAATCAATCGAACCCGAGACCACTAATGTCTCGGCCTCTAGCAGCACTACAATGCGTACTGGGCGCCAAGCCAACATGCATAATAATAAAATAACCGCCTCGCAGGACGCACCACAACACATGCCCATAAATTCCTAACCCAAGCACAATCACCGCCACAAGTAAAGTTAGCCAGAGCCGTCACCCGACAGCGAGTCGGACACGGGACACATGGGGACAATCCATACATGTGAGCCTTGCTCGTGTCCTCGGAGGTGTGGATGACCCAACCGAGTCGGGCGATACGGTCTATTCCAGTATCGGACCAAGCTAGTCTAGGTTATCATGGCAGTTCTACTGCTAAGCTACACTAATCATGGTTATAAAATTTACAAGTACAAATTAATTAAATGAAATAAAATCCAGGAGAGAGGACAAGAGCCGTCGATGAGCAAGGGATACTTGCCTAGAGGGCTCGGCTAGGTAAGCAAGTCTTCGGCAGTCGCGATCCAAGCTAGCACGCCAATCGAGATCCTCAGAACACACAATAAACAATCATTAGAATTAAATAATAAAATAATGACAAAATCACGAAGAATGGCACGAGGCTATACCGTACGGGTCCCGCAAGCAGCACAGGGATCTGGCACGAAAACCGAGGCACGCGGACCGATACGGGCACGCAAATCGAGACGCGCACGTATATCGAGACGTGCACAAGAATCGAGATGACTCGAATATCGAGACGAACAGGAGACAACGTATACGTAAATCGAGACGTACACGTAGGCCGAGGGATCGCGAATATCAAAATGGTGCACGAAACACACAACACGCAAATCGAGACGTGCACGCGAATCGAAACGGCACAAAGACCAATGTGGCACACAAATCGGAGTGAGCACACAAATCGAGGCGGTGCGCAACTCAGTGCGCGCACACAAATCAAAGCGATACTAAAACCGAGATGGCACAAAGGCCGAGACATGGGAATCGAGACTACGTGCAAACCGAGATAGCACGGTGCCCGAGACAGCGCGGGGCTCGAGGCGTCCCGCTGCCCAAGGCAGCGCGTGGATCGAGGTGCACGAAAAACGGGACGACACACAAATCGAGGCACACATCTCGAGAAGCACGGGGAACGAGGGATCACGCGAATTGAGATAGCACGCAACCCAAGCAGCGCGGGGCCCATAGCGTCCCGCTGCTCGAGGCGTGCAGGAGCTCGAAGCACGCAACCCAAGGAGAGGCACGGAGCACGAGGGCTCACTGCCCGAGAAGCACGCAGGCCGAGAGGGCTCGCTGCTCGAGCGGCGCGGGGCCCAAGGTCGTCCCGTCGCTCGAGGCAACGCTGTCCCCGTGCGCGGCGGCTGCTCGCCGGAGAGAAGAGAAGAAGAAGGGGCGGAGGAGCTGGGAAGAGAGGGGAGCGGTTACCAAGGAGGTGATGGCGGCGGCGCCCAAGTCACGGCGGCGCTGGAGGCGACCCGCGGGGGCGCGACGCCCTGGGCGGCCGGAGGTGATGGAAACGACGGCGATGGTGGCGAGGGAGGCGACGACGACGATGGTGATGGTCACGGAAGTAGTGGTGGAGACGGTGGCTGGCGGTGGTGGGAGCAGTGGAGGCGGTGGCGGCAGTCGGCGGTCGGAGACGAGGGGAGGTGAGCGAGAGGGGGCATGGGGAAGAGGGGTGAGCTCGGGAGAGAGATGAGCGGGGGAGAGAGAGCTGAGGGAGGAGAGAGGGGGAAAAGAGAAGAGTGAGGGAGGCTCTGGTCTAGCAAAGAGGGATCGGGAGAGAGAGAGTGAAGAGAGAGAATTGGGGGGGGGGGGGGGGGGGGGGGGGGCGGCTGAGAGAGAGTGGAGAGAGAGGGTTAGGTTTGGGGGGGTAGATAATAATAATAATAATAATAATAATAATAATAATAATAATAATAATAATAATAATAATAATAATAATAACAATAATAATAATGATGATGATAATTGATAATAATAAAAACAACTTAATATAAGCTAGCCATGTTAACCCCTAATAATAATAATAAAATAATATTAATAACAATTAAATAGAGACAATAATCAAATGTCAGGTCTAAACAATTAAGGCTAACCAAAGTCCAGAAAAATAAATAAAATTTTAAGAATACCCAAAAATTTAAAATCCTCCAAATACAGAAATACAATCATTTACGTATTTTGGAAAAATAGGGAGATGACATTCTACCCACCTTACAAAAATTTCGTCCTCGAAATTTTAAAATTATCAAAATAGGGTTTTCAATACTAGTACATATATATATGCCATGAAAACTCTACCCACCTTACCGAAATCAAGTAATACAATAAGAAACGAACAAAATCTCAATTTGAAAACATCAAGGAGAACAAGGTCTAGCTAAATAAATCAACTCGCAAGGTAAATCCAAAACATCGAAAGAATCTCGAAAATCAAAAATCTCGGATGCACGAAATAGCCCCATAGATCAAAACAAGTACAAAATATCGAAAACAATGTCCAAAAACGTAAAATCCCAACTGCATAAGAATCCGCATAAAATCGTAAAACACAGGATATCTGTCTCGAACCGATGACCGTAGTTCCTAATATCCGAAAAATGTGTCATGATCATTCCTTGCCACGCCATCCGGAATGGCTGCAAAAGATTCACCATGACACTATAATCGAGCGGCTGCAACTTTCGTTACCACGCCGTCAAGGTATACTAGGGTCACCCGGTACTCTCGACAAATACCCAAAAACGAATCAAATCCATATAACTCACATATCCAAATCACGGAAAAATCACAAAATCTCTAACAATGTAATGAGAGTCCTATAAAATAATCAAAATCCAAAGTCCAGATGAATCGTAACACACATCCAAAAATATCTTCAATATTAACCACAAGATAACTTTTCTAGGAAAATACTCCATACCGTAGGAAAATACTCCAAACCAAGGATCCATATCAAAATATAATGTATAGAAAGTATATCTATAATCAAAATAATATCTGAAATAGATAATCATGAGTGCGGAACTGTCCGGAATCAAGGAAGCCGAATCGATACGAGAATATCCCTCGGATACTTAACAAATGTTAAAATATCCAATCTCAGAGTCCTGATGACATCTTCATTCCGCAACAATCCAGCCAACGCTCGAAGAGGGCGATAATGATACTAAGTCAACACGAAGTCAACGCACGAAAGGGATAACAAGAAATCAACCAAGACGAAATACCGGTAGAGAGTGCAGAACCCAAGATAAATAATCATGTATCCCAATGATGGAGATAACATCTCATCAAATAAGGTGATCGACATGACCAACTATAGGATCATATCCATCAAACAAGGATCAGAGGTAGATAACACGAATAAGACAGGGCCAAGCAATATAGGTCCAAGTAGAGATGAGGACCAATTCACAGGTTCAAGGGAGCGAAGGACAAGTGTAACAAGTGGGAATACCAAGAAATAGTGGACTGAGATCAATAATCATGTGATACCCAACAAAATCTCAAAACGATACCTGCATAGGCCACCACTAAAACCATGTCACGCCCCAGTTCCGGAATACGGGGACGTACACGGCCAGCTACACCGTATAAGGTACGAATACGCTATACGGTAATGACGGCTGTCCAATTTAGTTGGGTATCCTAGCATGCAATCAATCTATGGCCTAAATCCGATCTCATATCCACAGGTAAATTACAATAAGACAATATCAAGAGAGATAATCATATGAAAAACAGGAAATACTCATATGAAAATCTAGAATCTACAGTACAGGATAATAATGTAGACAAGAATACCTTTCCACAGTTCCTAGCATGTCTGGAACTGAAGCACACCCTCCAAGTCAAGTCTGGAAGATCCACCGGGTCGGTCTCAGACAATCTGGGAACAATCCAGGGTTGGTCAGGCCAACTGCAGCAAGTACCAGAAAGGAAGGCTCAAGGACGGGCGAAAAAAACCAGCAGGATAAAATATGACAAGAAGAACATCTAAAAACAGTAAATAAGGGTGAGGGATCGTGCGGTACCAACGCACGATAATAATCCACAAGTATAGTGAAGATAACACAATCACAGTCTCCCTAGCATCCACTAACACCTGCATTGCCAGCTGGAAATCAATATCAGCTGGCTAGCAGGCAACAAGCCAAACAACACAGAAGGACAAGCGGCCACACAATGCCTACGGCTTGCTATTATTAGCTAACTAGGGTTATCACAAGCTTAATTACTAACAAGATGCAGTTGAGGTGTTCCTATAGCCACAAGCCCTGTAGACTATCCAGGTTATCCAGGACGAATATATATATAGTGGGTACATCGCCCGGAAGACAAATGTACCCTAATAGCTAGCTGGAGGGGTGCCCCACATGACAGTGGACTAGAAATGTGCCCTACTCGACGGCAGGCTACAAGTCCACATGAGTGCCCAGATAACGGGATTGCCTGTAGCCGGAATACCTCGATCTATATGAGCTACTTGATCAATCAAGTTGTTAACCTAGTCAGATTCATTACGAATTTCTGACCGTGGTAACCAGGAATCCATGTCCTAGACATGATGCAAGACGAGACAGGTAGTTTGTACAAGCACAATCAGGAAAATCAACCACGGTGTCAAGACAAGGTCATACCTAGCAAGTCAGGACTGGCTGTCGCAACAGCGGTCAAGAGTAAACATGCCCTGTCAAGAGTACTAGCCAGGAGTGCGCCACCATGGGCCACTATCGAGAATCAAGAGTATACATGGCAGGTTTACCATCAAGTCCAGAGTGCTAGTTAAGAGTGCACCTCTACGGGCCACTATCAAGAATCAAGACAGGTCCAGGTCATCGTGTAATATGGCTGGGATATCAGGATGGCACTACAGTACCATAAAATCAGGTAGAACCTCAAGATGCCAGTAGACAAGGAGCACAACAGTGCAAGGTCAAGGCCAGTACCTCAAGGGTAAACTGGAATCATGGATCGGGTATAAGTAGTCAAGTCAAGTCGGGGTCAATTCTATCAATCACATGGAGTCATCTGCCCACATCATGGCATGGATATCAGGTCAAGTACAAGGTCAGAATCTCTACCACAATATCATCTCAAACATATATGGGAGCCTATAGCTCCAATTATCAAGTCGGACCATCCACCAGATCAATCTAGCAAGAGTCACTCCTCTACGATGAAATCAATATCATGTCAGGAAGGTCAATAACCAAATACCAAGCTAATCACTATAAGCAATGCTAGACCCTCTAGCTCACAAGAATCCTCGAAGTCAATGATCATAAGCCACTAGAAAACAAGCCCCTCAACTACCAAGACTCAGCAATCAAACCAGGTTCCCCAACTACCGAAATACACAAAGGTACCAGGTTTTGGGCGTTTGGGAAGTCGAGTAAAAATCATATAATAATACCCTCGATATTCTCCTCGTTCCACGAAATATTCAGAATCACCAAAATCTAAGAATCCACATAGATCCACCAAGTCAATATCCTAAGATCGTACTCTCCATAATACTCAATCTTCAGTCATATCCACAAGTCACAACTCCCAATACATAGGACAACTGCCAGCTCTATCTGACTAGAGTAGGATACCCCCTAGGATGAAGGGTCAGGGGACAAGAGTCTGGTAATAAATATCGTCGGAAGTGGCAAGGATTACACGGACCGCTCTGGAGCAAATCCACAACCCTTAAACCAAACAAGGACCAGGGTTGCAGACCGTCTCCCGAGTGGAACCGCTCTCCTTACGCTATCCGACGGACAAGAAAGATCAGGAGTTAGGCTACTGATCTAGTCTGGAGTCTACCTAGCAAGCAATGGGATCAGGTATACCATACCAAGGTGAACAGGCACGAGCCCAGTCCAGCAAACCAAAGGAATGGTTCTGCCCAGTCCTTCGAACCAAATTCCCAATCGGGAATTTTGGAAGAATCCGGCAGAGTACTCTCTGTATTCTAGACAGGAGCTCCCAGCGAGTTGGAGCTAAAATCCACTCGGCGCAACCCGCCGCGGAATTGCAGAATTGCAGACTGAGAACACTAGGTCTCAGCTACCAGCAGCACTATAATGCGTACTGGAAATAAATCGATAGCCGAGAACACTAAGCCCCGGCCTCCAGCAGCGCTACGAGGCGTACTGGGAAATCTATCGAACCCGAGATCACTAATGTCTCGGCCTCCAGCAGCACTACAATGCGTACTGGGCGCCAAGCCAACATGCATAATAATAAAATAACCGCCTCGCAGGGCGCACCACAACACATGCCCATAAATCTCTAACCCAAGCACAATCACCGCCACAAGTAAAGTTAGCCAGAGCCGTTACCCGACCGCGAGTCGGACACGGGGCACATGGGGACAATCCATACATGTGAGTCGTGCTCGTGTCCTCGGAGGTGTGGATGACCCATCCGAGTCGGCCGATACGGTCTATCCCAGTATCGGACCAAGCTAGTCTTGGTTATCATGGCAGTTCCACTGCTAAGCTACACTAATCATGGTTATAAAATTTACAAGTACAAATTAATTAAATAAAATAAAATCCAGGAGAGAGGGCAAGAGCCGTCGATGAGCAAGGGATACTTGCCTAGAGGGCTCGGCTAGGTAAGCAAGTCTTCGGCAGTCGCGATCCAAGCTAGCACGCCAATCGAGGCTATACCGTACGGGTCCCGCAAGCAGCACAGGGATCTGGCACGGAAACCGAGGCACACGAACCGATACGGGCACGCAAATCGAGACGTGCACGTATATCGAGATGTGCACGAGAATCGAGATGACTCGAATATTGAGACGAATAGGAGACAACGTGCACGTAAATCGAGACATACACGTAGGCCAAGGGATTGCGAATATCAAAATGGTGCACGAATCACACAACACGTAAATCGAGACGTGCACGCGAATCGAGATGGCACAAAGACCAATACAGCATGCAAATCGGAGCGAGCACGCAAATCGAGGCGGTGCGCAACTCAGCGCACGCACACAAATCGAAGCGATACTAAAACCGAGATGGCACAAAGGCCGAGATACGGGAATCGAGACAACATGCAAACCGAGATAGCACGGTACCTGAGACAGCGCGGGGCTCGAGGCGTCCCGCTGCCCAAGGCAGCGCGTGGATCGAGGTGCACGAAAAATGGGACGACACACAAATCGAGGCACACATCTCGAGAAGCACGGGGAACGAAGGATCACGCGAATCGAGATAGCACACAACCCAAGCAGCACGGGGCCCATAGCGTCCCGCTGCTCGAGGCGTACACGAAGCTTGAAGCACGCAACCCAAGGAGAGGCACGGAGCACGAGGGCTCACTGCCCGAGAAGCACGCAGGCCGAGAGGGCTCGCTGCTCGAGCGGCGCGGGGCCCAAGGGCGTCCCGTCGCTCGAGGCAACGATGTCCCCGTGCGCGGCGGCTGCTCGCCGGAGAGAAGAGAAGAAGAAGGGGCGGAGGAGCTGGGAAGAGAGGGGAGCGGTTACCAGGGAGGTGATGGCGGCGGCGCCCAAGTCACGGCGGCGCTGGAAGCGACCCGCGGGGGTGCGACGCCCTCGGCGGCCAGAGGAGATGGAAACGATGGCGATGGTGGCGAGGGAGGTGACGGCGACGATGGTGATGGTCGCGGAAGTGGTGGTGGAGACGGTGGCTGGCGGTGGTGGGAGCAGTGGAGGCAGTGGCGGCGGTCGGCGGTCGGAGACGAGGGGAGGTGAGCGAGAGGGGGCGTGGGGAAGAAGGGTACGCTCGGGAGAGAGATGAGCGGAGGAGAGAGAGCTGAGGGAGGAGAGAGGGGGAAGAGTGAAGAGTGAGGGGGGCTCTGGTCCAGTAAAGAGGGATCGGGAGAGAGAGTGAAGAGAGAGAATTGGGGGGGGCGGTTGAGAGAGAGTAGAGAGAGAGGGTTAGGTTTGGGGGGGGGGTAGATATTTAGGATTATAATAATAATAATAATAATAATAATAATAATAATAATAATGATGATGATGATAATTGATAATAATAAAAACAACTTAATATAAGCTAGCCATGTTAACCCCTAATAATAATAATAGTAAAATAATTTTAATAACAATTAAATAGAGACAATAATCAAATGTCAGGTCTAAACAATTAAGGCTAACCAAAGTCCAGAAAAATTAATAAAATTTTAAGAATACCCAAAAATTTAAAATCCTCCAAATACAAAAATACAGTCATTTACGTATTTTGGAAAAATAGGGAGATGGCATAAGAGGATGGTGAGATCGCTCTGGATGGGATACGAGAAAATCGTTTCCTGTCGCAATGGGTGCATGCTGTACTACAAAGACGACAAGGACGCAGATGTGTGCAAATTTTGTGGTACTGATCGCTATAAGACAACTAGTACAGGAAGGTCTACCGGTGCAAGAAGACCGATCGATTCAATGCACTACTTGCCTTTAACGCCGCGGTTGCAAAGATTATTTATAGTGAAAGAGACGGCCAAAAATATGAGTTGGCACATGCGAGAACAGATTGAAGGAGTGTTGGATCACCCATCCGATGGAGAAGCGTGGAAGTACTTTGATCGAGTGTATCCTGATTTTGCTTCAGATCCACGTAATGTCAGGTTGGGACTATCTTCTAACGGTTTTACTCTTTTTGGTCTTTCGGGATCCCAGTATTCGTGCTGGCCTGTGATTGTCACTCCGTATAACCTACCGCCTTTGATGTGCATAAAGACTCAGTACATATTTCTAACCGTTATAATTCCTGGTCCGAACAATCCCAAGAGGAACATTGACGTGTACTTACAGCCTTTGATAGATGAGTTGAATCAGTTATGGGAAGTAGGCGCTAACACGTACGATGTTTCCAGGAAGCAGAATTTTCAGATGAAGGCAACCCTTATGTGGACCATCAACGACTTTTCGGCCTATGGAATGTTATCTGGATGGAGCACTCATGGCCGTCTCTCATGTCCGTATTGCATGGACCGTAGTAAAGCTTTCCGCTTGAAACACGGAGGAAAATCGTGCTTCTTTGATTGTCATCGCCAATTTCTGCCAAAATATCATCCGTTCAGAAGGAACAGGAATGCATTCCGTGCCGGCGTTGTAGAGAAGGGTGATCCACCGCCAAGGTGGTGCGGAGCCACGATATGGGAGGAGGTTAAAGATTTTCCAAGTGCTATCGAAGATCCTACAATTGGGTACAAGTGCGATGGATTTGGTAGAGATCATAACTGGACAAAGAGGAGCATATTCTGGGATCTGCCATACTGGAGTACCAATCTGATCAGACATAATTTTGATTTCATGCATATTGAGAAGAATGTGTTTGATAACATAATTAATACTGTGATGGATGTAAAGGGAAAAACGAAAGACAATCCCAAGGCCAGGTTGGACTTAGAAGAAATATGCAAATGCCCTGCGTTGCATTTGATATAGCAGAATGGAAAACAGTTCCTGCCGAAGTCAATTTTCTCGCTGGACAAGGAGGATAAAGTGAGACTTTGTCGGTGGATCCAGGGCCTAAAATTTCCAGACGGATATGTGTCAAATCTGAGAAGATGTGTCGATCCGAAGGAAAACCAATTGACGGGTATGAAGAGCCACGACTGTCACGTATTCATGGAGAGGTTAATTCCGATTGCATTTTGGAAATTCTTACCGCAGGCAGTTTGGGATCCATTGATAGAGCTTAGCATATTCTTCAGGGATCTTTGTTCTAAGAAATTGCTCGTTGATCGTCTAGAAAATCAAGAGAAGGACATTGCGGTAACACTATGCAAGCTCGAGAGGGTGTTTCCTCCTGGATTCTTCGACTCTATGTAGCATTTGCGAATTCATCTATCCTATGAGGCACGTGTTGATGGACCCGTCGAATATCGATGGATGTACCCGTTCGAGCGACATTTGAATCACCTAAAAAGAAAGGTGAAAAATAAGGCACGGGTCGAGGGTTCTATTTGTGAAGCCTATGTTCTCGAGGAGATTACAAACTTTTGTTCGATGTATTTCAAGCCTCATGTTGCAACTAATAGAACGAGAGCTTCCAGAAACGACGACGGAGATCATGAAAGTAATGATACAATACTGAAGGTATTCAATGCTCCAGGAAAGCCATCGGGTAAAATGAAGAAGAGATATCTGAACGATGATGAGCTAAGAGCTGCTCAGGTGTATGTATTACTCAATTGCGACGAGGAGGAAGTAGAGAAACTGGAGGGGTAAGTAAATAATACGTCTATATTATTTTAATAGTGTTGATTATTATACTATTACATTAATTGCACGATATTGTTTTTAGCATATTTAATGATGATGTGAGGTCAGGTAGGCCACACATAACAGAAGAAAAACTAGAACAAGAAATGAGGCATTATTTTCCATCATGGTTGAGTGCATATGTAAGACTTGAGAACTCTGTAATTACCTTTCTGTATATGCACTTGATTGAGAATGAGCTTAATTGCTTCTTTCATGGTATTTAGGTCGATCGTCCATACGCAAGACTTGAGAATGAGTCTATTAGAACGCTAGCCAAAGGACCAATTTATGCTGCAAAAATATGGCCAAGCTACTGTGTTAATGGATTTAGGTTCAAGTCAACAACTTGCCCGATCAGAGACAACTTTGTGGATCTCGACGCCACCAAAAACAGCTATTTGTGTATCAGATCTTCGAACTACAAAGATGTTGATGCGGGCAACGATTTCTATGGCGTACTACGGAAGATCGTAGAGCTGACATATAGTTATAGAATAGAGCCTGCTAAGATTGTGTTATTCAGGTGTGATTGGTTCGATCCGATTGAAGGTCAAGGTTGGAAAGTAGACAAGCACGGTCTTGTTGATATAAACTATCGGCATCGATATCAAGCCTATGAACCATTTGTCCTATCAAGTCAGGCTCAGCTCGTGTACTTCACAAGTTATCCTAAACGGGGAACAACAAGGTCGGACTGGTGGGCAGTATGCAAGACCAAAGCTAGAAATACCTTTGAGGTTGACGATATAGCTTATCAACAAGATGAACTACCTCTTGTAACAAATATTATAGAAGTGGACACGACGGAAGTTCCTCATTACACATCTACTTGTCTAATTGTGTAGAAGAAGTAGAGTTATCTGAAGAGGAAGATGCAGATGAAAGTGAAGATGTAGAGGAGGAAGAAGAAGAAGAAGATGAGCTAAACGAACAAGATGAATTTTCAGAAGAGGATTAAAATCTGTGATGTCTATCATATAAATATGTATTTTTGTAATAATAAATCTGTGACACTTTAGTGACACTTTTATCTGTGACCATAATATTTTTCAAAAATCTGTGATGTCTATCATATAAATATGTATTTTTGTTTATTGTCATATGTTATTATCAGGTATGCTAGACCAGGAGGACGACGCGGAGGATTTTACATTAGGCAGTCCCGTCAGCCTCGGTCTGGTTATAGAGAGGGCAGTTTCGTACCCTTATCCTCATCTCCGAGTACGCTAGTGTACCGTTCTGTTCCCGGTCCATTACCGGGACAGGGCAGTTCCAGCAGGTTGGCGACTCCTCCCTCGTCGTCCAGCCTTCCTGATCCCGCATCCAGCATCCCTGATCTCCCGTCCAGCATTCCTCCTGTCGATGGCTCTATGGGGGGAGCCAACGCCGAGCATATGGAGGACGGCGATCAGACTGATCCTGCCCAGGCAGGAGGTGAGAGCGACCCTCCATGCGCTCCCCCGGGCGAGACGCGTATGGAGATTTGGACGCACGGGCCTATGAAGTAAGTTAATTAATTAATATATATTTCTCAAATGATTATATGTACATATATATTCATGAAAAATTATTATTGTATAGATATCGGCCTTCTGCAGTACAGAGACAGCTGGGGGTATTTCTGAGGCAGAACTATGGTGGGCCTTGGATTAACTACTCAGATGCTCCCACAGATAGGAAGGCCTTTTGGTTCGCCCACTTCAAGGTAAAAAATTTGTTTATTTTTAAATTTTAATAATCATTTGTGTATATTATACAACTTTTATATTTTACTTCTTGTAGAGGACCTATTTCTATCCACCACACCGGGCGGCGAGGATCGAGGGCCAATTTTCTGCCGTCGCAGCCAAGCTCATCCGTGATGCAATCCACGACCAGAAGTGTCGTGATCGCTCCGGAGAGCCGATCCATGGTTGGATCACGCCAGAGCAGTGGGATGCGATGAAGGCTAGATTCCGCGAGCCCAAGTACCAGGAGCGGTCTGACAAGGCCAAGGTGGCGCGGTCGAGCGCCGGTAAGTGGTATGGTGGCTCCATTCCGATGACGGAGCATTTTCGTCGTCTGGTACGTTTCCTATGACGGACATTAATTTATATATAGTTCGATAGAATGTTTAATACTAATAATAGATAATATATTTTAACAGGTAAAAAAGGGTGAGGATCCGAACATGGTGACCGTCTTCCTGGTCACCCATCGGAGGGCTGGAGAGTTCATTGACGAGAGGGCGACGCAGGCATATGTACGTTCTATTCTTTATATTAATTTACTATAATTTAGAAAACATGAAAATAGATATCAATATAGACTTTAGCAAACACTTACACGTTAGCAAACATGTTCTAGGTCGAGTTTGTTCGGCTACAAGAGGAGGCGGCTGCTGCTGCTGCTGCTAGTGCGCAAGCAGAGGGAGGGACTGGTACTTCCTCCCAGCCGCCTACAGCTCCATCGCCGGACGAGCTCTGGATGACCGCCGTTGGCGGTCTTCAGAAGGGTACATACTACGGTACGGGATCCTACGGCGCGTATTTGGCTTCGGAGTCATCCCGGGCCCCCTCTGTTAGTGCGCAGTCTCCGACTTCGTAGGCGTCGTCACGAGCTAAGGATGTTCGTCGTCAGATCGAGGAGCTGCATCGCGAGTTGCAGCAGCAAATTTCTGATACGGTCGACCGACGATCCGACCCTCCGATCGTCACCGGACGATTTGATGCGGTCGAGCGCAGTATACAGGAGCTGATGAGTCTGCATCAGGCTACAGCTGCCAGCTTGCACACGCTCACCGAGTTCACGCAGCGCACAGAGCGTAGACAGGTCGAGCTGGAGGGATCGCAGAGGAGCATGTCTGCCTCACTCACTCAGGTTTCGGCTTCACTTGAGGCGAGTACTGAGAGGGTGGTGAGTACCCTTGCTGTTTATGTTGAGCGACTGCGAGAGCTGGAGCAGATACGTCCTCCCGGTCCATCGACGGTGCCGACTCCAGACATTGCACTGCCTCCTACTGCCCCTACGGTGTAGCTCACCCAGGAGCAGTATGACTACATTCTATCCCAGTTGCGCGGCAGGGGTCCACAGTGATTTCATTGATTTTTTTATGACTTGTATGTATTGACCCTATGGGCAAATTGTTTATTGGTACACTTTCGTTTATACACTTGGTGGGAAACTTTTTATCATCTTCCATTTTTATTTGACTCTATTGGATGTTTGTGAGATGTGTGTCTGTGATATTTACTTTGCACTGCCTCCTATTTTTATTGTGATATTTACTTTGTGATATCTGCGACGGGGATGACAAATATACCTACGCTGGGTTATAAGCGATGATCTGATATACAAAGGAGGTGCTGCCGAAATTTTAAAAAAAATATAATGTGTATTTTTGTGATGATGTGTGTCTGTATTTACATTGAATGTGAAATGCAGTATTCGGAACCATCGATAGTTTCAATTACTGTTGTATGTTTTATCTTGGATAGAAAGGGAAACAGTTCAGGGTGTACTTCTGAGAGCTTCATTTTCACGTCCTTCACTTTCTCTGGACGTCGTAAAGATCCCCGAGAAGGTGAAGGACGTGAAGTGGAAGCTCTGAGAAGTGCACCCTAAACTGTTGCTCTTTCTATCCAAGATAAAACATAGAACAGTAAGCGAAACTGTCGATGGTTCGAACACTGTATGTCACTCCCCGTTCCCGGAATGCGTATTCTAATACGTATATTGCCTGAATGTATTTATTTAGTATTTATCATGTAGTATCCTGTATTTAAATTCCTGTAACTTTATGTTAATTAATTATCTGCATTTTATTTTTTGCACTTTATTTTTCTGCAATTCTATTATCTGTTCTTTAAATTTTTATGTTAATTAATTAGCTGCTCTTTAATTTTCATGCTAATTAATTCCTGCAATTTTATTTCTGCATTTTTTCTTGTAATTTTATTACCTGCATTTTAATTCCTGCTTTAGTTTTACTTTCGGGTTAGCCTTGTTGGACCCGTGCAACCCGACCCATTGGACCCGGCCCAACTCCCACCTACCACCACCTTTTATTTAAAGCTACCCTCTCCCTTCTCTCTCCTCATTCACTCCTTCTTCACCATTACTTCTTCTTCTTCCTTTCATTACTCTCTCCACCTACCAACTAGGCAAGTACATCTTGCTCTACATGAGGACCATATTTTATGGTTCAATATTCTTCCCCTCATGATTCTAAGAGAGATTAGTGCTTAGTATTTTTGATTTCATTGGTTCATTTCTTGTAGATCTAAGTTATTGTATTTTCGGTTGTCTATGGGTTTTGATCTAGCAAACTCCTTTGTTCTCAAGATTTGATGGTTCCATGTCGTAGAGCAGTTCATCCTACCCAATTTTGACCTTTGGAAAGTTGGATTCGGACTTATTTTGACAGAGTTATGGACTTTTGAAGCTTTGGGGTGCAACCATGGAGTTCTTGCTGTTTGGAGAAGACAGTGAGCAGTGTATGCTAGCTTTTTAGCTGCGTCACTGAGCTGTGCGCGCTCTTTAGCGCAGCGCAGTATGGAGTCCATACGCTGCCTTTTTAGGAAGCGTGTGTCTTGCATACGCTACCTTTTGGAAACGTGTGTCGTATGGAGTTCATACGCTACCTTTTGGGAGCGTATGACTTGCATACGCTGACTTGGATGGTCAGGAGTCGTATGGAGTTCATACGCTACCTTTTGGGAGCGTGTGACTTGCATACGCTGACTTGGATGGTCAGGAGTCGTATGGAGTTCATACGCTACCTTTTGGGAGCGTATGACTTGCATACGCTGACTTGGATAGTAAGGAGTCGTATGGAGTTCATACGCTGCCTTTTGGAAGCGTATGACTCCCATACGCTAGCTTGGCTTGAGCGTAGCTTGACCTGAGCGTACGCTGGCATAAGCGTAGGCTGACATGAGAGTAGCCTGCTTACCCTGGATCTTCTATAGCCCTGTATATTGATATCTTATTAGATGTTTAACGTCCATTTTATATCCTTACGCCTTTTTGCATAAACTTGATATAATCATGATATGCTAGTAATTCTGTTAATTATAGATTGTTACGTGGGATGTACCATGTGTCATGAATTGAGTTATAGATACCCGGATTGACTAGAATTAAACCCTGAGAGTTGTAGACTCGTCCCCACTGAATATTAGTTGACTTTCATGCCTTGTCACCATTGATAATGATTGTGACTTTGACTATAATTGATCATGCATTCCTAGTTGGAACTAAGAGACTGGCTAGTCGTCTTATTGAAATGAATGAATGAGACACGTTCATGTTATGAACTATTGTACTCGACTGGCTGATCCCGAACATTGACATACATGCACATGCAGGCTTCAATCTATTTATTTATTAATTTATCTACTTATTTATTTTCTACAAAAGAAGCATGTGTACTTTATGGTCAAGGCATGATTACCGTGGATAGATTTGATTGTTGCATTACGCTATGTAAGACCTGCAACCTAACCGCACTGGTATCGTTGTAGAGTTGTGCATATCGTACCCCGTACGAAAGTACTCATTTGAATGACCATGATCCACAGCATGGGATTTCACTCAACGTAGAGACTATTAAGTTAAATAAAATAATGATTGCATGGAGAGAATGGATTCCCGAATTCTTACATGGCAGCCCCCTTGGGACGAGTAGTACCCGACGGGCCGGCTGGTTCCCACAGATACTGTAAATCTGCCACACGGGCAGGGAACAGTATCTGCTTTTATTATTATTGTATATTGTATATTGACGGGCGTCCTGCTAGGACTCGTCTAATTCATGCATGGGCCAATTGATCGACTGGATAGACTAGCCTTGCTTGCACATAGTAAGAACTGAGGAATCCCTAATTGCATTGTTCCAGGATAACTTGGGACTCATAATAGCAAGCCGTAGGAGTTGATTGGCCGTTCAAGATGATTTGTTTTGTGCACTGTACTCTGTTACCTAACTGGGATGATCAGAATGTCAGGACATGACGGGCCAACGTCTGTCCTTGTTTGGTTGGAAGGTTGGTTCGAAGTGTCTTGATGTGATGTGAGTTCTAGTAGCAAGCAGAGATCTATTATTATATTCTCTTACTTACTGGTTTTAGTTCTCATGTCGTGCTCCCTTGTGGTACTTGCTATTAGAGGTCTAACCTCTCTGGTTTTGCATGGCCAGATTTAGAGCCAGTTCCCGAGGACTCAGCGTACTTCCACCTCCAGGATGGTCAATACTAGAGGAATGATCGCAGGAGGCCTCGAGTGGGTTCCTTAACTTCACCACTCGTTTTGTTATCTACTTTATACCTTGCCGTTTGGCACCGACATGTTAGTCGGATTGTCTTGTACTTACTTTTGCATAATTGTAATTAAGTCAGACTGCAGCTGATAACAATTGTGTATACTTACTGCATCATCTGGCTGTATTTTGTAAAGCCAGATCTCAAGAACATTTTGACTGAGCGTTTGGGACGCCTTACTGCTTTACCTTACATGTTCTATATTTCTGTTTCTTGTTTGAATGATTGAGACAATAGATGTGTAATGACCATAGTAAGACTGTTATGTAGGATGCACCCCCTCGTCTGGTTAGACAGCATTGATCGTATTATACGGTATTCTTCTACCCGTAATACGTAGCTGGCTGAGTCACTCCCCCGCTCTCCAGTATTCTGGTTCTGGGGCGTGACAAGGTTTTAGTGGTGGCCCATGCAGGTCTGATTTCAGACTTGTGGGGTGTTTTGTTTAATAGGATGTCTCAATCACACATGTTTCCCCTTGATCTCATGATTCGTTACTCTCAACTCTAGCTTGACATTCCAGTATCCTTTGACTTCATTGATCCTTCATGTCCGGTCGTTTGATTGTTCTCTTGTCCCTTTTCTTAGGGGCACCTCGTCCGCACCTGTCAGAGCTGGACAGCAACAACATGGACAGCAACATGGACAACCTGACCCTGTTGATCAGCAACAAGAGCCGGTACTAACTCAGGAGGCTACCCAGGAAGAAGTGATCATGGAAGCAGCAGCTGGATCGCAGTATCCGGATGTTCCACCCCCACCAACAGTTCCACCTACCCAAGTGGACACACCAGCCCTTCTGGAGATCATGAGAGGGATGATGGCTACTCAGCAACATCAGATGTTGGCCCAGCAGCGCATGCACGCTCAGTTGCAAGAGCAGAATGTACTACTCAACCAAGGATTACAGACGGCATTAGAAAGAGGGGCGAGGACAGATTCAGGAGCGTCAGCCCGGTTTTGCAAGTACAATCCCCGCCGTTTCGAGGGCACGGAGGATGCCATCTCAGCAGATGCATGGCTTAAGGATATTGAGGCTATCCTGACAGCCGCTAAGGTACCGGCAGAAGAACGTGTGGATCTAGTAAAGT
This sequence comes from Iris pallida, assembly GCA_029216955.1. Lineage (NCBI taxonomy): Eukaryota > Viridiplantae > Streptophyta > Magnoliopsida > Asparagales > Iridaceae > Iris > Iris pallida. Next base: position 2,027,171 of record JANAVB010011598.1, read on the forward strand.
TGTTACTTCAGGATCTCGCACGTGATTGGTGGGAAGCAGAGGAAGTAGGCATCAGACGTCCTGTTGCTTGGGACGATTTTACTGCAAGGTTCAAGACGAAGTACTATGGAGTTGTGGCACAGTTTGAGCTACAACAGAAGTTTATCAGCCTCAGGCAGGCTGGCAAGACGGTAGATGCTTATGCAGCGGAGTTCTGCAGATTGAGTAGATTTGCCCCAGAGATGGTAGCGACGGAGCGCCAGAGGACTATGAGGTTTCAGCAAGGGTTTCATCTTGAGCTCTTGCAATTGATAGAAGGGCACAATTACCAGACTTTCGATGAGATATTGACGGCGACTCGAAGGCATAAGATCACCATTCAGAGGCTTGCAGTAAGGACTGGGGGTCAGAAGAGATCCCACAGTCTGATTGAAGGAGGAGGGGGAGCAGCGCCCCGAACAACAGCACCATCCACTGGCATTCGTATCCATGATATGGCGATACGAGGACCAGTACCACCACCCAGGCAGCAGCAACAGCAACAGAGAAAGAACCAGCAACCCCCGACGGGCTGCACTTATTGTGGAAAGATGTGGCACACTAGAGATGTGTGTCGGACATTGAATGGACTGTGTCTGATATGTGGAAATCCAGATCATCGGGTTACCACATGTCCCATGAATTCGAGGTCAGGAGGACCAGGGCAGCAGTTTTCTGCTCTGCCAGCACCAGGGGCAGGGCAAGTATCGAGGACCAGCATTGGCAGTGAGGCCGTTGGCGCAGCGTCCGTTAGTATCACAGGCTCAGATGTTTCGGCAGCAGGGGCCGCCGATGCAGCAACACCAGCATAGACCACCCCAGCATCATCAAGGCAGGGGCCAGCAGCAGCACCAGGCTAGGCCACAGCATGGGAACCAGCAAGGAGGTCAAGGGCAGGCATTCATACTGTCCTTGGAAGAGGCATTAGCATCGGGAGATGTTGTGGCAGGTAACATTCTCGTCGCCTTATATCCCGCAGTAGCATTGTTTGATTCGGGAGCATCACACTCATTTATATCTGCACAATTTGCGACACGGCTAGGAATGGAGTTCGAGGCATTGCCAGGGAGGCTAAATATACTCACTGGTAATGGGCTCGTAGGAGTTAGTAGAGTTATTCTAGCGTGTAGTGTTGTAGTTTGCGGGCATTCCTTACCCGCCCAGTTGATAGAATTTTCTGTTGGAAATTTCGACGTTATCTTAGGCATGGACTGGCTGAAAGACAGTCATGCGATAATAGATTGTCGTAGTGGGAGTGTATCTTTTGATATTCCAGGCATGAAGAGGTTCATCCTAGTCAGATCAGAGGCAATTCAGCAAGAACATGGAGTAGTGACAGCAATGGAAGAAGTTCCAGTTCCAAGGGTAGTTGAAGAATTTCTAGACGTATTTCCCGAAGAACTTCCCGGTCTGCCACCAGTTAGAGATATTGAGTTCAGTATAGAATTGGCACCTGGGACTAAACCAATATCAGATCGGGTTTACAGAATGGCGGATTCAGAGCAGGCCAAGGTGTATCAGCACATAGAGGAATTGAAGGAGAAAAAGTTTATCCAAGCTAGCATGTCGCCATGGGCAGCGCCAGTGGTACTTGTAGGGAAGAAGGATGGGTCATCCAGATTATGCATCGATTACAGGAAGCTTAACGCGGCAACAGTAAAGAACAAGTACCTATTACCCAGGATCGACGACTTATTTGATCAGTTGAGCAAGGCTAGAGTTTTCTCCAAGATAGATCTTCGTTCAGGGTACCATCAGGTGAGGGTTAGGAATGAGGATATTCCCAAGACAGTATTCAGGTCGAAGTATGGGCATTATGAGTTCTTAGTAATGCCGTTTGGTTTGACCAATGCTCCAGCTATATTCATGGATTTGATGAACCGCATCTTTATGCCATACTTAGACTAGTTTGTCGTTGTGTTTCTTGACGACATTCTAGTATACTCTGCTAGTGAAAAGGAGCATGAAGACCACCTCAGGAAAGTGTTGCAGGTTTTGAGAGAGAACCAGTTGTATGCCATGCTCAGCAAGTGTGAGTTCTGGACGGATCACATTTCATTTTTGGGTCATATCGTATCAGGAGCTGGAGTAGCAGTGGATCCCAAGAAGGTAGAAGCAAGTAGAGAGTTGGCCAGTACCCAAGATCGTAGCTGACGTACGGAGTTTCTTGGGACTGGCAAGATATTACAGAAGATTTGTGTCAGATTTTGCAAGACTTTCAGCACCCATGACCCGCTTGACACGGAAGGATGTGCCATTCGTTTGGTCGGCAGAATGCCAGGCATCATTTGAGAATCTGAAGCAGAAGTTGATATCAGCGCCCATTCTTACATTGCCAGTTGGACCTGGAGGTTTTACCGTATATTGTGATGCGTCAGGTAAAGGACTTGGATGCGTCCTTATGCAACATGGGAAGGTGATAGCATATGCATCTAGGCAGCTTCGGGACCACGAGAAGAATTACCCAACTTATGATTTGGAGTTAGCGGCAAGTAGTATTTGCTCTGAAGCTATGGAGACATTACTTATATGGTGACCGAGTGGAAATGTACACAGACCACAAAAGTCTGAAGTACATCTTTACTCAGAAGGAACTGAACATGAGGCAGAGAAGATGGTTAGAACTGATCAAGGATTATGACGTGGAGCTTCAGTATCATCCAGGCAAGGCTAATGTAGTAGCAGACGCTCTCAGCAGAAGAGGCAGCACATTTATATTGACAACGCAGAGACATATCTTAGAAGACCTTCAGGAGATGGGCATAGAAGTTATACTTCCTAGTGATGTAGGAGTTCTGGCTAGTCTACAAGTCCAATCTGACTTGGTAGATAGGATCAAGGCAGCTCAGGCACAAGACCCAAGGATTCAGAAGCTTAGGGCAGAATGTGAGTCAGGACTCAGAAAGGAAATGAGAATTCATGAAGATGGTACACTTAGGTTTGGATCACGTCTATGTGTACCTAGTGGAGATATCAGACAGGAAGTTATGGCAGAAGCTCACAGTTCCCAGTATTCTATACATCCTGGAGGGACCAAGATGTACCAAGATATCAAGCAGCACTTCTGGTGGAATGGAATGAAGAGAGAGATAGCTAGATTCGTTTCCCGTTGCTTGGTATGTCAGCAAGTGAAGGCAGAACAGCAGAGGCCAGCTGGATTATTGCAACCGCTTCCCATCCCGGAATGGAAATTGGAGCATATTACAATGGACTTCGTGACCGGTTTCCCAAGATCACCAAGTGGTAAGGACGCTATTTGGGTGATAGTGGACCGACTTACGAAGGTAGCACATTTTCTTCCTTTTAGAGTAGGACAATCTACGGAGAAGTTGGCAGAATTGTATATGCAGCAGATAGTCAGGCAGCATGGGGTCCCAGTCAGTATTGTGTCAGACAGAGATACCCGTTTTACATCACATTTTTGGAAGAGCTTACATCATAGCTTGGGTACCAAGTAAGATTTAGCACGGCTTACCATCCACAGACGGACGGGCAATCAGAAAGAACAATTCAGACTTTAGAAGACATGTTGCGAGCTTGCACCCTAGATTTTGGAGGATCTTGGGAGAGTCACCTTCACTTGGTCGAGTCTCATACAACAACAGTTATCAAGCCAGTATCCAGATGGCACCATTTGAAGCACTATAGGTAAGAAGTGTAGATCGCCACTAGCATGGGATGATATCGGGGAAAGGAAGATGCTAGGCCCAGAAATGATTATCCAGACGGTTGAAGTGATTAAGGGAATTAGAGAGCGACTTCGTGTGCGCAGGATCGGCATCGTCATTGGGCGGACCAGCATCGTAGGCCGCTAGAGTTCTCTGTTGGGGACCACGTATTCTTGCGGATCTCACCTATCGTGGGGTCATTAGATTTGGCGTTCGCGGGGAAACTGAGTCCGCGGTACGTGGGCCCATTTGTTATCCTTGATCGGATAGGCGATGTTGCTTATTTATCACTCCCACCTTCGTTACGAGAGGTGCATGACGTGTTTCATGTATCTCAGTTGCGAAGGTATGTATCAGACCCAAGCCATATCCTCGATCATTCAGAACTGGTTGTTGGTACCAACCTGTCTTACGAGGAGCAGCCTGTGTCCATCTTGGACCGAAGAGAGAAGATACTCAAGAACCGAACAATTAACCTTGTCCGGGTTGTTTGGGGTCATCACTCTTTGGGAGAGTCAACGTGGGAACGTGAGGATGATATCCGATCACGGTATCACATCTGTTTCACTCACAAGGTATATCTTTTTCTGTGTACCTGATTGTCTTGATTCCTCATGCTAACCCCTTATGGGTAGAATTGCTAGATAACGTAGATTGTTAAATATGGATATGTTACTTGCATGGACATTGTAAAATGATTGCTTTATTGAATTGCTTGTACTTAGATTAGTTTAGCCCCGATATCTCTATCTTGCTTGAATTTGAAATTCGAGGACAGAATTCTTTCAAGGAGGGTAGAGATGTCACTCCCCGTTCCGGAATGCGTATTCTAATACGTATATTGCCTGAATGTATTTATTTAGTATTTATCATGTAGTATCATGTATTTAAATTCCTGTAACTTCATGTTAATTAATTATCTGCATTTTATTTTCTGTACTTTATTTTTCTGCAATTCTATTATCTGCTCTTAAATTTTCATGTTAATTAATTAGCTGCTCTTTAATTTTCATGCTAATTAATTCCTGCAATTTTATTTCTGCATTTCTTCCTGTAATTTTATTACCTGCATTTTAATTTCTGCTTTAGTTTTACTTTCGGGTAGCCTTGTTGGACCCGTGCAACCCGACCCATGGACCCGGCCCAACTCCCACCTACCACCACCTTTTATTTAAAGCTACCCTCTCCCTTCTCTTCCTCATTCATCCTTCTTCACCATTACTTCTTTTTCTTCCTTTCATTACTCTCCACCTACCAATAGGCAAGTACATCTTGCTCTACATGAGGACCATATTTTATGGTTCAATTCTTCCCTCATGATTCTAAGAGAGATTAGTGCTTAGTATTTTTGATTTCATTGGTTCATTTCTTGTAGATCTAAGTTATGATTTTCGGTTGTCTATGGGTTTTGATCTAGCAAACTCCTTTGTTCTCAAGATTTGATGGTTCCATGTCGTAGAGCAGTTCATCCTACCCAATTTGACCTTTGGAAAGTTGGATTCGGACTTATTTTGACAGAGTTATGGACTTTGAAGCTTTGGGGTGCAACCATGGAGTTCTTGCTGTTGGAAAAGACAGTGAGCAGTGTATGCTAGCTTTTAGCTGCGTCACTGAGCTGTGCGCGCTCTTTAGCGCAGCGCAGTATGGAGTCCATACGCTGCCTTTTTAGGAAGCGTGTGTCTTGCATACGCTACCTTTTGGAAACGTGTGTCGTATGGAGTTCATACGCTACCTTTGGGAGCGTATGACTTGCATACGACTTGGATGGTCAGGAGTCGTATGGAGTTCATACGACCTTTGGGAGCGTGTGACTTGCATACGCTGACTTGGATGGTCAGGAGTCGTATGGAGTTCATACGCTACCTTTTGGGAGCGTGACTTGCATACGTGACTTGGATAGTAAGGAGTCGTATGGAGTTCATACGCTGCCTTTTGGAAGCGTATGACTCCCATACGCTAGCTTGGCTTGAGCGTAGCTTGACCTGAGCGTACGCTGGCATAAGCGTAGGCTGACATGAGAGTAGCCTGCTTACCTGGATCTTCTATAGCCCTGTATATTGATATCTTAGTGTTTAACGTCCATTTTATATCCTTACGCCTTTTTGCATAAACTTGATATAATCATGATATGCTAGTAATTCTGTTAATTATAGATTGTTACGTGGGATGTACCATGTGTCATGAATTGAGTTATAGATACCCGGATTGACTAGAATTAAACCCTGAGAGTTGTAGACTCGTCCCCACTGAATATTAGTTGACTTTCATGCCTTGTCACCATTGATAATGATTGTGACTTGACTATAATTGATCATGCATTCCTAGTTGGAACTAAGAGACTGGCTAGTCGTCTTATTGAAATGAATGAATGAGACACGTTCATGTTATGAACTATTGTACTCGACTGGCTGATCCCGAACATTGACATACATGCACATGCAGGCTTCAATCTATTTATTATTAATTATCTATTATATTTCTACAAAAGAAGCATGTGTACTTTATGGTCAAGGCATGATTACCGTGGATAGATTTGATTGTTGCATTACGCTATGTAAGACCTGCAACCTAACCGCACTGGTATCGTTGTTAGAGTTGTGCATATCGTACCCCGTACGAAAGTCATTGAATGACCATGATCCACAGCATGGGATTTCACTCAACGTAGAGACTATTAAGTTAAATAAAATAATGATTGCATGGAGAGAATGGATTCCCGAATTCTTACATGGCAGCCCCCTTGGGACGAGTAGTACCGACGGGCCGGCTGGTTCCCACAGATACTGTAAATCTGCCACAACGGGCAGGGAACAGTATCTGCTTTATTATTATTGTATATTGTATATTGACGGGCGTCCTGCTAGGACTCGTCTAATTCTGCATGGGCCAATTGATCGACTGGATAGACTAGCCTTGCTTGACATAGTAAGAATGAGGAATCCCTAATTGCATTGTTCCAGGATAACTGGGACTCATAATAGCAAGCCGTAGGAGTGAGTTGATGGCCGTTCAAGATGATTTGTTTGTGCACTGTACTCTGTATAACTGGGATGATCAGAATGTCAGGACATGACGGGCCAACGTCTGTCCTTGTTTGGGGAGGTTGGTTCGAAGTGTCTTGATGTGATGTGAGTTCTAGTAGCAAGCAGAGATCTATTATATATTCTCTTACTTACTGGTTTTAGTTTCTGTCGTGCTCCCTTGTGGTACTTGCTATTAGAGGTCTAACCTCTCGGTTTTGTTTGTATGGCCAGATTTAGAGCCAGTTCCCGAGGACTCAGCGTACTTCCACCTCCAGGATGGTCAATACTAGAGGAATGATCGCAGGAGGCCTCGAGTGGGTTCCTTACTTCACCACTCGTTTGTATCTACTTTATACCTTGCCGTTTGGCACCGACATGTTAGGATTGTTTTGTACTTACTTTTGCATAATTATAATTAAGTCAGACTGCAGTGATAACAATTGTGTATACTTACTGCATCATCTGGCTGTATTTTGTAAAGCCAGATCTCAAGAACATTTTGACTGAGCGTTTGGGACGCCTTACTGCTTTACTTACATGTTCTATATTTCTGTTTCTTGTTTGAATGATTGAGACAATAGATGTGTAAGACCATAGTAAGACTGTTATGTAGGATGCACCCCCTCGTCTGGTTAGACAGATTGATCGTATATACGGTATTTTTCTACCCGTAATACGTAGCTGGCTGCTGAGTCATCCCCCGCTCTCCAGTATTCTGGTTCTGGGGCGTGACACTGTACTCACACACACTGTAAACACAGACACAGCATAACAAAAATACCAATTATATATTTTTTAAAAAAAATTTATAATATCTGCGCCGTATAGCGACGTTCCGCGAGGACAGCGACGGAACGTACACGTCGCTATACGTCGCTAACTAGTGACGTAACCTCGCTAGACGTCGCTAAACTGCTGAGTGGGAAATGACAACCTGTCAGCGGACGTCGCTAAATTTGTCGCTAGGCGTAGCTAAAGTGCGCACGTGGCTGCCATGCCATGTCATCATATATAAAGTTTGTGGCGTCGCACGTGGTCGCTAACGTCGCTATTTGGCGACGTAACCATACGTTGCTATCTGTCGTTAATTTGTGACGCCTTGCGAACTAAATCATGTCGTCGCAAACAGCGATGTTCTGCGACGAAATTGTCATCTGTGACATGCCTATACGCGACACCCAATTTTCGTCGCTAAATATGTCGCAAATTTATTTTAGCGACGGATTTTTTTATTTAGCGACGTCTTTTGACGTCGCTAAAATGGGTTTTTTGTAGTGACGTCACCATCACTCTGGCCGACCATCCCGGTCGCCGCCACCAGACCCAACAGCCACAACAAAGTAAAGGTGAAAGGGGAGGACAGAACCTCACCTCCGGCCGAGCTTCCCCTCTGTCACATCGGCACCTCCGGCCGGCTTCCGACGCCAGCTCCGCCGGCTGAGCCCAACGCGCTGCCACCCCTAGCCGCTCTTCGCCCCAAGCGAGCCTCTGACTCCGCGCGCCGGAGCCATACGACGACCCCACTGTGCCACGACGCCTTCCGCTGGCCGCCCTCCGAGCCTCGTCGCCGCGCCGGAGCATACGCCGCCGGTCGAGCCCCCTCGGTAAGCTCCCCTCCGCTCCTCACCTGCTCTCCCTTCGCAAGTATCCTCCCCCATTTTGGGAAGGGAACATAGCAGGCTGTGTTGACTTAGGGGTTGATATACTTTTGTTTTTTGTTTTCTTATTGTTTTTTTTAACCAGTATATAGTTAAACTTATAGATTGCAGGAAAAGCATTCATATATTTTGGTTAATTATTATTATTATATTATTATTATTTATTATAGTGTTGTTGTTGTTGTTGTTGTGTGTTGTTGTTGTTGTTGTTGTTATATTAAAATTATATTTGACAAAATATGTTTTGTAACAAAATTATATTGAGCTTAGGCCCTAACTGTATTATTATATTATGAGGTAGAATTTTAAATAAAATCTTTATACTATTATCTAAAGTTAATTATAGTTTACTAAATAGTGTATTTTGATAAAACTAAGTTTACAAAGGATTTCCTAGATTTTGTGATAATCTTACTAATCAGATATCGCTACCTACCTCAAAAGTTTATATTTACAAACTTGAGTTTAGCCCACAAGGGTTTGATTTTTAAAGTATTTTCTAAAATTATTTTTGACTGTTAAAATCTATTTTTCAAGTAATACAAATATCTTCTAAACAAGAGTATTAGTATCTACCCTACACAAATCCTTTTGTGTCATCACTAATCGTGACTGATCGGTCGTTTCTACTTCCTGTGAATTTGGACCCTACACGTCGACCTCGGAAATTGGACAAAACAGGACTTGCTCGATCATCGCCCCACTCCAGGAGACACACCAGGCAAGATACCTTGCCATTATACTGTTTATTTTCAGTTTGTATTTTATTACATATCACTGTTCATTTATTTCCAGTTCTTACAGTTCTTAATTTACTATATGCTCAGTGATATTAGCTGTATTTTGTTATTATCCTTTGATTGCATATGGACTTAGAGTTAAGAGACTACCGTTTGTAGTGTATTGCATATACCATGACACAGTTGTACCACGAGGATGTGTGAGATGAGTGACATGTAGAGGTTCTTGCATGTGGGATGATCCCCCATGTGCATGCGTTAGGGCTAACTGCTAATAGAGGCATGTTAGGAGACCTAGCAGTTAGTAGAGGTATATGGTCATGGATGCGACTTAAATAAAAGCATCGGGTGGGGAGAACAATACCTGACGTATGGGCTTCTTTGCACTTCCCTGCTTACCTGTAAGCTCCTTCGGAGAGGCAGGCTCCAGGTGCCCTCTAACGTTTTTCAGAGCGTTATGGACGTAACCCTTGCACATGATGGCCTCTGACGATCTTCGGACGTTACGGACGTAGGCCCCTGGTGCCCTATATGGGGACTATGCCGATCCTATTTACAGCCAGGGCTCATGCGTTGAAGGTTTGTTCTTACTTCATAAAACATTAGATGGTTAGGTAACCCTCGTCAATGTCATATCACCCGTTCCATTAGTAGCTTGGGACAGTATCGCATCGCGGTATAGTGTACTACCCTTGTCCTTGTTTGGTTGTAGGGGTAGTTCACTGTTTCGATGATGAGGTATTGGAACTTGTTACGAGCGGTGTCACGACCCGCACCCTTATGAGGGGCACGCACGTGGGTACGTCCAGCCTACGCCGCAGTATCGGCGGTAGAACGCTGTATATAAGGTCTTTAAATACTACGACTAACAGTATAAAGGTACCTGTATAGTATATACACTCCGAGTGGAGGTGACATAGCAATACAGTCTCAATCACAGAATAAAACTAAGGTAGATTGCACAGAAGGAAACATATGATAGATGAAAATGGAATAAGTCCAAGATCCAACACAAGCCCAGATATATATACAACATCACAGGGTCTCAAAATATAATAAAAGCTACAGTCTGATAATGCTAGCTGGATCGCAGTCCAGTCAAACCTAGCTAAGCTACACTACTCTGGAAGTAAAAAGTCTAGTGGCTCTACTATAAGGTCACGGTCCTGGACTACTCCATCTAGCTCGAGCCCATAATAGGTCAAGCAGTCCGCCTCAGAGTCATCTGTAATATATCATAACGGTATCATGTCAGGAAAATGAGCAAGTACAAGCGCTAACAGCAGTTCCATGTGAATTGACAAATTCTATAAGAGACAGTATAATAAACTACAAGACAAAGATATATGAAGACTTAGGAACCGTTCGGAAGCTGAGCTACAACCCTTAAACCAAACAAGGACTGGGGTTGTAACCCTTCTCCCGAACAGAACTTAGTCTCCAATCAAGGTACAATATAAAGGCATGTAGAACATGTGAGTAACTGAATATCATAGCATGGTGAGAAAGTACTGAATGTAGAACAGAACAGGATATATGATAAGATAAGTAAATATATGCCTTGAATTATTAGAGCGTTATGTGATCGGCAAGGGAATCATGGTAGGGTTATCCACTTGGCCCGGCAATCCGCGGTGACCTCAACGGAAAGTCATGCCGGCCAACCTGGATAAAATAGACATGGAGGTATCTGCTACACCCTACGTGAGGTGAGGGTGGCGCATGCAAAATAGTGACATGGGACTTTGATCACATAACCTCTAATAATTCTCCATCCCCGAGTAGTATAATGGACCTGGACATGACACGTCATGACACGGGATTTCCTAAGAGGATAGCTACTCCCTCTCAGGAATCGGTGTCTATACAAGTACAGGGAACAAGATAGGAAATGTACATATATACCAAGAAAATCCAGGAACAACATCTCATGTCATGATCCAACGTATACTAGTCCGTGAACTATCGTGACTGGAATCAAGTAAGACACTACAACTGAATCGGATATAGCAGATATCAAGACAATGAAAACTATCAGTGAATGTACTCGCCTGCTGTCCTGAGCTGTAGGGTATATCAATGCTCAGAGTGGTAATCAGAGACCTAAAGATGAGATATTTGCATGTTAATTTAGGTTTAAACAAGTTTAAGAATGATTCAAAATGAATGATATGAAATCTAGGTCAAACTAGGTCTCACTGAGTCACACTAAGTCCTGTCAAGTCAATCTAGGTCAAATCAAGTTATATCAAGTCAATCTAAGTCAGACTAAGTCAACCCTAGGTCATACCAGTCATAGTAAGTCAAAACAAGTCAAAGCAATTCAAACGGGGTCAAGAGTTGGCCTATAGTTGACTTTTAGTCAACTGGTCAACCCTGATCAACTCTAGTCAACTCTAGGTCAACCCTAGGTCAAACTGGTCAAATGTTGACCAACAGTTGACTTTTGGTCAACTGATCAACTCTAGTTTGGATTTGGTCAAATCTAGACAAAGTGTTGACTTACGGTTGATTTTTGGGTAAAAAGTCAACTCTGGGTAAACCGAGCCAAAATCGGTTCAAATATGACATCGTAGGGTGTACCCAACAAGCCACCCAAGTTTCAAGTCAAACCGAATACTCGAACCCCGTATTTTGAATTTACCCGATTACCCCTTAAAACATTTACCCTTAACTATTCTAACTTGACGCCAAGTGGCCTTCCCTTAGGAATTTCACCCCGGACTTCCTAGGGTAGTAGGGTACTAGCCTATACAATCATTACCTGCCAAGTTCTCTAGGGTAAGTGGACATCCAGTCCATCTTACGGTCCGTATCGCCCGTTTACCCGTTATCTTGAATATCTCAAGATACACAATGGTACGGTGCGATACCCTTCTCCTAATCCCACACGAAGCCCCGATTTCCACCTAGGAGCCTACCCGCAAACTCTATTTCACATTTGCTAAGTCCCCTCCAAGTTTGGATGCGTTCCGACGCTCCTATCTCAAAATCACCCTTCTCCACGCCCTCACACAACCCCTCATTCACTCACTCAATCTCATTTATATCATCCATATAGGCTTTCCTATAGGTTTACATATAGGCTCTCCTATAGGCCATTAGCTATACTTATATAGGCTCACACACACACACATAGGCTCATAAACACACACACAAAGGCTCATATAGGACTGATTTTGAACAGGTTTTGGGATTGGTTTTGGACTGCTAATAGGGGTGAAACATGGGCTACTTAGGACTGAATTTAGGGTGATTTGGGGACAGGTTTAGGAGCAATTAAGGACTGAAATTTGGGACAGGAAATAGGCTAAACAAGGGCTGGTATGGGGCAGCTTCATGGCTGATTTGTGGGGCTTTGTAGGGGCTGAATTGGGCATCAAATGGGACAGCCATTAGGCTTGTTAAGGGGGTGTTATGTGGTGCAAATGGACTGAGTTGAGGGCAAATCAATGGCTGAAATATGGACTGCTATGGGGGCCAAACATTGCTGAAATGGACAGCAAATAGCTGATATTTGGGGGAAACTCAAGGACACAATCACAAACTCTAACTTCTCCTAGGACACTCCAAACGGACTCAAACTTGACACGAATAGGGACACGAACACGGGGATCAGTCCTACGGGGTACAATCTAAATTACATGATGAAAATGTGTCACGACCCGCACCCTTATGAGGGGCACGAGCACGTGGTACGTCCAGCCTACGCCGCAGTATCGGCGGGTAGAACGCTGTATATAAGGTCTGTAAATACTATGAATAACAGTATAAAGGTACTGTATAGTATATATACTCCGAGTGGAGGTGACATAGCAATACAGTCTCAATCACAGAATAAAACTAAGGTAGATAGCACAGAAGGATAATATATATAGATGAAAAGGAATAAGTCTAGTGTCCAACACAAGCCCAGATATATACAACAGTTCCATGCTCCGCTGCACATCCTCTAGCCAGTCGTCTGCATAAAGGATGCCCTCCGTGCCCGTGAAGTCCCTGGAGCTCATCTTCCTAAAGTCTAATACTGTCCCTGGCCTAGACTGCTGTTGATACGGCTGCTGGCCGATAGGGCCCAGCACCGTACCCGATGCCACTCTCTCCACGGCTGCCAGTGCAAGCTGATGCGAGTTCTCCATGCTCTGCCTCAGCATCTCAATCTGACGGTGTGACGCTCCGTCTGGCGCTGCGATGCCTCTGCCTGGGCTCGCTGTGTCTCCATCATCTGTGAAGAAGAAGGAACATGTGGTGTGTATCCATCGGTATTGGAGGTGGTGGCGGCAGTATCTCTGGAACGACGACCGAAACCCTCTGGGGTGGAGGTGGTAGACCTCCTGTGCAACTGCCGGGCCTCCGGGATAGTGGAATCACTTGAGGCAGTCTCGTGAACCTCCTCATCAGCCTGGTCAGATCTCTGGACAAGCTACTCGATCCAGTGGCCTGCGGGTGCGTCTTCGTCATCCTGGAGACGAATTGAAGCAAAGAGATCAATATGGCACATGAGAGGATATTATCAAGGAAGGACAGTTAATTTAATACAAGGAGAGTAATCATGATAATCAAAAGATCGAAAATTTTTCTAGGTGTGATTGAGAAACTCCTATCATATCCTAGGTCCTACGTCCTAATCACAGGCTCGTAATTAGTACTCTAAGTCGAGCACCATTACGATATCGCACTAATTGCGACACGAGACCTACGTGGGCCACCACAAAAAGCGGGACTATTTACTTTACTTGTAATTTATGACATAAATATATATTCAGTTATGTGGCATGTACTTTATGTATCTTGTTACGTCCCCCTGAGGACCTGGTGATCTCTCCAGGTGTGTGTCTTGTGATTTCTACAGGTGCTCTAGCTAAGGCATGACTTGCGCTTATCTTCGAGATGTTGCTCTTGGATCGTCATCTCCTTCGCTCTACCAAATTCCTTTCCTTGTATATTTCTTTCCTATTAAAATTAGTTAGTAGTGGATTTGTCTCCGTCCAACGATTGTATACATGAAAAAATTTAAAGTTGCTTTTATATCATTATTCTTTGTGGATGGGATTTAGTGCCTTGGTTACTGCATTTTACAGCTTATGTATACATACGACGGTCCATATACTTCGTATGTATGCAGCTGACATGTCTACGTTCCTAGTCCTACGTATTTTGGGACTGGGCATTACATATTTTTGTGGTGGTCCATACGGGTCTAGTTTGGCGTTTCGGTTACATGACTGTACCGAACGGGCCTGCAATATAGGATTAGGGTCTAGAATCTCATCCACCTACTTGACATCCTTTCTTGACTTCAAACTTTGAACTCTCGTTCGACCTCCTTGATTTGCATCTTGCTTGACTCCTTCTACCGTAAATTCTTAGCTTCGTGCTTAGTAAGATGACTACACTAGTACATGTCCATAGGTTAAACACATGGCTAGAAGGTTACATTGACAATTAGTATGCATTGAGATTTTATTTGAGTTATAAAGGCATTTATTTTCCTAGAAATATGATCTTAAGGAGTAGTTAATTCCAAGTTGGGTAGTAGCATATTACCACTTCCAGAAGATAGTTGGAATTTTATTTTGATATTACAAGGTGATATACACAAGAGGATAGCTAGATCGAGAAAACAAATTGATTTGATTTTGCGTTTTGATTTTGAAGGTCTTTGAACATTTACGATTTATTGAGTTATAACTATACATCTTTTGGAGGGATATAAATTGATTTGAAAGGGATCATAAAATTTTAAGGTATGATTTACGATTGACCAAAATTTGAGGATGATTGATAAATTTTGGTAAAATATTTTTGAATTAAATTACGTCATATGATCTATGATTTATAAAGTTATTAGATTTCGAGTTTAAAGCCTTGATTATGGGTATTTAAATTTTGGTGAAGAAATTTTTTTTTACTTTTGAAGAGTAGTTGTGACTTATTGGAAGCTAGATATACACATTTGAAGGATATATAATTAAATTCGGGAGTTATTAAATGTTCCATTTTGTAGTATGAAATTCGGCTGATAAACTTACTAAATGTTGAGTTTAAGATTTGGAGAAAAAAAATATTTATTCGATTTACGATATACGAGGGTTGTTTCGAGATTGACTAAAGATTTAAAATTTTGATTAAAGTTGACAGTCTAAGATAATTGGAAATTTTGGCGGAGTATTTTGAAAATTTTAAAGAAAAACTTTCGTGGAACTTGAAATTTTAGGATAAGATCATATATTGGTAGAGGACCAAGAAGCAAGCAAGGTCGTCCTAATGAGATACAAGTATTCCACAATAAGTTGCCATACCACTATGATTATGATATGACATATACACAAGTATAGTTAGTCATCGACCACACTGTATAACTATATCTTTATCTTGACCCACTCGATCTTCCCTCAAATCTAGATCTTTTATCGTGACCATCTAATTATTTGAAATTTAGAAATGATTAGAATTATTCCCTTGACCATACCCTTATCCATGAGACTATTTTCCCTCTCGAAGCCGTATCTGTAACTTATTTTAACATGATCTACGAGATTTCCTAATTTTCTTTATTTCGTGCTTTAACTGTATCCTTTTTCTTCCAACAAATTTCACATGCAAGACCTAGACGAGCTCACCTTCATGTAGGTATATCATGTCCCACAAAAACATGTCCCCTTGTACTCTATTTTTATGGTACGACTTTCGGGTCATAAAGACTAAACTGCAACCTTTACCATGATGTCGACTCATGACCACATATAGAGATTCAACCAAGACTCAAGACTTTCGACCCAATAAATGATTGTGATCAACTTAATTCCTTAAACGCTTAGCTTGTGCTCTATGTTCATTGCTAACCCGTGCCTTTATCTTCGTATCTTATCTTAATTTGCTTAGACCCTTAAATTTTATTTTCGCACAATAATCCGTAATTATTATCCAAGCCCTTACCAAGACCATTGAAGCCTAGCCATATTCTTCACCCAAAAGTTTACTTTATTTGACTTCTCGTAACTCATGCAAACCATGTTTATTATGGTTTCCTTGTGTGTAGATGAAATTTCTATGGCGTCCTTCAATTCTACGACTAGATTAGAGAATCCCACATGGGAGATTAAAGGAATATGAGGAATATGTTATGACAAAAAAAAAATTAAACTGTGGTGATTAAAGGTACGATTAAATGTGAAAGAATTATAAATTGACAAATTGTCTTCAAAAAATAATCAGAAATTTGAGAATGAGAAATTGTGATGCTCAGAGGATTGATCCTATATCGGTAGACACGGAACTCCCAGTAGGAAGAGTTGATTTGAGAAGTATATAGGTTTGAAAAAAGAGAAAAAAAATGATTGAGGAATTTATTAATTTCCAAAAGTTTGAGACTTATTATGAGGCATGTGATTTTTCCAAAATAATCAAGATTAGAACTAAGGTCACGAGATTTATGATTTGAGAATATGTATTAAGGAACCAAAGTTTTTGTGAGTTAAAATTGAGAAGAAACTCCAATTTGAGGAAAACAAAAATGTTTTATGGAAAATTAAATTTTGTGGAATATGGAATTTGAAGAGACTGTATAAAGTTACTATTGATAAGACGATTCGGGATATAACGATGAAAGTTTGAATCAAGAGTATCGAGCTAGTAAATTGTTGAGATTTTGGAAAATTGTTGTGAGGTTACACGTCTTGGATAAATGATAGTCTTTTCGGATATAGACATTGATTGGGACACCATGACATTTCTTCTAGACTATACCAATTTTTTTTCTAGATTATTGTTGTTCAAATTGCTTGCTGGATTTCATTTCCTAATTGTTGCTTAAACTTTTTATCGATAAACTCTCATGCCTATGATTTTACCATCTTGACTAATACTGCTACTATAATCTAGTTTTGCAAGCTTATTGATTTACCGAGCTTGTTCATGACTTATGCTATTGAGCGCGCTCACTAACATATTGTATAGTCAGAACCGGTGCATGATGGTCTGACCAACCAAGTGTACTTTGGTTCGCTTTTACCTATTGTTTTACGTGGATGGGACATAATTACAACTTGACCTCTAGAATCTCATCCACGACTGCCTTGACAATTCTTTTGAAATTATTCGGTCGTCTTTGAATCACGTATTCGTAATATCGCTTTTGATCTCTTTATTGCTTTCACCTTCACCAATTTTGGAAGGACAAAGGCACTTATACTAGGATTTTCTCTAGCCGACCTATCACTTATGACCCTTGTCACTGAACGTGCCTATATAATCGCCTTAAACTCCTCGTCCTACCTACCCTATCTATTCCTAAATTTCGAGGACGAAATTATTTTAAGTTGGGTAGGATGTAAATCCCCTAAATTTCTATTACAGTTTTTTATAAATAAATTTTGGTATTTATTTCGTATCTGCACATCGCATACGAGATCGCATTGTTGTAGTGTACGAGAATTTCATTTTTTTTATTGATCGTCGAGTGCGAATATGTGCGAGGTACATATTTTTGAAAAATATATTTTAGTAAATGTATAATCTCAAAGTAATAAGTGGTAGATATTTTATTTATTTATTGCTTAAGTTGCACAAAACATATTGACATGTAAAATGGAATTTTCCAAAATTTTATTTTATTGCTTTATAGAAAGGCTATTTAGTTACTGGTAATTTAGAAACTATTATTCTAGATTGATGCGAGGTACATGAATTTAATCATGTACATATAATTGTATTTTCAAAATTATTATTAATATATTTTATTATTTATAAAAATCATATTTGAAATATTTGTTTGAACTAATATTGGATTAAACATGTTAATTTAAATTGGAAAATATTTTATTTTAAATAGACATTAAATTAGAGGAAGTTTATCTAGATTGATTTGGATTTGATTGCTTAATTTCTAAATCGATTTAAATAAAAGAAGGAATTATCCATCGGGGTTTAAACCATTGTAAGTCCTTATCTAACTAGGAATCCTCACATCCTATATAAGGAGAGGTACTCATCCATAATTTTCTCCACATCCACAGATTGTGCATCGTGTCTGTGCCTCCCATCCATTATATTTTCCCTCATTACAAATATAATATTTTTCGTCCCGTCCGACAATCCCGGACGTCCACCCATGTTGTGTCGGACACACCCCCGACACGATAGAATTCTCTAACCTAATCCCGTCCCCGGTGTCCTCCTCCCTGCCTTCAACCCAGCACCATTACCACCACGACCACAGCCTTCACCCTCCAAGTCCAACTCCTCGCCCCAGCCGCCTCGACGCCTACTGCCAAAATCGATCCCAGCCAGCTACCCAACTCCACGACCACGGACCTCCTCACCAGCACCCCCACCGTGGACATCAACTTCGACCGCCACCATCGTCTCCTCCCAGCCTGACTTCTTTATATCCCCTAATCCGCAACAGCTCCGCTACAACCATCATCAACACCACTACCGCCACTAAATCCAGCCACCCCGTCTCCCCGGCCAAGCAACGCCACCGCCACCCTCCCTACTAACCCATCACCAGCACCCAGAGCCAGCCTCGTATACCCTAATAACCACCCCGTCTTCGGCCATCAGTAGCGCACATCACCATCACTCTGGTCGACCATCCCCGATCGCCGCCACCAGACCCCAACAGCCCCAACAAAGTAAAAGTGAAAGGGGGGGACAGAACCTCACCTCCGGCCGAGCTTCCCCCTCCGCCACGTCGAGCACCCTCCGGTCGGCTCCCGACGCCAGCCTCCGCCGGTCGAGCCCAACGCGCTGTCGCCCCTAGCCGCTCTCCGCCCCAAGCCGAGTCTCCGACTCCGCGCGTCGGAGCCATACGACGTCCCCACTGTGCCACGACGCCTTCCGCTGGCCGCCCTCCGAGGCTCGCCGCCCCCGCGCCGGAGCATGCGCTGCCGGTCGAGCCCCCTCGGTAAGCTCCCCTCCGCTCCTCACCTTCTCTCCCTCTCCCAAGTGTCCTCCCCCATTTTGGGAAGGGGAACACAGCAAGTGCTGTGTTGACTTATAGGGTTTGATATACTTTTATTTTTTTATTTTTTTTATTTGTTATTTTTTTAACCAGTATATAGTTAAACTTATAGATATGCAGGAAAAGCATTTTGTAATATTTTGGTTTATGATTATTATTATTATTATTATTATTATTATTATTATTATTATTATTATTATTATTATTACTATTATTATTATTATTATTATTATTATTATTATTGTTGTTGTTGTTGTTGTTGTTGTTGTTATATTAAAATTTATATTTGACAAAAATATGTTTTGTAACAAAATTATATTGAGCTTAGGCCCTAACTGTATTATTATATTATGAGATGGAATTTTAAATAAAATCTTTATACTATTATCTAAACTTAATTATAGTTTTACCTAAATAGTGTATTTTGATAAAACTAAGTTTACACAGGATTTCCTAGATTTTGTGATAATTTTTACTAATCAAGATATAGCTACCTACCTCAAAATTTTATTTTTACAAACTTGAGTTTAGCCCACAAGGGTTTGATTTTTCCAAGTATTTTCTAAAATTATTTTTGACTATTAGAATCCTATTTTTCAAGTAATACAAATATTTTCTAACAACAAGAGTATGAGTATCTACCCTATGCAAATTCCTTTTTGTGTCATCACTAATCGTGACTGATCGGTGGTTTCTATTTCCTGTGAATTTAGACCCATACACGTCGACCTCGGCAATTGGATAAAACAGGACTTGTTCAATCATCGCACCACTCCAGAAGACACACCAGGTAAGATACCTTGCCATTGTACTGTTTATTTTCAATTTACATTTTATTATATATCCATGTTCATTTATTTTCAGTTCTTACAGTTCTTGATTTACTGCATGCTCAGTGATATTAGATGTACTTTGTTATTATCCTTTGATTGCATATGGACTTAGAGTTAAGAGACTACCGTTTATAGTGTATTGCATATACCATGACACAGTTGTACCACGAGGATGTGTGAGATGAGTAGCATGTAGAGGTTCTTGCGTGTGGGCTGATCCCCCATGTACATGCGTTAGGGCTAACTGCTAATAGAGGCATGTTAGGAGACTTAGCAGTTAGTAGAGGTATATGGTCGTGGATGCGACTTAAATAAGAGCATCAGGTGGGTAGAACAATACCTGACGTATGGGCTTCTTTGCACTTCCCTTCTTACCTGTGCGCTGCTCCGGAGACGTAGGCTCCAGGTGCCCTCTAACATTTTCCAGCGTTATGGACGTAACCCATTGCACATGATGCCCTTTGACGATCTTCAGACGTTACGGACGTAGGCCCCTGGTGCCTTATATGGGGACTATGCCGATCCTATTTACAGCCAGGGCTCATGCGTTGAAGGTTTGTTCTTACTGCATAAACACATTAGATGGTTAGGTAACCCTCGTCAATGTCATATCACCCCGTTCCATTAGTAGCTTGGGACAATATCGTATCGCGGTATAGTGTACTACCCTTGTCCTTATTTGGTTGTAGGGGTAGTCCACTGTTTCGATGATGAGGTATTGGAACTTGTTACGAGTGGGACTATTTACTTGTGATTTATGACATAGTATATATATTCAGTTATGTGGCATATACTTTATGTATCTTGTTACGTCCCCCTGAGGACCTGGTGATCTCTCCAGGTGTGTCTTGTGATTTCTGTAGGTGCTTTAGCTAAGGCATGACTTGCGCTCTATTCTTCGAGATATTGCTCTTGGATCGTCATCTCCTTCGCTCTACCAAATTCCTTTCCTCTATATTTCTTTCCTATTAAAATTAGTTGGTAGTGGATTTGTCTCCGCCAAACGATTGTATACATGACAAAATTTAAAATTGCTTTTATATCATTATTTATCGTTGTGGATGAGATTTAGTGCCTTGGTTACTGTATTTTACAGCTTATGTATACATACGACGGTCCATATACTTCGTATGTATGCAGCTGATATGTCTACGTTCCTAGTCCTACGTATTTTGGGACTGAAGCGTTACAAAAATTCTGGCAACATGATTTTAGGAAGACGTGTATGGTTATCAGATTATATCTTAAATCGGTTCACTTCGTTATGACCAAATGAGCAAGAACAAATTCTTATCATCATTCTCTCCCGTCATAATTAACTCTGTCTATCTACAGCCGAACTAGGATTTTCTCGACATGATTGTTTTGTGTTCCATCTTTTATATAATTTGACTAAAATCTTCTTCGCTAACATCTTGGGTAATTCTTCTTGTCCTTCCCGGTAATTGTTGAAAGTGCATCATGGATTGATTCAAGAAAAGTTCGAAAAGTGATTTATCCTTGTATTACGGAATCGGAAGTTTGCATCCAGAGAAATACTGGCGAGGAATGACTTCGGATAATGGCATCATGGTTAAATATGTTTCTCGAATTCTACTTGGACCACTCCCTAAGCATTTTGACTAACATCTTCTCTTTTATTTTGCAATAATTGTTTGGAAATATTTTACGGATTTGGCCAAGTTAAGTTCAGGAATCTATATTATCTGGTGTGGCAGCTGTGCACTGCTGCCATCCGTCGTATTATGGAACAAGGAAGTTAATCGCAGCCAGATGCACACTAACGCGATAGTAACTTCATATGGCATAATTACGGAGGTATATGGTTCTTGAGTTTTACTTCGACTACGTCCTGTGCATCTCGTTTGGCCTCGTACTATTCTTGGAAATATTTTGACTATCTTTCCTGTCTTGCTTGACCCTTTAACTTCTGAATACTGATATGGATTGCTCGACCCAGTCTTAGGCCCTTATTACCTTCTATTTAATAGATGATTGAAATAACCAACCTTGTTAACGGATTCTGTAGTATAACTATAAATATGTTATTATGTGATTATGATGAGTATATTTTCTTGAGGATTTATTAGATTAAGCTTATAGGACATATATGAGTGACTGACTATAGTGGACTTAGAAAACCATTATGGATGATTAGTTTGATAGTAAAGATTGATGATAAGGTATCTAAGATGGAGTAATGCAATATTATATTGTTGTGACTACGGATTAAGGACTAGAATCTTATGCTTAGGTTCGAGGGTTGACCATTGTAGGACTTTGATGACCAAGTGATTATTGGTTATCTACACGCCATTTACTTATGATTGGAGGATAGATCGATATGCAGAATGAAATAGAAGGAGATAACATTGCGTGCAAGATCGAAATATAGTAGGAACAAAACAAGGACATATGTACATGAGTAATAAATAAATCGGTAAATGAATTAAGAGTTTGAATTTGAGGGTTTATATTCAGGAGTTCTTGAGTAAAAAAAGAGAAGGCTCAATGCCAAGAATATGTTTTGAATGTATAATTTCAAGGGGCTTGTGATTAATAGGATAAAGATACTTAGGATAGGATAAGGAAACAAACAAATTGCTATTGAGATTGGAATTTTGGTTGATGGCCAAGTATTGCTGATATATATAGTATCTCGAGGATGACCTATATTTTAGGTGATATGAAGATTCTAAGGGATAAAATGACATAGTTTTTATGGAATAAGCTTGTTGAACCTGAACCAAATGATTGTAGAGAGAAACAACATAGGTAATCACAATGGTAGCAGATTAAGTACTGTAGCCATCGCAGTTGCATGTTTTAGCTTGACCTATTAGATAATTTTTTTAATTTTGAGGACGAAATTTTTATAAGGTGGGTAGGATGTAAGCCCCCTGAATTTAAGGCTTATTTTTTCAATTTTCTAAATCAATTATTTGCAATAGATATTATTATTTCATTATTATTTGATTTAATGTTCTTTTTCGTGACTTTGACTTTTGGAGCGTCAGAGATGCCAATCTCTGGAAACTCTCTTCATCAGTGTGTAGTAGACAAGATTATCTTTATTTTGATATATCGTGACCCACTCAAACTTGTTCCTTTGTACTCTTTTTGCTTCACACAACTTCAGGTCAATTTAGACCATTTGATCATTAAATAATTATTAATTGATTTTCCCACTTTTATTTTTGATCATCATATGCACGTCGTCATGACTTTTAATTTAGGAGCACAAGACTAGTCGTTTTCTTGAAACCAACTTCTCATGAATGATTTACTCGAGACACCCTACACCCATGACCTTCGTGTCCCACTCAAAAATACCATTTTGTGCTTCATTTGCTTCGCACAACTTTTGGGTCAATTTAGGCCAATTAATTATCCACCGTAAAATGTGACCTGACTTCCATTTTAATTTCGGGACCCGACATTGATCCAACCTAGTCGACCCAAAATATGGACATGGCCCACATGAAGTCTACTACCCACATGACACTTGTGTCCCATTTAATTGAGCCCCCGCATGTTACCTATTTACCCATGATCGTAAACACCTAAAATTAATCCATTTATTGTACCGAGCCCGATTTTGACCCGAACCGGCTCAACCGAACCCAAGCCCAAGCTCCATGTTGTCCTCTCATGACTACCCAAACACCCCACACAATTTTTCTTTTTCCTCTATTTAAAATATCTTTATACAAATATCTCTATCTCTTTTCTTTAATAAATATCTCTTTCTCTCTCATTCTAATATATATATATATATATATATATATATATATATATATATATATATATATATATATATATATATATATATATATATATATATATGAATATATCTCTTTCTCTCTCTTCACTACACACACAAACACCCCATCACCATCACATTCTCTCCCCCTCTCCCAATCCAGCCGAACTCACCCCATCCTCTCATTTTTCTCCTTCACATCATCACCTTC
This sequence comes from Iris pallida, assembly GCA_029216955.1. NCBI lineage: Eukaryota > Viridiplantae > Streptophyta > Magnoliopsida > Asparagales > Iridaceae > Iris > Iris pallida. Next base: position 2,051,052 of record JANAVB010011598.1, read on the forward strand.
TTCTTCATTTCCTTCCACATTTCTACTCCATCACCATCGTCATCATCGACCACACCATCACCATCTTCATTCATTTTCTTCCCTCCTTCCTCCGCTATGGCAGCCGACCCCCCCTCGAGAGAAGCAGCAGCCGCTGTAGCTGCGACCACGGTGGGGTGACTGGCACCGTCGGGCCGTCGTTGTCGTCGTCGCGCGTGCACTGGTGGGCAGCAGCAGCAGCCAGCTGCAACGCAGCAGCAGCGGCGCTGGGTGGCAGCAGCCACCACCGCGCCACCACCGCGTGTGGCACCGTCGCACGGCCCCCCCCTCCGGCGAGCCCCCAGCGAACTCCCCCAGGCCACCGCCCTTCTCTCTGGCACGATACATAGTCGATTCGTGCATTTTGCACGAAATCCCGTCGACGTGCGCGCGAACGAAATTCAAAATGTGTGCCTCGTCGCAGCGACTTCGCGTGCATTTTTCGGGAATTTCGACCGTTGGATCGGCGGGCTCTTTTCTCCGTCATAATCTTGGTATATAGCTCTTCACTCCCCTCAAGTTTCGTCCGTTAATTTCATCGTTTGATACATCAAAACCGGCCACCAAGTTAACCGTTTAAATTGTATAATTTTTTGACAGTTTTGCGGAGCCAACTTTGCGGACTCGTATCTCTTCCATCGCAGCTCCGTTTGGCGTGCTACCAGTTCCTGTGCGTAGCTGGTATAACCCTCTTCTTGTCCCTTAAATTTCGTTTCATTGTGAGCACGTTTGGTTGGTCGAATTTGACGCCAAAGTTGGCCGTCCGAATTCTTAATTTTGTACTTGTAAAATTCTATTTTTTTGAACCCGGGACTCCGAATTCAATTTCTGACACCACCAGTAGACTCGTGGCATCGTTCTGGCACATTTTCATAGAAAGTTTGCTTAGTTTGGAGGACGTGGGCCCTGGCAAGCATTTCGGTACAACGTGGGCCCTACGATTCGGGTCAACGGGACTTTGGAGATCGGCTCATCGGAATCCAATTCTGGATATACCGTTGAGTTCATATCGTCATTTTGGACTCGTTGACATATAATTTGCAAAGTTTTGTGGAAATTGGCTCCGACACGTATTTTCGTGCAAATCAGATTCCAATATCCGGGTTAACGTGCCATTTTGAGATCGGCTCATCGGAATCCAATTTCGGATATACCGTTGAGTTCGTATCGTCATTCTGGATTCGTGGTCATATGTTTTGCTAGGTTTTGATGACTTATATCCGGACACATTTTTCGGCGCAAAGTGGGTTCGAATCGGACACCGTTTTGATCCGAAATTACCTTTTTGCCCCTGTGTCCAAATTGAACTTATGGGTAGGCTATTCTAGCTATTTCGACCATTCTGGACACGTTGGTGATATTTGTTTCATCATCTGACAACATCTGTTGACTTTTTCCTATCTTTCACCATTTGTTATAATCCTTCTCTCTTTTTTTATTCGTATTTTTAGATCATTGTATCAGAATTGAGATCCGTCGGTTCCAGTGATTTCACCATCACTGAAATTGATATGTTGACCTTGTAGATGTTTATAAAGACTAGCTTCGATCCTGTTTCACCATGGTTGACTACTTTGACTGAACGGCGAAGTAGAGTCAACATTTGACCTAGGTTTGACTAGTTTTGACCTTGGTTGACCACAGTTGACTATTTTGACAAAATTCAACCGGAAGTCAACCGAAGCCTAAAATTGACTAGAACTTGACTGAAGTTGACCAGTTGACCCAAAGTTAACTGTTAGTCAACGTTAGTCAAGTTTGACCTAGAGTTGACCTAGGGTTCACCCGAGTTGACCAGTTGACCAAAAGTCAACTGTAAGTCAATACTTGACTTAGATTGACCTAGTTTGACTTGCTTTGATTTGTCTTGGTCTAGTTTGACTTTGTTTGACCTAGTTTGACTTAGTTGACGTGCCTTGACCTAGTTTAACTTAGTATGACTTGATTTTACTTCCAAACCGTTATATTGATACAGTATTCCATCTATAGGTCCTCGAGGCATTGTTCTTGGACTTAGTCGCCTTATCCATGACATCACAGGCGAGTACATTCTCTGATAATATTTTTGTTTTATGATATCGTCTATATTTCTTGTATTTAGTGTAAATATCCTTGTTCTCTTGACACATTGTTCAGACGAATTGATATTTCTCTGGATCCCGTCATGAGATGTTATTCCTTGTATTTTTTGGTATATATTGTGCAAGTCTTTCTTGTTCCTTGTGTATTGTATAGACACGATTCCTGCGAAGGCTAGCTACCCTCTCAGAGAATCGTGTGTCATGATGTGTCATGGTTGGATCCACTATACTAGTCGGGGGACGAGGAGTATTAGTGTAGATATGTGGTCAATTCCTATTGTACACCCATTATGTATCGATTGATTGTGAGTGTTGATCATACACTCCACGTATGATTAGCCAGGCCTGTTACTATTGTGCAAGTTTCCAAGCCGGCCACATGTTGTTGCTATTACTCACACACCTAGACAGATGATTCTTGATTCTTGTACATGCCATGATCAATTTTACTTGCCTTGTTCTAGCTCTAGATTTACAGCTTACCTTGCCATGATACTCACATGTACATTTCGTGATTCTTTGTATATTCTCTCTATCTACTGCTACATTTTTAGTATCGTCTAACTAGAACTGTTATTTGAGATTTGTGCTCGTTCTATCCTGACTGGATATGTTGATAATATTTTAGGAGTAGTTGTGCCCTCAGTATTGGACTACAGGATGTTGCTAGCTGGGGTGGTTCTAGGTATTCTTCATCGTGAGTTGTTTCTCAGGAGTTATAGGTCTGGTAGTTATTTAGTTTGTTATTGTTTCCCTCTGTTTTATTCTTGTCTCATATGATCCTTGTAGATTCTAGTTGTTCTAGTGATATTGTTATTATTTCTTATCTTATCTTCCTTAGGGTGTGTTTGGTAGGAGGAAAAAGTGGAAGGAAGGAAAATAGAGGAGAGAAGAGTGAAGGAAAAGATTCATTTTCTCTTGTTTGGTATAGAAAAAAAATAGGAAGGAAAGAAAAATGGAGGGATTACTTTTCCCTCATAACCTAAGAAATCAAATCCTCCCAAAAGTGGGAGGAAAAGTGAAAGGAAAAGTGGAGGATTGTATTAATTAACAATTATACCCCCATATGACTGTATTATTTCAAAATTATTTATGAAGTCAAATGGTAAATAAGTGTTTTTAGTTGAGGGTATATTGGTAAATCCTATATTTTTTACTTTCTTTCCTTCCATTTTTTTTTAATAACAAACAAAGGAAAATGTATCTCTTATATTTTCCATCCTTGCTACCAAACACAAAGGAAGGAAATGATCTTTCCTTTCCTTATGGAAGAAAAATGTATCCTTATCTTTTTTCTTCCTTCCACTTTTCCATCCTTCCTACCAAACATAGCCTTAGTTTTTGTGATGTGATATGAGTACCTTTATAGTTATGGATCTTTAGATGTCGTAGTTAGTATCGGGTACTTGACAGCGCTCTACCACCGATACTGCGGCGTAGGCTGGGCGTGGCCCATATATTCGTACCCGTATATCTGGGTGCGGGTCGTGACACGTTTTTAGTGGTGGCCCATGCAGGTCAATCTTTGCAGTTAATGCGAAGTCGTGGTAGTATTTAAGCTTATTTGTACTACTGCGAGCCTGCCCTAGGATTAAGGTTGAGTCATAAAATATTTTAGGATTTTGGTACTCAGTCACATATTAGGAACTCTTGGTAGATTCCAGAGATGACCCCTGGGAATCTTATTTTGAAAGCTTTTTAAATCTTTTTCCACTTGTTTCTATTCGTCTTAATTTTTGAAATATTTGTCCGTATCAAACTTTATTCTTTCTTGGGATGAGTTGTGGATCCCAGAGGGAAGGTATAAGTTGAACTTATATATCCTCTAGGTTGAGAATCGAATATGGTTTGCCAATCTTATATCAAGGTTGAGTTATTTATATTATATTCCAGAACTTTCAATCTTGACCTAGATAGTACCTTTGGGACTTCTCCTGAGAACTTTTCCTAAACCCTGCCTCAGAATCTGTTTTCGCTTGTTTCCATTTACTTATCCTTGATTCGTTGTTAAATTTTAAATCTTGATGTTCGTTCGTTGTTGACTTCGATTTTGATTTTGTTGAAATCGGTTTTTATGGATTGAGTTAAAATATTCTGATAATTCAAATAAATGGCGACAGTGCGCTGTTGTCTTGCCATTACGAGTCATCGAAAACTATTCCAACTATATTCATGAATTTCAAAGGAGCATTCTAGAATTTCAACAAGTTGGTCAGAATATAAGAATGTAAGTATCTGTCCTTGAAGGAAATATAATTTTGAAAATTATATGATTGATTAGGAATAAAACAATTAAAGGCAAAAGAAATTTAATTCATGTATATCCTTGACTTTTAGAAATGAACTCCAAGTTAATATATGAATGATCGAGCCGTGTTAGGCTTAAAAGTCAATGGATGAAGATAAATATAGACGATTTAGAAAATAATTTCTTATGGTCATGGGGATAAATAAGCAATATGGACCTTACAATATGGCATTGGTTAAAGGTAGAGAGTAAGACTGCACAATTGATAAAGAATAGGATTTGAACCCAAGGAAGTCCTAGTTTACTGGACGAATAGCCAACCCACCTTGGTTCATACCGTCATATCAAACTCAATATCATATCTATAGAATTTCCCACTTCTCTAAATTTAATAATTCCTTGCCTAAATCATATCGCCTATGTAGTAGTCTTAACTACCCAACAGTCGATTGAATAAGGGACCCTAGTGTTGACCCAAACTGGATCGCAGTCAACCTAATCTTGATAATTAACAAGACGATATCTGCTATGATCCAACTTGACACATCAAGCACCATCAAGTTCCAAAATAGACAATCAACACACATCATCTTAAGATGAACATCATCAACGATTGCTATGACATGCTGCTGTTTGCTTATTCTTTGAGTCTGTATTTTACTTTTTATTGAGTCTAGGCTATTGTATGTTGAGTCGCACTGAGTATCTCAACCCTAGACTTTACACCCAAAGCTCCATAAACAAAAGTCCAAAAACCTGCCAAACCCAAAACAGCCCATTGAACATTCTGTCCCCATGGAGACAGAGTTCGGACCGAACTCTCTCCCCTTAATTTTAGGACCTGATTTTTAGGGTTTCCTGGTTGCTAGTTGTCCAACGGCTAAATTTTTGAATATTTGGGACAGAGTTCTGGCCGAACTCTGCCCCTCTGGTCTAGTATATATAGGCCTTGATTTCTCTCATTTTCAATCATCCAATCTTCTCATCTTCTCTTCTTCTATAGCCTATACATTCAAGAGCCTAGTCTTCTCATCTAACTAGCCACAAAACTTTCCAAGCCCCCAAGGTGCTCAATGCGAGTCAACTAGAAGTTTGTGTGCAAGAGTTTTCAAAAGAAGTCACTTGGATAATTCCAAGTCTTGCCTTCCGCGAATCTGTAAGAAGTTGGCGTGCTTTTCTGAGTAAAGTCACGTGGTTGTACGCTATTTCACAAATAGTGGATTTCAATCCTGAGCTAGAGTTCTCAGGCTTGGACTAGTCCTCCACGAGGGAAACCATGTTAAAAACTGCTGTGTCTGCGTATGCTTCTCTAATCTTTTTTTTACATTTCGCACTTATACTCTAATTATTATTTCTGTTGGGTGAACTTGAATAGAGTTATTTTTTAATTAGGTATTATCGATACATACTCTATTCATCCCCCTATAGAGTTGCCTACATGTACTTCATTTACTATCGGAGCTTTGTTCTCTTATATCGGACTAACGTCCTAAGAGCTGATCCATGGCAACCACACACCTACATTTTCCAACTATGGTGAAGGACAGTCCATAAATAGGCCACTCCTATTTGATGGAACCAACTACACTTATTGGAAAACTAGGATGAGTTTTTATTTTAAGTCTCTAGACTTTGATCTGTAGACCATCGTTACGGATGGTTGCAAAACGCCTGCCAGAATGGCTGTCGAGGGGACTCTTGTTGAAAAACCCCACGATAAATATTCTGACCAGGAAAAGAAACATGCAAGTCTTGATGCTAGGGCTATTAATGCTCTCTTTTGTGCAATAGACAGGACTGAATTCAACAGGATCTCTATATGCTCCACCTCACACGAAGTATGGAAGCTTTTGGAGGTGACTCATGAAGGAACCACACAGGTTAAAGAATCAAAATCAGCTGTCTGACACAAGAATATGAGGCATTCAAAATAAAGCCAAAACGAGACAATTACTCAAATGTTCACCAGATTCCTCGACATCGTCAACCCTCTATCTTCCCTTGGCAAAGCATATTCCAACCATGAGAAGATACACAAAGTGCTAAGAGGATTGCCGAAGGGAATGATCTTACGGCTATGTCACTAGAAACTCTGATGGGTAATACTACACCAAAACAGATAATTCGTAACACATTTTTTTTACAATTAGTAACGGTTATTACCGTGACCGTCTTATAACAATAATAACCGTTAAAATAAATTAAAAAACGTTACTAAAATTCAAATTTTGATTTTATTTTTTAATTGTGAAAATAAAAATCGTTGCTATGGAAAAATAAATCCACTGCACTCCTTTTTCATATACCCCGAGTCCCGACATCAAAGTGTTACAAGTGAGAAAATCTGCTGCACTCATTTTTCATATATCCCGAGTCTCGAGCTTTCCCTCTTCATGACCTAATTCTCTCCTTCCACTCCTTAATTTCTTCTTATTCTCTATAAAAAAAATTAGGGTTTCGAGATTCTGAGTCTCCAATTCCAAGCTCACCGATGTCAACAACGAAGGGGAGCGACAACGAAGAGGAATGGCTCTGAATCGTGCAGATTCAGCTCTTCCGAGCGTTGTCGATCTCCGGCTCGGAATGCCATCGTACGGACAGGTCGGTCCTCTGATTGCTTCTAGGGGTTCTGGGGGGGGCGCTTGCCCCCGTCCACGTCAGCACCTGGGAGCTGCTGTTGTACCTCTGCATCAAGGACACTCCCATTGTAAGTGCACTGTTCGATAAAATGCTTTAATGGAATTTTGTTTTTTTATATACTCTTTTTCCATCTGGGCATTGTCGTTTTGTGTATTAATTTAGGTTTTATTGCAATTTTAGGGTTTGGGTTCGGTTGTGCAGTCACTAAAGCTGAAATATTTGGTTGAAAATAGTTTATAAATTTATATTGTGCTAGTTTTTGTTAAATGGACATAAACTTGAAACAATATATACATGTGTAGTGTCCAACACAATGTGGCATGGACACGAAAATGACATTTGGTTCATGCTTCCTTGTCTATAATGGGATTTTTGTTGGCAAATTAGTATTGTAATTGACAAAAAAAAGTCTACTTTTTCATATTGGGAGTATCGATGGGTTTTGTTCAGGATATTTAGGACATGTTATAGTATTGGCAATATTTTTCATAAGCCTTAGCAGCAGAAATAAAAGAAAAGACACGAGCGTTTGGGATAGCTATTTCTGGTATGATGGATTTTAACCCAGTCTGGAGTCATACTCTCTCAGTACAATGTATTAGTTTTTCTTACTCTCACCCACAAGGCCTCAGCTTTTTCACAAGGTAAAGTTCCCTTATTATATGTTCTCAAACAACATGGCATTCTTTTTCAATTTTTATTGTTAGGATAGTAACATTTCCTGAATGTATCACAAACATAGTGCATACAAAATTACTAAGCCAAAAGAGACAAATGATTGGAAGCAAAAGACTTGTAGTTCCAGGCAATGATAAGAGATAAATCAAGACTCTATGAGCAGAATGGGCGAAATTCAGAGCTCTAATTTTATCTAAAAAATTGGATGGTAATGGAGAACAACTTCTACAAGTTTTAAAGTTGTGACATGACAAAAGGAATTGGCATCAATGGTAGTTAAACTGTTAAACAAACATATGGAAGCCGCTTCACATTATACATTTACCTGGGACGAGTAACATTCCTCGGCCTTTTCAGATGTAAACAAAATATCCAATCGCTTTCCATTCTCAACTTCATTTGGAAAATAATGTGCATTGGGCTTTCCCTTCTCAACTTCGTTGGACAAATTTGCAAAGGGCTCTGAAACAAGATTGGTGTCAGACCAGCAACCAGAATTGCATCTCTTTCATTGTTGGCCATGTTACTTCCATTCATCCTCATGTCGACATGTAATTGGCTTTCTGAAGGGATCACTTCCAAAGTACTTTCGGCATGATCAATGCTATCCAACTGTGTCTCACTACTTCCAGAGCTAAAGTCGCCAGCCTCTATGTTCTCATGATATTTAGGGCCTGCTTAAGTATCTGTATGAAAAACATGTTCCTCCCTTTTCTGGTTCATGCTTTATGGTAGAATAATAGGTTGTTGATGCAATATAATTCTGTTAATAAATCTATATTTCTTTATTAATATGGTTAGTTGGACTTCATTATTCTCATTATTGTAACTTTTTTTTGTTGTACAGGTGTTGGTGTAGGGTACATCTCTGCTCTTATATCCTTTTCATGTTCTTTGTATTTAGTTATTAGCAAATTTATATAGGTCTGGTTTACTAGCTTACATGATAGCATGTATTCCCCCATTCTTTTCATTGTCATCATAGCTGGAATCTCTCTTACTGCTTACTCCCAGCATGCTTCTTCATTTCCCCTAAACCTTCAAATAGGAAAAAAAAAGATTTTTGGTGTTTTCTTCTTGGAGGGGAAAGCATGTGTTTGGGGTGGGAAGGGGGGGATGAGCTTGGGATGGAAATAATACATAGTTATTTGGGTCCAGGGCATACAAAGTGTATTAATAGGACCTATTAAGTCACTGGAACGTGTCAGTTCTGAATCTCATTGCCTTCTCTGTGTTGCTCTTACATTCTTATTCAATCATTAAGGTACATGATAGAGGTGATATTCAAGAAGCATGTCATTGTGTACAACTATCCCAAAGGAATTAAAGCTTTTCTATATGCGGCTTAATGATGACCAGAAAATGTAAGGCCAGTATATCCTTTTCTATCCTTATTTAATTTGACAGTGGTAATTATTCTATGGTTGTGTTAATTTGTGATGCCAGAAAAATAATTATATATACCATCGTGTTTATTATTCCATCGTGTTTATTATTCTATGGTTGTGTTAATATTTCCGTTTTATCTAAATTCCATCGTGTTTATTATTCCAGATTTTATTGAACCTCACTGCCAAAGGACAATTATAGATGTTTCGGCCAAAAAAGAACTAATTTTAATTACTCTCATAGTTAGTAATTGCCTATTGACTTTTCCTCGGATTATCACCATACGATTCTAGTAAGTTGTAATTGTGAACTGGTTTCTGAAGTTCATGTGCATGATTTCCAGAGTCATGCTACTTTTTGTTTTCCAATTCGTGGATCCTTGTATGCTATTTTCCTCTTCAAAATTTGTCAGTTTTGGTTTTTTAGTTTCCTAATGTAGCAAAGCCAAATAAATGTAATATGATACAATTCAGTAAAACTTGTTCATAGTTTTTCCCATTAGGAATTCTCCTGATTGTTGAGTCGAACGCCATGTAAGAGTTCTAGTGCAACAAGGTTTGAATGGAAGTCTCCGAAAATAATTCTCAAGTTTCTTAAGTTAGAGAAATTGTTTGTCACACAAGTAGCGGCATGTAGAATGGTGTAACAACTACTACATTGCTAGACGGTAAGACTTCCTGCATTTTGACTATAGCTTTGTGACAATCTTGTTTGAATGTGTAGAGGTGGAAGGCATCCATTACATATGCCTGGATTCGAGCCAACATGAGCGTATTATGTCTTCTATTTGATAAATGGTGGGAATGGAGCATCATCTGCGGATCTCTGGCCGAGTGCGGACCTACGAGTCGAGTTGTCTGAATGTCTACCTTCCTCGACCGTGATCGAAAGAATTGTACGAAATCTTCAAGTTTACTTGCATATCACATGTATTATTTTCTGATCTCAAATGCTCGGTTGTCACTCTTTTTTCTGTTCCCAAATGCTCAAGATATACATTTTTGCATTCCCTTATTGATAAATAAATTTCATATGCTATGTAAGTTATATTTGTTCCAGATGGCCTGCTAAAGAAAAGAAAAAGGCATCATTTTCAAAGAGTAATGGGAGAATAGAATGTAAGGTCAGTATATCTTTTTCTATTCTTATTTAATTTGACAGTGGTAATTATTCTATGATTGTGTGAATTTGTTATGCCAGAAAAATAATTAAATATACCATTGCATACTTATTTATTAAGAACGACAAATATCAAGAAGGATGCGAGCCAGGCAAGCTCTAGTGCTTAATATTTCTGTTTTATCTAAATTATATCGTGTTTATTATTCCAGATTTTATTGAACCACACTGCCAAAGGACAATTATAGATGTTTCAGCCAAAAAACAAATAATTTTAGTTACTCTCATAGTTCGTAATTACCTATTGACTGTTGCTTGGATTATCAGGACCTGGCTGATTGGAATGAGTTGCTGGACAAGTTCAAGGACCAATGTTTGGAGTATCGTTCTTCTCTTGGTAAGTATTTACATACATACACCTTAATAGAATTGCCATAAGAACTGAACACTTAACAAAATAATAATAAGAACTGAACACAAATTTTGTGGACAGGCAGGATGAGTTTTGGGATGGCAACCGTTCTTTTGGCAACCAGTTTGAGCATGAATGTCTGGCAACACTATGGAAAGGGATGACTGCATGGAATTTGCTACACGATCAGGACATGAGTTTTGATTGCCTCTACTGCTCTTGTTGTTGTCACTCTCGTGCTAATGATTATTACGAAAGGGTTATTGAATATACGACATGGAAGATTGCACAATAATGCATCATGATCATGAGAAGGAACTTAAAGGATACTGAAAAAGGCATATTAATGCCTTGTTCACTATTTTTGTAACAATTTTATTAATGAAACACATTGTTTACTGTTTTTGTAACATTTTTATTACAGAGCTTAATGCCAATTTTGTTAGTTTCATTCAGTCATGGCAAGGATAGTAATGTCTATACATACAAAGCTTAAAGCCATGAGTTCATCTACAATGAAGAGATTGGTAGAAGGATATTGTATGTTAGATTAGATTGGTAGAAGGATATTTTTGCTTAGAATGTTATTTATTTACTTGTCATTGGGCAGCTAGCATGTATATACAAATTATATTATTTTTTTCCAGAAAAAATAGTTTTGTAACAGTTATAATTGTTGCAAAATTGAAAAAAAGTAACAGAAGAATGTATTTTGTAACGATTTTAACTGTTAATAAGGTAAATTTAGTCACGGTTATAACCGTGACAACAATCGTTACAAATTTTATTTTTGTAACGGTAATAACTGTTACAAAAACTGTTACAAAAATTTGTCACGCCTAATTCGTCACGGTTATTACCGTGACAAAAATTATTTGTCACGATAATAACCGTTGGTAATTGCCTATTTTGGTGTAGTTAAGCTAATTATGCATGAGCTCGACCTCAAAGATTTTGAAGATTTTGAAGAAACGTCTCCAAAAGAAAAAGAAATTGCCTTATGAGCTCATCGCCGAAGAACCATCACTGAGGAAACAAATGACGATGATTTCGAATGTGACGATCAAGCACTCATGGTTCGAAATTTCAAGAAGTTCCTACGCTTCAATCGAAGGAAGAAGGAACAAAAAGACGATGAGGAAGAACCCACCTGCTTCGAAAGTAAGAAGACGGGACAGGTCAGAAAAGATTGTCCTGTAGCAAAGAAAGGAAGCAGATACGAAAACCATACAAGAGGCCAACCTCAAAAAAGTATGCCAACACTAGCATCTGGCACGAAAGCGAGGCCAATGATTCAGACGAAGAAGAGGACTCTCCGTAAGACATTGCAAACGTCTACCTAATGGCAACTTCGGACAAGATAAACGACTCTTTTAAAGATTTTTCCTTTGATGAACTGGGTGACACCTTTAGTGATCTTCATGAAGACCACAAAAAGGTTATTAATAAGTATAAGCATGCTAAGGAAAAGATCAAGACCCATGAAATCGAGATCCATAGATTTTCTTGCTTACTTGAGAATGTTAGAAACACTACACCCACGGAAAGCACTGAGGAGGTATCTAAGCTTAAATTAAGCTTATACGATACCAAATCTCTTATTGAGAAGCAAACACATGATATCACTGCTTTAAATAAAGAACTTGCTGAAGAGAAAAACAAGTACAATATTGCTACTGCTAGAATACATGGCCTTACTACTAAATATGATGAGTTGCATGTTGCCTCTAAGAAATTAGGGATTAGGCTGGGTAAGCAGGTTATTCAACCTCAAACTCAGTCTCCCAGTCACAACACTTACAAAAATGAGACGACTCAACACAAGAGAGCACGTCACCACAAGAACACTCATCCACATACTACTCAAAATCATGCCTTTATGTACACCTATTCACATGCAGCACGAAAAACACACACATGTAAATTCTATCATCATCCTGCTGCACACAATCACCATCATGCTGCTGCACACACTCACTACAGTCATCCTACTGCTACACATAGCTATCATCATCCTACATCCACATATAGACACAACTATCATCCTGCACCAAATACCAATATGCATGCTACCTGCTCTTATTGTGGTTTACACGGACACATATCACCGCAGTATAGATTTAGGAAACTAGTTGATATCAATCTATATGCATGGGTACCGAAGACTAACTTTTCAGGACCCAAAAGAATATGGGTACCAAAGGTCACATCTACTCATGGTGTAGGTGGACCTTCCTTCTCAAACTAGAAGCAAATAGATTCTCGATAATGGGTGCTCGCGACATATGACTGGAGATGCTAATCTATTCGCAACATTATCGATGAAAAGGGAAGGATATGTATCCTTTGGCAACAATCTGAAAGGCTATATTATAGGTAATGGTAAAATTGGTTATCCTCCTTCTCCCGTCATTAAGAATGTCTGTTTAGTAACCGAGTTAAAGCATAACTTGCTCAGCATCAGTCATCTTGCTGATCATGGATATGATATTAACTTTGGTAAAATTGAATACTGTATTTATGATAGATCAATTGGAGATATCGCTTTTGAAGGGATAAGACAAGATAACATATATAATTTCTATCTATCTAGAAATACTAACAATGCAGGAAGATGCCTCTACGCCCACAAAGATAAAAGACTATTATGGCACCAGCGTCTTGGTCATGCCAACATGGATACCATATCCAGATTATCAACCAAGAAGCTAGTAAGAGGCCTGCCAGATATCACATTCAAGAAAGACACGGTATGTGCCGAATGTGAAAAGAATAAGGCTAACAAATTTTCTATTAAATCCCTAAACACTGAAAGTACTATCCGACTATTGCAATTACTTCATATGGATCTATTTGGTCCTATTAGAGTAGCCAGTCTTGGCGGTAAACTCTATGCTTTTGTTATCGTTGACGATTTTTCAAGATTTACTTGGGTTTTCTTTCTTGCAAATAAAAATGATACCATTTCAGTTTTTAAAGTTTTTGCTAAAAAGTCCGAAATGAAAAAGTCTACATGATTACTCGTATTCAAAGTGATCATGGTGGCAAATTCGAAAATTCTGATTTTGAAAAGTTTTGTGATTTAAATGGCCTTAATCATGAGTTTTCTTGTCCTAGAACTCCTCAACAAAATGGTGTTATGGAGCGGAAGAATAAGACTCTTGGCGATATGGCTAGAGTTATGTTGAATCAATTTTCTTTTCTAAAATATTTTTGGATAGAAGCTGTCAACACAGCGTGCCACGTTTTGAATAGGGTTTTGATTCGACCTATTTCGAAAAAACACCCTATGAGCTTTGGTTTGATAGAACTCCAAATGTTTCTTACTTTTGAGTGTTTGGTTGTCGCTGCTTTATCATGAATACCAAAGACAATTTGGGCAAGTTTGATGCCAAAGCTGACGAAGGTATTCTTCTTGGCAATGCTGCCAAAAGTAACGGATATAGAGTGTTCAACAACCGCTCCATGATTGTTGAAGAGTCTACTAACGTAACTTTTGATGAGGACAATAGTACAGCCATTATTCCCGATGATGATGAACTAGCAGACTTCACTCATGTGGATACACCACCCGAAACCAACTCTTTGGAGGGCTTACCAAAGAAGTTCCAATTCAAACCTTCGCATCCAGAAAACTTGGTAATATGTGAGGTATCGAAAGGCGTAACTACTCGATCTTCTTTGAGAGACTATATTGCTAGCACTGCTTTTATTTCTCAAATTGAACCTAAAAATATTTTAGAAGCTTTTAACGATGAATTTTGGATATCTGCAATGCAAGAAGAACTCAACCAATTTGAACGAAATTAGGTTTGGAAACTTATTCCTGGACCTGCTGATCGTTCAATCATTAGTACTAAATGAGTTTTTTGCAACAAAGTTAATGAGGATGGTTCGGTCACTCGTAACAAGGTGTTGGCCCATTGGCCATGGTCAAACCTAATTTTAATAATTGATCAAACTCTGTCTCGATATACGGAGCTACTCAGATGTTTATTCAAGATATTTTGGACACTTGGACACTGATCAAGATCGGATATCTACTCAGTTCAAGACCGGAGCTATGTTTGCCACTCGAGACTGTATTTTTTTATGCAATATAATTTTTTACTTTTATTGAGTCTAGGAATACATTGTATACCGAGTCGTTCTGGCAAATAGGCTATCCAAAATCGTTTTTAGAAATGACCTATATTTTTGAAAAACATCCCTTATTTACGAAAGCTTCTGAAGGATTTTAAAAAGCTCAAAAATCACTTTTAAAAAACCCTGACCAACCCTGACAAAACTCGGCCCGAGTTCAGCCAAAGTTCGGCCGGAGTTCGGTTAGTGACCGTTTGATTTTTGAACGTTTGAAAAACTTGGTCTCCCTTTAGTTGCGGATTGTTACATAGAGTTCTGCCCGAATTTTGCCAAAATTCTGTCATAGTTCTGCCTTTGGAAAAATTATAAATAGAGAAGAATTCTGATCATTTCAAAATACTCATTCACTTTCATCTCTTCTCAAGCTTACGTTTCTTTCCGAAGAGTTCTAAAAAGATTTCATTTTTAAATCCCAAGCCAGTTACAATTCTCTAGTCAATTTGTCGGTACGGTGCGGTCTAGAAGATTTTAGAAAAATTGTAATCAGAGGCTTGATTGAAGAAAGACTCTTCAAAATTGGAGTTGGTCGAGTTTTTCGTAGAAGTTGCAAAGACTTCTTATAAAAGCTTACGGGATTTTCCAATAGTAGATTTAACTGGAAGCTAGAGTTCTTCCGACTGGACTAGTTGTCACTCCTGTTTCCCGTTATATGTATTTTCGTATATGTATACGAGATCTTTGACGTTTGTCAGGTGACCCGTAGTTGGACTTGACTTGCTAGCCTAGTCTAGGTTGGTTTTGACTTAGTTTGGTCTTGGTTTAGCTTGGTTTGGTTTATTTTGGTTTAGCTTGGTTTGATTGGGCTTTTGGTTCATTATGAGAGAACCCTCCCCCTTTATAAACCCACCAACCCTTTCTCTCTCTTCATTACTTTCTTACTTTTTCATTTACTCCTTCTTCTTCCTTATAACTCTCTCCACCTACCAAGAGCTTAGGCAAGTGCAACTTGCTTCATGGAGGAACTCAATTTTTGTTGTTCCATTGTCTTCCTCACGAGATTCTAAGACACTTTAGTATTTAGCACTTTCAATTTCCATGGTTTATTTCTTGTAGATCTAAGTTTATTATATTTTCGGATTTCTTGGGTTTCGATCTACCAAACTTTATTATTTTTCAAGTTTTGATTGTTCTATGTTGTAGAGAATTCAATTTTACCCAAAATGGACCTTTGAAAAGTTAGATTTCGACTTATTTTGAGAAAGTTATGGCCAATTGATTATTTGGTCATCTTCTATGTTCATCTGGCAACATGTCGCAGTTGGTCCGCATGATGTCGCAAATGTGCCGCATGAGCCACATGTCGCAGTTGGTCCGCATGGATGTCGCAAATGTGCCGCATAGGCCGCATGTCGCAGTTGGTCCGCATGATGTCGCGAATGTGCCGCATGAGCTACATGTCGCAGTTGGTCCGCATGGATGTCGCGGATATGTCGCATAGGTCGCATGTCACAGTTGGTCCGCTTGGATGTCGTGAATGTGCCGCATAGGCCGCATGTCGCAGTTGGTCCGCATGCATGTCGCGTATGGGCCGCATAGGCCACATGTCGCAGTTGGTCCGCATGATGTCGCGTATGGGCCGCATGGGCCGCATGTCGCAGAATAGGCTGCATAGTGCCTGTTTTGGCTATTTTATGTCTTATTTGCATGATTTGTGGCCAGAATTTCTCCCAACTCCCAACATGAAAGTTGTAGATCTTTTCCTTGGCTTCAAGAATATGTTACTAGCTATTTTATGCAAGTTTCTCTCATTCATGATAATGTAGGGATAGAACATGATAGTGACCCGTCGTGGTGCACTTTTGAACATGTCTTCCTTTGCTTACATGATAGTGACCCGTCGTGGTGCACTCTTGAATATGTCTTTCCTTGCTTACATGATAGTGGCTCGTCATGGCGCACTCTTGACATGACAAGTAAATCTAAGCATGACATGCTTAATCAAGATGCTGTTGCGACATCTATTTCTCCTTGCTAATGTAACTCTTTTAGACACCGTGGGTGTTTGAGCTTGTGTAAGCTCCGTCTTGTCTTGCATCATGTCTAGGACATGAATTTCTGGTTTTCCACGGTCAGGGATTCATATTAAATCGGACTAGGTTAATGACTAAATTGATCAAGTAGTTCATATAAAGAGGTATTCCGGCTACAAGCAATCCCATTATCTAGGCGCCTTCTTTGATGGACTTGGAGCCTGCCGTCGAGTAGGACACATTTTCATGCACACTGTTACGTGGGGCACTTCTTGAGATAAACAAGTAATATGCACACTGTCATGTGTTGTACCCAAGTCACCTAATAACTCTCTTAGGGTACATTTGTCTCCTGGGCGATGTACCCACTATTATATGTACATGGGATACATTTGTCTCCTGGGCGATGTATCTGCTATAAATATTTGTAACTTGCATCTGGTCAACCTGGATAGTCTGCAAGGCTTGTGACCGTAGGAATATCTCATTGCATCTTGCTAGTAACTAGGTTTGTGATAACCCTAGTTAGTTAAAGTATCAAGCCGTACACTTTGCTTGACCGTGAATGTTGGATGGAGTCCTATCTTGTCTAGTCTTGCCTAGATCCAGTACATGGCTATCTCATGACACGCTTATTTATGCTTACTTGTCGATAATTGGTTAGAGACTAAGTTATGTTCAGGTGAAGGGTTACAACCCTAGTCCTTGTTTGGTTTACGGGTTGTAACCTGGTTACCGGAATAGTCCTTTAGTTATCTTATTATTTATCACCCTGTTTTCTCTAACTCATGTCTTTTGTCATTTCATTTATGTCCTTTATGTTTTATGTGCTAATGTGTTGGTTTTAGTTCCTAAGTGAAGCCTCTCTTGTGGCACTTGCTCTTTCTGGGGTCTAATCCAGCTGGTTTTGTATGGCCAGATTTTGGAGCAACACCCGAGGTTCTACCTGCATTCCAGCCAGATGGTGAACACTAGAAGAAACCCTGGCAACGAGTGGATTTCATTTTGCTCTCTCGTTCTATTGTAAAATTATTCTTTTGAGACGTTTAGCCGTCGAACAAGTGTTAGCTCGTGTTGAATACTTATATTTCTTGTCTGCCTACGGGCTGTAACATGATTAACAAATCCTGGGGTTGATCATGTATGACTGAAACTCTTGCTAGTCCTTGCATTTTGTACGACTAGCTTCATGATCATCTGTATATCAAACGTATGGGATGCCTTACTATTGTATATTTGATGGTCTAACATCTTGTAACTATTATTACTTGCTTGAGATTGAGACACTAGGCTTGTTCTTGACCATAAGAGACTGTTGGCTTGTAGAAAAATCTTCATACATCTAGACAGCCGTGACCGTATATGGAGGTGGAATACACTTCTATATACGTAGCTGGCTGTGTCTGCCCCCACTCTCCAGTATTCTGGATCTGGGGCGTGACACTAGTCCTCACAAGAGGGAAACCAGTATAATCGCTGTGTTTGCGTTTGCCTTCTGATCTCATTTCTTTTACATTTATTGTTTTGTGATTATTGATTTAATTCTGTGATCTTACTGCTAACAAGTTTTTAATTAGCAATATTCTGCTGCCTACTCTATTCACCCCCCCCCCCTCTAGAGTATTCTGCTTTAAGACTTCGTTCCTACAATTGGTATCAGAGCAGGTTATACAGGTAAAGCAAGGTAAAATTGTAGTTATATTCAGTTATTCTTAATTGTTATATAAATCACAGTATAACACATGACAACTGTAAAATTTACAAGTGAAGGCCAAGCCACAAACAGACCTCCACTGTTTGACGGCATAAACTTTAGTTATTGGAAAACACGGATGAGTTTCTTCTTAAAATCCCTTGATTTTGACTTATGGTCTATAGTTATTGATGGCTACAAAAAGCCCCCTCGTATTACTGTTGAAAAAGTTTTAGTTTATAAACCTCATGATAAATATACTGAGGATGACAAGAAAAAGGCTAGTCTTGACGCACGTGCTATTAACACTTTATTTTGTGCTTGAGACAGAACTGAGTTTAACATGGTGTCGACTTGCACAACATCAAATGAAGTATGGAAACTTCTCGAAGTAACCCACGAAGGAACAACGCAAGTCAAGGAATCAAAGATCAGCAGACTTACTCAAGAGTACGAGGTGTTCAAGATAAAGCCAAATGAATTCGTCACTCAGATGTTTACGAGATTCCTGGATATTGTAAATCCTTTGTCTTCATTAGGCAAGGAATACAGTAACCATAAGAAGATTCGCAAACTTCTACGAGCTCTCACAAAGAACTGGATTCCAAAGGCTACAGCAATCATTGAAGGAAACAACCTCTCAATAATGTCTCTGGAAACACTAATGGGTAAGCTACTCACTCACGAGTTGGAACTTCAAGACTTTGAAGATGCTACACCAAAGGAGAAGTCAGGGAAGTCGATCGCTTTCAAGGCTCAACATAAAAGAACTATCGAAGATGATTCTGACGACAGCGACTCTGACTTTGAAGATCAAGCTCTTCTGGTAAGAAAATTCAAGAAGTTTATGAGATTCAACAGAAGAATAAAAGACAGCAACAACAACGAGGAAGATCATATTTGCTACGGATGTAAGAAGAAAGGACATATAAAGAAAGATTGTCCAACAACATCATCATCAACAAAAAAAGCAGCAAATATGATAAAGGCTACCTGAAGATATCTACATCAAGGAAGTACGCCAATACAAGCATATGGCATGAGAGCGAAGCCAGCGACTCAGAAGACGAACAACCGGATGACGCTGCAAATGTATGCTTGATGCCTTGCGATCAGGTAACCACTAATCCTCTGTTTGATCCTTATGATGATTTCACCTTTGAGCAACTAGGAGAGACTTTCAGTGACCTGTTAAATGACTATAGGAAACTGTATTATAAATATGAAACCTCTAAGAAGGTACTTAAAGAGTACAAAGGTGAGATAGGAAGACTTACCGACCAACTAGCTGATGTTAGAAATAATGTTTCTTCTATTGAGTCTGGTGATTTTTCTTCTATTAAGCTGTTGTTACACGAGACTACCAAGTTATCCGAAGAAAAAGACCAAACTATCATCCAGCTAAAGGAAGACCTATCTAAGGAGAGAAAGAGTCAATTATCGAATTATCGGAACACACCCAAACCAAACACTATCAGACCAAACCATACAAAACTACTGCCCAAGAAGACTAATAGGCATGCATTTTTCTATACTAAAAAACAAAAACCTACCAATCATGCACCTCACACAACTTTCAACACTCAACATGCAAAATGTCATTATTGTGGCCTCATTGGTCATATATCCTCTGCATGTAGAATCAGAAAGTTAGTAGATTTAAATGTTTATGCATGGATACCAAAGACTAAGATGTCAGGACCCTATAAGAAATGGGTACCAAGACTTTCATCTGTAAACTGTTTTTTAGGTGGGATGCCCTTTACATGCTAGAAGTAAATTGATCTTCGACAACGGTTGCTCACGGCACATGACCGGTGATGCACCATTATTCGCAATATTGTTGAAGAAAAATAAAGAAGGATACGTATCCTTCGGTAATAATTTGAGAGGGTACATAATCGGTATCGATGACATTGGTAAGGCTCCCTCCTGTGATTAAAGATGTTTGTCTAGTTACCGAGTTAAAACATAATCTGCTCAGCATAAGCCATTTAGCTGATCACGATTATGGCATTAACTTCGTCAAAGACAAATGTACTATAGTTGATAGCTCAACTGGCAGTACTATCTTTGAAGGTATCAGGGAAGATAACATATATGTTTTCTATCTGTTAGAAGATGCTAATAAAGCAGGAAGATGCTTGATGGCCAAGAGCATTGAGAGTCAACTATGGCATATGAGACTCCGTCATGCAAACATGGACACAATTTCAAAACTATCCACAAAGAAGTTGGTACGCGACTTACCGGACATATCTTTCAAGAAGGATACGGTATGTAGCGAATATGAAAATAACAAAGCTACTAGATCCGTCTTTAAGTCCAAGAACGTTGTAAGTACCACTAGATCTCTACAATTATTGCATATGGATTTATTTGGACCTAGTAGAATTGCTAGTTTAGGAGGTAAGTTATATGCATTTGTCATTGTAGATGATTTCTCTAGATACATTTGGGTATATTTTCTTGCACGCAAGAACGATGCTTTGTCAGAATTCGTCACCTTTTACAAGAAAGTACATAATGAAAAAGATTTAATGATTACTCGCATTCGTAGTGATCATGGCGACAAATTTGAGAATGCAGAGTTCAACCTATTCTGTGACACACGGTTATCTGCATGAGTTTTTCTACCTTAGGACTCCACAACAAAATGGAGTTGTGGAACGTAAGAGCATGACTCTATCTGAAATGGCTAGAGTAACGTTGAACCAGTTTAGTCTACTTAGATACTTTTGGGCTGAAGCTGTCAATACAGCGTGCTATATTCTCAATACGATTCTGATTCGACCTATATCGAAGAAAACTCCCTATGAGTTATGGTTTGATAGAACACCCACTGTTTCATATTTCAAGATATTTGGTTGTAAATCTTTATTCTTAATACTAAAGACAACCTGAGTAAATTTGATGAAAAGGCCGATGAAGGTATCTTTTTAGATTATGCAGCAAAGAGCAAAGGCTACAGAGTCTTCAATAAGAGAACCATGATCATCGAAGAATCAATTAATGTCAAGTTTGATGAACTAAATCAACATTCATTCGATGACGATCATGAAGACGTAAGTATACCAAGTACAGCTACTGCAAAACCTTTACACAAAGATGCAGAACCTTCACACCAAGCACCAGCTGAGTCTTCAAGCAAATCACATACAGAACCAGAAGCCGGAACCAGCAATCCTGAGGATATGCCAAAAGAGATGAGATTCTTGGCAGAACATCCAAAGGACTTGGTAATTGGTGAGATTACCAAGGGTGTAAGTATTTGTTCCTCTAATAAAGATGTAGCTTTCTATGTTGCTTTTATCTCACAGCTTGAACCAAAAAATATTGAAGAAGCATGTAGTGATAATTTTTTGTTAGATGCTATGCAAGAGGAATTAAACCAATTTGAACGGAATCAAGTTTGGGAATTTATTCCCAAGCCTATTGATCATCCGGTCATTGGCACCCGTTGGATATTCCGAAACAAACTGAACGAGAATGGTTTAGTGACTCGTAATAAGGCTCGACTCATAGCTCAGTATACAATCAAGAAGAAGGTATCGACTACGATGAGATTTATGCCCCAGTTGCGAGATTAGAATTCATTCACATGTTATGTGCATTTACATATTTTTATAATTTTAAATTATTTTAAATGGATGTTAAAAGCGCATTTTAAATAGTTTTATAAAAGAAAAAGTTTATGTAGCTCAACCTCCAGGTTTTACTGATTTAAAAAATCTTGATTATATTTTCAAGTTGAAGAAAGCCTTATACGGTTTGAAATAAGCCCCTCGTGCTTGGTACGATCGTCTAAGCTTTCTTCTACTTGACAACGGTTTTTTAAAGGAAAAGGTTGACACTACACTGTTTATAAAATCTTTGAATAGCAATCTTCTTTTGATTCAAATCTATGTAGATGATATTATTTTTGGATCCACTGATGAATCTTTTTGTCAAGAATTTTCAAAATGTATGCAGAATGAGTTTGAGATGAGCATGATGAGAGAGCTAAAATTCTTTCTCGGACTGCAAATCAAACAAACCAACAATGGGACATTCATAAATCAAGCAAGGTAAACAAAAGATTTATTAAAGAAGTTCGACCTGGAAGCAGTCAAACCACTTAGCACTCCAATGACGACTTCAACCAAGCTTGATATTGATGAACAAGGCAAACCCGTCGACATACGTAAGTATCGAGGTATGATCGGTAGCTTACTGTACTTAATTCCTAGTCGATCTGATATTATGTTTAGTGTTTGCTTGTATGCATGTTTTCAAGCCAATCCTAAGGAATCACATTTGTGCGTAGTCAAGTGTATCTTCCGATACCTTAGAGGCACTTTTTTCGTCGGCTTATGGTATCCTAAAACCACGTCGTTTGACCTAACAGGTTATTCTGATGCAGATTTTGCTGGATGCAAAGTAGATAGAAAAAGCACCAGCAGTACGTCATTTTCTAGGAAAAGCCCTAGTCTCTTGGTTTAGCAAGAAGTAAAATTCTGTCGCATTATCAATAACTGAGGCTGAGTATATCACCGCAGGACGTTGTTGAGCACAAATTTTGTGGATGAAACAAACTTTAGAAGACTTTGGATTACATTCCACATACATACCCATTTTCTGTGATAATACTAGTTCTAGTAATTTGACTAAGAATCCAGTATGTCATTCTCGTACTAAACATATCGAGATTCGACATCATTTTCTTAGAGATATAGACATTGTATACATAGACACACAGAATCAATTGGCTGACTTTTTCACAAAACCTCTAGCGGAAGATCGTTTCAATTATTTACGTCGAGAATTAGGAATTTTAGATGTCAATAATATTAATTAATTTTGTTTTATTAATTGTTTCAATACTCAATAACTGTTTTTGAGATAAGCCTACAAAGAGTGCCAGTCACCACGACTACGATCGAAGCGAAGCGATACTTAATTGTTCTCCGGTGAACTCCCGTTAGCTAGGACAGTACTCCTACAACTAATCTGAAACAGACGCTGAGTAACAAAATTTAATTTATAAAATAATATTAATTATATTATTTGAAGTTTAAAATTACTAAACTTTGAATTAAATATTTGAAATGAGTTGGTGAAAAGGATGTGGCCCACAAATTTTTTAAAAAAAAAACCCAGGCGAACCCTAGGCGAATTCGACCCGAGTTCGGTCCGAATTCGGCCAGAGTTCTGTTGGTGCTGTAAGTTTTTAAGTCAGAACCCGAGGCCCCCTCCTCATCATCTCTTCCAAACTTCTTCATCACAGCAGCAGCATCAGCCGAAGGTCCCCCCAAAACCTAGCTCTTCTCTTCCTTTTTTCTTCCAATCTACGTGGAGAAATCAATCCAAAATTTGGATTCGTGCGAAGAATCGCGTCCTCTACAACATACTTGATTCTGGGAAGGTTTAACTCCTTCTTTCCTCCACTTTCAAATTCTTAGGGTTATCTAGTTTTGGAAAAGAATGCCTAAGGGATTTAATCCATCCAAGAGGAAGAAGACTAATGCCAGTGAAGAGGCATCATCTTCAGATCCGAATATAGATTCCCTATTTTCCCCGTCCAATTGGGTGACGGCGTGTCGGATGAGTTTTACTTCAAAACTCATGACCAAGCTTTGCTATTGTATGCCGACTTTGCCATGCGTATAATATGTACAGCCACTACGATCAAATAGACTGTATTTCAAGATCATCATCCTTTGTTTGAGGCATTATGGTTACACCGTCTCATTATCCAATTCCCTATAGCTACTAATGCCTTTCGACTATTTTACTGTAACTTCGTGTTAGACACTTTTACCGCAAGAACTCGTGTTGGCGGGATCGATATCGAGTTCGAAGATGTCTTGCTAGCAAAAATCCTTGGTATTCCAAACGAAGGTGCCCCGTTCGATGACATCACCGACTTCGACTTTCCCGAAGGCACAACCCTTGTTAGTTTCAAGAATGAGATTTGTGCCCCAGCACGTGCTCGTCCTGGAAAGTTCAAGGCCAATAAATTGAACTTGTTTAACTATGAGTTATATCACATCATCTATGCCACTATTCTTCTGAAATCCACTTCGAAAGATGATATCACTGCACTAGAGCTATCTTCCCTCTATCACATTCTTAAGGGGATTCCTTTTTCTGCCCCTAAGACTATCATCCAGATGATGGAAAGATGTTGTGGAAGAGACCGCAATCTCTCTTATACGATGCTTATCCCTCGAATCTTTCAGCGTTTTGATATCGATTTATCCACTTGCGCTCTGGACCCTGAGCCCAAGTATCTTCAGCTTTCTCGTCGCAGCACTACCGCTACTCCTACACCTCCTGCACCTACTCCTACTGCCCATATTCCTCCTCAGACCTACCCTACGACTTTTGAGGGTATCCATCAGCACCTTTCGGATATGTAGACTTTCTTTGTTGACACTTCCAGGGAACATGAGTTCCATGACGTGACTCGGTTCCAGGCTATTGCTAACTCGTTTGCCGATCTCCGATTTGCTCAGACGGGTCATTCTGCCAGTTCTCTTCCTAGAGACCCTGCTGTATCTGGTTACCGCATTGAGGATGAGGCGGTCCATTCTCTGTTCCAGCCAGGAAACGCTTATGATTGGTACCGTGATTCGGGTTCTACTCCACACACCTCTGGAGTTGGCACATATGGAGCTGGTCCATCCGGATATGGTGGACGTGCTGGCACTGCAGATGATGAGGATAATTTGTGATCCAGACGTACTGCATTTTGTCTACATGATCACTTTTTGAGACTTTGATTATGTCTTTGTTACTTGGAAATGCTCCGACATTCCAAGATATTATTAGTACTCTATCCTTTTAGATTATTTTGTACTGAGATTGTGTTTGTCTGAGATGATATTCTGTAAACATGTTTTTAGCATATTTTTTTATTCAGTTCAGCATTTATTATATTTCTCATAGAACTATCTCTTTATGCTTCATTATTAACTGCCTGCGAAATATAAACTGCCTATGAAATATTATTTTTCTATTTATTATGTTTATATTTCTTCAACGATTTTCTTATGCATATATTGTCGAGGAGCTTCTCTCTTTGCAAATATTTTTCTAAGTGACAACGGAGGAGAAATAAGATCTAACATCTTAATCTTTTCTTTGTAAGATTACAAGAACATTTTTTTACCGAAATTTGTTTTTTGTCCTATCAAAGATACCAAAGATATTATATCAGTAAAGGTTTGTCAATTATCAAAATGGGAGAGATTGTTGGCCCATTGGTCATGGTTAAACCTGATTTTAATAATTGATCAAACTCTGTCTCGATATACGGAGCTACTCAGATGTTTACTCAAGATATTTTGGACACTTGGACACTAATCAAGATCGGATATCTACTCAGTTCAAGATCGAAGCTATGTTTGTCACTCGAGACTGTATTTTTTTATACAATATAATTTTTACTTTTATTGAGACTAGGAATACATTGTACACCGAATCGTATTGGCAAATAGGTTATCCAAAATGTTTTTAGAAATGACCTATGTTTTTTAAAAACATCCCTTATTTATAAAAGCTTCTGAAGGATTTCAAAAAGTCCAAAAATCACTTTTTGAAAAACCCTGACCAACCCTGACAGAACTCGGCCCGAGTTCGTCCAGAGTTCGACCAGAGTTCGGTTAGTGACCATTTGATTTTTCAAACATTTAAAAAACTTGGTCTCCCTTCAGTTGCGGATTGTTATATAGAGTTCTGTCCGAATTCTGCCAGAGTTCTGCTTTTGAAAAAAGTATAAATAGAGAAGAATTCTAGTCCTTTCAAAACACTCATTCACTTTCATCTCTTCTCTTCTAAGCTTATGTTTCTTTCCAAAGAGTTCTAAAAAGCTTTCATTTTCAAATCCAAGACAGTTACAATTCTCTAGTCAATTTGCCGGTACGGTGCGGTCTAGAAGATTTTAGAGAAATTATAATCAGAGGCTTGATTGAAGAAAGACTCTTCAAAATTAAAGTTGGTCGAGTTCTTCGTATCAAAGCTCGCGTCTGTAGAAGTTGCAAGGTCTTTGTATGAAAACTTGCAGGATTTTCCAATAGTGGATTCAACTAGAAGCTAGAGTTCTTCCGACTGGACTAGTCCTAATAAGAGGAAAACTAGTATACATCACTATGTTTGCGTTTGCCTTCTGATCTCATTTCTTTTACAGTTATTGTTTGTGATTATTGATTTAATTCTGTGATCTTACTGCTAATAAGTTTTTAATTAGCAATATTCTACTGCCTACTCAATTTACCCCCTCTAGAGTATTCTGTTTTACGACTTCGTTCCTACACAAGGCTCGTCTCGTAGCTCAAGGATAAAACCAAGAGGAGGATATCGACTACGATGAGACATATGCTCCTGTTGCACGACTTGAATCTATTCGGATGCTTTGCGCCTTTGTAAATTTCCAAAACTTCAAACTTTTTCAAATGGATGTGAAAAGTGTCTTTTTAATTGGTTTTATTAAAGAAGAGGTTTTTGTCAAGCAACCCCCTGGTTTTAAAAATCCCAAATTTCCCAACCACGTTTTTAAACTTAAGAAAGCTCTTTACGGCCTCAAACAAGCTCCTCGAGCATGGTATGAACACCTTAGTACTTTCTTACTTGATAAAGGTTTTTTAAAAAGGAAAATTGACACTACACTTTTCATAAAATCCCTTGATGATACTGTTTTGTTAGTACAAATTTATATAGATGATATCATATTTGGGTCTACTAATAAGGGTCTATGCAAAGATTTTGCCAAGTGTATGCAGAACGAGTTTGAGATGAGCATGATGGGGAGCTCAACTACTTCCTTGGACTGCAAATCAAACAATACTCGCAAGACGTCTTCATCAGCCAGTTGAAGTATACAAAGGACATGCTGAAAAAGTTCAAACTTGAAAACATCAAACATATCAGCACTCCTATGGCTATTACAACAAAGCTGGAACCTCATGAAAGCGGCAAACCGGTCGATCAACGTAAGTATCGAGGTATAATTGGTAGTCTATTGTATTTAACTGCTAGTCGTTCCCATATTATGTTTAGTGTTTGCTTATGTGCTAGATATCAAGCAAATCCTAAAGAATCACACATGACCACTGTTAAGCGTATCTTTAGATATCTTAAATAAACGATTACGGTAGGCTTGTGGTATCCCAAAACTACTTCCTTTGAATTAATCGAATATTCCGATGCTGATTTTGCGGGATGCAAAGTCGACCGTAAGAGTACCAGCGTCACGTGTCATTTATTAGAAAAGGCTTTAGTCTCATGGTTTAGCAAGAAGCAGAATTCTATCGCACTATCCATAACATAAGCTGAGTACTTTGCAGCTGGTCGTCGTTGTGCACAGATTCTATGGATGAAGCAAACACTTGAAGACTATAACTTATCTTTCATGCACATACCTATTTTCTGTGATAACACTAGTGCTATAAATTTGACCAAGAACCCAGTATGTCACTAACGCACAAAGTATATAGAGATTAGACATTATTTCTTGCGTGATCATCAACAACACAACACTATTAACTTAGAGTTTATTGACACCGAACATCAGCCAGCAGATTCTTTTACTAAACCACTAGCCGAAGAGCGCTTCAATTTTTTTCGTCGAGAGTTAGGAATCTTGGATGAAGCCGTCATACAATAACATGTACCTGCACAAATAACGGTTATGACAAGCATCATTTATAATGACTCAGCTGTGGGTACAAGCCGAAAGGGTCCTTCTGACAACAAGGCGTAAAAGCCTAAGTGACACGGTGCACTAGTCTTCGGACTACCGCTAGCTGGGATCCGGCCCCTACAGCTACCCCAAGACAGTTTTAATGTAATGATCGCTGTCTTAACCGTCATTTATTATATTACTACACTGTTTTCAAGATTTATATCACTCAATTTTTTAAATTCTAGACCTTTCCTATTCAAACATTGCCTTTTCTGTGTTCTGGAACAGACAGGCAGAGTTCGGGCCGAACTCTACCCCACACAGAGTTCGGGCCGAACTCTGTGTGCCTGCTCACAGAACCTCCAGCTGCTCTCAGCCATTCATTTTTTTTTGTTCTGACGGTCAGGATTTTACCCGACCTGCTGGCCCCAACCTTCTTAAACCCGAAAAAGCCTTCTCTCTCTCTTCACTTTCATCTTCTTCTACCTCCCTTCAAACTATTTTCTCTCAAACCCTAACCCTAGAAGCCCTATTTTTTTAGGGCTTTTTCCTTCCAAACTCATGATCTAAGGAGTTTTGAAGGATCTCTTCCATCTCCAACCATTTGTGTGAGGTATAACTCCTTTTTCTCCTATCTTTCATCTCTCTTTTCATTATCTATCAATGGCACCAAAACTTTTTGGAAGAGGAAAGAGGAGAAAAAGTGAAGGAGCATCATCCTCTAATCCTCCACTTCCCCCTCCTATCCATCTTTTATTCAATCCACCACCTCTACAAAATCCTAACACCTACAATGAGCAATTTTTGTTTTTTGTCTCATTGGATGCTTCCAACGAGTGGTTTTCGGACTTTCGCTCACGTAGCGTGTTTCCGGGACATCCGATCAACTTTATAATCTTTTCGGATTATGATTCACTATTCCATAACTTAAATCTAGATGAACTTGTTTCAACTTCATCTATTGTTTATTTAAATGCCATACAAATGTTCTACTACAATTTGACTCATGACGACACGCGGATCTATTCCCGTGTCACCGGTATCAATATATCATTTGATGACTTTGAGCTTACCGACTAGAAATCCCGAAACCCAACTCTTGGAAGCAACTCGTCGATGCCCGACGGTTTCAATTTTTCGATAGATCTTCTCTTAAAAGCTTCAAGGACGACTTGTCTACCCCTAACACACGTCCTCGCAAGCTTAGAGCACAATTTCTCAACCCCTACTTCATGAACTCCATCGAATTATATTTTCTTCAATCTTGCCTAAAGCGGGATCGACCGATGAAGTCTCCTATCTTGAGATATCTGCACTCTATCACTTGCACTTCCATGTTCCATTCAACTTCCCTCGCATTATGATTGACTGGATGATTAGTGTGAGAACCAAGCCCCGATCATTGGTCTATGCTATATATCTACCAATGATCTTTCGTACTTTTCATATCCCTCTTGATGAGTGTCAGTTTCTTACTGCTCCTACCTATCTGTCCAAAGCATGGAGGACTCTTGCTGCTATTGCCCCCTCCTGCTGAGTCTGAGTCTTCTGACTCTGATGCTTCTGAGCCCGAGCCGTCTGCTACTCTAGACTCCATCCAGGAGATGCTTCGCAATCGCTTCCGTTTGGAAGACGACCGCTGGACGCAGTTTGATTACTGCACCACCCTTCAGATGAGTGCTATTAGCAACTCGCTGCACGACCTCCAGTACACCCTGGCCACCCATCCTACTATGTCGTTCCCTATCGTACGGGACCCTTCTCGCGAAGTTTACCATATTGACGACACATTGGTCAGGCGGTATCTGGACCCGAACACGGCTTTCGTCGACCCTCGTCGCTCTACCAGCGACCCTTCCGACTCTGCTGGTCCATCCCGTGCTCCATGATGGTCATGGTTTAGTTCCTGCTGGTGATGCTGCTGATGTTAGGTTATAGTTTTCTTATGATTTATGTAGTAATTTTTAAACCTTGAGTTATAGTACTTCTATTTTCATGCATTATATTTCCTTCAGACTTATGCACTTTGGTTTTTATGAGTTATAAAACTGCTACTAGTTTTCTCTCTATGATTGTGGTTCCACGTTGTGTGATTGCATGTATTCACTTTGTCTAATTTTTATGGGGGAGCCATTTTATCGCTTTATTATTTTGCTAAATGACAAAGGGGGAGAATACTTGTGATATTTGATTGTGCTTTGAGAACTCTTGATAATACATGTGATATTTGTATGGACAAAATTTTTTTGAGCTTCAATGTATATTATTGTGCTTGCTTGGATTAGAACTTATCTCAGGACATATCCAATTAAGGGAGAGCCGACATGTTCATCTACGGGGGAGCTATTATCATTCTATGTGTCCAAGTATGAATATTGCGACATGCAAATATCATAGTTTTGTCAATTATCAAAATGGAAGAGATTGTTTATCCAAACTGAATCGCAGTCAACCTAATCTTGATAATTAACAAGACGATATCTGCTATGATCCAACTTGACACATCAAGCTCCATCTAGCTCCAAAACAAATAATCAACACACATCATCTTAAGACGAACATCATCAACGATTGCTATGACGTGCTGCTGTTTGCTTGTTCTCTGAGTCTGTATTTTACTTTTTATTGAGTCTAGGCTATTGTAAGTTGAGTCGCACTGAGTATCTCAACCCTAGAATTTACACCCAAAGCTCCACAAACAAAAGTCCAAAAACCTGCCAAACCCAAAACAGCCCATTGAACATTTTGTCTCCAAGGAGATAGAGTTCGGGCCAAACTCTGCCCCACACAGAGTTCGGGCCGAACTCTGTCCCCTTAATTTTAGGTCCTAATTTTTAGGGTTTGTTGGTTGCTAGTTGTCCAATGGCTAAATTTTTGAATTTGGGACAGAGTTCTGGCCGAACTCTGCCCCTCTGGACTAGTATATATTGGCCTTGATTTCTCTCATTTTCAATCATCTAATCTTCTCATCTTCTCTTCTTCTATAGCCTATACATTCAAGAGCCTACTCTTCTCATCTAACTAGCCACAAAACTTCCTAAGCCCCCAAGGTGCTTAGTGCGAGTCAACTAGAAGTTTGTGTGCAAGAGTTTTCAAAATAAGTCACTTGGACAATTTTAAGTCTCGCCTTCCGCGAATCTATAAGAAGTTGGCGTGCTCTTCTGAGTAAAGGCACGTGGTTGTACGCTATTTCACAAATAGTGGATTTCAATCCTGAGCTAGAGTTCTCAGGCCTGGACTAGTCCTCCACGAGGGAAACCAGGTTAAAAACTGTTGTGTCTGCGTATGCTTCTCTGATCTTTTTTTATTCCGCACTTATACTCTGATTATTATTTCTGTTGGGTGAACTTGAATAGAGTTATTTTTTAATTGGGTATTATCGACACATACTCTATTCACCCTCCTCCCTCTAGAGTTGCCGACACGTACTTCACCTAGTCCTAGTCATTCTCCAAAAATTAAATTAATCCTAGTTGTGAATGAGCACTTTCCTAGTTCCTAGTCACAGGCTCGCAGTAGTACGACTAACTTAGGTACTACCATGATTTCGCAATCTTTTTCGAAAACTGACCTGCATGGGCCACCAAAAAAACTTGTCACGATCTGCACCCGTTTTTTGGGATATGAGTGCGTGTCCAAGCCAGCCTACGTCGCAGTTTAGACGGTAGTACGCTGTCAAGTCCGTAATAAATAAATGCTCATAAAAATCTTTATTGCTCATTCATATTTGCTAAATTAATACAACATTTACAAGAATTGTATTTGAAAGAAAGTACAAAATCTCACAATTTCTATTACAACCAATTTAAACTAACTAGCTAGCTTCTAGGTTTTGACCTGCAATTACACCCGTATCTCCCAACGCTAAGAGAAGCCACAGTTCACCTGAAAAATGTTAATTTTCAGCCTGGAATGAACAAGCACACTGGCCGACGGCTATCCGAAAATATAATAGAATTTACAAGACATGAATATAACATATGTGAAATAAAACTAGATAGTAAGCTGAATCATGGCATGTCTAGAATAGAACAAGTACTCTACAACATGATAGGTCAACAAGAAGAAAAGCATATAAATAGAGTGACACGGCAAGCGGTGAAGAAACAAGGAGAATCAAGTAAATGACAACTATCTATGTGTTTTGAAATATCGGGTTCGACGTGTGAATGGCTAGGGGTAAATTCGACACCCCGCACGTGAATTGTGCGACTGCTATCAGACATGATCAAACATTTTGGGATGTTTCTGGATAGTTCACATGTCTACTAAAATATTTTCCCGTCCGACTAGTACTTATAGACTCGAACAAATCACGAACACGAAAGACATATAAATAAGAATCAAGAAATATAGTATATAGAGATCCATGATACTAATCCGTGTACCAAGCATGTCAGCAAGCAGGAGAGCATATGTATAAACATGAAATGGAAAAGCTACTAAGAATCAAAAGCAATCAGTAAGTGTACTTGCTTGGGGTCCTTTGCTGGTGGAACCGATAATCCCATTGGGTCCAGATTAGTCCGTTAGCCTAAGTCGATATGAGAAAGACATGTATTGCAAGAATTAGGGGCGTATGATTTACCACAATTAAGATTAATCTAATCTAATATAGAATTTGAAAAGAGAGTAAAATTTATATATTAATAATATTTCGGAAATACTCGTTATATTAAATCTTTTGAAAATATTCCAACCATAAGGTTTATTTATTAAAATTTACATAAATACATTAAACTGTCTATTTTATGCAAGGAACAAAATATACTCTTTAAAGAGAGAGAGAGAGAGAGAGAGAGAGAGAGAGAGAGAGAGGAAGGATAGGCATCCCCGCAATAATAGGCCTAAATCATTTATAAATCTTATTCATTCAAACAATTGACTTTAGGTCCAAATCCAATGGACGTATAGAGCCCAAGCCCATACTATATCTTTTTTTGTTACAAAACATCTAATAATATATATATATATATATATATATATATATATATATATATATATATATATATATATATAAATAGTTTTTAATAAAACCAAAATTTATAATATAAGAATTATTAAAGCCCGAAAATAAATAAAACTATTTAGCCCATAAAAATAATAATAACAAATATTATTGTCTATGGTTTAATGTCAAATCCAATACTATGTCCCAAAATGACCTTGTTTTTATAGAAGGTCAAAACCAATATTTAAACGTTCATTGGAAAACGGATTAGGGAAGCCTGTATATGTATCAATCTAATTAAAATCTTCGGTTTGTCAAAATATAAGTTTATGTTAAAACCATATTTAAAATATCATAAAAATACAATAATATAATTCTACCAATACATAATAATCTTAATACACTAGTAAAACCAATAGTAATAATAATAATACTATACTTCAATAGTACATACATACATATATATTATATACTAATATTTACTAGTAAATTAAAATATAATAGTTAACCCATTAAATTAAATCCAAAACCAACCATTCATTAGGGCTGGCCCAATGCATCAGCCAACAAAACAAATAAAATGAAATGAAAGAAAAGAAAAATAGCATTAATTAGCAATCAAATAGAGGGCTTCTCTCCGGGAGTGAGCAAAAAGGAAAGAGCGCACGGGAGTGTCCAAGTAAAATGGAAACGAGGAGGAGTCAGGAGCTCACCTCGAAAACACAAACCTCGTCTTCGCTCCGTGCGGCACTCCCGGTGAGGCGGCGTCGATCGTGCTTCACCGGGACGAGTTGGTGGGCGCGAGGGGGTGATACCGGCCAGTGGAGGTCGGCGCACGGCAGGAGTGGGACTCCGGCTCGTCGGGTCAGAGAGGGCTCAGGCGAAGGCACAGGAATGACAGAGTTGTGGGTGCTGGTCGCCGTCCTGGGGCGACGACTACTGGCGTCGCACGGGCGGTGTCCGTCGAGCATGTGGTCCCTAAGCACGGCACTGCTTGCCGTGCTCGACGATGGACGGAGTACCCACGCTTGGCAGCGGCGCTCAAGTCCATGGTGGTTGCGGTGGTCGGGGACACGCCGGGTGGTCGGGCTCGGGAGGGCGGTGGCTACTGCTACAATTATATAGGAGGATTAAGTTTTTTTTTAGGGTTTGGTTGCAACTACTGCTACATTTATATAGGAAAGATGTCTGACGAGAGCGAGTTAGGGTGTAGGTGTCACTTCCCATTCCCGAAATACGTAAATTTTTTGCTTTTTCCTGTATATGGTATCTGGTACTTGTATCTTAATTGCATTTATCATGTATTTGGCTATGGCATGGAACAGTATCTCATCGTAGATTAGTGTGCCACCCCATGTCCTTGTCTGGTTGTAGGCATGGCTCACTCTTCGATGATAAGATTTTTGGACAATATTGTGGTTAGAATTTTATTAATTAATTTGATTAGTTGTACCATGCACCATTTAACATGTCATTAGTCATATGGTTAGGTCATGATTAGGATTAGGGTTTAGTTGAACCAACCCATCCCACTATATATATTCTTTTCTCTCTCTCTCCTCATAACTTCTCATTCATTTCCCTCAACCACCAACATTTAGGCAAGTACATCTTGCACAAATGAGAGATAGTTTGCATTTTCCATTTCTTGTTATTTCTTTGATATTATTAGTCTAGATTGTTCATCTCTTCATTCTCTACAAGTTGAGTTCTTGGTATTTTTGATTTTAATGGCTACTTTTATGTAGATCTAAGTTTCTAAAAATAGGGTTTAATAGATTTTTGTGGTTTTGATCTATCAAACTTGGTTGTCTTCTAAAACTAATTGTTCTCTGTTGTAGAGAATTTGATTTCATGCAATTTTGACTTTTATTTCGCTTGATTTCGAGTTCGGATGAGGAAGTTATGGCCATGGCAAGTTTTTGGAACTTTCATGGCTGAATTGCTGTTTGGGGACGACGACCCCCACGCGCCGGGATTTTCCATGCCCCAAAAAATTTATGCGCCCGGGCGCCATGCGCCAAGAGGTCATGCACCGTGAAGTCCCGACAACGCATCCTTTTGACTCCGTGCGTGTAATGCGCGTAGGTTTCCTATATGCATGAACAGAAGACGCAACGTGAGTTTTATTCATGCGTTGGAATTCTCGTACGCTAGAATTCTCATGCGCATGAATTCTCGTGCTTTGGAATTCTCATGCGCTGGAATTCTCGTGTGCTGGAATTCTCATGTACTGGAATTCTCGTGCGCTGGTATTCTCGTGCGCTAAAAATTCTCATGCGGTGGAATGCTCTGTGCTGGAAATTCTCATGCGCTGTAATTCTTGTGCGCTGGAATTCTCGTGCACTGGAAATTTCCATGTACCAGAATTCTCGTGTGCTGGAATTCTCGTGCGCTGGAAATTCCCATGCGCCGGAATGTCCCTGTGCTGGAATTCTCGTGCGCTGGAATTCTCGTGCGCTGAAATTCTCAGGATTTACTGTTTTTGCTTGTTTGAGCTGTTTTATAGCTAGAATTTTATAAAACTCAAAACATAAAAGTTGTAGATCTTTGTCTTGGCTTCAAAAAATTTTTTGTCTTGCTCTAACTGGAGTTTATACGCGATTGATAGTTTCAATCACCCGTGGATGTTCATGATCTTCTTTGCGTGTTTTTTGTACTTGACCTTCATTCCCGACCTGATTACCTATATACGTGCTGGTACCTTTTTCTAAGTGTGTATTAAGATACAATATTAGTGGTGCACTGCGGTGTTATTAATTAGTGCACTGAGGTGTGACTCTTCGTGCTAAATGATCCTTCGTGTTATATGTCAAAACATGTATCCTCTCCAGCCCAGTCATGGTAAATGGTCAGTAATGTTAACGTGGTATATTAATTGTTTGATGCATTACACTAAGTATGGATCTAGATTTGGGACTCTTTGAGCCGGTTGTGGATTCATACTTGGGGTACTCGTACTATATACGACATCTAGGAGGATAAATGTTTGCAAAAAACAAAATAGTTTTATTACAAACTTTAAAGAATCGTACACGAGTACAATGAATTCTGGAAAAGTACAACTGTAGGAGTCTTGTCTGAATGACGACCGCTTTGTCCCTTTGACGAGGCGATTGGAATGAAAGCAAGCCTAACGTCGTGTCTCGAAGCTTCTGTTGACGAGGAATCTTCTATATGGCTTGGCCGTGTAGAAGTATCGACAGAACTTCGGCTTCGATTAACGATTGAAGAACTTGCTCTTGAGAATAGTTGATTGCAGAAGATGGAAGTGAGATGAGTGCTCCAACTATACCCCTCCTCTCTGTGTGTGTACGCTAGGAGAATAGGACTCTATTTATAGGGCCAAGGAATAAACAACTGATTCAAAGTAGGCGCCCCTATCTAGAAGGGCGCCTAAGCCACTGTGCGCCATCTTGTAAATAGGCGCCAACTAACATCTGGCAATTCATGCTGAATAGGCGCATAGTGATGGGCAAGTTCTTCGAGAAACTCGGATTAGTGCACCACGTTCAGTATGTATGGCAGCTTAACACGCCACGTGGATTTGCAGACGTCATCAGAAAACTAGGTACTTAAGAAAATAAGCGCCCAAGAGAACAGGCACCTAGGAAAACTGAGCGCCTAAGAGAAGTAGGCGCCTAAGTGAACATAGCGCCTCAGAGAGGTAGGCGCCTAAGTGAACTTGGAGCCTAGGAGAACATAGCACCTAAGAAACAATAGGCGCCTAAGAAATAATGGGCGCCTAAAAGTGTTAGGCGCCTAAGAGAGACAAATATTTGGGTGCCTACAAGTCCCTCTTCAAAGTTTTCAAAGTTTGGACGCCTAAACGTTTGAAATATTTTGAATGACGGTGTGCATTAAATGCAACAAAATTCGGACAGAATCTCAAGAGGTTTTTTTGTTTTGATTAGTGCGAAATTGTCTCAAAAATCCAATTGGCGCCTAAGCAATTTGAGCGCCTATAAATAGGCTACGGGAGAGAGAAATTCTTCTCTTTCTTTCTTTCTCCAAACTCTTCATCTCGTCCTCACTTCTTTCTCCCCAAGCCGATAGAGAGTCTTGGTGGTATGATTATAATAGAATCGAAGTGACACTCGACGGATAGTTGTAGTTCTTTAGGATATTCGTACAAGATGTCATGTACCACGAAGTCAATGAAAGGAGCTCTCCAGTCTTCACTGATGACATTGATTTCTGTTGAATTACTGAATTCAATGTTGGAATTATTTTCGATACAAAATAAATCTTTGTTAGTAATAACAACCATCTGCTGTCTTCCGACAGGAATTGCTAATACTGCTGTAAGATTGGTGTCACGACCCGCACCCGAATATCAGGCACAAGTACGTGGGCTACGTCCTGCCTACCAAGATTACCACTTGATAACAAATTCGTCCTTTACGAGATAGATGATTACGATACTTCTTCGACTTTTTCCAAGTAAGGAGATACAAGAATTCAAAAGATTTCAAAATGTAGTTGACAGGTTTAGATAGGAGATAGTTTGATGGATGTAAGTAGGACGGAGTTAACAAGACAAAGAAAATGATGATATGGATTTGTTCATGTTTATCTAGTCATAACGAAATCGTTTCCTTCCCTTTTCTTGCAGTTGTCGAAAAGCAAAATTTCTCAATCTCTAAGGTGTTCTCCTTGTCTAAAATTAAACTTTCTCACTAAATCTTCATCGTGACTTCCAACTCACTAACTATCAATTATTGATAAACTTGTGGCCTAATCTTCGACCCTAAGGTCCTTCATCAAATTGGCATCTAGATAAATTCTTCTAGGCTTTCATGTAGTGCCCCGCTCCACGAAGGCACTAGATAGACAGAAAGATCAGATTGCTGGCTTTGCAACAGAAGATGATTGATCTGGGTGAGTGGACGAAGTCTCATTTGCTGATTCGCTTACGCCTAATAAGAATCTGAGTTTTTGATTGAATGCTATTTGTTAATAACAAGATAGTAAATCATTGAGTATGCTTTAAGAGAATTCGCATGTTGCCTTGATAAAGAGAACCTTGTCATGCTAATAACAAGACGGTAACTAATATGTATGATTATAAGAGATTTCACATGTTGCTATGCTAAGAACATGAAAAGAATTAATCTGCATGCTAATAAGAAGACTTGTTGCCTTGCTAATACAAGAAACTAGATAATCTGCATGGATAAGAAGTAGAACTGCTTGCTTGCAAATAAGAAACGCTATGATGCCTACCATGCTAATGATAAATATTATTCCGAATATGACTCCTCGTTATGCATGCTAAAGTAGAGATGTGCCTTAATCAATAACTGTTGCCTTGCTAAAAAGAAAAGATAAAACATGTAGGAGCTTCGGCTCTGAATCAAAGAAAAGAGAAGAAGCACTAAGAGCCCCATGTGAAAATGGGTGCCGGTATGTTATCTGGGGGCTTCGGCTCTGTTATCTGGAAGCTCGACACTGTCATCTAGGGGCTTTGGCTCTGTTATCTGGAAGCTCGACTCTGTCATCTAGGGGCTTCGGCTCTGTTATCTGGAAGCTCGACTCTATCATCTAGGGGCTTCAGCTCTGTTATCGGCAAGCTCGACTCTGTTATCTGAAGGGCTTCGGCTCTGACTAAAAGAAAAGAAATAAAGGCAGAGTCATAGCTCCATCGTTCAAAGTAAATGAATAATTACTAAAAGATCAAATGTGCCTCAAGAGTTTAGATCATATAGATAAATGTTGGCTTTATCATGTTTATGCTAATCCTTGTGTTGTGCAGGGACGGACCGTCGACTATGGTAAGAATTACTGAAAAAGTGATACATATGTATTGCTTGAGTTTGCTATATGAATTGCTTGCACATATTAACCCATTGCGAAGAAATGCTATGTTCTACTAAAGAAAAGATATGATGTCGTGCTTATAATTGTCCCTACAGTTGCTCGAACAAAAGAAATAAATATGCTCATGAAACACGCTGCGCACTCCATAGAAATGAATAGTAGTCATCATGTTTGAAATGATTAGTCCCTTGTATGCTTGAAATGAACTGAATTGAAATGTTGGCTTTTCAAAGATGTTTTCAAAGAATATAAACTGACTCTGTATGCATGGAATGTACATAGGTAAAAGTAGCAAGATCACATCATAAGAAACATTTTCTCACTAATTGAACAGTGATCGTTTCAGTCAAATGTAGCTCTTTGTTCACAATCACCAGTATACTAAAATACTGACTCACCATCAGTCTCCATGCAGGTGCACTATGCTTCGAGAAGGATAGTCCTAAGCGATAGCCCGAACCTCATCCTCAAGAGCCAGAAATCAGAAGAGATGCCAAGAAATGACATCTGTTGCAAGAATTGGTTTTGTATATAAAGGAATATAATATATGGGAACGGGATCATTGAAATCTGTAAAGTTCTGAGAGATTGTAACATTGTATCAGAGAGAATCGAGAGCTTGTAATCTGTTCAAATGAAATCAATAAAGAGAATTATTTCTTGTTACCATAGTGTTCAATGCATGTATTCTGAAATATGTCCACTGCTGCTTCAATTATCTGCAATACGTTCCACTGTGTATTGTCATTGTCTACCTTGTCTTGCTTCAGGTCTTGGCCTTGTGCAAGCGCAACTTAGGTTTGGACGGCATCACGCCTTAGCGAGGACGATCGGTCTCAAAGAGTTCGAAGCGAGGACGAAGGGACTCTGCGGGATCGGGGCGTGACATTTCACATCTAAATTTGTCACTCTTCTAGTATCATTTTTTTCCATCACTCTTATCATCCCCCAATGTTTACTCTATGTATGGAATTTTCAAATATGAGATGATAGAAACCCAGTTCCAAAATTATCCTTTATCCCATTAGCAATCTCAATTTTATTTATAGTCAAAATAAATTTGTCGAGAATCCCGTAGAAATCAGAAATCCTATATATATGTAACCATTCTTAAAACTCCATGTGTCAATAACTGATCCAAGTTGTATGGCTCTCTGGTCTTACCAAATCCTCTAAATAACTGTAAACCCTAAGTATCCCAAATCCAATTCTCAGTCATCACTCCGACAAATTCATTCTAATCCTTCCACTATTTTTGTCTTGATAATTCTTTGAAATTTTGAAAATTCCATCTCTTGTATAATAATCACATCTCGTGCCACTTCCTTGGCTACTCAAGCAAGAAGACAACTTAACATTTCCTTTGATGGCTCTTACCACTGTAACAATTTGATAAACTCCTCTTTAATATTTTTCTTGCTACAAGTCCATTCGACACTATTCTCTAATCCTTCAAATATATGACCCATATCTATTAGAAATTACCAACCTGATTATGTAATCCTTCCTTTGTTTCTTCAAATTCTTTTGTTATATTTCATTTATTTTCTCAAACCTATTCTGACAAACTCTCAAGCCCCAATGTACTATCTTGGTCAAATTTTAAATTTTTTTGAGTATGACCTAAAATAATTCTCGACCTTCACATATAAGTTTGACTAATCATCTTCTCTTACCAACCCGAATGGTTATAATTTCAACTTCTACTCTCTCGTCCATTCTAGAGTCCACAAAACTCACCTTCATGCAAGAATATGGTTCGACAATGGACAGGGTTTCAAAAATCAAGATAAGCAAAAACGAATGAAAATAGACTCAATTTAGTTTCGAAGTAAGATTCTCAGGGGTCATCCCTGGAATCTATCAAGAGATCCTAATATGTGATTGAGTACCAAAATTCTAAAATATTCCATGATTCAAATCCAAATCCTAAGACAGGCTCGCAGTAGTACGACTAAGCCTAAGTACTACCACGACTTCGCTTTGGTTGCGAAGACTGACCTGTATGGGCCACCATAAAAATGTGTCACGACCCGCACCCGAATATCAGGCACAAGTACGTGGGCCACGCCCAGCCTACGCCGCAATATCGACGGTAGAGCGCTGTCAAGTACCCAACAATATCTCAATATTTAAATGATCTATAATAATGATATGTACTCAAAATCACATATGACTAAGGTAGATATGAATAAGAAGAGATGAAAGTATCCCTAAATCAACTAGAATCTACAAATGATCATACCTATCAAAATGTGTCGGAGACAAACCCGACAACGAAATATGAATCTGAGTAAAGAATAAAGGCCGAGAGCTCCCAGAGACAACTCACGGTGAAAGAATATCGAGATTCCTCTCAGCTAGCATCATCCTATAGTCCAATAATATAGGCATAACAATTCCTAAAAATTGTCAACGTATCCAGTCAGGATTGGAGCGAAGTACATAAACTAACAGTAGTTCCAATGAATTGACAAATACTATAAGAAACAGTTATAATGGAATACAAAATAGAATATCAAGACTGAAAGTGAAACAGTACAAGTGAAATGAATATCATGTCATGGTGAAAAATACTGGAATGTAAAGCAGCACAGGAACATCTGATGTAATATATAAATAAAACGGTGACTTGAGATATTAGAGCGTTATGTGATCGGCTTGGGTCCAGATCAGACTGTTCCATTTGACCGACTATGCACAAGTAGTATAGAGGATCAGACGGCCAAAATGGAAAGCTATGCACAAGTAGTATCAGGTCAGGCTACACCCTACGTGTGGTGAGGGTAGAGCTATGCACAAGTAGTAAATCGGAGGGGGTATTGATCACATAACCTCTAATAACTCCCCATCCTCGAGTAGTATAATGGATCCAATCATAGCATCTTACGATACGAGATTCTCTAAGAGGGTAGCAAATCCCCTTAGGAATCGATGTCTATACAAGTACAAGGACAATAGTCAAGAACGAGACATGTACTAGTATACCAGGATGACCAGGAGTAACATCTCATGACGGGATCCAACGTATACTAGTCCGTGTATCTTCGTGTCGAGAATCAAATAAAATACTACAACTGAATCGGATATAGTAGAAATCAAAGCAATAAAAAATATCAGAGAATGTACTCGTCTTACTGAAGTCGACGGACACGACACGAACGTGTCGACATGGAATAGGTACTGATGTTATGCTCCACAAGATGGTCCCAAATAATGACACAAGTGATTCCATTGAGTACAGAATAGTCCAAATATTCCAAATTGATATATAGAAGTCCGGAATCAGAGTTGCTCGATTATCGATATGAGATAGAGGTACATGATCAAGAAATAGAAAATGACTATATTAGTCATGGCTTATGATTTGAAGGAAAAAGCATAACTAAATACATATATGTCACGACCCGCACCCATTTTTTTTAACGGATACGAGACGTGTCCAAGCCAGCCTACGCCGCAGTGTCGGCGGTAGAACGCTGTCACGGCCATGAAGATCAAATCACAAATAATGCTCATTCACAAAAATTAATTTAACTTATAATGATCACAAGATTTACATTTGCAAAAAAATATAAACTTGTACAAATATTGGAATGGCTACAACTCCGCTATCTAGCTAGTTTCTAGGCTTTTGTCTGCAAGTATTTCCGTCACTCCCCAAGCTAAGTGAATCCACGGCTAACCTGAAAATGTTGGTTTCCAGTCAGGAATGGAACGAGCACAATCCACTGAATGTAATTTCAATAAAGAAAATGACTATAAAACAAAGGTTAGACATCAATCATGAGTTTTGAAAATAAACAGTAAAGCCGTAAGAATAGACAGAAAATTAATAGTAAATAAATAGACACATACACTTTCCCCACTGTCAGAAGTACCTTTGATATGTGATCGGTCTCGGGACAATTATGCGACATGGTCTACACGGTCTAAAGTTACACGGTCTAAAGTTACACGGTCTACAATTACACGGTCTACAGTTAATATTGCAGTAAAGAAACACTGTCTACAAAATAATAATCACGATCTATACAGTTTAAATGCAGTAATAATCATGGTCTACACTGTCTACTTTGCCATAAATAAATCACTGTCTACACTGTCTACAAGAAATAAATAAATTACTGTCTACACTGTCTACAAGAAATAAATACAACACGGTCTACACTGTCTACACGGTCTAAGGTCAGATCACACATCCTTGGTACTTCTC
This sequence comes from Iris pallida, assembly GCA_029216955.1. NCBI lineage: Eukaryota > Viridiplantae > Streptophyta > Magnoliopsida > Asparagales > Iridaceae > Iris > Iris pallida. The sequence goes on from JANAVB010011598.1 coordinate 2,094,094, forward strand.
ATTCCTGACTCAACAATTTATAATAGAAAATAATCACACAACCAATGGCCAATCAATAAAATATAGTAAAAATCAATATCGAAATGCAGACAATAAACTGTACTCGCCTGTGGTCCTGTGCAGGTGAAACCGATGATCCAAATCACTCAATATGCTCCAATAGTCAAAACCTGTACAACAGTCCCCTGAAGCTGAAATAGACAATACCAATGATCTCAGAATAGTCCAATTAGCTAGGATAGCCTGTCCTTAAGTCCAATTCTGGACACAGGGGCAAAACGGTAATTTTGGGCAAAAACGATGTCCGCCGTTGGACCCGCTTTGCATCGAAAAGCGTGCCAGAGTTAATGGTCTCTAAAATCGTCAAACTATATGTCTACGGATCCAGTTTTCTGATACAAACCCAACCGTATGTCCAGAGTTGGATTCCGGCGGGCCGTGCACAAAATCACTTCGTGCGCAAAACGATGATTTTATCAACGGTCTCAATCGGACCAAACTTGGCATACAGGACCAGAAAAATGATACGGTCCTGTTGGCGCAAGTTTTGTCTCGATCTGACGAGCGTGCACAAAGTAATTGAGAGATTTGCAACGTGCATGATACGGTGAATTTCGACGGATACGCATCAAATTCGTCGCGCACACGCGACCAATTTGAATTCTGTCAAAGCCCACACGACCACAAAGCTGTTACGCAGCTTTCGATCCTTTCGGTACGCAACCACGTCGTCCGAATTGGCGTGACGCACATCGTGTGGAGCGTTTTTTCTAATTTTCTAAACTAGTTTTTAATGATAAAAACTGAATTTTGAAATCTGTTTTCTCTGCGTACACTTAATGAAAATTAAATCTATAAAATAGGTTAGGAAGCCCTACATGTTGTCAGTAAACCTATTCAAAAGGATTTCTAGGTCGATCGCTGGTTTGCAAAAAATCGAGACTCGAACTGGGGACTTTGGGACAGTCTCGAAACTGTCGAAAACAGTTTTTTTGGGTTTTTCGAATCGTTTTCCTGGCCGATCTAGCGCGTCTATAAACAAAGTAATTGAAGGGATGTAAAGATGTATATGTAGGTTTCGTACCATAGTTGGAAGATCGGGAATCGGTCGAGAGATGAGGCTGGAAACTCGTCTCGAAGTCGATCTTTCGACAGCACTTGCTGCTGTCATCTCCGCGCATCGCGCTGCGCGCGAGAGTTGCCACGCCTGGCCGTCGGTGGCCGACCGACGGTGGCGCTATGGCTGCACGCCACGTCGGTCTGGGGGTGGTGGCGTTAGGGTTTAGAATTTTATCGAATTCTTCTTCGGTTTTTCTCGGTTATAGCTGGCTATACGCGCGGGTTTTGAGCCGCGCTCGGGTCTGGGGTGTTATTCCCTTTTGGTTTGGGCTAGCAAAGCTCGGTTTGCTCTGCTGCTGGCCCCTTGCTATGTGGCCTGCTGTCCTTCTTTCCTTTTTATATATATATATATATAACTATACATATATATGTATGAACTTATATATGTATTTATATATATATATATATATATATATATATATATATATATATATATATATATATATATATATATATATATATATATCTATATATATATATATATATATATATATCTACATATATATATATAGATAAATATATATATATATCTATATATATATATATATATATATATATATATATATATATATATATATATATATATATATATATACTATAAAAAAAAAAAAAATATATATATATATATATATATATATATATATATATATATATATATATATATATATATATATATATATATATATATATATATATATATATATATATATATATACATATCTATATACTCGTACGTAAATGCTACTTCAACATATATTTACATATAAAATATAATAATATATAATATATATTATAATAATTATTTGATAATAATAATAATATAACCAATAATAATAAATATTATTATATAATAACCTCCTCAATAATATTAATATTAATAATAAAATAATAATAATAACAACAACGAAATTCTATAAATCAATAAGGGTGCATATACCATGGCGTACAATCTAATAATCCCTGGAATGTACAAGAACCTATTTATTGAATATAAATTAATAATGATATTTATAATATTTAAAATACGAATAATTAGAAATGGTCATTAAGACATTAACCAGAATCTAACACTCTCATACCAAAAATACGTCAACACGAATGTCATTGAACGTCCCGCATGACTACATGGGCTTGGCTCAGTTCGGGTCCAGTTTGGGCTAAAATGGTATAATCAGTTTTTCCTAATTAGGACATCACTATGGCTCGCCCTTCCCTATCAGGGCTAGCACACTAGTCAAAGTATGCCAATGCACTATCCGTGTCGCGATTCCTAGTCGCCTTGTACCCCAAAACTCCACTATGGCTAAAGTCATCCATCGTAGTAATTAACTAAATAATTAATTATAAAACTCTAAAATCATCATTTAATTCAAAATAAAATATTATTAAAATTCGGAAAGAGGGGTTACAAATCTACCCACCTTAAAAATAATTTCGTCCTCGAAATTCTAATATCCAACTATTCCTAAAATTCAAAAAGGAGATCTACTATTACCTTAATTTCCTTAAATTTAATTCCTCAAAATAGTTTATAACCTTCTCCTTGGCCATTTTGGCAACTAAAAAAAATCTCGAGGATTTCTACCCACCTTTGGTCACACTACTCCCGTACAGCTATGTCACTAAAACTTTATAATCCTCCAACTAATTGCTAAAAATTGCTACCAATATATGTATATCTACTGTATGTGGCATCTATAGTCCTCTCTATCTACCAAACAACCCAAATCTAACAAACAACAAATTTACACAAGTAGCTAAAAATGGTAAATTATAATAAGTATGACCATCGTCGCTCCGAAATAGGAAGTACATAAAGATAAGGAAGAACAATCGAGCGTAAAAAAAATGAAGTTTCAAGAGCAGTAGCGGTATCCAATGATATAGCTAGAAAGAAAATTCATGAACCATTGACTTATTTGCTAGAGGGCTACTCTAGTCCAGTCACTTGCTAAGTCAAAGAACTCTTCGCTTTTCAGAAGGTCTTGCAATCCGTGCAATACAGAAGTTCTGTTCTCGAACTTCTGAACAGGTCCTTTAATAGAACGGAATTTGAAAATCAAGATTGTGATCTTTTCGTGGTTATTTAAACACACGAGCAAGGGATATAAATGCATTTACAAAATCGTATCGCGACTTCCAGGTGGATGGGATAATGATCACGGATGACCCCGTATTCTAAGAGGTGGAGACTACATAATAGGTATAGGGACCTATTTCAAGTAGTCCGATTTTAAAGTCCAAATATGGTGGTATATATAGAGGAGTTTTACTGGGTCCTAAAGGGTTCCCTAATTTGGACATCAATCGCTGGTTGGAGAAACCTTGGATTTCAATCTATATTGACTGGACAAGATCCCAATGATAAAAAAATTTCTACTAGGCTAGGGTAACCTAGAATAGTTTTCCACCCAAGTGGTTGAGCTAGTTGTCAGTCAGGTTGGTTAGCTAGGTCCTTAAAGTCCAAAATGCGTCTTCCGTGACTTCTGTGTTCAAGTGGCACGAGAAGACACAATTGAGTGGCACACTAGTGACATGTGCGTAGTGGGCTCGAGTCGAACACAACCATATATATCGGGTTGAAAGCTTCGAGTCGAAGTTGAGTCCCTGATTGTAGTCGAGAAGTTTACCGGTACCATGGTAAGGATTATAGCTAGTCCTTTCTACCTGAAGGTCGTACCATAAAAATAGAGTACAAGGGGACGGGTTTGAGTGGGACATGATATACCTAGATGAAGGTGGACTCGTCTAAATCTTACATATAAAATTTGTTGGAAGGTAACAGCTGGTCTTATGCTCCGAATATTAATGACACGGCCGGGGACACAAAATAATCTAAATGGAAAGTGGGAGTCCACGGGGCACTAATTATTCTAATCAATCGGTAATCTTCGTATATCCTAAGAAGGCTTACAATCTACCCACCTTAGAAGTTATGACAGGTTTAGGAATGATGAGGTTGGAAGGATTACAATGCTCAGATATTGTACCTCAACTTTTGTTAAATAAAGAATAAGGCACGACGTACGGAATACGGTAGATTAAGTCGAGTCAAGGATCGTTCCTCAATAAAGGAAAAACAAGGGTGTACAATGACACATGGTCGATAAGATAGAATAATCTACCCGTCCACTATATACAAGAGTTATCGACGGGGTAACCAACTCTAAGGCACCTCATTCTAAAAAAATTTCTAACAACTGAGTCGTGAAACTCTAGTTGTGTCAAACCTGTCAGATTATGGTCATAAGGGTTCTAGTAGTATGGGCTGCAGTGATCATACATTGCTGTTGACAACTGGCAGATCATAATATGACAGGGTATTTAAGCTATGGTATTGGTTAGGCTAGTGACTGCGGTGTTCCAACACTAGTTAGGTCTTAATAATAAAACTTACATAACTAGAGCAATATTTGTTGGAAACCAATCTTGGGATGAGTGTCACGGTAAATGATTACCCTATTGTCCACTCATCTCATGTCTTACTGTGGCTTCGGTCGAGAAAGGGTTGGTTCAAGGCTTAAGGGTTGCTAGTTAAGGCAAGCTTCCAGCAATAATTAGAGACTCGCAACCTTTGGTCTCTAAATAATAGATAGTCTCCTAGGTAGGCATTTTGACTAAGGATAAAACCCTAATCATTCTCAAATTCGAATGGCTTGAAAGTTCCGATAACAGTTTGAGGGTCGATGGGAGAACGAGTAACTCAATCACATGGCTGGCTGACGATAACTACCCTTGTGTATAGAACTACCATAGCCATGGGGATACGCGGTATCCCTCTACCATCACGAGCTTTCGTCTTTCCAAATCGGTGAAGGACAAAAACAATAAAGAATTTAGGGGAGATGTTATTGAATATAATTTTATGATTCAAAGGCGAACATATAATTCAAGAGGAATTGTCAAAACAGTCGCGGATGAGATCCTAGATACCTATATATTTCCATCCACGTAGTGTAATTAAATGAAGAGCGAACCAAATGCATCATGGCTGATCAGACCATAATACACTGATTCTGATTAGACAATAAGTTCGCAGGCGTCCCCACTAAACATATGTCTTGAATCAAGCTCGAGAATAGTGTGAGCTTGCAAATCTAGGTTGTAATAGCAGTATTGGTCAAGATAGTTAAAATACAAATATGCAAGATTTTTGAAAGAAGGTAGAAATAGTTCGAATTTTGTGACAATCAAACCTTACCTGATGTTCTTGCTTATACAGTCATCCTACTATCTTCTTATTCATAAGACCTTGGTCAACCAATGGGTTATGGACTTCTAAATTCTATATTCCAAGTAAACCTATTAGTGTCAGTTAATTCTCTCGTCAATAGGGCACAAGGACCGCGGAATGCTAGGTTGAGAGGCATGCTACTCAACTTGCAGAACTTCCACTAATATTGGCTTTGGATCTCAAGGAACGTACAGGGCATTTCCATATCCTCCATTGTATCCTAAACTTGTAATCACGTCTGAAGTTATTTCACCGAGGACTACGCCTCTCCCGTATACTCGGGCTGTGGTAAACCCTTGGTTTCGTAACTCAAATATGATACGAAGTCAAACACTTCTTAACCCTATCCAATATTGACTCAAGGGTAACGACGATCAAAGAGAGGACCACTAGCCATAGTTTTGGCAATATTCCATCACCTATATTTTCTTAAAATAATTTTACCTCTAGGGGTTGTGTCTCGCCAGTGCGCTGCTGGCTGTAGTGTTTCCATAGTCTCCCAAAATTCAATTAAAAGGCGACAGTGCGCTGCTGTCCTGCCAGTATAAGTTAACTAACATTTCCGTAACTATATCTGTAAATAAATCCCCGAGCTTCTAGAGATTCAAACAAGTTGACTGTGAAATAAGGCATAAATATTTGCCCTATCAACCCTAAAATAAAAGATTGAGCGGGGTGGAAATAACCGAAGACAAAAGATATATAAACATTTTAATGTCTATTCCTTGTGTATTCAAACATTGAGGAAAACTTTGAACCGAAACTAACTCGAGGTCCCTATGGAAATAACAATAATCAGAATTTATACAAAATATTAATTCCTAGGGCAAATAGAAACTAACTAGGCAGTTCAACTAAGATATGAGGATGATATCTAAGAGGCAAGAGAATGAATTAAATAATCTATCAAGGCTAGATCATTAATTCTACGAAGCCCTGCCTTACCAAGGGAATAATCTATCCAAATTAGATTACATCGTCATATCAAGAGATAATAATGTAACTATGGGAATCTGACAAGGTATCAAAATTAATAACCCTCATCCTAATTTGCATGGCCAAGACTACCCATCGGTAAATTTGTATAAGGGACTCCTAGTCCTAGTCATTCACTTAAATTAAATTAATCTTAATTCGTGAATGAGCATTTCCTTGCCGCAGGCTCGCAATAGTACAACTAACTTAAGTACTATCACGAGTTCGCATGATTTGCGAAGACAGACATGCATGGGCCACCACAAAAACTTGTCACGACCCGTACCCATTTTTTTTTAACGGATACGAGACGTGTCCAAGCCAGCCTACGCCTGTCACGGCCATGAAGATCAAATCACAAATAATGTTCATTCACAAAAATTAATTTAACTTATAATGATCACAAGATTTACATTTGCAGAAAAATATAAACTTGTACAAATATTGGAATGACTACAACTCCGCTATCTAGCTAGTTTCTAGGCTTTTGTCTGCAAGTATTTCCGTCACTCCCCAAGCTAAGTGAATCCACGGCTATCCTGAAAATGTTGGTTTCCAGTCAGGAATGGAACGAGCACAATCCACTGAATGCAATTTCAATAAAGAAAATGACTATAAAATAAAGGTTAGACGTCAATCATGAGTTTTGAAAATAAACAGTAAAGCCGTAAGAATATACAGAAAATCAATAGTAAATAAATAGACACATACACTTTCCCCACTGTCAGAAGTACCTTTGATATGTGATCGGTCTCGGAACAATTATGCGACACGGTCTACACGGTCTAAAGTTACACGGTCTAAAGTTACACGATCTAACGTTACAGGTCTACAATTACACGATCTACAGTTAATATTGCAGTAAAGAAACACTGTCTACAAAATAATAATCACGATCTACACAGTTTAAATGCAGTAATAATCACGGTCTACACTGTCTACTTTGCAATAAATAAATCACTGTCTACACTGTCTACAAGAAATAAATAAATTACTGTCTACACTGTCTACAAGAAATAAATGTAACACGGTCTACACGGTCTAAGGTCAGATCACACATCCTTGGTACTTCTCATTCCCGACTCAACAATTTATAATAGAAAATAATCACACAACCAATGGCCAATCAATGAAATATAGTAAAAATCAATATCGAAATACAGACAATAAACTGTACTCGCCTGTGGTCCTGTGCAGGTGAAACCGATGATCCACATCACTCAATATGCCCCAATAGTCAAAACCCGTACAACAGTACCCTGAAGCTGAAATAGACAATACCAATGATCTCAGAATAGTCCAATTAGCTAGGATAGCCTGTCCTTAAGTCCAATTCTGGATACAGGGGCAAAACGGTAATTTTGGGCAAAAACGATGTCCGTCGTTGGACCCGCTTTGTACCGAAAAGCGTGCCAGAGTCAATGGTCTCTAAAGTCGTCAAACTATATGTCTACGGATCCAGTTTTCCGATACGAACCCAACCGTATGTCCAGAGTTAGATTCCGGCGGGCCGTGCACAAAATCACCCGTTGAGTGGGACCGGGGGGCCCGCAAAACGACGATTTTATCAACGGTCTCAGAATCGGACCAAACTTGGCATACAGGACCAGAAAAACGATACGGTCCTGTTGGCGCAAGTTTTGTCTCGATCTGACGAGCATGCACAAAGTAATTGAGAGATTTGCAACGTGCATGATACGGTAAATTTCGACGGATACGCATCAAATTCGTCGCGCACACGCGACCAATTTGAATTCCGTCAAAGCCCACACGACCACGAAGCTGTTACGCAGCTTTCGATCCTTTCGGTACGCGACCACGTCGTCCGGATTGGCGTGACGCACGTCGTGTGGAGCGTTTTTTCTAATTTTCTAAACTGGTTTTTAATGATAAAAACTGAATTTTGAAATCTGTTTTCTCTACGTATACTTAGTGAAAATTAAATCTACAAAATAGGTTAGGAAGCCCTACATGTTGTCAGTAGACCTATTCAAAAGGATTTTGAGGTCGATCGCTGGTTTGCAAGAAATCGAGACTCGAACTGGGGACTTTGGGACAGTCTCGAAACTGTCGAAAATAGTTTTTTTCGGGTTTTTCGAATCGTTTTCCTGGCCGATCTAGCGCGTCTATAAACAAAGTAATTGAAGGGATATAAAGATGTATATGTAGGTTTCGTACCAGAGTTGGAAGATCGGGAATCGGTCGAGAGATGAGGCTGGAAACTCGTCTCAAAGTCGATCTTTCGACAGCACTTGCTGCTGTCATCTCCGCGCATCGCGCGCGCGCGCGAGAGTTGCCACGCCTGGCCGTCGGTGGCCGATCGACGACGGCGCTATGGCCGTGCGCCACGTCGATCTGGGGTTGGTGGCGTTAGGGTTTAGAATTTTATCGAATTCTTCTTCGGTTTTTCTCGGTTATAGCTGGCTATACGCGCGGGTTTTGAGCCGTGCTCGGGTCTGGGGTGTTATTCCCTTTTGGTTTGGGCTAGCAAAGCTCGGTTTGCTCTGCTGCTGGCCCCTTGCTATGTGGCCTGCTGTCCTTCTTTCCTTTTTTTTTTATATATATATAACTATACATATATGTATGAACTTATATATGTATTTATATATATATATATATATATATATATATATATATATATATATATATATATATATATATATACTCGTACGTAAATGCTACTTCAACATATATTTACATATAAAATATAATAATATATAATATATATATTATAACAATTATTTGATAATAATAATAATATAACCAATAATAATAAATATTATTATATAATAACCTCCTCAATAATATTAATATTAATAATAAAATAATAATAACAACCATAATAATAATAACAACAATGAAATTCTATAAATCAATAAGGGTGCATATACCATAGCGTACAATCTAATAATCTCCGGAATGTACAAGAACCTATTTATTGAATATAAATTAATAATGATATTTATAATATTTAAAATACGAATAATTAGAAATAGTCATTAAGACATTAACCAGAATCTAACACTCTCATACCAAAAATACGTCAACACGAATGTCATTGAACGTCCCGCATGACTACATGGGCTTGGCTCAGTTCGGGTCCAGTTTGGGCTAAAATGGTATAATCAGTTTTTCCTAATTAGGACATCACTATGGCTCGGCCTTCCCTATCAGGGCTAGCACACTAGTCAAAGTACGCCAATGCACTATCCGTGTCGCGATTCCTAGTCGCCTTGTACCCCAAAACTCCACTATGGCTAAAGTCATCCATCGTAGTAATTAACTAAATAATTATTTATAAAACTCTAAAATCATCATTTAATTCAAAATAAAATATTATTAAAATCCGGGAAGAGGGGTTACAATATAACTATCTTAAAAATTATTTATAATATTTAAAAACTATATTTATTAATCATAATGTTTTTAGATATATATTTGAAAATATAAAAAAAAAACATTATAGTACTAAATCTCCAATTTTTAAATAGGATTTTTAGGTCAAAACTTAATAATAAATTTTAGAAATATAATTATATATTTTTATAAAATTTCCAAAATAAATAATACTATTAAAATAATAACACAAATGCATAGACATATATAATGTTGTATTCAAAACCCAATTAATTATATAAATATAATCCATACATACATAAATATGTATTTTAGCAAATATATATACTTATAATTCTTATTATAATAAAATAAAGGGTAAAGTGCATTTAAACCCTCCTTATATTTGCCTCGTTTGCAAAATAAGACCTTTTAGAAAACTTAATTTGTTTGCACCTCCCGCAAAACCGTTTTTGCTCGGAATGCCCCTTTCCGTCAAATTGACGTTAGAACTAGCCGTTAGAGCCCATATTTTGGATTAAAAAAAAAAAATTTGCACTCCCCAAAATACCCCTTATGCTAACGGTTACATTGTGGCTGCTGGTTCTCTTTCATTCCCTATATATAAGAATGTTTGTTTGAAACATAAAATCTAAGCTTTATATTTTCTACTTTTTTGACCGGTTGGTTGGAAGGAAAAATAATATTTAATTTTTTTATATTCCTTTTTTTTACTTATTTGCTCTCATTTAATGTATTGAAGCTTTTTCTTACCTACAGATCTCAAATCCAACTGCAAATTTTTTTTATATTCCCCTTTTTTTACTTATTTGCTCTTATTTAATGTTTGAAGCTTTTTTTACTTATTCTTTTTTTTCTCAAGACGACCAAATAGAAAATATGGAAGAACAATTTATTGCTATTGTGGATTAATTAGCACATTAAAAACTTTATTGACACCAACAAATCCTGGAAGATGATTCTACGGGAGTGCAAATTTTTCAACAAATTTTTGTGATTTTCTACTATGGGAGGATGAAAAAACTTTCAGAACACTATCAAATTCTAATGTGAAATTTAATGAAAGAATTAAAGGAGCACCGAGGCCAAGGTTTACAGCCTATTCCTAGAGAATCGACAACGGCGGTGGCGGCCACTGAACCAGGACCATGCTTCGACATACATGTTTTATAATTTATTTTTGAATTTTTGACACGTTTAGTAATATTTAAATTATTTGTTTAAGGAATACATGTGATGAAAATAAATTTGTACCAAGATTTACAATTTCAGTTAGAATTAATAAATAAATAATTACGATAATAGTCATGACTAATAAATTATTATGTAAGACTATAATGATGATTATAATGATGATTACTAAATTATTAATTAAAATTATTATAATATATAAATTATTAACTATAATTATAATTATGATTAAATTATTATTAATTAATATTATAATAAAATTTTAATTAATAAATTATTAACTAAGATTATAATTATTAATTAAGATTATAATTATTATAAAATATTAAATAATATAATATTTGTTACAGTTATCTAGCTCCAAATACGGTTTACCAAACATGCCCTAAGTTAAATGACTGGTAGTTCAGGACTAATCGGACATTTGTTAAAATATTTTTTTTCCAGAAAAAATTTAAGATGAAAACCTACTATTTAGATTATAAACATTTATTTTCGAAAATGACGTCAAGCATGAGAATTCTATCTTTTTAAGAACGGGAGGTTATTTTTTTGTCCCAGTCAACTTTTTGTCCGAGTAAATTCTTTTTTGCTTTTTGTTTAGTTTTCTTGTCTTTTTAATATTTTGTTTTTTGTTTCCATTTTTTTAGTTCTTATTTCATTTTTTTCCATCTTTTTAATAATCTTTTCTAGTTTTTTATGAGTGACTTTTATTTTATTTTTTGGTATTTTTTTATTTCTTAAATATTTTTTGTTTTTTTCAAATTTGTATAGTTTTTCTATTTGTCTTTTTTCATTGTTTAAGATTTATCCTCATTTTTTTGTTTTTTGGAATATTTTGTCTATTTTTTATTTTTCCATATTTTAATAGTACTTTTTTGTTTTTTTATTTGGTATTTTTTCAAGTTTTTCATCATTTCTAGTTTTTAAGAATTGAATTTTTTTGTATTTATCAGTTTTGTTTTCCCCAAAAATATTTATATATTTGTTAAATAAAAAATAATTTATGACAAAATAATTTTAAATAATAACTTTATAGAAATATAAAATTTTTGACTATAGTATTTAACGTCCAAAGTTTTACTACAGTAAATAACTTTGAATTTTATTAGTAAGTGTAGAGAATCAAGTGGCAAATTACAATGACCAATTATATCCAGGAGTAAAATGGTCAACACAACCTCATTTTAACACTCGTTAACAGAAAAGTTAGATTAGGGGATGATTTGAGCATTTTTATAACATTTTGGATTTTTCAAATCAGGGAATCTTTAATTGCGTTTTCGTAACATCTAAGGAGGGTTTAAATGAACTTTACCCTAAAATAAATATAAGTTCATATGTAATTGCTTATACAAGGCATTATAGGTTTTAACCATAAAAATAAGAAATAAATACACCAACCCCCCTATGTTTCATGAGTATTACAGAGACTACCCATATTTGAAACTAAATACACTCACTACCCCTCTCCTTTAGAAATTTTATAAAATATAGGGATAGTTAGTGTTATATTTTTATAGAAAATAGAAACTATAGGGGTGGTCCGCGTAATTAGTTTCGAAGTAGGGGTAGTTTCTGTAATAAGTGTAAAACATAGGGATAGTTAACGTAAAAATGATTGTTCCTAGGTTTCACACTTGCATTCCACTGTTGTATCTATTAGAAAGTAACACATGAATCCACTCTCCTTTATATTCTTCCAGCATCAAGCCCACACCTGAATATTCCCATTTGTTTCACACATCCTGCTTTCTAGTGCAATACAAACCTCACTTCCAATGTTATAAAAAATCATCATGCACTTACTATTCTTTGGTAGCCCATGCTATCACAAATATCATTGGTTCATGCCAAGAATGCATCCTGGAACCATTCACCACAGTGGGTACATCCTACAATTGGCTTTCCTCCCTTTGTTCACACATCATCCTTCATTTACCTCACAAATCTTTCTCCTCGGCACACATAAATAACACATATTTGTTCCCACTTAATATTGTCTATTAGGAAACGCCATACATACGGCCATTTTTTTTGTTCAAGAGCACACATAGAATAATGCTAGAGTTCCCACATGAATTAGGTTTGCAAGGGACATACAATAAGGAACAAGAAAAACAAAGGCTTTTTCTAAGGGCACCGCACAATTTACTGGGGGCGTCATTTTACTAGGGGACAGCCCAAGTTTGAGGAGCTTTTACTGGAGACGTCCCGAAAATTGTTTGGGGCTATCCCAAACTTATGGTTTTTTCCTCCTCTTTCCTCCTCCTTCCTCCAGCCGCCGCCTCCTTCCTCCTCCTCCGCCTCCAGCCGCCGCCTCCTTCCTCCTCCTCCGCCTTCCTCTTGAGAGTCGTCCTCCCGTGGTCCTTGGCCTCCGCCATGCTGTGGTTGATCACAGCGGAATTGGCGGATTCGGGCGAGGGAGAGTGCGGATCGGGATGCTGCGGAGGATCCGCTTCGTCATCGGAAGGGGAGGAGGAAGGGAGGAGGAGGTCGTCGACGGAGAAGTCGAGCTCCAGGTCTAGGTCGAGATCGAGATCGGAAGCGAGGGGGAGGTCGTGGGAAGTGGGGGGGGGGGGGGGGGAAGTGGTGGTGGTGGTGGAGGTCGAACTCGGAGAAGTCGTCGTCGAAAGTGGAGGAAGGATCGACAGCATCTCCAAGGACTGCCAACTGCCAACTTAGTGGCAGTCCTAGGACTGCCACTAAGTTGGCAGTCCTAACATATGTTAGGACTGCCAGCAGGTTGGCAGTACTAACATATGTCAGGACTGCCAGCAGGGTGGCAGTCCTAGGACTGATTGGTGTGGTGCCCCAAGTAAAAAAATTTGATAGCAAACTTGTAATTTTTTCAAAAAATTTTAGGATAGCCCCAAGTAAATGATGTGGTGCCCTTAGAAAAAGCCAAAACAAAAGGCCTATGGCCGAATACAAAATAAACATAGTTTTGACGATGCTCACACCACATAAGCAAGCAAAGGAAAATTTTGTCCTGGCCTATATATGTTATTGTCGGGAACGCCGGGGCACGCTTTTCGATGGAAAATACAGAAACTGAAACAGTTGTAAAGACAACGTTCCAAATGCAATTCCTTAAAGAAGGTTTTACAACAGAGATCCAGAAGGATTCTGCAAATTACGAGATCTAAAAAGATATCGTAATACACGAATAATCTAAAGAGATTTTCGTGATCGTAGCAAACTGGCAGTAGTGCCTTCTAAAAAGAAGATACTGACAGAACTACAGAAGGCAACAGAAGGATGACAGGCGAGAGATGGAAATGCTGGGGTGAATAATCACCGTTGCTCAAAGCTTTATTCGCCCTCTGCGAACAGCTTCCAGGAACCAGCAAGGTTGACGGAAAACCTTGGAACACTCCTGCTCTTCTGACTCCTCGGAAGACGGCGAACTCCTCTGGCAATGGCTCTACTCTTCTCTCTCTGTTTGAAGTAACAGAACCCACGCGTACTAAAAAGTACTAGTATTTGTGTTAAAGAACACGCTCACTACTCTGTTGTGTTAAAGAACACTTAGAGTTTTTCTTCCTGGAATTCTGATTACTTCTGCACTCAGAGAGAGGAGAGAACCTGCATATATAGCCCACGGAGCGGCTGCCAAGCAGTTGCCTGAACTTCAGGGTAGTGGCAGAACCACTCCTGAACGTGCAACAACTGCTGCAACCGTTCCCGCTCTAATATGCAGCCAGCCATACGCACATACGCGGACACTACGCACTCTACGCACACTGCGTACGATGCGCACACTGTGCACTCTACGCACGCTGCGTACGCTGCGCACACTGCGCGTACTGTACGTACTGGGCTGCGTAATTGGGATCGCGTAACGGGCCGCGCAACGTGGTCGCGCAAGTGGCTCGCGCAATGAGCGCAACTTAAGCGTACTATGCGCCTAGCGACGATGCTGACGTGCTAAGTGCAAAGTGCGCCAACAAAATGCCACATTACGCCTCATGAGCCCTTGAGCCCGAGTCCGAGCCCGAGCCCGAGCCCGAGTCCGAGTCCGAGTCCGAGTCCGAGTCCGAGTCGCTAAGCTCCTACGGAGCTTAGCTCCATGGAAATAAATTTCCAAGAGCAAAAAGCTTACAGCTTCTTAATTGTTGATTAAGCCTTTATACCATTAATAATTAATCCCACATGGCACACACCCATGTGCACTACATGTGCATCTCCATAAAGAGAGAAGACTCATATATATGGAGATACACATTCCTTTCTAGCCGATGTGGGACTAAAAACCAAAACAAAAGGCCACAAACCCAATAATCCCCCACATATCTCTATATATATGAGTACGAGTGTTCCCCACAGTAACTGTCCATTATGCTTTTAGGATAGATGCCACTTAAGACTTGAATCTTTCCATGTGAGTCAAAAATCAAACTATAATACAAGAATGGACTAAGCCTTGAATTCTGCTTCATAACTGAAATTCTTTCCACTCACATAATGTAGTTACATGTGCTTCTGGCTACACATTAAAGGCCATGTGCCAGCCTGGTTTCAGTGTATAATTTTAGGTGTCTACAAGTTTACCCTCAAGAGACGGCCCGATATCTCTGTCATACACTATAGGTGAGTTCATTTATAAAGAGACATGGGATGAAGCGCTTTGCGCTTCCCTTGCGGTGCTACGCCGCTATGACATAGCTTAAAGCCGAGGCCTTACCCCGTACCGGGAACCTCATCGTAGTGTCATACTATAGTAGCATTAGGCAACCGCCTCTTTGTAGTGCCAAACTATCCAGCATGAAGCCTTAGGCTCCCTTGCGGTATTACGCCGCAACGACATGGCTTGCAAGGCCGAGGCTTTATCTCTAACCGGGTACCTCATGGTGGTGTCGTGCCACTGAAACATGAGGAACTCCTCCTTTTTGTAGTGCTGACTACACCCCTCTTTATATTTATCATACAGCATTAGGCTAACTGCCTATTTGCGGTGCTACGCCGCTGTGACTTGGCCTGCAGAGCCGAGGCTTTATCCTATTCCTTGGCATCACCCCACATATAGGAACCTCATTGTGGAGTCACTCCACTGTAGCATGGAGTTTCACTCCTTGTAGTGCTGTTCTACCATGCTTCCTGTAAAGCATACCAGGCATTCACTCTGCCTGAGAACTCATTAAGGCAATTAAGCCAACCTTCCCACAGGATCTGTTTTTCGCAGAAAAACAACAGTAGACAATAGTGGTTATAGGTCCGTAACCTCTCCATGCTCAATAGAACATGTACCCATCGTTCCTGATATTCTTCCGATTAGTGGTCCTCCCTTGAACCCAAAGCTAGATGCCTAGTAGATAAATCTTTGAACTATTAGCATAAAACTTTATGGTAGGAATACAAAAATCCAATATCAGAATGTCTTCAAGCCCATTTTACAAGCTGTGTCATTGACCAGCTGGCGCTTGAGGCCCTTGGTGAACGGATCCGCCAGATTCTCCTGACTCCGAACATCAATCACTGCAATAACACCTCTCTTGATAAGATCGTGTACTGCCCTGTGCTTCAACCGCACAGTCCTCTTCTTTCCATTGAAAAGGTCATTTGATGCCACCGTCGCAGTCGCCTGGTTGTCGCAGTATATCGGTATTGCCGGTATTTGTGCCCCAACCAATGGAAGATCATACATGAGCTCCCGAAGCCATTCTGCTTCCTCGGCTGCGGTATCTAGTGCAAAGAACTCAGATTCCATGGATGACCGCGAGAGCATAGTCTGCTTCTTCGACTTCCACGATATAGCAGCTCCACCCATTGTGAAAATATATCCACCTGTGGACCTCTCGCTCTCCACCTCTGAGCACCAACTGGCATCACTGAAGCCTTTCACTACCGGAGGATCTCCGCTGTAGTACAGTGCATATGTCTGAGTCTTCTTGAGATATCTCATAACCCGTTTCACAGCTTTCCAGTGTTCAACACCTGGATTACTCATAAAACGACTCAGCATTCCCACGGCGAAAGCTATGTCAGGCCTTGTGGCAGTAGTAGCATACATCAAACTCCCGATTACGCTTGCATACTCCAGCTGCCTGACACTTTCCCCTGAATTAGGCTTCAGCTTCAGATCACACCTGTACGGCGTATCGATCCTTGGAAGATCCCGATACCCATAACGAGTGATCATTTTCTCAATATAATGAGACTGTGACAGCGCTAGTCCAGTGTCTGTCCGGATGATCTTGATCCCTAAGATCACATCAGCTTCCCCCAAGTCCTTCATACTGAACTTGCTAGAGATGAACTTCTTTGTCTCAGTGACACAGCTAATATCCGTACCTAGGATAAGCATGTCGTCCACGTATAGAGAAACGATCACACCTCTTCCATCAGCGAACTTTGTGTAAACACATTTGTCCGTATCGCTGACCATGTAGCCATTTAACCTTATAACTTTGTCAAATTTCTCATGCCATATCTTGGAAGCCTGTTTAAGACCGTACAAGGATTTTACCAACTTGCAGACTTTGTCTTCAAGACCCCTGATGACAAATTCCTCTGGCTGTTGCATGTAAATCTCTTCGGTCAGCTCGCTATTTAGGAAAGCCGTATTCACATCCATCTGATGTATCACCATGTTATGTATTGCTGTGAGAGCAATCAATATTCTGATGGTGGTCATCCAGGCTACTGGAGCATACGTGTCAAAATAGTCAATCCCCTGCTTCTGAGAAAACTCCTTGGCTACCAACCTAGCCTTGAACTTGTCAATAGTTTCGTCTGCTTTCATCTTCTTCTTGAAGATCTGTAACTCCACTTTCCAGTTTTTCTTAAATAAAAATTCATTTTCTATATTTATTATTAATTTGGAAACATTTTGAATGAATTAAATATTAGACAATTTTACAATTTGAAGTTGTTGTAACAACTTTTATATTGTTTTTCTTATTTTAAAAACTGTTTTTAAATAATTTATGCAATTATGAAAAGGCAGAGGATTAATTTGTAAATTTTCCTATATAATTTAAGTTGCGGGTAAATATTGATAAGAGGAGGGGGTTTTTTGCATATGGCCAATTGGCGGAGGGGCTTATTTGCAAAAGTTCCATTTCGTTTTATTAAAACGAACCGTTCGGTTGAGTGGAGAGAGAGTGTGCATTCAATTTTCTTCTCCCCTTTCTCTCGAGCTCTCCACCGACTTCTCGAGACTTCCGTTCTCGTTCTCCCCGCCGACTCTTCGTTCTCCGCCACTTCTCGAGTCTTCTTCTGTTCTCGAGTCCTTCGCCGACTCCTCGGGTTTCCAGCTCCGACGACCTTCGGCGACTCTGATGGCGACGACGATGATGATGACGGTGGCTCTGGTGGCGTAGATCTGAGGGAGCGCGGCGACTTCCATGCTGATGGCGACTTCGTCCCTGTTGAGGCCGACGACCCCGATGATGATGGCTTTGACGATGGCGACTCTGGGAGCTTGGCAGTAACTCGAGCTCGTCTTCTTCCTGTCTTCTTCCTGTTTTCTTCCTCGACGAGCTTTGGCTTCGACTTCCAGAGGGTAAACCCTAACCTAACCCTAATCTCTACTGTTGGTCAGATCTATGGCAGATCTATGGCCTAGACTCTGAGATCCTTTGATCGGTGACGAGATCTAGGGTTTCTGTGGTTGTGCGAGATCGATGATGTTGTCTTTCTCTTTGAACAGTTCTAACTGTTCAGATCCGTTGGATCTAGGGTTTCTGTGGTCCGATCTTGTAGATCGACCCTTGCATGTGGTTATTTTGGGTTGCATGTTAGATCTGTGATGTTCTTTAGTTGATTCTTTGAGATCGATTGATCTGTGATATTCTGTGGTTGTGATTATTATTTTTCTGAGGAGTTTTCTACAGATCTGGTAGTGGTTCCAGATCTGTTGAGAGTAGGTTTTTCGTTGGTGATTTCTGTGGGAATCCAGTGGATCTATTCCTTTTGCTTACTGTCGGTTGACCTAGACCTAACGAACCCAGTGGTGACTCTAGGGTTGCTCGGTTCGTTAGATCTAGAATGGGTTTGTTTTGGACAGTTTCCTTATCCATTTCTGTGTGGATTTTGGGATAGATCTGATGTTCTGAATCCTTCTTTTTTGGGACTGAGATCCTGTGTCTAAACACTTTCGTGTCTGACACTGCATGCATGCCATAATTGGGATATGATGTTAGTTCCTTTTTGATGAACTGAGATCTCAGTCGGACACACTCGTGTCCGACACTGCATGTATATTTTATGGATTTTAATTGATAACTTCTTCTCTTTTCTGTTATTTGTTGTTGAGGGATTTTTCTGGTGTTGGACTTCTGTCCCGACTGGACTGGACTGTACCTACCTGTTCGTATCCGATGTTCGTGTCGGATACGAAGTGGCGCGAAGTTGTGGCTAGAACATTGCTGGACTTGCTGTAGCCGTGTCCTCTTTCCCGTGTCCGACGTGCGTGTTGGACACCAAGGAGATGATGTGACCTTCTGACCTGACGTGACTGGCCTTGGACTTCGGGCCTGACCGGCGGTGGACTTTGGCAGTTTGTGGCTTTTATCTGTTGGGCCGGGTTGGTGTTTATTCAGTGGGTTTATTGTGTATTCTTTGTGGGCTGAAGTATGGGCTGGGCCATACAGTATTGTGTTGTAATATTATTTTATTAATTATAGCTGGATAACTGTAATTATTTGTGGGTGGGCTGGTTTGGCTGGGCCATGTTGGGCCGGGTTTATATGCTGTTGTAGTTATGTTTGGGCTGGTTAGAAGTTGGGTCTGAACTGATCCTTGGTTTTGGGTAGTGGGCCGAGTGGCTGTGGGCTGGCCAGTGGACTTTGCCTTTGGGGCAGAACTGTCTGTAGTATAATTTTTGTAAAACTTTTTTTTCAATTAAATAAAAAATGTTATTTTCCCAATTGCTGTGAGTTGATGGAAACATCCTCTTAAGACCAATTTTTGTAATTAAAAACAATTAGTTAACTTTTTACTGCTGTTTAGTTAATTCTTTATGACTGTTAAAACCAGTTTATAAAACAAACCACTTTTATATATAAAGTTGCAAATGCTAACTCTATATATAATGAGTTTTTGAAGTATAACTTATAGAACTCTTAGTGTTAAACACGTAAAACCAAGGGTTGTGTTTAACATGTGTTTTTCCCAAAAGAAAACAGGTAATTAGTAATTAAACCTAGTACTTGTGAACCTCCAAATAAGACTAACTTATTTGGGAAGAATCAAGATAAAGATTTAGTTATAGAAGCAACTAGCATAGTTTATTAACCAACTTGTACATCACTATTGTTAACAGGAAAACATCCAGCTAGATTGCCTACCATATTGCTGGAGCCAGGCAAGTACATTCTATGGTTTTGTTCAGTGCATCTTCCTTGTTCTTTATTGCTGACACACTGCGACACGTTCATGATCTTACTTGTTCTTTCATGATCTTATTCATGATCTTACTTGTTCTTTCATGATCTTACTTGTATCTTGGGGTGGGGAAATACTCTAGATATGTGACTAAACCCGGTTACTTATTCATGATCTTTAGCTTAGGCCTCGCACAGTGCACGCGGGCCCTAAGCCGTACCATTACATGATCTTCCAGGATCCTTTCATGTTCTTTCATGATCTTACCCAAGCCGGTCACATATCTAAGTAGTATTTCAAACATATAAACACATGTTCAGGATATTGTTCTTACATTAGTTTCTCTTGATCCTGATCTTGATATTAGTCGTGATCTTTACTGCATCTTACATTGTCATGATCTTTCATGTATCTTTATAGCAGTAGTTCATGATCTTCATGTTCTTTACATACTTGTTCTTATCCTGTTCTTCTAGCATTTACTTTCCATATGTTATTGTTCATTACCTAGAACTGTGCTTTGCTCCGCTCCTGACTGGATATGTTATGATAGGTGAGATGGAGGCTTTATGTGACACATACTATGGGCAGGATACTGCTTTCCTTGAGCCAGCTGGAGCTGCTTGTGACATAGAGGCTGCAGAAGCCTAGTTATCTTCCATTTAGTTGTCTTTCCTGCTTTTGAGACTTTAGTCAGACTTTAGTTACATTTTCTGGATGAATGTAATAATAGAATGCTTAGACATGTATTTGAATATTCTGGGATCGTTTATAGATGCTGTGTTTCTCTATCTTTCATGTTTATCTAGTTAGTTTTCCCTAGTTGGTACAGCTTACTTCATTGTGTCTAGCAATGAAGGCTGGGCGTGTCCGACTCGTGTCCGATTATTCGGGAGCGGGTCGTGACATGTTTTTAGTGGTGGCCCATGCAGGTCCATCCTAATGGTACCTAGGACTTAGTGTACTATTGGGGGACTTGATTTACACTAGGGAAACTTGATCACAGCATAGGAAAATCGGAAAATAAGGGTATATCAGGTTATTCATGTTCTTCAGGTGCTTATTTATTATAAAAACATTGTTTGATAGGTTTTAGGGTTTGTCGTTCAACGAAGTTTTCTTTTTATGCAGGATGGTGGCCACAAGGAAGACCGCAGATCAGACTGGAGTTGCGAGCGGTTCTGGAGTTGCAGGCGGTACAGAGCGGCCTGCACTTGACGTTTCCGAACTTCCACTACCTTCTATCACTCTACTATCCCCATGGGTAGTACGTAATTGACGGAGATGTTTGAAGAGTCCCTTGACAACCAGAGGAAGCAGGCCACCTTTCCAAGTCAGACTTGTGGATACACTCTCCGAGCCAGGAAGGACTTCTGATTTCCAGACGCTCAGACACTTGGACTTTTCCGACACCGAGCGCATATTTTGCACCAGAGAGCCGATCGAGAACCTGAAGCCGCCACTGAAGATCATCTCAGCATGTGAGGATCCAACTTCTATGAAGATTAGAGCCACCAGCCTGGAGATTCAGAATGTAGCGCAGACAATGGAATGAGACGGAAAGCTGAAGCACATGAGGGACATGAAGACTTATGACGAAGACAACAACTACCCTGGACCCGCAAAGCGTCACAATACTCCGTCATCGTTTCTTCGGTCACACCACCAGTCGCATCATCAGGAGCAGATTTCAGCAGCCAGCACGCCAGCAGCCATATGTTCCTGCCAGAGCCCTGCACTTCAGCCCTAGCGGGAGATCCAGATTTAGATCCAGTCAACGATCATTTGTATTTTCTGCCGCAACTCAGAACACCACTACGACGAATGCCGCAAAAGACGGAGGCTACGCTTGTACTATGGATCGCCTACTCACCAAGTCAAAGATTTTCCGGAGACCGTTGATCGCACTGCCCGAGAACAAGCATGAGGAGCACCAGGACTGCAGCAGAAGGACCCGCCTCTCCAAATTCAGCAGCTATATGGAGCATTACCGCATGGACCAGTCTACGTCAGGACAATGAAGAAGATTGAAGTGATTCCAGTCCCGGAGGAGATATTGAAGACAGATTAAAGACTGAAGATTTTTGCATGGTTGGGAAAACCATGTATCTTGATTAGCAACCTAGTTTTTCTTAAATTTCTTTTAGCATCTAGACCATTTCTTGGAACTTCTTGTTTTCTATTTTGGAATCTTGGTTGGTATTCGAAACTTAACTCGAGATATTGTTTCCTATTCGTTGATTGATACTCCTCTAATCCATTCTTCGTAACCTTGTACTTTTCGAGATTCTACTCAGGAATTTTGTTTCCTATTCAGGACTAGTTACAATTTGTAAATTTTGTTCCTTTCCGAAGTTCAGTTTTCTATTTTGGGATAGTTGGAATTTGATTCAGTACTTGTTTCTATTCACCATTCAAGACATCGTTTGAAAACTTCGGTTTCGACCTGTTCCCTATGTGAGATTCGTTTCCTACGTGGCTTGTTTCTACTTGGAAATTATTCTGTTCACAACCTTGCTTCGATCTTGTTCCCTATTTGAAGTATCGCTTGTTTCATGGATATTGTTTTACTCACCCATTGATTCTTTTTCCTATTCATAACTTGATTCCATTCGAAAATTTAAGATCATGTTTCCTATTTCGAGACTTGTTTTGTTCGTGATTTTGCCTCCCATCTGAGATTTACCGGACTTTGAATTTAAGTTCCTACTCGCGACTCGTTGAGACTGTGTTCCCTATTCCAAATCTTGTCTCCTCATTGAGATTTTCTATTCGAGAATTTGTTCCTTATTCACGACTTTGTTGATACTTGATTTTCTATTTTCCATTGTGTACTTTATTGGAGATTTCGTTTTCTATTCAAGTTTTCATTCTTATTCGAGATTTTATTGAAACTCGTTTCCAGTACGGGATTTTATTTTTGAAACTTGTTTCCTATTTGACATCTTGCTTCAGTTCCTCCTTCGAAACTTTGTTATTCCTTCGGGATAATGTTTCATATATGGAATCTTGTTACCATTCCAGATATCAGTTGAAATCCGTTATAAGTTGAAACTTCGCTCCCTGTCTGAATTTTAAATCTCCTTGGTTGCCCTTTTGTACTCACCACTCTTCGATTGGATTCCGTGTTACTTCATAGTACCTAATAACCCTTGTATTCTAACAGACAGGTAACCTCACCATTTTCGTGACTTGGACTATTGAAACTCAATTCGAATTTCTTGAAACTCTTTTGAAATTCCTAGGGATAAGTCGAGAGGCTATTCGATGACCTACTATGGCATGACAGTTGCGCGCTGCAGCCATTAGCTGGATTATGGAGACTGAGGGTTCACTGCAGCCAGTAGCGCACTGGCGAGGCAGGAACTCTAAGTTGAAGTGATTTCGGACCCATAGGTTTTCGAGGATTGTCGAGACTTGTCATATTCTTCATATCTTGATCTCTTGGGTTGTTTCGTCAATGATTGTTGGAAAATGGATGAGGTTGATAGAGTATTTGGAGACATATTGTTATTTGAGTCACGGAGCCGAAAGTCCACTGCAGTCAGATACATACTGGCGGGGTAGGGATTCTAAGCAAAGTGATTTCAGATACCAATATGTTCTTGGATATTCTGGAGACTATAACCCCTTTTCATATGATTATTGGTTTTCGAGAATCACACATCCTTGCATGTTCACCCTGATTTGATACTGTATCTCTTGAGTATTTCGTACGTTCCTCAAATCAACCCTTGCTAATTACCTTTTAGTATTGTACCATTAGATCATTGATTTCCTCAAATTATACATTGCCAGATTTTGATTCCATACTTCGCTTGTGTCTTGTCTAAATTTTGATCTTAAATCATGTCTGTCTGACCATGATTTTCCTATCTTGTGCTAGCCCACTTGTGTTAAAACTATCAATTCTTGATCGTACTTAATAGTTGTGTCTTCATGATTTTTCTCCTCTTAGTTGTAATTGAAATTCCTTCCACTTCGTGACTATTTGATCCTTGACCTTTGTCAAAGCGTGATATCCCAAACTTCTTGTGTATACTTGGACTCAAGGCTCAGAGCGTCGTGGATCGACAGAAGCACTAGGCGGACAACAACAGATGGTCACCGGAGTTCGCAGCTAGAAGCAGAGTGTTCCTGAAGAATCTCGCCGATCAGAGGCACCATTCATTTTGGCAGAGGCGGGAAGCTCAGTCCGAGATTCATTGGACCATTCGACGTGACAGCACGGATTGGCGAGGTGGCAGATTGACTAGCGCTTCCAGCTAGCTTGGAGGGAGTGCACGACGTTTTCTACGTATCTCAGCTTCGACGATACATTCCAGACCCCAGCCACGTGGTGGACTATTCAGAGCTGGAGGTGGGCCGAGATTGACTTACGAGGAGCAGCCAGTAGAGATCCTCGACCGGAGGGAGAAGCGTCTGCGGAACCAGACCATTCCTCTTGTCCGCGTCATGTGGAGACACCACTCTCCGGGAGAGTCCACATGGGAGGGCGAGGACGAGATGCGGGAGAGAGATCCCACTTTGTTTGCCTAATTGTATTTTGATAATTGAAACCTTTAAATACAATAAATGGCTTGAGCTTGAATCTTCCTTGTGTTTTTGCCTTGATTGTTTTGTTGTCCTTCGAATTTCGAGGACGAAATTTTTTTTGAGGGGGGGATAATTTGTAACTCCACTTTCCAGTTTTTCTTAAATAAAAATTCATTTTCTATATTTATTATTAATTTGGAAACATTTTGAATGAATTAAATATTAGACAATTTTACAATTTGAAGTTGTTGTAACAACTTTTATATTGTTTTTCTTATTTTAAAAACTGTTTTTAAATAATTTATGCAATTATGAAAAGGCAGAGGATTAATTTGTAAATTTTCCTATATAATTTAAGTTGCGGGTAAATATTGATAAGAGGAGGGGGTTTTTTGCATATGGCCAATTGGCGGAGGGGCTTATTTGCAAAAGTTCCATTTCGTTTTATTAAAACGAACCGTTCGGTTGAGTGGAGAGAGAGTGTGCATTCAATTTTCTTCTCCCCTTTCTCTCGAGCTCTCCACCGACTTCTCGAGACTTCCGTTCTCGTTCTCCCCGCCGACTCTTCGTTCTCCGCCACTTCTCGAGTCTTCTTCTGTTCTCGAGTCCTTCGCCGACTCCTCGGGTTTCCAGCTCCGACGACCTTCGGCGACTCTGATGGCGACGACGATGATGATGACGGTGGCTCTGGTGGCGTAGATCTGAGGGAGCGCGGCGACTTCCATGCTGATGGCGACTTCGTCCCTGTTGAGGCCGACGACCCCGATGATGATGGCTTTGACGATGGCGACTCTGGGAGCTTGGCAGTAACTCGAGCTCGTCTTCTTCCTGTCTTCTTCCTGTTTTCTTCCTCGACGAGCTTTGGCTTCGACTTCCAGAGGGTAAACCCTAACCTAACCCTAATCTCTACTGTTGGTCAGATCTATGGCAGATCTATGGCCTAGACTCTGAGATCCTTTGATCGGTGACGAGATCTAGGGTTTCTGTGGTTGTGCGAGATCGATGATGTTGTCTTTCTCTTTGAACAGTTCTAACTGTTCAGATCCGTTGGATCTAGGGTTTCTGTGGTCCGATCTTGTAGATCGACCCTTGCATGTGGTTATTTTGGGTTGCATGTTAGATCTGTGATGTTCTTTAGTTGATTCTTTGAGATCGATTGATCTGTGATATTCTGTGGTTGTGATTATTATTTTTCTGAGGAGTTTTCTACAGATCTGGTAGTGGTTCCAGATCTGTTGAGAGTGGGTTTTTCGTTGGTGATTTCTGTGGGAATCCAGTGGATCTATTCCTTTTGCTTACTGTCGGTTGACCTAGACCTAACGAACCCAGTGGTGACTCTAGGGTTGCTCGGTTCGTTAGATCTAGAATGGGTTTGTTTTGGACAGTTTCCTTATCCATTTCTGTGTGGATTTTGGGATAGATCTGATGTTCTGAATCCTTCTTTTTTGGGACTGAGATCCTGTGTCTAAACACTTTCGTGTCTGACACTGCATGCATGCCATAATTGGGATATGATGTTAGTTCCTTTTTGATGAACTGAGATCTCAGTCGGACACACTCGTGTCCGACACTGCATGTATATTTTATGGATTTTAATTGATAACTTCTTCTCTTTTCTGTTATTTGTTGTTGAGGGATTTTTCTGGTGTTGGACTTCTGTCCCGACTGGACTGGACTGTACCTACCTGTTCGTATCCGATGTTCGTGTCGGATACGAAGTGGCGCGAAGTTGTGGCTAGAACATTGCTGGACTTGCTGTAGCCGTGTCCTCTTTCCCGTGTCCGACGTGCGTGTTGGACACCAAGGAGATGATGTGACCTTCTGACCTGACGTGACTGGCCTTGGACTTCGGGCCTGACCGGCGGTGGACTTTGGCAGTTTGTGGCTTTTATCTGTTGGGCCGGGTTGGTGTTTATTCAGTGGGTTTATTGTGTATTCTTTGTGGGCTGAAGTATGGGCTGGGCCATACAGTATTGTGTTGTAATATTATTTTATTAATTATAGCTGGATAACTGTAATTATTTGTGGGTGGGCTGGTTTGGCTGGGCCATGTTGGGCCGGGTTTATATGCTGTTGTAGTTATGTTTGGGCTGGTTAGAAGTTGGGTCTGAACTGATCCTTGGTTTTGGGTAGTGGGCCGAGTGGCTGTGGGCTGGCCAGTGGACTTTGCCTTTGGGGCAGAACTGTCTGTAGTATAATTTTTGTAAAACTTTTTTTTCAATTAAATAAAAAATGTTATTTTCCCAATTGCTGTGAGTTGATGGAAACATCCTCTTAAGACCAATTTTTGTAATTAAAAACAATTAGTTAACTTTTTACTGCTGTTTAGTTAATTCTTTATGACTGTTAAAACCAGTTTATAAAACAAACCACTTTTATATATAAAGTTGCAAATGCTAACTCTATATATAATGAGTTTTTGAAGTATAACTTATAGAACTCTTAGTGTTAAACACGTAAAACCAAGGGTTGTGTTTAACATGTGTTTTTCCCAAAAGAAAACAGGTAATTAGTAATTAAACCTAGTACTTGTGAACCTCCAAATAAGACTAACTTATTTGGGAAGAATCAAGATAAAGATTTAGTTATAGAAGCAACTAGCATAGTTTATTAACCAACTTGTACATCACTATTGTTAACAGGAAAACATCCAGCTAGATTGCCTACCATATTGCTGGAGCCAGGCAAGTACATTCTATGGTTTTGTTCAGTGCATCTTCCTTGTTCTTTATTGCTGACACACTGCGACACGTTCATGATCTTACTTGTTCTTTCATGATCTTATTCATGATCTTACTTGTTCTTTCATGATCTTACTTGTATCTTGGGGTGGGGAAATACTCTAGATATGTGACTAAACCCGGTTACTTATTCATGATCTTTAGCTTAGGCCTCGCACAGTGCACGCGGGCCCTAAGCCGTACCATTACATGATCTTCCAGGATCCTTTCATGTTCTTTCATGATCTTACCCAAGCCGGTCACATATCTAAGTAGTATTTCAAACATATAAACACATGTTCAGGATATTGTTCTTACATTAGTTTCTCTTGATCCTGATCTTGATATTAGTCGTGATCTTTACTGCATCTTACATTGTCATGATCTTTCATGTATCTTTATAGCAGTAGTTCATGATCTTCATGTTCTTTACATACTTGTTCTTATCCTGTTCTTCTAGCATTTACTTTCCATATGTTATTGTTCATTACCTAGAACTGTGCTTTGCTCCGCTCCTGACTGGATATGTTATGATAGGTGAGATGGAGGCTTTATGTGACACATACTATGGGCAGGATACTGCTTTCCTTGAGCCAGCTGGAGCTGCTTGTGACATAGAGGCTGCAGAAGCCTAGTTATCTTCCATTTAGTTGTCTTTCCTGCTTTTGAGACTTTAGTCAGACTTTAGTTACATTTTCTGGATGAATGTAATAATAGAATGCTTAGACATGTATTTGAATATTCTGGGATCGTTTATAGATGCTGTGTTTCTCTATCTTTCATGTTTATCTAGTTAGTTTTCCCTAGTTGGTACAGCTTACTTCATTGTGTCTAGCAATGAAGGCTGGGCGTGTCCGACTCGTGTCCGATTATTCGGGAGCGGGTCGTGACAAGATCCATTTGCATCCGATGGGTTTCGCTCCTTCAGGAAGATCAACCAACACCCAAGTATTATTTGAGGTGATGGAATCAATCTCATTGTCAATCGCCTCCTTCCAGAAAACCGCATCTCTGGTCTTCATCGCCTCATCATAGGTAAGCGGATCTGCTTCCACATGATAGGTGACAAAGTCACTTCCGAAGTCCTTCGGCCTCTTCATATGCTTAGCTGACGGCTCAGCTTGTTCTGGTTCAACCGTTGTTTCAACAACAACATCTTCTTGGACCACATCCTCATTGAAGACTTCAATTTCTTGCGCACCCTCATTATTCTCCGGAACATCCGGAAGAACAATATTCTTGTGCCTTGCAAATTTGTCTTCAAAATATTCTGCATCGCGAGATTTAATGATATGATTTGATTCTATATCAAGAAATCTCCGAGCATCACTCTTCTCGGCATACCCCAAGAAGATCGTCTTTGTAGTCCTTGTCCCAAGCTTCTGAATCTTCAGATCTGGAAGCTTAACATATGCCAGACACCCCCACACTCGAATAACATTCAAGTTAGGTCTGACCTTGAACCAGAGTTCATGAGGAGTAACGTCAGAAGTTGCATGAGGCACTCTATTTAGAATAAAAGTGGCAGTCAATGCAGCTTCTTGTTGGCACATTTTATTTTGAGTAATTAACAGCATCTTTGTAGTTTAGTCTTTTGCTCTTCAGATTCTTATTCTCTCAGAAGATCAAGGACTTTCTGATTTCTTGAAGACTGTGGCGTTCACCGGCATTCCCTGCATAAAGTCGGCGTCTTCATGCTTAGTGTTTTCGAGTCTGTACTGGTCTAGGTATTTCTGTAAAACACTAAAGGATGGATGATAACTTAAAGCACAAATCGAAAATCAAGTTATTCAGAGCGGCATACCGGCGGTATGCTCCGGCATACCGGCGGTATACCGTTCTTTTGTCCAGAAAAATTTCTGTGACAAAAAGCGACATACCGACGGCATGCTACGGCATACCGGCGGTATACCGTTTTCATGTCAAGAAATGTTTCTGTCACAATAAGCGGCATACCGACGGCATGCTTCGGCATACCGGCGGCATACCGCTTTCTGTGTCCAGAAAGTTGCTGTCTCGAATTGTCGGCATACCGACGGCATGCTGCGGCATACCGGCGGCATGCCGTTTCCTAGCAACACAATAGATGCTGTGATTTATTGTCGGCATACCGACGGTACGCTACGGCATACCGGCGGCATGCCGTTTCTTATAGCTCTAAAACTTTCTGTGACTTTAGTCGGCATACCGACGGTATGCTCCGGCATACCGGCGGTATACCGAATTTCGAATAATCTGCTTTTCGATTTGGTCTGACATGCATTAATGGCCGCATTTAATGCTCTTGAACGGTCATAAATATGACCGTTACTATTTGGCCGGCATACCGGCGGTATGCCGCGGCATACCGACGGCATGCCGGTCTGCGTACACTCAGAAGCATTAAATGCCACCCACTCTTGGTTTTTCTTATAAAAGGAAGCTCTCTCTCTCTTGAGCTTCCTTACCAACTCTTCCATAAATTTTCCAACAACCAAGAGCTCCACCATTAATACTCTCTCAAAGCTTTTCATTGTCATCCTCTCCCAAAGTGCTAGAGTATTAAAGAGTTGTACATTTCGATCTTCACGTGTTAGAAGATCAGCAAGTTCTCATTCTCTTTTGTTTGAAGTTGGCGAGCCTTCGTAAGAAAACTCGTGTGTAGAAGTTGGCGAGTCTTCGGATCCAAACTCGTGTTGAAGTTGGCGAGTTCTTCGGATCCAAACTCGTGTGTACTATTTGCATAATAGTGGATTTAAGCCGGAGAGAGTTCCGGGACTGGATTGCCTCAAAAGAGGATACCAGGATACATCCTTGCGTTTGCGTTTGATCTTTCTACTATTTACTCTTTATTGCATCATTTGTTATAGTTTTTTTTTATTTCCCTATTCACCCCCCCTCTAGGGTTCTACAATTGGTATCAGAGCTTTGTTCTCTTGATTTGGATTTACACCCTTGAGTGATCCATGGCCTCTAACCCTAGCATCAACACGTTTCACAATGAGGGACACTCCACAAATAGGCCTCCCCTATTTGATGGTACCAACTATAACTATTGGAAGATTAGGATGGGCATTTATCTCAAGTCCATAGATTTCGATTTATGGGATTGCGTGATAAATGGCATCCCTACTCCTTCCAGAGCTATAGAGGATATTGCTTCTGACACCCTTCGGGAAACACTCACTGAAAACATCAAGAAGCTTGCTTGTCGAGATGCCAAGGCAATGAACGCTCTTTACTGTGCTCTCGACAGTAGTGAATTCAATCGAATCTCTACTTGCAAGACTTCCAATGAAATTTGGAAGTTGCTTGAAGTTACACACGAGGGGACTTCACAAGTGAAGGAATCTAAGATCAGTAGACTCACGCAAGAATATGAGTCTTTTAAAATGAAGCATGATGAATCTATTGCTAGCATGTTTACTCGCTTTGGTGATATTATTAACCCTCTCTCTTCTCTTGGAAAGGAATATCCCGCTCATGAAAAGATAAGGAAGATTCTTAGAGGTTTGACGAAAGCTTGGAGTCCTAAAGCTACCGCAATCATTGAGGGGAACGATCTTACCGTCATGAACCTAGAGACCCTCATGGGTAAGCTGATGACTCACGAGCTTGACATGAAGGATCAAGAGAAATCCTCCATTCAAGAGAAGGAGAAGGAGAAGACCAAAGAAAAGGAAAAGACTCTTGCTCTCAAAGCTTCAAGGTCCTACTCCAAGGATAGCTCCGACGACAATGAGTCGGACAACGATGAAGAAATAGCTCTCACAGCTAAGCACTTCAGGAAGTTCTTAAAGTTCAACAAAGCCAACCGCTCTAGACGGGACAATGAAGATGACCCGGCATGCTATCAATGCAGAAGACCCGGACACATCAAGAGGGATTGTCCGATGGTACGAAAAGATTCAAGCAAGTACGAGAAGCCAAGCAAGGGAAGCTCGTCCTCCAGAAAGTTCGCCAACACTAGCATTTGGTGTGAAAGCGACGCAAGCGACTCCGACAATGACAAGGAGTGCAAACACAATGCCAACGTCTGTCTCATGGCAACCGATGAGGTACTTGATGATTTTTCCTTAAACACTCTTACCTATGATGATTTGGAGAAAGCCATTCTTGAGTTACATGAAGAACACAAAGGTGTTCGGAATAAATACAAGAAATCTCTTAAGGAGGTCGAGGCTCTTCAACTTGAAGTAGAGAGGCTCTCAAGCATCATTAGTGATGTGAAGGGAAAATCTCCTATTTCCGACACGGATGAAGTGGAGTCTTTGAGACTAAAACTTCAAGAATCTCTTGACACCATCAAGAAAAAGGATGATGAGATTCAATCCATGAGAAGCTCTTATGAGTTTGCCATGCGCAAATGTCAAGATGCAAATAGAAGAGAATATTCCACTTCTATTAAGTATAATGATCTTCTTACACGGAGTAAGAATTCTAGTAATAAGAATTCCACTCACATGCATGCTCCTAGACCTCCCCACACTCATCACAATGCTAGGCATAACCATTACATGAACACTACACACAACTCCTCTTCTAACACTAGAAAAGGACCTTTTGTTAAAAAGAAAACTTCTCATCATGCATTTTTCTATCATCATAACACTCATGGCAGAACATCTCACACTAGAGACTCACATATGCACAACACTCACACTTCTTCTTTTAGATCTTCCTTAATGTGCAATTATTGTGGGTTGCTTGGTCATACTTCTAATTTTTGTTATACAAGAAAACAAGTTGACATGAGAGTTCTTAAATGGGTTCCTAAGACTAACACTCAAGGACCCATAAGATCATGGGTACCAAAATGTTCATCTTCAACTTATGTTGTAGGTGACGAATCCTTCTCATGCTAGAAGCAAGTGGATTCTTGATAGCGGTTGTTCACGGCACATGACCGGTGATGCTTCACTTTTTACAACGCTATCGATGAAGAAGGAAGGACATGTCTCCTTCGGTAACAATCTAAAAGGTTATATTATTAGAAATGGTAATATCGGTTCTCCTCCTTATCCTTGTATCAATAATGTATGTCTTGTTACTAATCTTAAGCATAACCTCCTTAGTATTAGCCATCTCACCGATAATGGCTATGATATCAAGTTTGTTAAACTCAAATGCTACATTACCGATAGCTCCAATGGAACTATTGTGTATGAAGGCATTAGAGAAAACAATATTTATGTTCTTTATCTTGTTGAAGGTACTAACAATGACAGGTGCCTAGTTGCAAAGAACGATGAGAGTTGGCTTTGGCACATGAGGCTTGGACACGCTAACATGGATACCATCTCTCGTCTCGCCTCCAAGAAGCTTGTACGAGGACTTCCTAGCATCCCCTTCAAGAAGGATATGGTTTGTGAAGAATGCGAGAAAAGTAAGTTGACCAAGTCATCTTTCAAATCCATCAACTCTGTGAGTACCACAAGACCCCTTCAACTTATTCATATGGATCTTTTCGGGCCTAGTAGAGTAGCTAGCCTTGGTGGCAAACTCTATGCCTTTGTTTTAGTTGATGATTTTTCAAGATTTACTTGGGTTATTTTTCTTGCTTGCAAAAGTGATACTTTTCGTGAATTTGTTGCTTTTTGTAAACGTGTTCAAAATGAGAAAGGCTTTTCTATTAACAAAATTAGGAGTGATCATGGAGGTGAATTTGATAATGTTGATTTCAAAAGATTTTGTGAAAAGAATGGTTTTGGACATGATTTTGCTTGTCCCCGTACTCCTCAACAAAATGGTGTTGTGGAGAGAAAGAATAGAACCCTTGGCGATATGGCCCGGGTCATGTTAAACCAATATAAGCTCCCTCAATATTTTTGGGCGGAAGCCGTCAATACGGCATGTCATGTAATTAATAGGGTCTTAATTAGACCTATTACTAAGAAGACTCCTTATGAGCTTTGGTTTAACAAAATTCCTTCTATTGAATATTTTAAGGTTTTTGGTTGCAATTGTTTTATTTTGAATACCAAGGATAACCTAGGCAAGTTTGAAGAAAAAGCCTATGAAGGAATATTTCTTGGATACTCTACTCATAACAAAGGTTTTCGTGTTTTTAATAAAAGAAGTCTTGTTGTCGAAGAGTCAATCAATGTCTCTTTTAATGAACTCAACTCTTCTACATTCTCCTCCTCCGAGGATATTGATGACATCTCGTTTGGATTGGAGAACTCCTCTATTGAGGATCGTCCTTCTTCATCTAACAATGAAGTTGTGACCCCATCAAAAGAGTCTCCTCCTCTCGAGCCTCCTCCAAAGGATCTCCCAAGAGAATGGAGATTTGTCACCAATCATCCTAAGGAGCTCATCATTGGGGATCCTTCCTCAAGTGTTAGCACAAGATCCGCCACTCGTGATCTTTGTGCCAATGTGGCTTTTATTTCTCAAATAGAGCCTAAAAATGTTAATGATGCTTTTCTCGATGAATTTTGGATGATAGCTATGCAAGAGGAGCTTAATCAATTTGAGCGAAGCAAGGTTTGGGAACTTGTCCCAAAACCTAGCAATCATCCCATTATTGGAACTAAATGGGTGTTTCGCAACAAGCTAAATGAAGATGGGTTAGTGACTCGTAACAAAGCCCGATTGGTTGCCCAAGGCTATAACCAAGAGGAAGGCATTGACTACGACGAAACCTATGCTCCGGTTGCACGTCTTGAATCCATTCGTATGCTTTGTGCCTTTGCTTGTTTTAATGACTTTAAGCTATTTCAAATGGATGTTAAGAGTGCTTTTCTTAATGGTATTATTAAGGAGGAAGTTTATGTTAAACAACCTCCCGGTTTTGAAGATTTTCAATTTCCTGACCACGTTTTCAAACTTCATAAAGCCCTTTATGGCCTCAAACAAGCTCCACGTGCTTGGTATGAGTGTCTTAGCTCTTTCCTTGTTTCTCACAATTTTTCAAAGGGAAAAGTTGACACCACACTTTTCATTAAATCCCATGATGGGACTCTCTTATTGGTTCAAATTTATGTGGATGATATTATTTTTGGTTCTACTAACAACACACTTTGTGTAGAATTTGCCAAAGTTATGCAGGAAGAGTTTGAAATGAGTATGATGGGAGAACTCTCCTTCTTCTTGGGGTTACAAATCAAGCAAGGACCTAAAGGAACCTTCATCAATCAAGCAAAATATATAAGGGACCTCCTCAAGCGTTTCGACCTTGACTCATCCAAATCAATGAGGACCCCTATGGCTACAACGACCAAGCTTGACAATGATGAAGATGGCACATCGGTCGACATTCGTAAGTATAGAGGTATGATCGGTAGCTTACTTTATTTAACGGCTAGCCGTCCGGATATCATGTTTAGTGTCTGTTTGTGTGCACGATATCAAGCCAATCCAAAGGAATCACATTTGAGTGCCGTCAAGCGCATTTTTCGTTATCTCAAAGGCACCATTAACATGGGTCTTTGGTATCCGAAATCCTCATCCTTTGAGCTTCACGGCTTTTCGGATGCGGATTTTGCCGGATGCAAGATTGACCGAAAAAGCACTAGTGGCACATGTCAATTCCTCGGGAAGTCCTTGGTATCGTGGTTTAGTAAGAAGCAAAACTCTGTCGCTCTCTCAACCACTGAGGCAGAGTATATTGCGGCTGGTTGTTGTTGTGCACAAATTCTTTGGATGTCACAAACACTTTTAGATTATGGTATTTCTCATTCTTGCACCGCTATTAAATGTGATAACACTAGCTCTATCAATCTCACGAAAAACCCGATTTGTCACTCACGCACGAAGCACATTGAAATTAGACACCATTTTCTTCGTGACCATCAACAAAAAGGAGATATCCATCTTGAATTTATTGATACTACCTATCAATTAGCCGATATTTTCACTAAACCTCTCCCGGAAGACCGCTTCTCTTTCCTTTGTCGTGAACTCGGCATTTTATCCTTTGATCCCTAACCGTTTCTCGTTCGGCACACCGACGGTATACTGCGGTATACCGGCGGCATGCCGTTTTTCGAAGCAGAATTCAGTACTGTTTCGATCTTCGGCATACCGTCGGTACACTACGGCATACCGCCGGCATGCCGTTTTTCGAACCAGAATAACGATCTGTTTAGTTCTTCGGCATACCGACGGTATACTACGGTATACCGACGGCATGCCGGACGACTGCGGGCTTTAATGCTGAACTGATTGTGCGGGCCCCTTCTTTATTCCCTCCTCTCTTATTCCTTCCATCCCTTCTTTATTCTCTCTCTTCCATCAAATCCATCATTTATTACCCATCTCCTCAACTTCCCTCCCATTAATTACCCTTCCTCTTTTCTCTCCTCTTTTTACTCCACCCATCTAATCACCTCTTCAACTACCCCATCACCATTCCTCTTTAACCGTTCCCTCCTCCACCTTTTTTCAAACTCACCTCTTCATCTTCCCTCTCTCCTTTATATACCATCCTTTCTTCCTCCTCCTCTCTACTCCTTCCTTCTCCACTACATAGCTCTGCTCCTCTCTCATGGCAAACCCAAAGCGCCCCCGATCCTCCTCCACCATGTTCAACCCGTTCGTTCCGGTGGCGCTTCCCTCCGGCTATGACCAACGCGTCTTCTCCAACGCCTTGGCGGCCGAGCTTTGGTTCCAACACTTCGCCAACCACAACGTCTTCAAAGGACGGGCCATCAACTGGAACCTTTTCCCCGGTCACGTCCCTTTGTTTGACGATGCCGGTCTCTCCTCTCTTCTTCGGCGCCAAATCCCTGTCTACCCGGCTGCCGTCCGTCTATTCTACTGCAACATGAGACCGGATGACGATGACCCTTCCGCCATCCAATCTATGGTGAATGACCGCCACTTCCGTCTCACCTCTAAGGAAGTGGGGGCTATCTTGGGCGTCCCGGACAGAGGTGATGCGTTACCTCTTTTGGGAGCTCTCACCTCCTCGGCGGCATCACCCTTCGACGAATTCTGTCGCATCATCTGCAAGGGTCCCAACCCTCCCGCCATCCCGGCACTCTCCGTCCAGCTGGAGCCGTTTTACTACGAGCTCCACCGTATCGTGTGCCACACTCTGTTTCCAAAGGGCGGGAACTATGACGCCATCACTGGTGACGCTCTTGTTCTCATGTACCATCTCTATGCCCGGAAGCGTTTCTCCTTCCCCAAGACTCTTCTTCTGCAATTCCGGCGTACCATGCCTGCGGGGAAGCAGAACCTCCTCTATGGTTCCTTCATCACCTTACTCATGGAGGCCAAACAAGTTGACTTGTCTCTCTGCTCCTCGGATGGGGTCCCCTCTTTTCTGGCCGTCTCCCGTACCCTTGCTGGCGGCTCTTCTTCCCGTGCTTCCTCCTCTCAGGAGCAACCGGGTTCCACTCCTGCTGCCCCTGCATCTACCCCTCCATCTACGGGCCGTTATATGCCACTTACTCAGCACCACTTTGATCTGAGGATGGCCCAGGCGGAGGAGCAGATGCGGACCCACACTCGTGGTCTTGGCGCCCTCATCCAGTCTCGCTTCCACGATCAGGGCTACTTCATCCAGCGCACTCTCCAAGACCGGGATGCCTTTCTGGATCTTAATCTTCAGGATCCCATGTACACGGCCCCGCGTTTCTCTGACCCCAATGCCTACGGGTTTATGTACCCGGACGGTATTGATCCTTTTGGCGCCCTCCAGCAGGCTCAGGATGATGATGGTGATGATGATCCGGCAGAGGATTAGGGATGGTTCTCCTTTGGTGATGGTCTCAGTGGTTTAGTGGTTCTTGTTTTTATGTGTTGCTTGTTTGTCTTTTGTGGTCCTTCGGGGACCGGTGTGGTTGTTTCTTGCTTTTTGCAGTCCTTCGGGGACTTTATCCATGTTTGTCTCAAGTGTCCGGCTCTCGTAATGGAGAGTCTTTATTTTCTTTATCTCTGCTTTGTATGGGTCAAGCATGTATCTTAACTTTTCCTTCAATATATTCATGCATGCTTTTATCACTCTTCTCGTATTTTTACATTTATATGTGCACTGTTTACTTTAGTTATCCCCATCTTTGAATAAGTGACAAAGGGGGAGAAATCGTATTGAGGGGGAGCTGTCTACCTACGGGGGAGATACTTCCTGAAGATGCTATCTCTCTATTTTGTCAATTATCAAAATGGGGGAGTTTGTTGGCACATTTTATTTTGAGTAATTAACAGCATCTTCGTAGTTTAGTCTTTTGCTCTTCAGATTCTTATTCTCTCAGAAGATCAAGGACTTTCTGATTTCTTGAAGACTGTGGCGTTCACCGGCATTCCCTGCATAAAGTCGGCGTCTTCATGCTTAGTGTTTTCGAGTCTGTACTGGTCTAGGTATTTCTGTAAAACACTAAAGGATGGATGATAACTTAAAGCACAAATCGAAAATCAAGTTATTCAGAGCGGCATACCGGCGGTATGCTCCGGCATACCGGCGGTATACCGTTCTTTTGTCCAGAAAAGTTTCTGTGACAAAAAGCGGCATACCGACGGCATGCTACGGCATACCGGCGGTATACCGTTTTCGTGTCCAGAAATGTTTCTGTCACAATAAGCGGCATACCGACGGCATGCTTCGGCATACCGGCGGCATACCGCTTTCTGTGTCCAGAAAGTTGCTGTCTCGAATTGTCGGCATACCGACGGCATGCTGCGGCATACCGGCGGCATGCCGTTTCCTAGCAACACAATAGATGCTGTGATTTATTGTCGGCATACCGACGGTACGCTACGGCATACCGGCGGCATGCCGTTTCTTATAGCTCTAAAACTTTCTGTGACTTTAGTCGGCATACCGACGGTATGCTCCGGCATACCGGCGGTATACCGAATTTCGAATAATCTGCTTTTCGATTTGGTCTGACATGCATTAATGGCCGCATTTAATGCTCTTGAACGGTCATAAATATGACCGTTACTATTTGGCCGGCATACCGGCGGTATGCCGCGGCATACCGACGGCATGCCGGTCTGCGTACACTCAGAAGCATTAAATGCCACCCACTCTTGGTTTTTCTTATAAAAGGAAGCTCTCTCTCTCTTGAGCTTCCTTACCAACTCTTCCATAAATTTTCCAACAACCAAGAGCTCCACCATTAATACTCTCTCAAAGCTTTTCATTGTCATCCTCTCCCAAAGTGCTAGAGTATTAAAGAGTTGTACATTTCGATCTTCACGTGTTAGAAGATCAGCAAGTTCTCATTCTCTTTTGTTTGAAGTTGGCGAGCCTTCGTAAGAAAACTCGTGTGTAGAAGTTGGCGAGTCTTCGGATCCAAACTCGTGTTGAAGTTGGCGAGTTCTTCGGATCCAAACTCGTGTGTACTATTTGCATAATAGTGGATTTAAGCCGGAGAGAGTTCCGGGACTGGATTGCCTCAAAAGAGGATACCAGGATACATCCTTGCGTTTGCGTTTGATCTTTCTACTATTTACTCTTTATTGCATCATTTGTTATAGTTTTTTTTTTATTTCCCTATTCACCCCCCCTCTAGGGTTCTACACTTCTCCCCAGTAGCACTTAGGAAGGCCAGCAGTCAACAACATTGAGTTTATCATTTCTGTCAACGTCCTGTTCTTCCTCTCAGCTACTCCGTTTGATTGAGGAGAGTACGGAGCCGTAGTCTCATTGATAATTCCATGTTCTTTGCAGAACGATGCGAATTCATGAGACCTGTACTCCCCACCTCGATCACTTCTTATCCTTTTGAGTTGTTGTCCAGTCTACCGCTCAGCTTCGGCTCTGAACTTCTTGAACTTCTCAAATGCTTCATCTTTAGCCTTCAGCAAGTAGACGAACGCATACTTTGAGAAGTCATCGATGAAGGTTATAAAATACTTCATCCCGACCTTTGTAGAGAACTGTTTGAAGTCACAGATATCGGAGTGTACCAACTCCAGAAGATCTGTACTTCGATTAACCCGAGGAAAGGGTTTCCTTGTGATCTTTGTTTGAGCACAAACATCACATTTCTCTACCTTACCCCCACATTTGGAGATAAGTTCTAGACTAGACATTCTGTTTATTCGTTTACAATGAACATGTCCTAGCCTATTATGCCACAACTCAAGAGTATAAGCAGAAGGAGTGATTTCATTAATCACACTAATTACATTGGACTGATTTATAAGCTGAATTTTGAACATTCCTTCGGTATAAAAAGCTTTCCCAAAATATGTTTCTTTGATAGACATCACCATCTGGCCAGCATTGATGTCCATCCTGAGGCCTGCATTGCAGAGTAGGCCTCCCGAGACCAGGTTCTTGGCGATAGCAGGTACGTGCTTTACGCCTTGAAGCGTCAGAGACTTCCTCGAAGTCAGCTTCAACACCACCGTCCCGATCCCAAGCACTTCAGCTTGTGCTTGGTTCGCCATCACAACCGCTTCAGAAGTGGGTGTGTAGGTGGTGAACCACTCCTTACTGGAGCAGACATGGCAGGTGGCTCCAGTATCTACCCACCAGTCTGAATCAGATTCTACAGCATCAACATGTCCAATCATAGCAATTATATCAGTAATCATTGAGACTTTGCTAGGCTCACCTTGCTCTGATTTCTTGGCCGGTGCTGTGCATTCACTTTTGAAATGGCCCAACTGGCCACACTTGAAACAAGGCATCTTTGCCTTAGATTTCTTTGACTTGAAAGAAGTTCCCTTAACATTCAAGTGGTTAGGGTTCTTCTTCTTCTTCTGGAAATCTGCACGCTTTCCTTTTCCCTTTGGTTCCTTTGATGAAACCAAGTTTGCGTTAGCCATCTGCTTGGAAAGCGTGTCAACTTTATGTTGAGCCCTCATCTGGTCTTCAACATAAATTTTCTGCAGGAGATCTTCAAGGGTGATCTCCAGCTTCTTCCTATGCATGTTTGCGTAGAACTTACTCCACCCAGCGGGGAGCTTTGAGACAATCCCTCCAACAATAAACTTGTCGGGGAGGGGCATAGCCTCGTCTTCCAACTTCTGTCGCAGCTTCAGAAATTCTTTGACCTGCGGCAGCATGGACTTCTCGTCCTCAAAGAGCCATTTGTGATATTTTTCAACCACAAATATTTTGCTCCTGTTCTTGTCTTCTTCGTACAGTTTTTCTAGAGACTCCCATATGTCTCTAGCGATATTCTTCTTAGAATAGGATTCTGCTAGGGAATCCTCCATAGCATTCAGGATAAGCAACCTGCAAATGCTATTCTCCCTTCTCCAC
This sequence comes from Iris pallida, assembly GCA_029216955.1. Taxonomy (NCBI): domain Eukaryota; kingdom Viridiplantae; phylum Streptophyta; class Magnoliopsida; order Asparagales; family Iridaceae; genus Iris; species Iris pallida. The sequence goes on from JANAVB010011598.1 coordinate 2,134,706, forward strand.
TTGGCCTGAAGTTTAGTAGCCGCAGAAATTGCGGCAGCATACCCAGTATCTAGAACGGTAGGTTCCTCTTCAAGAAGCACGTGATCCACGTCTCTGAGTTGAAGAGTGAGATAAACCTTCCTCTTCCAGACTTGATAATGCTCTCCATCAAACTTCTCTAACTTACAGAAGTCAGTGTTTAGGAGTGAAGCATTAATATTTTCTATCGTAGCGATAAAGCTTTGAGATTGTTATTGCCGGAAACGCCAGGGCACGCTTTTCGATGGAAAATACAGAAACTGAAACGGTTGTAAAGACAACGTTCCAAATGCAATTCCTTAAAGAAGGTTTTGCAACAGAGATCCAGAAGGATTCTGCAAATTACGAGATCTAAAAAGATATCGTAATACACGAATAATCTAAAGAGATTTTCGTGATCGTAGCAAACTGGCAGTAGTGCCTTCTAAAAAGAAGATACTGACAGAACTACAGAAGGCAACAGAAGGATGACAGACGAGAGGTGGAAATGCTGGGGTGAATAATCACCGTTGCTCAAAGCTTTATTCGCCCTCTGCGAACAGCTTCCAGGAACCAGCAAGGTTGACGGAAAACCTTGGAACACTCCTGCTCTTCTGACTCCTCGGAAGACGGCGAACTCCTCTAACAATGGCTCTACTCTTCTCTCTCTGTTTGAAGTAACAGAATCCACGCGTACTAAAAAGTACTAGTGTTTGTGTTAAAGAACACGCTCACTACTCTGTTGTGTTAAAGAACACTTAGAGTTTTTCTTCCTGGAATTCTGATTACTTCTGCACTCAGAGAGAGGAGAGAACCTGCATATATAGCCCACGGAGCGGTTGTCAAGCAGTTGCCTGAACTTCAGGGTAGTGGCAGAACCAATCCTGAACGTGCAGCAACTGCTGCAACCGTTCCCGCTCTAATATGCAGCCAGCCATACGCACATACGCGGACACTACGCACTCTACGCACACTGCGTACGCTGCGCACACTGCGCGTACTGGGCTGCGTAACTGGGCTCGCGTAACGGGCCACGCAACGTGGTCGAACTGACGTGCTAAGTGCAAAGTGCGCCAACAAAACGCCACATTACGCCTCATGAGCCCTTGAGCCCGAGCCCGAGCCCGAGTCCGAGTCCGAGTCCGAGTCGCTAAGCTCCTACGGAGCTTAGCTCCATGGAAATAAATTTCCAAGAGCAAAAAGCTTACAGCTTTTTAATTGTTGATTAAGCCTTTATACCATTAATAATTAATCCCACATGGCACACACCCATGTGCACTACATGTGCATCTCCATAAAGAGAGAAGACTCATATATATGGAGATACACATTCCTTTCTAGCCGATGTGAGACTAAAAACCAAAACAAAAGGCCACAATCCCAACAATATAACCCACCGACTCTCTCTCTTTCAAATGAAACCACCCTCAACTAATGTATACAGAGTCATTTCTCACACCTACATCATTCATTCATAAAAAAAATCTCCAATTGAACACACCATCTACCAATGAACCTATAACACAATATCTTCAAGTAAAACCCAATAGAAATCGGTGGGCCGGTGGCACCCGCAAGATCCACAATACACGCACAGTTGGCTCTCTTCTCATTTCTATGCACACATAATTCATGAACATAGTTCTAACTTCTAAGGTTAGGAGAAAGAATAGCAAGAGAAAATGATAATAGATGGAAGGAAAACAAAAACAAACTGCCATTACACTACTTGTTAATAAACAGTTTATTAAGAATCAAGATCTTAAGAAGATGAGATTTAGATGGAGGGGAATGGGAGTTACCTAAAAAATAAATGGAAGGAAGACTCTTCACTCGTCGAACTCCTGGCAACGAAGTAGCCTTCGTCAGTAGTCGAGTCGTCGTGCCAAGAAGAAGTCTCGTCGTCGAAGGTCGGAGGAAGAGCTCGTCCCGAAAACTTGTGCAAGCGACACATGAATATACAGGGAAGAGGCTGGGCCGTCGGCCAGGGCTCATCGTTGAGCGACTGACCGAGATGGATCGATGATAGAGGAGTCCAAGAGATGGCGGCGGCTAGGTTAAGGTACTGTTTGGGAAGGGGAAAAAATGGAAGGAAGGAAAAAGTTGAGGGGAAAGTGAGAGAAAAATTTAAATGATGGTGTTTGGAAAGGAGGAGAGAAAATGGAAAGAAAAATTTGAGAGAAAAAAGTAGGTGGGTCCCACCAAAAAAATTTCCTCCCAAAAGTGGAAGGAAAATGGAGAGAGATGAGAGAAATTTGAGTGAATTTACCCCACCACCCCTCAAAAAGTTAATATTAAATCATCATTTGAGAATACCAAGGAGAAAATAGTAATTGTACCTCTATCCATAAACAAATAAAAAATTATTTTTAAACTTTTCCTTCCCTTACTTTTTGTCCATCCAAACAAAGGAAGGAAAAATTAACTTTACTTTCATTTTCCTCTCCTCCATTTTTCTTCCCCTCAAATTTTTTTCTCCCTCCCCACAAATGTTCCCAAACACAGGGTAAGGGTTAGGGAGAGGAGAACAAGTGTACATATATATATATAGAGAGAGAGATTTGGTGAGTGAATAATACTTGTGAGTTGTTGGTCTCCACACACAAATGTGGCTCGGGTTCAATGGAACATTTGTTCCACACTTAATTAGCTCACGTTAGCAAATGTGTGCACAACCCTTGGCTCATGCTAGCAAAGTTTCCAAATGGGACGAGAACATGCAATAGGAGGTAGACACATGGACTAGTGTTTTCATTTAGGTCCCTGAAGAAAACTTGGTTTGCCTCATAAAATCAATGAGCACTCACATTGGAATCAAGCAATAGGAAGTTGACAAGTGTCCCTAAATTTATATTTAGATCCTTGGAGAAATTAGTTTGCCAACAAAACTCAATAAGGACTCGTATAAGTCTATATAAGACTTGAAATGAAAAACAAAATGGACAAGTGGGCTCAAACAAAAAATTTAGGATTCGTGAGACTGCATTAAGACGAAACATCAATTTTTCTATGCGAATTTAAATTAAACGTGAAGACCCACAATATCAGCAATATCTATATAAATTTTAAATGGGGGTTTACAATTGGCTACTGCATCAGCTTCCGTATTGCACGCATGACGTACATGTTCAACGAAGAAGCCGTTGAACGATGTAGCCATTCTGACTGCTGTCTCGTGATATGGAACAAGATCCTGGTGCCGAACTTCATACGTTCCTCTAACCTGATTGACGATCAGTTTAGAGTCTCCGTATACCTCGAGATATTCAATATCCAGCTGTTTAGCTAGTTGAAGACCAATAAGCAAAGCATTGTACTCAGTCACGTTGTTAGAGCATGATTCGTCCAGAGAATAAGTTCTTTGGATAGCCAATCCATCCGGTGATACGAGGACAATTTCAACTCCAGCGACGATGGTGCCTTTGGGTCCGATTCTGGATGCTCCATCAAAGAATAGACGCCAAGTAGTAAATTCTTCTGAGATCGTGTTAGATTCTAGAGTTTCGTCAGGAATTTCATCATAGAGTTTAGACGTCTCAGGAATTGGATGAGCCGCTAGAAAGTTAGCGAGGGTTTGACCCTTAACGGACTTTTGAGGAACATAAACCATATCATATTGTGCTAATAATATAGCCCATGTAGCAAGCCTATAGTTGAGTGTACTGGACTTCCTCATTAGGACCCGGAGAGGGTTGACTCGGGAGATGACATGAATGGTTTGGCCAATGATATAATGTCTTGCCTTTTGAACAGAAAACATCAAAGCCAAACATTCTTTTTCCACCGGATTATAACGATGTTCAGCTCCGATCATCGTACGAATGCGATAATAGATAGCCTGTTCATGACCCTCTTTGTTCTTCTGGGCTAGTAATGCACCCAATGAGTGATCCATTGCTCGGACATACATTAAGAAGGGTATTCCTGAAATTGGAGGTACCAAGATAGGCGGGTTCATCAAATACCGCTTTATGTCTTCAAATGCTTGATGGCATTCTTCAGTCCAAATAAAAGACACATCTTTCTTCATCAATTGAGTGAATGGTCTGCAACGTCCAGAAAGATTCGAAATGAATCTCCTCATGCAGGCAAGCGGACCCTGGAATCCTCGTAGCTCTTTCATGTTTCGTGGAGGACACATCTCTTGAATGACTTTGATCTTCTCGGGATCAACGTGTATACCTTTAGAGGTAATGACGAATACGAGAAATTTGCCACTAGATACTTCTAGGAATGACTTGGTGGGATTCATCTTGAGTTAATACTGGCGCATTAAATTAAAGATAGTTCTTAAGTCTTGGATGTGGTCTTCCTTTAGACGACTTTTGACAGCAAAATCGTCGACATAGCATTCAACAGTTTTTCGCAAATGATCACAGAAGATGGTACTCATGGCCCGCTGGTAGGTTGTACCAGCATTTTTAAGACCAAATGGTATGGCAGTATAGCAATAGATTCCCAAGGGAGTACGAAAAGATGTATATTTTTCATCATCAGGGTGCATTCGAATTTGATTATAACCCGAAAACCCATCCATAAAAGACATACGTTCGAATCCACATGTGTTATCGATCATGACATCAGTGATCGGAAGAGGAAACTCATCCTTAGGACAAGCATCGTTGAGGTCTCTAAAGTCAATGCAGACTCTAACCTTCCCTGTCTTCTTCATAACTGGGACAACATTGACGACCCAGTCATGATGTTGTTCTTCTCTAACAAAGCCACAGGAGATCATTTTCCAGACTTCAGTCTCTATGGCATTCATCATGTTAGGTTTAAATCGGCGTTGATGTTGTTTGACCGGCTTTACATTAGGCAGAATGTGGAGTTTGTGAGTAGCAATCTGAGGATCTAATCCAGGCATATCTTCATAACTCCAAGCGAAGACATCAATATATTCTCGGATAAGCTGAATTAGTTCTTGTTTATCATCTTCTGGAAGGCTTTTGCTAATGAAGATCAGTTTTGGCGAGCCTTATTCTCCAACATTGACTTGAATTAATTGATCTTCAGTGGGTGGTTTGCGTTGTTCGAAACAAAGTTCCCATTAATTTTTCGTCCTTTGTGCCCAATGATCCACTTTAGAAGCTTCCTCATTGTCATCCTCGTCATCCTCTGAGAACTCGGCAGACACCATATTAGACGATAACGTCACTCGATGGACATGTCTGACACTAGTGTCAGAATCCTACGAAATGGAGTCAGAAGAATTAGATCGCTCTTCTTTGTCAGACTCTGAGGCTTCTGAGGATACAACCAGCGAAGTATAACCCAATCCATGCTTCGACTTGCTATAATATGGCAATGATTTTCCTTTCGGAGCAGGGGTACGAATGGGAGTTCGTCTTTCTCTGCCGCCATTAAGACCAGTTTTAAAATCATAGCCCATCTTTCGAATAATTTCTTTGGATTGTTGACTATAACGACGTAATTGTAGTCTTCCATTATCGTTTTTTTATCCTCACCATCGAGTGTAGTCTCTTGCTCTGCTCCTTTACTAAAAAGTATTGGAGTTTCATCCTTCTTTCTGGAAGGAACTAGGAAAAAAGAATCTTGTACTGGTTCAAGCGATACTTCATTTTGGAGAGATTGAACTGCTCCTATTGTAAGTGGTTTAAAATTATTTAGCATTTCCAAATAATATCGAATATAGTAAAAGACATCAGTATACTGCAAAGGAGATGCTACTTTATTGATCTGTACATCACCATTTACAATAAGACTTTTGGCCTTAGAAGGCTTAGTCAGATTGATAACTAGATGAGGAGAAGAAGAATGAGGAGGAGGAGGGGGTTTCTGATGACGAAGGTCGATAACAAGTGGCTCAGAAGAGGTGAGCTCCCTTTGTTCCATCTTTCCAGCATGAGGCTGCTTCTTATGAGAGAAAAGATAAATAGTCAACGTCTGGGAAGACTGAGGACGAGGAGTACATCCTTTAACTGGAATCACCAGAACGTCATTTGAGGTGTTCTCTGATCTTCATCACGATCCATGGCCAGCACCAATTTCATAAATTCTTCCTTGTACATCCAAAAATTATTGCAATATGCTTCAACGCCTCTGAAAGGATTTAGATCTGCCACTTCCTTCTGGACTTCTCCATTGACATCCACAGACTTAAAGCATTGGTGGAGAGTGGATGGTATAATGTTATGCTCGTACAGAAATGGTCTTCCGAGCAAAGCATTATAGGAGCCATGATTATCGATCACGTAGAAGGTCACCTTTGTGCGAAGATTGCCGATTTGAAGTTTCAGGCGAATCTTCCCTAGGGGTTCACTTCTGCCAGAATTAAATCCCAGGATCGTCGTGATATTTGTGGACAGATTATGCACAGGGATGTTCAGAGCATCCAGTAGAGTCTTTGGCATGATACTGAGTGCCGACCCTGGGTCGATCAAGATGCGATCAACTTTCATAGTATCGACATATACCGTAAAGTAGAGAGGACGACCATGACAGTTATCTTCTATTAGCATATCATCTTGCGTAAAGGTGATGTTGGGCATCAGCTCTAGCACGCTATGACAATGCAAACATGTGGTAGGCTCTTCTTTCGGCTTCTTAAGGAGTGCCAGACAAGTATCAGCTTGTATCAAAGCTTCACTCAATGTTTCTCGAGTTTCTTTTGAGAGACGTAAAAGTTCAAAGATTGACAGTCTTGCTGGGGTGTTAGCCAGTTGAGCCAATATATCAAAGTTATATGGCTTCTCCATCCAAGAGCTAGAGTCTTGTTCAATACTTTATCGAAGTAGTCTGACTGTTTTTCCTTGTCTGTTGCTGTCGGTTTGGGAAAAGTCTGCTCCGCTAAAGGTGATGAAGGAACATTCACAGTAGGGGAAGAAGAAGATGATGGAACAACCTCCGAAGTTGGAGTAGGATTAGTCACGACCCGCACCCACTGTGAGGGTACGAGAACGTAACTACGCCCAGCCTACGCCGCAGTGTCGGCGGTAAAACGCTGTCCTAGGTCAATCATCTAACAATATAAAGGTACCTGTATAGTATATACACTCCGAATGGAGGTAAAATAATAGAACAGTCTCAATCACATCTAAGACAGATACAGAATAGTAAAGGTAGATAGAGAGATCCAAAACACAATGTAATACAATTAAGAGGAAGAAAATCTATGTGTCTAAGATAACAACTCAAGAACATCCAGCTCAATACAAGTCTATAATATATACAACATCTCAGAAGAACAACTGAAAGTCAAATAACAATGCTGAAAGAAAACTAAAGCCTAGCTATCTAGCCTAGACTCTGGGAGTAGCATCCTGTACTGCAGCTGGGTCCTCCAGAGGAACCAGGTCGCAGGTGTCGTCTAATCCTACTCCGTAATAGGTGGTACATAGGGCCTCCTCCTCATCCTCTATAATATTTTCAACAGGTCCAGTCAGGACAGGAGCGAGTACAGTACATCTCAACAGATCATAGCAGGTTAGAAAATATAATCATGCAGTAAAGTAAGATACATGAACTGAAGAAATATAGTATGTAAACAGAGAGAGAACTGTAATAGAAATATCTACTATACATAGAGAACTAATAGTGACTAGTGAGTCATAGTAAAATATAAACATGTGAATGGCATAGGAGATTCATGACTACAGCTAAGAGAGTGATTCATGACTACAGCTACTTGGATAATATTCACATGTCTATTTCCACTCCTCCATCCCCAATCGATACACAAAGATCTGTTCAAGTTATGTTAAGATTCGTGAAACTTCACATGGCTCATAAAATGAGTGATACATGAAGGTGATTCATGATGGCTCTGTGAACATGAGAGTACATGTGTCACAAGCGATTCGTGAATCAGAGGAAGCATAGAGATATGTGATGATTCATGAAACGCACAAAACATGCAGTATCCGATGCTCCCGAGGGAGATAACATCTCATAAAAAGATCCATATAGTACCAATCCGTGTGACCAATGTGACAGTATCAAGTAAAGTAATTTAAAGCAGGAAAATAATTCTAAACAGGATATGAAATGATCAGAGAATGTACTCGCCTGGTATCTGAGTGTCCAACTGAAAAGTACTATCCGAGGAGTGGTGTCTGGCTCCTATTTAGAACAGCACAAGTCACAACAAGTCCAGAATGGTAAAATGAAACACTATAATGCATTCTACATGAATCTAGGTCAAACTAGGCCAAAGTCAACTCTTGGTCAACTCTAGTCAACCCTAGAAGTCAAACTAGGTCAACTATGGTCAAACTAGGTCAAACAAGTACACACTAGGTCAAACTAGTCTACACTAGCCTAGCAAGTCTATTCTAGGTCTAATAAAGCTGTACAAGCCCAATCTAGGCCTGTTAGTCAAACAGGCATACACAGGCCATATGCTATATTACAATACAACTATATAGCTACCTACATACATCACATTAGGTTATAATTTATATTCATTTGGAACCATCACATATATATATACATATAGATATATAGACTTAATTCATATATACACACATGTGTAAGCCACCTATATTGTATATACAATACTTACATATATGATTTTCATATATAAATAGATTTACACAAAATATATATACATACATATATTATATTCATATATATAATATATACATACATATGTTATATTCATATATATAATATATACATACATATGTATATAGAGAGAGAGGGCATGTGTGGTGTGAGTGTCCTGTGGTGTGTGGCTGTGTGAATGAAGAATCTGAAATCAGTGAGTGAGTGAGAAAGAAATGTGGGTGAGAGAGGTGAGGGAAATGTGAGGGTGTGGGCCAAGGCATGTGTGTGTGTGCAAGCATATGTGTGTGTGTGATTATGTGAGTGTGTGAGGCTTACACTAGGGTCTGTGAAGTGTGTACATGAGAATGTATGAATTTCAAAACAGTGAAGTGTGGGTGTGTGTTGACAGTGAGTGATAGGTTGTGAGGACAGTGTGGTATGAGAGTGAGTGATAGGGCTGCACAGGAACAGTGTACATTTAGAAAAATCAGTGAGTGAGTGAAGAAAGAAAGGAACCTAATTCCTGATCCCTGTTTTCAGCCCCAAAATCACTCCAAAACAACAACCCAAGGAATTATGAGACTTCACATCTATAACAGTTCAGTTTAGGTGAAGAAGAAAGGGAAATCAATCCTTAAAACTACACTAATCTCAGGTTTTTCTTAAACAACATGAAGTTCAGAAAATCATTGAAAAAGAAGGGGAAAACAATTCATGAACCCCCTATGCAGTACACCAGTTTGTATCAAAACACAAAATCAGATTAAATACATCTCAGGTATTAGAAAACAGGGAATCATTCATGAACCCAGATTTTGAGTTCATAATAACAGTGAAACCTGAAATCAGTTATTTAGAAACCATTTAAAAACAGTCCACACTCATGTCACCCCCCATTTTGAAATCAAATCATGACCATTCCAACCCAAAATTGACACACATGTAGATGGCTAATGTCACGCCCCGATCTCGGAGGATCGAAAATAAGTCACTGGGCGTGATGCCGTACAAGTCTAGATTGCACTTGTACAAGGCAAAACTATTACAGTTCCTGATAATTCTCAAAAAATATCAATAAGGCAGCGGAACCAAGCAGATAAATTGAAGTCACACAATTTATATAGAAATGTATCTCTTTATTGATAATCAAAATGGATTACAAGACTTGCAACGGAATACAGAGTTTACAACTGATTACAAGACTCGCAGCGGAATACAGAGTTTACAACTGATTACAAGGCTCTTAAATAGCCAACTGAATGTATACACTTGCCCTTTAGGCTACAACTGAATATATCGACTTCTTTACAATAAACTTGCCAATATGGCTACAATCTCACTGGTACAACTGAGTTTCCATGTTCCATATATTATGTCCCGTATAGAAGAAGACATCGTCTTGAAAGAGGAGCTTCTGTACACCCATCTGATTCATCGATGCCAAGCACTGATTCACAGGATTTCCCCAAGCAAACACCTGTAATATTGCCCACAACGTGGGTCAGTACATCATCAATGTAATGACGAGTGGTGCTGGCCCAACTCACCTAAGAAGACAGTACTAAGTAATCATGTTACAGAACATTATTATCAATGGTCTTTCTCGTTGCCTTAGGGTCAGTTTTATGTTATAGCCGACAAGAAGTAAAGCATGCAAATCTCATAGCCAACATAATTAAAATCATACTGTTATCACCCTTTGGTGATTCTTACCCACGGTCGTATAGCCATCCATGTACATTTATAATACTTACTCTGCCTGCACAAGACATTGTTAGGAACAATATCATGATTCAATATAAATATCACCGTTCAAGTGATTCTTACCAACAGCCGACATCCTTTCCTGTATTTGAGTAATAACTTACTCTGCCTGCATAAGACATCATTAGGACCTGACCTATCTATATGAAGGTCACTGGCGACACGCCATCCTGGACCGTCTTACTGGTATACAGCGCCCTTGCCAGTACAGGTAGCTAGCCCCACTGCAAGTCCTGTATACCGTGCTACTACTTCAGCACTACTACTACTTTAGCATTGGTTTCCCCTAGGATGAACCGGGTTCCATGGCCTAGGAATACCGTTCGAGAAACCACCTTGTCGACAAGTTGTCCATGACCATGCAACTATATTCAACTTATCTAAGAAGAAAACATATAATGCATGATAAGAAAAACTAAGCAAAACCATCATTCTCATTCGTATTGCCATCTTGCCATCTAGACATCTTGCCTTAAGCCAATGCTCACATTATCATCTGCCCAATCCAGGGTCTTGGCATAATCAACATTCTACATCGGCGACAGGATAATAGAATGTTGTTACCCAATGCCTTGCCACATCTTTGTTACCATACATCATTCCAACCAAACTCAGTGTACTCACCGCCCAATTTCTGGGACTTAGCATCTGTTTAGCATTCATTTATTCGAATGCAATTCAAGCATACTCACTGCCCAACTCTTGGGTCTTAACATCTGTTTTGCCATCTATTCATTGAGCCAAAGCTCAATATACTCACCGCCCAAGTATTTGGGACTTTGCCTTCACCTGTCATGCAATTCATCGCAACATCGTACAAGTATACAATTCACTTAGCCACAACAGTTTACGTTCAGGTGATTATTATCTTTCATTATCTTTCCAAGTTCCATACAATGTGTTATTGAACAACACAATAAGAAACATAGCACACTATCCTTTATTTTAAGCGTGAAGCTAAAGGATCTTTGAATGGTTCAACTCTACTCACATTCATAGGACGATTCCCGCCACGATCGCATAGCCTTCCAAGCGATCCCTTGCATATTCCTAAGTCCAACAAGGCTTCATCGAACCAACCATCCATCATAAGGCATCTTGCGGGTCGGGGCACTACAATATATACCACCCAGAAAAAGTTTCTTCCTCGAAACTTAAAACAGAACTCATCCCCAAAACTTCAACCAACATTTCATGAAACTTCTCAATAATCAACTTACACCATTTAATATTTCTCCGCAATCTCTCGATTGATTTCAAGTAATACGTCGTTTCGACATAGCATCTCAATTGATTCAAAATAGTTTACCATCCTTTTTGATCTTTCCTCCAACACTCGTGCAAATCCTTAGCACATGATAATCCTTCCCGTAGCTTCGTTTGAATTCAGCATACCACTTAGTTGGAATCATACACATATTTTAGGCATCCCCGAAATACATGCACTTCAGCCAAGTTCAGCGATAGAGAAAACGAACGAGCTACGGTGTACCTTCCTTTTCCGAACATCAGTAATTCTTTTGAGCATCTCGTATAATCCCACTTGTTTATTCGATATCCCAACCAACTAATAACACAATAGATGTTGCCAATTCCAACTCGAGCAATTTTTCTCAACCGATCCAACATTTCCAAAACATTCAGACTTAGATGTATCAAGTATTCCTTTCAAGTTCATTGTCATCCATGCCACCAAAGTTGATAAATCCCATAGCCACATTTTATTTTGATACCCCGATTCTCGTCAATCAATTCTTGTACTCATCATCGTCCGCATCCATACACTTTGTTTGCAACTTATAAATTTCTCGATCATGATTCATCTATCAAATTGTACCATCATCCCACTCTAGTAACATTTCTCGCTGTACTCAAATATTCCTTCGTATTGATCAAGCCAACATATTATCCTCTCGCATAGGCAACTATCATATTCCAGCAACATTAATTCTGAGGGTCATTCCTAATCACATTCGCTCTCGCCGATCTCGGCTACATGCATTATCCCATTCCATTGTTACACTTATCCTCGATTTTGATCCGATCAATGAAATTATTCCAACAATCTCAAAGCACTACCAGCAATTTTCATACCTCAATATTAATCAGTCAAATCCAACCAGCTTTAGCAATTTCCAACATTTCAACAAAGGCAACCAAGTTCAAAACCAACATGATCCGTCATCTCGTCCAACATTATAACATCAAATTTCCCAAATATTCATTCCATTCCGAAGCCTACCTTCCAACACATCTTACTCATTCCGACTATACTCATGCAACATCAATAGGGACATCCTACGGTTTTCCAACGGTCAACTTAGCATTCAGTCAAGTCTCTATGGTCAACTAATCTAAGCTAAACCAGACACTCAGCTAACTCATATGAAATGGATAGCTATCAGGGACATACTTATCTCTTATCTCAGAGGCAATCAATTCTCATCATAGGGACGACTCTATGGTCTGACCAACTTAGGGACATGGGACACCACCCCAATCTTATCAACTTATTCCCAATACGGACAACTGAAGAACACAGCCAACCAATCTGAAACTTAAGCAACCAACAACATTCTAGGCAACCAACCGACACTCTAGGCAACCGACCAACACTCTAGGCAACCAACCAGCACTCTAGGCAACCAACCGACATTTTAGGGTCAAGTCTTTCTACCCGTACTCATACTCGGGTCATACCCAACGAAGTCTCATTCTAGACTTACCCGCAACCACAAAATCTATCCGACAATTCTATCTAACGATTCTATCCCACAATTCTATCCCACAATTCTATGGGTCAATCTCGAAGCTATCATATAAAATTCCTCAATCGAGTATCCAAACTTTCAATTTTCACTTGCATAGACATAGCATCACTTATTCAATCGACTTGTATCCTCATATCGTACTCAAATTGTCTATTCAATCGGGTCAACTATTCTGAGTCATCATCCGACATTACTATCTCAATAGTTTATCACTTACGATCTCTTCCTACGGTCTCTTCGCGACATATTTATTTCCCATATTCTTAGATCATCGATACGATCCGTACCCCTTAACTAACAAAATAAGGCAACTACATAATCATATTTCTCCCGAGACATTATTTATAAATTTTCTAGTACCAACACGGTCATCTCTTAGCAATTCACGTTAACCATCAATATTCGTCTTGCATCATCACCTTGTGATTTCATAAGAAGATTTATCATTCATGTACCGATCCAATCTTTATAGCACCAATCATCTAACATTCGTACTTCGGTCATCCAATTGAATATGACAACTTAATTAGCTAAGTTATAATCCAGCAATTCTATATTCCACCAAACTTGTTATTAATGCGACAACATCATCTACCGACATGGTCTCTTATATATCATTGCACCTCGATACTTATTTGTATCTCAACCATTCAACTCACATAAGGAACATCTATTCTTTCATGCATCAAGGGACAAATACTCATTCTCTATGCCTCAAAATAGTCAAGGGTCATAACTTGTTAATTCGGGACATCAATTTCTCTCAAGCCCAACTGCACATCGTGCTAAGATCATCTATTCCTCAAGCCCATTCTCTACTTTTCGGTCGTCGATGCAATTCTATGCATCTTCTAAATCATTCGCAACATCCCGTTAAGTGTCTAACATTACCATCAATTCTGTCGATATCCAACATGCAATTCCTTTCACTCAATTCCAACATCGTTCAAAATTCGGTCCATAGTTATTCCTGCAAAATCATTCGATAGCAACACCACACTATCGTTACCAAGCCTACAATCCTTATTTATCCCAACTGATTCAAGTACTCGCCTGAATCTAAAATTCGTTTCCTTCCCAACCAAGGCAATTATTTCATATTCTCAATTCTCTTATTACCCAACTTAATGCTAATCGACAAGGTCTAGTGATGGTTCATCTGAACACATCAAAATCCTATAACGGGTCATCCAATTTAATCATCAAGGGACAGTCCTAGCCGTCATGTATCAATCGTAAGCTCAGCTGCGATTCGATACCACACAATACCTTATAGGTAAAGCAATCACAAAATCATAAACACATCAAGGGTCAAGGGACATCTTATTCCGACGAGGATATATGTAATATACCACTCAAAGCTCAAGCCATTCCGACACAATATTCCCTCGCATCAGACCAACGTCCAATATGGACAATCTATCCTGCAGTGGTTATGCTGACCACAAATATCGACTCATGATTCTGTCGATTCTCATTCACTGAAATCCATGCACATTCTGTTCCAACATACCAAGCCATCACCCACGGTCGATTGCTGCATAACAATCGATCTCAATGAATCCCACACATAAGACATCCAGCATACATCACAAACTTACGCATCGTATCATTGTTATTCTTTTTGGTATCTTTAGAAATTCAACAAAACACTCATATCACAGCCCACATATTTAGACTTATTGTATGGAACACCCAGTGAGAGGTTAGAATGATCAACGGACTTTCAGTCAAGGGAACAACTTAGAATAGTTTGGAAGCAACACAGAATAATAGCAGGAGCACTATGAATCATCATAGAAGCAACTTTGACTTCATCGCGGAAGCAACTTTGAGTATTCGCGGAAGCAACTTTGATTCACCGCGGAAGCAACTTTGAATAATCGTGAAAGCAATCTTTGAATCATCGCGGAAGCAACTTAGAATCATCTAGTAGCAACATTGATTCGAAACAAATCGAATAGGAATCCAAGGATGTAAAGCCATGCTCTGATACCATTATGTCACGCCCCGATCCCGGAGGATCGAAAACAAGCCACTGGGCGTGATGCCGTACAAGTCTAGATTGCACTTGTACAAGGCAAAACCGTTACAGTTCTTGGTAATTCTCAGAAAACATTAATAAGGCAGCGAAACCAAGCAGATAAATTGAAGTCACACAATTTATACAGAAATGTATCTCTTTATTGATAATCAAAATGGATTACAAGACTTGCAGCGGAATACAGAGTTTACAACTGATTACAAGACTCGCAGCGGAATACAGAGTTTACAACTGATTACAAGGCTCTTAAATAGCCAACTGAATGTATACACTTGCCCTTTAGGCTACAACTGAATATACCGACTTCTTTACAATAAACTTGCCAATATGGCTACAATCTCACTGGTACAACTGAGTTCCCCTGTTCCATAAATTATGTCCTGTATAGCAGAAGACATCGTCTTGAAAGAGGATCTTCTGCACACCCATCTGATTCATCGATACCAAGCATTGATTCACAGGATTTCCCCAAGCAAACACCTGTAATATTGCCCACAACGTGGGTCAGTACATCATCAATGTACTGACAAGCGGTGCTGGTCCAACTCACCTAAGAAGACAGCACTAAGTAATCATGTTACAGAACATTATTATCAATGGTCTTTCTCGTTGCCTTAGGGTCAGTTTCATGTTATAGCCGACAAGAAGTAAAGCATGCAAATCTCATAGCCAACATAATTAAAAGCATACTGTTATCACCCTTTGGTGATTCTTACCCACGGTCGTATAGCCATCCCTGTACATTTATAATACTTACTCTGCCAGCACAAGACATTGTTAGAAACAATATCATGATTCAATATAAATATCAACGTTCAAGTAATTCTTACCAACAGCCGACATCCTTCCCTGTATTTGAGTAATAACTTACTCTGCCTGCATAAGACATCATTAGCACCTGACCTATCTATATGAAGGTCACTAGCGACACGCCATCCTGGACCGTCTTACTGGTATACAGCGTCCTTGCCAGTGCAGGTAGCTAGCCCCACTGCAAGTCCTGTATACCGTGCTACTACTTCAGCACTGCTACTACTTCAGCATTGGTTTCCCCTAGGACGAACCGGGTTCCATGGCCCAAGAATACCGTTCGAGAAACCACCTTGTCGACAAGTTGTCCATGACCATGCGACTATATGCAACTTATCTAAGAAGAAAACATATAATGCATGATAAGGGGTACTGGAGATCCCTAGTGTCCATGACCAACCCGACCACGAAACCTAGTGAAATTTTAGGGGCATGATGTCAGAGCATGCCCCTAGTGTCCACAAAATTTTGTGTCAAACCATCACGTGTCGTGTCCTGTAGGAAACCCGAACAACAGGGGAGCACTGTAGCTGTGTGCGTGCGTGTCCGAGTGTGTGTGTACGAGTGTCCAAACGACACGAAACAAGCACGAAACCATCTCAGTCACCTAAAAACCCCTAAGCAACACTAAAACACGAATTATCATTCAAACACAATTTGAAAACTCGATCGAAATGCCCACTGTGGTATTTCGTCGAACACTCAAAACTGTTGACTGATACGTGTCCGATACGGACACGTAAAGGACACAAAAGTCAACAAAACCTATTCCTACAGTAAGAGGACACCTAGGGCTTCCTATCCATGCAAAGAAATCGAAATTTGGTGGAGGGAATAGAAAGTTACCTATGGGTGTTCTTCCACAATGAAAACCTTCAAAAATGGAATCTCCACTAGCTAGCTCGAAACCCCAAATTGTGTCAAACCTGTCAATAGTCTTCACCAACAGTAGGGGGGCACTATTTAGAACACCATGGAAGAAATTTGAATGGAAAAGGATTTATATTGATTAAAATAGGAAGGGATTTAATGAAGAACAAACCTAGCTTTTGAAAATGGAGAGATGAACAAAAAGAGGCAACTATTCTTGAGAGGGATTAAATAGTGATAGGAGCACTTGATGGCTGGACATTTGTGTAAGAATTAGGGTTTTGCTAGGGTTCACATTGTGTGGCCATGATTCTAACTTAGCTATTAAGTCTAGATCAAAGGTCATAAAGAAAACTAGGTTTCATTTAATAATATCTACTCTAAAATATCTTACAAGGCTAAAACTAGATATTTAAATTCTTGGCATCTAGTGAATAGCTACTAACCATGATTCAAACCTCAAGACTAAACTGGATTAGGCTAGACTTCTAGGTTAAGGCTTAACTAAAAGATTAGCACAAAATTTAACTAATGCAAATTACAATTTCACAAAATGGTCAAAATGACCAAAATACCCTTAAGCTAAAAACTAGTAATTAGCCATACTAATCACACGACTATGCTCCCTTGGTCATGGTTAGTCACTAGACTTAGCAATTCTAGGTTTTTACTAGTTAACCACCAAAATCATAATTCAATGTTTTAAACAGTTTTAAATTGATTAAAAAAATCACTAAAAATTATAGTATTACTTAAATATCATAATTAAATAATTAAAAACACAAAATTTCAAAATTATCTTCATTTGGAAAACTGGGTGTTACAGGGTTCGCTTGGCCTTCTGAGTAATCTTGCAAGAAAAGTCTCCCAGACCTGGTACCGGTTAAAGCTTCTTCCTCGGAGACAGGTTCGAAAGACACCATGTTATAATTCTTCGTACAACTCTTGTTTTTAGAACGTTTCTTCTGGGAAGATGAAGAGTTCGTCGAGAAACCTAAGCCGACACGAGATTGGTTATGTAAAAGACATAGAGAAAGGGGTACTGGAGATCCCTTTCCATTATTCAAGTCGGGAGCCTTCTGTAAGTCATATCCCATCTTTGTCATTAATTCACGAGATTATAGACTATACAGATGGAAAGCTGGTTTATATTTGGCCTCTGGCTTTGACACCATTATTTTCGAAGAAGAAGAAGAAGAAAAAGAATCTGCCGCCGAGATGAAGGTAGCAGTTAAGGGTGGAAGATAATGTTCACCCGACGAAGTCATATGACATGACTTGTACTTGGTCGCTTTCTTAAACTTTGTGGAGGAAGATGGTGCTTCAAAGTCCGATACTAAATCTGGATGTATCCACACGATTTCCCCTTTATCAGTAGAAAGAGGAATTCGACCATCAGTTCGTGCAGGTAGGAGATTTACAATCTCTATAGTAGTTCTCGGAATAGGGACGACACCATCCTGTATAAATTGAGCAGGAAAATCGCCAAATTGTAGAGAGAAGAAGTTTGCCATCACAATCTTTTTGTCCTGCTTGAGAGGATTGTACCAGAATTGACCATTTCCTGGATCTTTCCTTTGAGCACATAGCATGATCGAGTCGGAGTCCAATAAACCTGTGGTAGACACAATATTTAGGATGGTCAGTCTTACCAACTTTTTTTGGCCGTTTTGCATCCGGTAGCTGAAGTTTATTGCTCTGGATTAGGCAATCGAAGATGCTCATGACATCATCCTCGTAGAAGGAATATTCTTCTTTCGGATGTGGTGCCCTCTGTGGTGGTACTGTTGGGGTAGGTATTGGCTGACTTATGTTGATAGCTAGAGCTTCTTTACCTTTGAGATTGATATCCAAAGTCTCCTTACCCTTTCGGTTGTTCTGACGACCACCGCTATTGGATGCAACATGTTCATCTCTGTCACGATAAGACATCTGAATGCCTAGTTGCTTGAACTTATCGACACTTTCTTCTGCTGATTTGGCATTGATTATGAATGAAGGCCAATCCTAGAATTGGGTCGATCCAGTCCACATGCTGATTATAGGTAACAAATTGGATTTGCAAGTGTCTACCGTCACAGCATCTGGAGTTCTGAGGGGCATTTTAAGTACCTCACGACGGAATCGTTCAATAAAACGTTCAGTAGTTTCATTATGTCGTTGCTTAATTTTAATAGGAGACGGCATAGACATGTCATTAGTTCCCTCATAAAATCGTTCCAAGAATATTTGTTTGAACTAAGAGAAAGAAGTTATACAACCGTCTGGCAAATTGTGGTACCAGTCGTAAGCTACACCAGCTAAGCAACCAACAAATACTCTAGTTAATAGAGCATCATTCGGCTGGAGTTGATCAGTCATTACCTCAAAGTGATTGAGGTACTGGCTTGGAGATGTGCTGCCATCAAACAGCATTATAGTAGGAGGCTTATACTTGGGTGAAAGCTGAACCTCTTTCCATTTAATAGGGTAAGGTTGTTTGATGCCAAGCTTCTGCAGGCCGTTATTTTGCTTGAAAGCTTCAAATTGAGAATACAAGAGTTTTACGGCCTCATTAGCATCTTTCGACAATTACGGAGTAGTGGATTGATTGGATGTGTTAGGGGAAGGGACTGCGTGATAGGAACCACCCCAGCCCCAGACTGACTTGGAGTAGCCTGCACTGGTATGGAAGTGACATGAGAAGACTGTACCGCCAAACTAACATTGATAGGAGTAGGCGTCGAGATAGGTTCTTGGATTGGAAATGGATTCGCAATCGATAGAACCGCGTGCTGAGCCACGATTATGGTGTACATGCTTACAACTATTTCAGCCATCGTTTTCAATTTGTCTTCTGTTTGCCATTAAAATTCTTTGATTGTAAATTTCAATACAAACAGAATAGTGTTACAATATAGGACTTAGATGTAGTCCTAGAAGTACACTTTTGTTTAATCTGGGTCCCTTGTGCCGATAGAGTGAGTGGTAATACGTTGACTCCGTTGACGATCTGACGACGGTTATCGGTTCTCTGAAGGCTTGGATTGCTCTGGGTGCTGGAGCTTGCTGAGAGGAGGAAGACGTTGAGTGTCTGTATCTGCCTCTCTGGTGGTATGTTCGTTTGTATGTGTGTGTAAGAAGGAGATGATCCCTCTATTTATAATTTTGCAGGCCGGCTGCTCATGCGCACATGTAGGATGCGCCTGGTCGTGGGGATGCCACGTGTTGATTGCTGATGGAGGCGCATGGACGATGCGCCCTGATCGAGGGGTTGACTTCTTCATATTGCTGTTGTGAGCCGGCACGTAGCAGAGAAGAAGATCTTTCTGTTGCTGAGATCTTGGGAGAGTTGAGTCAAAGGACACGTGTCATCGACATATGGCTCGAAGATCTCAGATTTGGTGGGGAATGATCTGGTAGGATGTGTCTAGGATTGGGCGCATGAGACTTTGACTCGTGACCTTTAGGAGTCACGAACCATTCTGGGCGCATGGCTTTTGAGGCGCATGCAGAGCTTCAGTAATGACTTAACTCCTGTCTTTCGGGATCAGAGAGCAGTCTGGGGCGCATGGCTTTTGAGGCGCATGCAGAGTTTTAATATTGACTTTCCTTCTGTCTTTAGGGATCAGTAAAAAGTCTGAGGCGTACAGCTTTTGAGGCATATGCGGATTTGGACGCATGGCTGCGGAGACGCATGCGAGTGGTTGAGTGGCCACGTGGCAGTAGCCGTCGGAGGGAAGTAATGATGATGCTGACGTTGGCGATGCTTCGTCTTCTGAAAAAGCTGCCGACTGTTTAGACTTCGAAAAGCGTGCTGCCAACTCGATCAGTTCAGCATTTAATGTTTGTGACATTCGATGGACAGCTGAGTGGGCGTATCGGTTGGTGTTCCACTAGGCGTATAGAGACACATAGGGGACGCATCCCTGTGATGTGCTTGGTACTGAAGGGCGCGTCTGTTTGATGCGCTTGATGTTGAAGGGCGCGTCCGTGTGATGCGCGGTCTGGCCGGCGCATCTGCTTCATGACACGTCTTTAATGGTGCGACTGTTACGTTCTTCGAGTGCTTTAAATAGCCGTTTTGACTTAGCTGAATTTGAAGCGTCTGGTTCATCCAATGCAAATTTATTGCACGAAATTCGGAGAGCCATCCACTTGGCGCATGGGTTTGATTTGCCCGGCCTATAAATAGTGGCATGGAGAGAGGGTTTGCTTCTCGTTCTCTTACATCTTTCCGACATGAACTTGTGTACTCGAATGCATTCGATTGACGAGATGCTCCCGAGGGTGAAGATGCGACGCAGTGTCTTCGTTGATGCACTTGAAGGTGACTGTTACATCCAAAAGTCGGAGTCGAGGGCTTTCGAGGCAGGCGGAAGGTGCCTGTTGCATCCAAAGATAGGGATGCTTGGGCCTCGTCTTCGTAGATCGGAATTGCGGTGCCCTGACCGTCTTCCTCGAGCTTTGGCGAGCTCCTTCTCTGCGTGGGTGTTGCCCATTCTGGTTGGATGCTGCTCCTTTAGCCGCGGGTTGATTGTGGTGCTCTTCTCTTCCTTTGGATTTTGAGGCTCTTTCTCTGGATGGGGGGTTAATTGCCACCCTCGTCCTGCTCGGCCAGGTGAGCCTGGCTGGAAGGATGGCACATAACTGGGCTGCTGAAGGGATGCACATAACTGAGCTGCTGAAGGGATGCACATAACTGAGGATGCACATAACTGAGCTGCTGAAGGGATGCGCCTTGCTGAGGGCGCATGGTGGGGTGCGCCTGGCTGAGGGCGCATGTTGATTGCTGTGCCAACTTGAGGGCGCATGTTGGCTGCTGGCTGTAGACTTAGGATCTTTTTTTTGTAGAAATTCTCCTTTGTACAGTCTTTCTTAGACATGTAATAGACTTTTATATGTTAAATAAAAAGTCCTCTTTAAATGTCTATATTTGTTGCTTTTTGCTGTGAAATACTTTGTCCAAGCTTTGGCGTATGTAGTCTGGCGCATAGACTTTCTGGTTCTAAAATTCCATGCTTCTACAAGACCCCCTTCAAAGTTTTCAAAACTTTTGGATAAGTTTTGGAATACTTTGAATAAGAAGCATGGTAGTAGAGGCGCATGACCGTCGGGGCGCATAGATACTCCGTACATCAGAGATGGGGCGCATGCTCTGCTCAGTTAATGCTAATAATGATGCCTCAGTAACCGAAAAAGATTAGTGATAATCTTTTTGGTCATATTAGTGTTTATCCTTTCACAGGACCCTAGGCGAGGCTGAGATCACACATCATCGGTTCATGCGTGCGACCAAGCCATATAAATAGGCGAGAGATGGAGAGAGAGAGAGTTCTTCTTCTCCTTGCTTTTGCTTTCTTTAGAGTTCTTTCTTCAAAAACCATAACTTTTCTTCTCTTAAAGAATGGCTCCCAAGACTCCTCGTGGCGGTGCCGGCAAGAGAAAGGAGCCAGCGGAGTATGCCGAAGAGGATGCTCCCATCAGCATTGTGACTCCGGCCGACGTTCGACCCACTGTGACGGGTGAGTGTTGTCTCCTCCACTACTGTCTTCGTTCAGACAATCCTTGGATCGTGCGACTGAGTTGGTGTGCCCTAACTCTCTGCTGCCGAAGCGTCTGGACTTCTGTCCGCGCCGAGGCTTTACCCCGCCGACGTGCATAGGTTTAGGCCTTTATCATGCACCGAGGTTTAACGGCCGATGCGTATGGGTTTACACCCTGATGATGCGCCGAAGCCTCTTGCTGACGCGCATGGGTTCCACACCTTGACGACGCGCTGAAGCCTTTTACTGAGGCGCATAGGTTTACACCCTGATGATGTGCCGAAGCTTTTTACTGAGGCGCATGGGTTTAGACCCTGATGATGCGCCAGGTTGCTTTGACACACTTTGTCTTTTTTGCCTGACTTTTAATTTTGTTGTGCCAGTGTCGATGACGATTCCTTTGCTGAATGAGGTCCTTCTGGATGCCTCCCTTTGTCAAATGGGAGTTGATTTTGACGAGGCGGTTATCAACCCTGCCAAGGATGCTATCTTACAGGATCAACCTCCTGAGAGTGTTGCAGATCCAGAACCAGCTGTCGATTTTCCTCCAGAGTATGATGGAGAGCGGAAAACTGAAATCTGCTGACTCCGAGGACGTGACCTTCTTAAAACTTGCTTTTTTGTTCGGTGACCGCATGATCTCCACGGAAGCGAAGATACTGAAGGTCAAAGAAGACTGGTTCTTTTCTACAAAAGGTATGGTGCTGTACATGCGACAACTTGACTGCCAGTTGTCGCTGACGGCCTTCTATCGTTTAGCTTCGAAGAGAAGAATGCCCTGGGAGCTTACTCCTTCTCAAGGAGGGGCCCTGGGGGGCGCTCTTTCGATTGATGCCACCTCGAATCAGAGGGATACCCTGGCTGCTTCACGAATCGGTCCCTAGTTTAGTTGCCGAACTTTGCGTCCTGGGAGCCTCTATAGTGAAGTCCCTAATGACACTTTTGCCTTCAGTACCTCAACCTTAGCAAGTCGGATGCTGACATCGGAGGTCATGTATCCGAAAGGTGGCTTTAGGGTTGAAGGTTGGTGTCATCATATCTCGAGGTGGGACGAATTGACCATTTGGGTGCTTTCGAAGTTCAAGGCTGAGCTTAAGGAGATTGGCCTGACAGCTGCTATCCGTGCCACACAGGCTGGTGTGGATCTCAATAAGCCTATGTTCCTTGCACTCTTGGAATTGTTTAATAGCCAGACTGGCACCTTCTATACTCCAGTAGGGGAGCTAGGGTTGGCTCTCCATGAGATGTACGAAGTGTCCAAGCTTCCCTGGGGGTCCGAACCATACGAAGAATATTTCCCGTCGAATGAAGAGATCCAGGTTCTGGAGAATAAGGATCCGGAGATGATGGCTATTTTCAAAGAAGTGGCGAGCCATCACTATTTGATGCACCAGAAGGATAAAGGCAAGACCCAACCGCATGTGACTGCTTGGAGGGATTATGTTTTCAAGCAGGATTTGGTGGACCCCTCGAGGATCCGGTTTACGACTCCGCAAGGGCTGAAACCTGCAGAAGTGACTTCTGAGATAAGCCGGCTGGACGAGAGGACTCCTCGTTCCAATGAGAATGGCGAGAATACGTATAGCTGCTTCTGGCACTGTGTGCACCGGATGTCGTCTAGGGCGGTGCTGACGGCATACTTGATGATATGGCTCCGAGATTGTGTGTTTGCGGGCGGATCTGGTGCAGTGGAGAGGGTACACCGGAACCTTATCTTGTCTGCCGTAAAGTTGGCTTTTGGACGTCCTTTAGTTCTCCTCCCCGCGATGGTGTGTAACCTGTTGCGGGGTTTGAGGACTTTTACTGATGACGTGATCCAGGGGAGAGGGAAAATGACAACTTTCTCCGGGCTGAACTGCCATTCTATTATCTTATGGGATGGCTGATTCTGCATCATCCAAATGTGATGAGTCCAGGCCCGGAGGAGGATCATGTTGAAGGAGATGCCTTTATCTGCCGCTTCTACAAGAGGAAGTGGTTACACACAGGCATCCCCATTTGCAGAAGAGTTTTGTCCAACCTTCAGGGATGGAAGATTGTCAAGGTTAGCCCCATCTTCAAAGACTTCGAGGCTGACCAAGATTTAGTCGACTCCGGTGAAGACGCGATTACTCTGCCGAAATAGGGTTTTCGTTGGCTGCAAATTATTCGACCTTCTCACTTGGTCTATCGGAACCAGAATAAGTGTTATCTGGAACCATATCTGCCCAGCCGGTTCGCGCGCCAGTTTGGCTATACCCAGCTAATGCTACGAAATCCCAGTAATAGTCTGGGGTTCATCGGTAGTTTGCTGGATGGAGCCCGGGGCTGGCAATATTACAATGCCGGGTGCACTGGTGTTCAGTTTACGGCGCCCGTTCGTAACCCTCGGCCACAGATCCTGTATTCGGCAGCTAAGCTGTATTACACAATAAACACTGCATCTCCAGGTTATGATAGAGAGACTAGCTTCATCATTGGAACTCAGTTGGAGGCCACGGTGAATATGTTGATGGCGGCTCGGTCATATCGTCCACCAGAATTGGCGGGATATTGGGCCGCTGCTACAGCATCAGGGAGGGATCCCCTTATTGGGAAGAGGCGGGCTGATGCGGAAGCCGGCTCGTCTGCACCAAAGAGGTCGAGAAAGACGACGACTCCAAAGGCCACGGGGGTGCTACCTGTACCGCCAGTAGAATCAGCTCCTGCTGAGGTAAAGAGTCCTTCATAATTTTGACTTATCGTGTCATTTTGGTGACTTGTGCTTTTCTTCTTGTAGGGATCATCGAAGAAGAAGACCCAAGTTTCAAAACCAGGTATCAGTAAACCGAAGGAGGTAGCAAGCTCTTCTGGCGAGCGCATCCCTCCGATGGTAATGTCTCCAATGGAGGAGAGTCCTGGAGATGTTCATGCAGAGGTTTTACTGCCTCCAGATTTTGTTGAAAGAGATGCAGAGGTTGCAGCAACTTCCAGGGTTGTGCCAGCTGCCGTGAGGGCCTTGGACGTTGAGGGTCCAGCTGACACGGGGCTTCGTGATGATGAAGCGGATTGGAGTTCGTCGTCTTCAGATGACATTGCTCCAGAGTTGCAAGAGTCTGTTGCGGGGGCAACAGAGATGGTTGGAACAGAGGAGAGGGTTGATTCTCCTCCTTTTTATGATGAGGGGAGGTCGGCTGCAACATTGCCGAGCCCTACCCCGGACTCAGCAGCGGAAGCTGAGGTGGCTACCGGCCAGGAGGTAGCGACAGATCCTGTCCCTGTAGAGGGATTTGATGAAGAGACTCGTTTGACGGTCCCGACTCCTGGGATGGGTCAGGAGACAAGGGTTGATCTCTTTATTCTACCAGGGGAGGTATTGGCTGCTGATAGCACGTTGGGGACTGGAGAGGTGGTCGCTGACATCGGTGGTACTTCTAAGTTTGGAAAGGGTAAGGGTGTGATGGAACCCTCTGTTGCTCCTTCCACTTGGGAGTACTATCTCAACACCTGTGCCGGCTTCTTCTGCTCCCTTGGCTCCTCGGGCTAGTAGCCCAGCCCCTGTTGATGAAGAGCCTATTGATGCCGAGGTTCAAGCCTCGCAGGTTGAGGTCGGCGGGTCTTCTTGCGGTCCGCCAACTGGGGTAGCTCCTCCAACTCCTGTTATGACGCCACAGGTGCTGGCGGACGCAGATGAATATGTAAAATTCATCGTTGAGGCAGTATACAAGATGCTGCAGAGGGGGGTGTCGGCAGTGATGGACGCCAACGGGAGCTTTGCGACGGCAAGAACTCTGGCATTGCCTAATATCAACTTGATCCGTGTTCACCCGGGCCACGAGCATATGGCCGATATTCTGGAAGCCACGGTGGCTGAGTTGGACCAGCAGCTTTCTGAATTAGGGTGCATCCGGCGGAATGACCTCTCCGTCCTGATAGATGCGGAGAATGAGAAGTTGCTCGTCGAGACTGTGTCTTCCTACCATGCCACTGTGAGTGTCTGGGAACGCGAAGTGACTGAGACTGAAGCTGCAGTGGAGCGATTATCTCAGTCTACACGGGAGACAGTAAAGACGCGAGCTGCGTTGGATGCTAATATCGCGGAGATTGATGCCCAGATTTGTCGTCTTGAGGACCAACGGGGCCGACTCCTATTGGACGCCGAACGTGTCCAGGCTGAACACGTAGCATTCAAGAAGGAGGAAGCAGCTTTCGCTCACCGGGCTCTTACCTTGGCTCAGCAGAGACATCAGCTTGATGAGAAGCACGAGAATGAAACTTCTGCTGAGGCTGTTGAAGCGATGCGTCAAGAAGCTGAACGTCGAGTCTTGGCGACTGTGGAGACTCGGGCGGCAGACTTGAAACGCCGAATTGCAGAGCTTTCTGCCAACCCTGGGGATATTTAGGGCTTGTAATCTCTATTTTTTTTGTGTATTTGCAACTCTTGCTGGGGATAGTGTAATCCTTTACTCTCCTTTTCTAGAAATAAAAAAGTACACCATTTTCTGTGATATGTTCATTTTGCTTGTCATGAACTTTGACGGTTTGTGTGGACCTATTATCTTTTGCGTACCTTGATTTTAGGTACAGATAATAAGTTTGAGAGAACCCTCATGTTTGCTCAGAGGTGATGTGGACGTGGCAAATATGGGGTTCAAATAATAGAATCTTCCTACTCAGAGGTATTATGGACGTGGTAGGAAGGACTCTACGGGATACACGGAACTACTCAGAGGTAATGTGGACGTGGAAGTTCTGTGATCAATGTACGGCAACGCGGGGGTTGTCTGTACGGGATGTTTACTCAGAGGTAATGTGGACGTGGTAAACATGAAGGATAGCGTAGTCTTACGGGGTGTAAGATTCTGCCTTATAGGGTGTAGGGGAACAACTCAGAGGTGATGTGGACGTGGAAGTTCTGCGATCAATGTACGGCAACGCGGGGGTTGTCTGTACGGGATGTTTACTCAGAGGTAATATGGACGTGGTAAACATGAAGGATAGCGTAGTATTACGGGGTGTAAGATTCTGCCTTGTAGAGTATAGTAGAACAACTCAGAGGTGATGTGGACGTGGTTGCTCTTCTACTGGAGGATGCCACGGAACAGTTGGGCTCCGAAAGCGTATGATTTTGTGGAGTGGAAGTACATGTCTGAAAAGATGTCAAGAGTAGTACTTTTTTAGGAACTTGCCGTTGATGGGCATCATGAACAAGTCCCCATTGGGTTTGGCGAGGCGGTAAGCACCGTTTGAGTATACCGTCTCGATGATAAAAGGTCCTTCCCACTTGGACTCGAACTTTTCTGGTGTCTTGTGAGTCAACACCATCGGCCTCCTGACTGCCAGAACCAGGTCGCGAACTTGGAAAGTCCTCTGCTTGACCTTCTTGTTGAAAGCCTGTGATATACGGGCTTGGTAGAGTTCGATGCGCTGTTGAGCTAGGAGACGCTTTTCATCGAGTGCCTCCAGTTCCCGCAGACGACGACGTTGATTGTCTTCTTCTGTGAGTTCGTTTATGATTGCTACGCAGAGTGAGGGTATCTGAATCTCGAGAGGTAGTACCACTTCGCTCCCGTAGACCAAGGAGAATGGTGTATTGCCCGTCGGGGTTCGTACCGATGTACGGTAGGCCCAAAGGCATTCGGCGAGCTTTTTGTCCCAGTCGCATTTATTGGATGATACGACCTTTTTGAGTAGCCTGACGATAGTCTTGTTGAACGCCTCGACCAATCCGTTTGCTGCCGGATTGTAGGCGGTTGACGGCATGTTTTGAATGCGATTCTTGTCACAGAATCGGCTGAAAGCATGGCTGATGAACTGAGGACCATTATCGTGGATAATCCTCCGGGGTACCCCGAAACGGTAGATGACGTGGTGCTTGATGAAGCTAATCACCCTAGAGCTTTTCACTTCTGCCAGTGGAACTGCTTCTGCCCATTTGGAGAAATAGTCGGTGATTGCTAGGATAAAATGGTGCCCTCTTGATGAAGGAGGGGTGATTGGTCCCACAATGTCCATGCCCCAAGCTTCGAAGGGCCAGGAGGCGACTGTAGGATGTAGTGGTTCTGACGGTGTATGAATGAAGTCTGCGTGAAGCTGGCACACATGGCACTTCTTAGCATATTCAACAGCGTCAGTGGCCATGGTTGGCCAGTAGTAGCCCATGCGTCGCAGTCGATCCTGCAACTTAGGGCCAGGTTGATGGGCCTCGCAGGTTCCATCATGAGCTTCTCGAAGGGCTTCGGCTGCTTCTTCGTTAGACAAACATCGAAGGAGAAGTCCGTCGTAGGAGCGTCGGTACAGCATTTTAGTAGCCGTATCGTAGTAGAATCGAAGAGAGCGTCTCCTGACTGAGACGGCTTCTTTCGGGTCCTCTGGAAGAATTTCGTAGACAGCGAAGTCGATGAACGGGAATCTCCAATCTCGGACGTTAACACCGGTACTGGTTGACATGGCATGGGCCACTTGTGAGCACAAGTTATTTTTAGGGCAAACCAGGTCTCGACCCACTACCGTGACGTAGTGTTGAGTCCCGAGGGGTGCCGCCAATGAGGCTGCGAGGCCAGCCAGAGCATCAGCCTCCAGATTTTGTAGACGAGGTACGTCTTCGATGAAGAATCCGGTAAAGGTTTAAATGATGTTCAATGCAACTTTATGGTAAGGGATCAGGTCTTCATAACGAACCTCGTACTGCCCTCTGATCTGGTTTACGATGAGTTTTGAGTCGCCGTAGGCTTCCAGATGATTCACCCCCAGCTGTTGCACTAGCTGGAGTCCCATAATGAGCGTGTTGTACTCGACAACGTTGTTGGAGCACGGCTTCGAAAGGGAGTAAGCACGCTGGATGACCAGCTGATCGGGAGAGACTAATACCACCCCCACTCCTGCGATGATTTGGCTTTTGGGGCCTGTTCTTGAAGCGCCATCGAAAAACATCCGCCAGACGGAGCCCTCTTCGGTGACATTTGATTCTTGAACCTCATCCGGGATGTCTTCATAGATCCTTGAGGATGCTGGGATGGGGTGTACAGCTAAAAAGTCGGCCAGAGCTTGACCCTTAACAGCTTTCTGTGGAACGAACACCATGTTGTATGGCGTTAGCAAGATCGCCCATGTGGCTAGCCGGGAGTTCAGTGATCATGGCTTCGTCATGAGGACTCTGAGCGGATTGACTCGGGAAATGACATGAATTGTCTGTCCCGAGACATAATGCAGAGTCTTTTGGATGGCAAATACCAAAGCCAAGCACTCTTTCTCAACGGAGTTGTACCGGTGTTCGGCCCCGATTAGAGTTCGACTGAGGTAGTAGATTGCTTGCTCATAGCCTGTATCGCTGTTCTGAGCCAGCAGAGCGCCGAGGGAATGATCCATGGCACGGACGTAGAGGAGAAACGGTTTGCCGGCAACGGGTGCCACCAGGACTGGTGGGCTCGTTAGGTAGGCTTTGATGTCGTCGAAAGCCTTTTGGCATTCCTCTGTCTAGATGTAAGAGACTCCCTTCTTCATGAGCTGGGTGAAGGGTTGGCATTTGCCGAAAAGGTTTGCTATGAACCTCCGGATGTATGCCAGACGTCCCTGTAGGCCTCGAAGTTCTCGAAGGTTCTTCGGAGGGTCCATATCAAGGATAGCTTTGGTCTTCTCAGGATCGACATGAATGCCTTTCGCCGTGATGATGAAGCCCAAGAACTTTCTGCTAGAAACCCCAAGGAAGGATTTAGCGGGGTTCATCTTGAGTTGATGCGCCCGCATGAGATCGAAGACTGTCTTAAGGTCTTGCAGGTGATCTCCTTTAAGACGGCTCTTGACTGCGATGTCGTCAACATAGCATTCGACTGTTTTGCGAAGATGCTGACAGAAAATGGTGCTCATGGCCCGTTGGTATGTTGCACCAGCGTTCTTCAAGCCAAAGGGCATCACTGTGTAGCAGAAAATGCCCTTTGGAGTCCTGAATAACGTATGTCTTGCGTCATCGAGGAACATCTTGATCTGGTTGTAGCCCGAATACCCGTCCATAAAAGACATGCGTTCGAAGCCACATGTGTTGTCGATCATCACGTCGGTGATTGGAAGCGAGCATTCGTCCTTCGAGCAAGCAGAGTTGAGAGAGCAAGCAGAGTTGAGGTCCCTGAAGTCGATACAGACTCGTATCTTCCCATTCTTCTTGGTGACAGGGACAACATTGGCTACCCAATCTGGATGTTGTTCTTTCCGGATGAAGCCGCTGGTCAAGAGCTTATCCACCTCCTGATCGATGGTGTTCATGATCTCCGGACAGAAGCGCCGCTGTTGTTGCTTGATGGGCTTGGCATCAGGTAAGATGTTTAGCCTATGCATCACGATCTGGGGATCAAGTCCCGGCATATCTTCGTAGCTCCAGGCGAAGACGTCGATATACTCTTTAGCCAGCTGGATTAAAGATTCTCGATCTTCTCCTTTTAGGCTTTTGCTGACGAAGATGGGTTTGGAAGAAGATCTATCCCCGAGATCGATCTGCTCGACTTCGTCTTCGGTGGGGGGTTCGCGTAATTCAAAGCGAGACTCCCATTGTTGTCCTAGGCGTTGAGCTCAGGGTTCTTCTTCGAAGAATTCCGGCACTTGGTCTTCGCCTTCTTCTTCCTGAGATTGTGCAGATGTCATGTTGGCTGACAGCACTCTCTTGAAGACAGATCCGATACTGGTATCGAAATCCTACGTTGATGCTTCAGACGAGTGAGAATGTTCTACTTCTTCTGCGTCTGAACTCTCTGGGGTTGACGGTGGCGTAACATAGCCTACCCCTCGTCGAGTTTTGTTGTAGTAGTCCTGCGGCTTTCCTTTAGGTGTCGGAAGCCAGAGGGGGAGACGTCGACCCTTGCCGTAGTTCAGGCCTTCGTCGCTTTTTAGGTCGTAACCCATCTTCTGGATGAGGTACTTTGCCTTGTCCGTGTACCGATAGAGTTGCATTCTGCCGGCATCTGGTTCTGACTCGAGTGGCGGGAGGTCTTGATGACGCTCAACCTTGCCGAAGATGATAGATTCTTCGTCTCGACTCCGTGGTGGGACTATGTAACAGACCCCTTGGGACGGGACTACTCGATTTACATGATGGACGGTCGTTATTTGTGTTTGCAACGACCGTAGAGCGTTATCTAATGTATACATGGCATTCCAATGTGGAAGACTAGAATAATTAAAAGACACTCTGTTATTGATGAAATGTGAGATTTTATCCCGTGGGATTACATTGTCTAGAGAAGGGGCATCTACGTCAGCCGAGATATATTCCCCCAACTCTTCATCTGTAAGCACTGGAGCGGGATCGGGAGAGTCCCCCACAGCGTTGGCTTTGGAGTCCGAGAGGACTACGTGGGCCTTCTCTGGCGGCTGGGATGGCGGTGGCTTGCCCTTAAGACGCACCTTCAGGGGTGCCTCCACTGTGCCTCCGGTGATTGGCGCCTTCTCCTGTAGTTTTGCCACAAGGGAAGCCGATGTTTGGGGCGGCTTTCCCTTGAGCCGTATCTTCAGGGGAGCTTCAGGAGCAGCTGGTGCTTTCCCGGCAGTTTGATGCTCATGGAAGATAACTTCTGAGGCCGTTTGCCTTTGAGTCGGATCTTCAAAGGAGCGTCGGGAGTGACCTCAGGCTCCATGTCCAGCTCTGCTGCTGTTTCTGCCTCGTCGTCAGCATTATTGGCTTCCTCCTCGTCAGGTGACTTATACAAGTCGGCATCGGTGAAGTAGGCTTCAATCCCCTTGAAAGGATCGATGTCCACGAACTTCGTACGGATGACGTTGTTGGTGGACACGTACTTCATACATTGGTGGAGCGTGGATGGTACCACCATGTACTCGTACAGCCATGGGCGACCCAACAGAATGTTGTAGTTGACTTCGGCGTCCACGACATAACAAGTGACCTCGGTTCTAAGGTTACCGATATGGCACTTTAGTCGTATTTTGCCCAGTGGTTTGTTTTTGCTGGCGTTAAAACCACTGATTGTTGTGTTGGAGGGCGCCAGTCGGTACATTGGGATCCCCAGTGTTGAGAGCAGCGTCTTCGAGATGATGCTGAGGGAAGACCCCGGATCGATCTGAATCCGCTTCACCTTGACTGAACCGATGTACCCTGTATAATACAGCGGCCTGTTGTGTCGATTGTGCTTGAGCAGCATGTCCTGTTGGGTGAAGGTTATATTGGGGATAACCTCATCCGCACAATGACAGTGCGTGCATACAGTCGGGAGATCTTCAGGCTGCTTGACCTGACTGAGAAAGGATTCAGCATCCTTTAGAGCTTCACAGAGAGCTTCTCGGGAGTCTTTGGAAAAATGAAGGAGCTCGAACAGCGATAGACGGGCAGGAGTACTGGCCAATTGTGCCAGTATGTCGAAGTTATGGGGCTTGGCTAGCCCCGAAGCATTCTTCTTTCGTAGAGGCCTGTCAAAGTGGGTCTCTATCTGCTTCTGCTTATTGGCTGTTGGGGGCTTAGACGGGCCCTCGTCCTGGACAGCAGGGACGGTGCCAGGAGGCACCACCTCGACGACAGCTTCGTCGGGTTGGACGTTATGTTGTGAACGCGTCTGCACAGGAAGTGCCTCTTCCGCTGAAGAAGAGACCATGCAGCAAGACTTGATCTTCCTACCTTTGGATTTGGAGGTAAGGCGTACCTCCGGTTGAGTCACCTCGGAGACGAGATCGGGGTGAACCCATAGGATCTCTCCCCGAGATGTGGTGAGTGGGATGAGTCCACTCACGTTGTCACGGGTAGGTGGTAGGTTAACCACCTCCATTGTCGCCTTAGGGATGGGGGCGACGCCATCTTGTATTGTAGTCGGCGACAGGGTGCCAAACTGGAGTGACACCACGTTGGCTGACACCGTCTTCTCTTCGTAGTCGACGGAGATTACATCCGCATTGATCATGCGCTGGATGTAATTCTTGAGGACATAGCAGTCCTTGGTTGGGTGTCCGACAAACCGGTGGTAGTGACAGTACCTCGGGTTGTCCACTTTCCCAACTTCATCGGGACGCTTAGGGTCCGGAAGCTTGATCTTGTCACCATGTTTCTGTATCTCAAAGAGTTGCAGGGTGTCTTCGTCGTTGAACGAATAAACATCCTTCGGCCTTGGTGCAAGTGGACGTTTTTGAGCAGGTGCTGATGCACCTTTGGAGGCATTGACAGTCAATGCCTGTTTCCCTTTTGTCTCTCGTCCGGGGTTGTTAGCTGCAGGCCGTTTCCCCTTGTCTTCAAAGGCAGGAAAACTGACTCCCAGAAGACGAGCATTGGCCGCCTTCTTCTCTACGGCTTCTGCTTCAATGATCAATGAGCTCCAGTCGGGAGAAGGAGTAGAGTTAAGCCAGAGTTTAACTGCAGGCAGCATGTTTATGCTGCAGGAGGAGAGAAGCGCATGTTCTGGCATGCCCGGGGGCAGTCTGAAGCAGGCCTGTCGGAAGCGTTCGATGAACACTCGAACTATTTCCTTCTCCTTCTGGCGTATCTCTATAAGGGACGCCATTGTCATGTCCTTCCCACCGTCGTAGAAACGGTCGAGAAAGAGGCACGTCAAGTCGTCGAAAGAAGATATTGAATTGTCAGGGAGGCTGCAGTACCAGTCGTACGCCACTCCTTTCAGTGCCCCAACAAATATGCTGGTAAGTAGTGCATCCTCCTTCGGAAGATGTCCCGTTTGAGATTAGAAATACGTCAGGTAGCGAGGCGGAGAGTCCTTCCCGTCGTATGGCATCAGTATTTGTGGTTTATACTTTGGAGGATAAACCACCTTGTTCCACTCGAGGGGATAAGGCTGGGGGATGCCCATTTTTTGGCGCTCTTCTTGTCCTGTCTTGGACTCAAAGCGCTCGCGCAGGTCCCTGATCACCTCGACCACGTCCTCCGTGGAGCTGGGAGTCGGAGAAGGTGGTACCACCGGATGTTGAGCATTTGAGGGCTCCGACGTCCGAGGTGCTTCTCGGCGATCTGCGTTCGAGGATACCCGTTGAAGGGGTATACTCGACTCTCCATTGGCCCCTGGATCGGGACCGGTAGAAGGTGTCTTTGCCAAAGCAGACCGTATCTCAAATACTGCTTGAGTCAGTATTTGTATGGAGGCAGAAAGGGTTTTGAGTCCTCCCTCCAGAGTATCCATACGCTGGACGAGGTCCGTTGGCGGTGCATCAGACTCAATATCAACCCCAGTCACGTTTACTGTCATGACGCGGCCAGGAGTGGATGGACGGGTTGAGGCTTCACTCTCGGCCTCAATCTCTTGTGGAGGAGTTGCCTCTCCTGGAGCCTCGTCTTGGCTACCCCCGGCTATGTTCAGGAGAACATTCACCACGGACGCATCTGCAAGGGCCTGATTACCCTCAGCTCCGTCTTGAAGGGCCTCTGCGTCTCTGGAACTCGGGTCCGCAGATGCTAGACTACCCCCAGCTATGTCCTGGGGGATATCCTCGTCTTCAGGGGCTTCTGGGAGGCTGACTTCGCCTCGAGGATCTGCCCCAGGTGTGCTTTGGACACACTCGTCTTCGGAAGGAGGCTCGATGAAGGTCTGACTACCCCCAGCTTCCTCCAAGAATTTTTTCCTCCCTCGAGTGCCTTCGAACACTCCGGAGGACGAGACAGCTGTCTTGGTTTTCCTCGGCTGGCTTTTGGAACTGCCAGTCACCTTTCGGACTGACGAGGAGTTGGAGATCATATTGCAGGAAGCAACCATTGGTTCTTCTTCTGTTGACACCTTCTTCCCGAGGCGACGTCAGAGGGGTGTCGAGGATTACAGCCGTTGGAACACCGACTGCCTTGGTGTGACTGCCGCTTTGCAACAGCAGTTGATGGTGACCACAGCACAAGTATGCCCCGTGAGAGGCGCATCGTGCTTGTTAGTCGACTCTTCTGATCGGCGTTTATGAGTGATCACGTTACGCAGATCGTTGGAGTAGAGTGCCACCTTCGCACCCATTTCAGGTGCATGGCAAGGCCAAGCGCCGGGGTGGTCAAGTGAGTGCTGCGCCCCCTGATCGAATACCAAACAGGCATCCCGATCAGTAGTGGGGGAACCACAGTATTTGAAGTGACTTGAACGGACCTCAAACGCACAACCAGATGAGGCGCAGGAGTTCAAGACCACTGGACTTGCCTTACTCGACTTGGTTGTGTACGCAACAGATTCGTCCAAGTGTGACAAGGACTTTGAAGGTCGGCTCATTTCTGGCGCCGCAGCACTCGAGTCGACCTTGTACAGCTTACCATCAGCACCGCATATGATTGTGAGCGCATGCTTCTGGCTTGCTGCTGGCATAGCACGTTTGGGGCGCATGGCCCATGCTGCCTTGGATTTCTTCGTACCAGGCCGCTGGGGCGCATAGTACTCAGAATCCAAATTCTCCTCGCCATTACAGTGAGTGAGTCTGTCAAAGACAGATACCTTCTGTGGCTCATCAAAGATGATGCACGGGACATTGGCTGCGCCCTTGCTCCGTCGACACATCTTCCTCGCCTAAGAGGGAGACGGCTGGGGAATGTGGTTAGCCGCACGTTTCCCTGAGAGATGTGCTGTACCAACAGACGCATCTTGGTTGCTGAAGACGTCAGCAGGAAGGGAAGGCTGGATCGGCACATCCCCTTCGGTGTTGGTGCCCGAGGCATCGACCTTGCGCACCCAGACTCGGCGGGTCTTCTTCGGCTTCGGCAGCCGCTTCGAAGGACTCGCACTGCCTTCAGATATGAACTCCTCATACGCCTGTTGATTGAGGCGTACGACCAGCGTCTTGTGGGAGGAGCCCACCTTCACATCGTCGGATTGCGACACAGCTTCCTCGGTGGAGGAGAAAGAGGTTCCCAGCAGAGTCGCC
The DNA here is from genome assembly GCA_029216955.1 of Iris pallida. Classification (NCBI taxonomy): domain Eukaryota; kingdom Viridiplantae; phylum Streptophyta; class Magnoliopsida; order Asparagales; family Iridaceae; genus Iris; species Iris pallida. The sequence continues at coordinate 2,170,777 of JANAVB010011598.1, forward strand.
AGCTTGTTTGCCATTAAAATTCTTTGATTGTAAATTTCAATACAAACAGAACAGTGTTATAATATAGGACTTAGATGTAGTCCTAGAAGTACACTTTTGTTTAATCTGGGTCCCTTGTGCCGATGGAGTGAGTGGTAATGCATTGACTCCGTTGACGATCTGACGACGGTTATCGGTTCTCTGAAGGCTTGGATTGCTCTAGGTGCTGGAGCTTGCTGAGAGGAGGAAGACTTTGAGTGTCTGTATCTGCCTCTCTGGTGGTATGTTCGTTTGTATGTGTGTGTGTAAGAAGGAGATGATCCCTCTATTTATAGTTTTGCAGGCCGGCTGCTCATGTGCGCATGTAGGATGCACCTGGCCGTGGGGATGCTACGTGTTTATTGCTGATGGAGGCGCATGGACGATGCGCCCTGATCGAGCGGTTGACTTCTTCATGTTGCTGTTGTGAGCCGGCACGTAGCAGAGAAAAAGATCGTTCTGTTGCTGAGATCTTGGGAGAGTTGAGTCAAAGGACACGTGTCATCGACCTATGGCTCGGAGATCTCAGATTTGGTGGGGAATGATCTGGTAGGATGCGCCTAGGATTGGGCGCATGAGACTTTGACTCGTGACCTTTAGGAGTCACGAACCATTCTGGGCGCATGGCTTTTGAGGCTCATGCAGAGTTTTAACATTGACTTTCCTTCTGTCTTTAGGGATCAGTGAAAAGTCTGAGGCGCACAGCTTTTGAGGCGTATGCGGATTTGGACGCATGGCTGCGGAGGCGCATGCGAGTGGTTGAGTGGCCACGTGGCAGTAGCCGTCAGAGGAGAGTAATGATGACGCTGACGTTGGCGATGCTTCGTCTTCTGAAAAAGCTGCCGACTGTTCAGACTTCGGGAAGCCTGCTGCCAACTATGTCAGTTCAGCATTTAATGTTTGTGATATTCGATGGACAGCTGAGTGGACGCATCGGTTGGGGTTCCACTCGGCGTATAGAGACGCATAGGGGGCGCATTCCTGTCATGTGCTTGGTACTGAAGGGTGCGTCTGTTTGATGCGCTTGATGTTGAACGGCGCGTCCGTGTGATGCGCGGTCTGGCCGGCGCATCTGCTCCGTGACACATCTTTAATGGTGCGACTGTTACGTTCTTCGAGTGCTTTAAATAGCCGTTTTGACTTAGCTGAATTCGAAGCGTCTTGTTCATCCAATACAAATTTATTGCACAGAATTCGGAGAGCCATCCACTTGGTGTATGGGTTTGATTTGCCCGGCCTATAAATAGTGGCATGGAGAGAGGGTTTGCTTCTCGTTCTCTCACATCTTTCTGACATGAACTTGTGTACTCGAATGCATTCTGTTGACGAGATACTCCCGAGGGTGAAGATGCGACGCAGTGTCTTCGTTGATGCACTTGAAGGTGACTGTTACATCCAAAAGTCGGAGTCGAAGGCTTCCGAGGCAGGCGGAAGGTGCCTGTTGCATCCAAAGATAGGGATGCTCAGGCCTCGTCTTCATAGATCGGAATTGCGGTGCCCTGACTGTCTTCCTCGAGCTTTGGCGAGCTCCTTCTCTGCGTGGGTGTTGCCCATTCGGGTTAGAAGCTGCACCTTTAGCCGCGGGTCGATTGCGGTGCTCTTATCTTCCTTTGGCTTTTGAGGCTCTTTCTCTGGATGGGGGATTAATTGCCACCCTCATCCTGCTCGGCCAGGTGAGCCTGGCTGGAAGGATGGCACATAACTGGGCTGCTGAAGGGATGCACATAACTGAGGATGCACATAACTGAGCTGCTGAAGGGATGCACATAACTGAGGATGCACATAACTGAGCTGCTGAAGGGATGCGCCTTGCTGAGGGCGCATGGTGGGGTGCGCCTGGCTGAGGGCGCATGTTGATTGCTGCGCCAACTTGAGGGCGCATGTTGGCTGCTGGCTGTAGACTTAGGATCTTTTTTTTGAAGAAATTCTCCTTTGTACAGTCTTTCTTAGACATGTAATAGACTTTTATATGTTAAATAAAAAGTCCTCTTTCAATGTCTATATTTGTTGCTTTTTGCTGTGAAGTACTTTGTCCAAGCTTTGGCGTATGTAGTCTGGCGCATAGACTTTCTGGTTCTGAAATTCCATGCTTCTACATCTTCTAGTGCGGCGATTCGTTGCTCCTGGCTAGCAGAACTGGAAGCATCTTGATCTTTCGTGATGACATAAGCTGTCACCTCTCTGGCTATGGAAGAGGAGATGGTCTGCTCAGAACTCTCACTGTCGACATCAAAATCGTATGAAGAACTACCCCAAGACAAGGGGTGGGAAGATTCCTTTGACCGATTTTTTTCTGGTCAAGCGGAAGATTCTTTTGACCGATTATAATTTGGCTCCTTGATCTGGTGTGTCGATAGACCCCGTCAAATGTGCGATGAGTTCGAACCGGAAGTCTATGACTACGGGTCCGAGATGAAGTACGTCTTGGGCTACCCCCAACATCATGAGAGCGATGAGTCGTCATGTTGACAGAGGCATACATTGTTTCATCTTCATCTTCTGAAGACACCTCGATAGGATGGGTTAAAGTAAGACGATAAAAAACTAACCGTTTGGCTACTTTGCAACAGCATTTGATTGTGATCTCATGTGTGTTGCAATGGTGCACTGTTGGTGGAGATGGGGACACGACCTTTCGTTTCTGAGAAATTAGATTGTAGAGGTCGATTTAAGAAGAGGGGAGATGTGGCCTTTCCTGGCCTTGTTGGTTCCTTGAAGGTATAAGGAAGGGCCTAATTCAGCAGCATAAGTAAGAGAATTTATATTTTTAGCATTCATCCTTGGGCGCTCCGAAGTAGTAGGTTCCACCATTTGAACATTGTTCACATTGGCAGAGGAGAAATTTGGGTGCCCAAAACTTATGGGCGTCATTGCTTGTTCAGCAATGGAGAGCACATTCTGATTAATTTGGGTTCGGCACCTGTTAAGATGGGTGTGCATACCAGTGTCTATCATCATTTCAGTCTGTTGTACATGGAGTTTTCCTCATGTACTACGACTTATACGCATGTTAGAAAGTTTTTCATTCAAATAAGGGGTAGGAAGTATCCCCTTCTGTTGTGCGCACAATCTTTCAGCGTGTCTGATACGGCTCCTTTGAGCGGCCGTAGTGCCTTTAGCTACTGGTGGGTTTCTTCTTCACCGCTCTGATATCTTTCATTTTGTACTTGGCATTTAGCCACCGGCACCTGTTTAGCCGGCTGTTCTGGACATTAGTTTTCTTTTACATAATTGTAATTAAATCAGACTGCAGTTGACTACGGTTATGAACTATTGACTCTCGGCACTAGCTCATCATTTTGTATGGCTAGTCTCATGAATCATTTTGATGAAGCATCGGGGACGCCTAACTGCGTTATCTTATATGAACATTATTACTGCTTTTTGGTTGATTGATTGAGACATAGATGCTCTGTGAGACCATAGAAGACTTGATTGTAGCATGTACCCCTTGTCTTATGACAGCCACAATTGCCATATGACGTTTGTATACCTCATATGGAGTAGCTAGCCTAGTCCGTCTCAGTATTCTGGTACTGGAGCGTGACAAGGTTTTATTGGCGGCACATGTAGGTTTGATTTTCAGACTCGTGGGGAGTTATTACTATAGGAGTCTCAGTCAAAACTGGTCCCCTTTGATCTCTTACTCCGTCTTTCCTTCCTCACCTTGATTGATAGCTTATATTGCATCCTCGAATCTTTCTCGTCTGGTCAATTGATATCCTATATCTTACCAAATAGGGGTACTTTTTTCTCAGTAGCTGGCAAGGCCCACATGGAGGAACAACCAGCAGAGCATGGCTCGACAGGGCAACAGCAGGGAGGAGTACCTCCTCCTGACCAGATTCGAGTAGAAATAATATTAGAGCCAGTGGAACCGCAAGTTCCAGAAACTCCTGTACCACCAGCAGTGTCGGTAGTGCCCGATGCCACAACGCTCCTAGAGGTCATTTGGGGATTCCTGGCCACTCAGTACGTCAGGTGATAGCCCATCAGCAACAGCAGCCCCAACAACATGAACAAAATATGCTACTGAATCAGGGGTTACAGCTAGCCCTTGAGAGGAGTGTCAGGAATGATTCGGGAGCGTCGAAAAGATTTTGTCGACTTAATCCGAGGTACTTTGATGGCACAGAGGATGCCATCACGGCGGATGCTTGGCTTCAGGATATTGAGATCATATTAACAGCAGCAAAGGTTCTAACAGAGAAAAAAAGTTGACCAAGTCGTATTATTGCTTCAGGATCTGGCTCACGACTGGTGGGCATCAAAAGAGGTTAGAATGGGACATCTTGTTCCTTGGGATAGCTTCAGTACCAGGTTCAAATCCAAGTACTTTGGCATGGTAGCTCGGTATGAGCTACAACAGAGATTTATCAGTCTCAAACAGGCTGGTAAGACCGTGGATGGCTATGCAGCGGAGTTCTGCACGTTGAGTAGGTTTGCTCAGACGATGGTGGCGACGGAGCCAGTAAGAGCTATGAGGTTCCAGCAGGGACTTCACTTGGGCATTTTACAGTTGTCAGAGGGGCACGACTACTAGACATTTGATGCAGTATTGACGACGGTTCGAAGGTACGAGCTTACTATCCAAAGGTTGTCAGCAAGGACGAGAGGCCAGAAGAGGTCTCATGCACAGAATGTTAGAGGAGGAGGAGCAGTACCCTGGATGTAAGCACTAGTGCTTGGCATTCGTATTCATGATGCAGCATCAGTCACAATAATTGTGACAGCACCAGTACGGTAGGAGCAGCCGAGGCACCAGCATCACCAGGAGGCCCCAGTATGTTCCACCTATTGTGGTAAGAAAGGGCACACTCGGGAAGATTGTCGATCAGGGAATAGAAAGTATTTGAGGTGTGGAAGTTCATACCACTGTATTGCTACTTGCCTGCATATACAAAGGCTAGGAGGGCCAGCTCAACAGTTTTCGACGTTGCCAGCTCCAGAGGTAGTACCGTATCAAGGGTCAGCACTAGCAATGAGGCCATTAGCCCAGCGTCCATTACCGACGTAGGCTCAGACGTACCGACAAGCACAGTATCATATCGAACCACATCAGGTAAGACAGTAGAGACCGCAGCAGCAGGGCCAGGGAATGCAGCAGCAGGGGGTCCAGCAAGGGCAGAGGCAGATAGAATTTGGAGTCCTAGAGCAAAGGTTGACTAAAGACGGTCAGATTATAGGTATATTTTGAGTACTCATTGTTATATTTATCTTGAGTTCTATATTCGGTGAGTGAAGTCGACTTTCTCGTCTCACTCATCTGCTCTCGTATCACGTGATACATGATATCCATCACATGTCCTGACTACGAGGGTACATCCTGGGCAAAGTCTCTTTCTTGATTAAGTCGTTGGTACCGACTTATCTCAAGCATTGACCCTTGTCCACTTTGGGAGTCAGCGTAGGATAGCGAGGACGAATTCCTACCCAACTGACTCGAAAGGCATATTTTATTTGTATGCCTCTAATCACTTTCCTTCTAGAGTATGATTATTGCTTGTGCTTTTACATAATTGTTCTTTCTTTCATAATCTGTTCATGTGTCATTTGTTGCTAGATAATTGTGCTTGCTATATGTCCTAAGTGTATTTCGTGATCGGAGAGCACGCTCGACTAGCCTTATCGAAATTCCGAGGAGAAATTTTTTCTAAGGAGGGTAGAGATGTCACTTTCTGTTCCTGAAATACGTAAAAATTTTGCTTTTTCATGTATATGGTATCTGGCACTTGTATCTTGATTGCATGTATCATATACTTGTAACTGGTTATGGCACTACCAGAATAAGTCATTTTAGCGTGGCATGGGTCGTTTTATCATATATCTTGATTGCATGTATCATATACTTGTAACTGCGTAGCTAATTTCGTCGCTGATATGACTTATTTTGGTAGTGTGGCATGAAGTAGTATCTCGTCACAGATTATTGTGCCATTCCTTGTCCTTGCCTAGTTGTAGACGTGACTCACTGCTTCGATGGTAAGATTTCTGGACCGTGTTATGGTTAGGATTTTATTAATTAATTTGATTAGTTGAACCATGCACCATTTAACATGTCATTAGTCATATGGTTAGGTCATGATTAGGATTAGGGTTTAGTTGAACCAACCCATCCCACTATATATATTCTCTTCGCCTCTCTCTCTCTCTCTCCTTATAACTTCTCATTTATTTCCCTCAACCACCAACATTTAGGCAAGTACATCTTGCACAAATGAGTGACCTTTTGCATTTTCCATTTGTTGTTATTTCTTTGATATTATTAGTCTAGATTTTCGTCTCTTCATTCTCTACAAGTTTAGTTCTTGGTGTTTTTGATTTTAATGGCTACTTTTGTGTAGATCTAAGTTTCTAAAAATAGAATTTAATAGATTTTCGTGGTTTTGATCTATCAAACTTGGTTTTTTCTCTAAAACTAATTTTTTTATGTTGTAGAGAATTTGATTTCATGCAGTTTTGGCTTTTATTTCGCTCGATTTCGAGTTCGGATGAGGAAGTTATGGCCATGACAAGTTTTTGGAACTTTCATAGCTGAACTTGCTGTTTGAGGACGACGAACCCAATGCGCCAGGATTGTCCATGCCCCAAAAATTTTATGCGCCTGGGAGGCCATGTGTCGTGAAGTCCCGAAAACGTATCATTTTAACTCCGTGCGTGTCATGCGCGTAGGTTTCCTATGCGCATGAACTGAAGACGCAACATGAGTTTCATTCATGCGCTGGAATTCTCGTGCGCTGGATTTCTCATAGGCTGGAATTTTCGTGCGCTGGAAATTCTAATGCACTGGAATTCTCGTGCGCTGAAATTCTCGTGCGCTGGAAATTTCCATGCGCCAGAATTCTCGTGTGCTAGAATTCTCGTACGCTAAAATTCTCGTGCGCTAGAAATTCCCATGTACCGGAATGTCCCTGCACTGGAGTTCTCTCATGCGCTGGAATTCTCGTGCGCTGGAATTCTCATGCGCTGGAATTCTTGTGCGCTGGAATTCTCGTGCGTTGAAATTCTCATAATTTACTATTTTTGCTTGTTTGAGCTGTTTTGTAGCTAGACTTTTATAAAACTCAAAACATGAAAGTTGTAGATCTTTGTCTTGGCTTCAAGAATCTTTTTGTCTCGCTTTAACTAAAGTTTATACACGATTGATAGTTTCAATCACCCATGGATGTTCTTGATCTTTTTTGCGTATTTTCTGTACTTGACCTTTATTCCCGATCTAATTACCTATATACGTGTCGGTACCTTTTTCTAAGTGTGTATTGAGATACAATATTAGTGGTGCACAGCGGTGTTATTAATGAGTGCAATGAGGTGTGACACTTCGTGCTAAATTCTTTCGTGTTATATGTCAATACATGTATCCTCCCTAACCAGTCATAGTAAATGGTCAATAATGTTGACGTGGTTTATTAATTGTTTGATGCATTACACTAAGTATTGATATAGATTTGGTACTCTTTGAGCCGGTTGTGGATTCATACTTGGGGTACTCGTACAATGTACGACATCTTGTAGGATAAGCATGTGACCATGGCATGTGGATTCCGAGATTAACCTAGGGTTTAACTAGGCAACTAAATCTGGTAGATGCATTAGGAGGAAAGAATCTCGAGATCGTGCCAAACTAGCCACCCCAGGTCCTGTCCTGACGTGTCGGATTGGCCGCCACGGATATGGTTTCATCCGCCTATAGTGGATGACTTATCCGACTCCTACGTGCTATGTGTTTTATGTTTTAGCACGGTAGCCTTACGGGGGACCGGTGCATAATCCAAGTGCTATGTGTATGTATATATATATAATGGATTGGCTAGCCCTACTGGAATGACACGATATGAGGATTCTTATAATTAGCAGTTGCGAGGATAAGTCTGTCAAATCATAGAAAGCCGTAGGATTGATTGGCCGTTTATAAACTGACTTGCTTGTGATATGATTCTTCTGTTAGTAACTGAGGAACATGGACTATCGTGGTGCGTGGTCCAACTCATGTCCTTGTTTGGTTGTTGGGTTGGACTATTGTGTTGCGATAGGCTATGGACCGAAGTTGCGACCAGAAGCCCTTAACTTGACCATGGTTATAGTATGTATCTTATTCCGGCACGATATTGGCACCGTTTGTCCTTATTTGGTTGTAAGGGTGCCGTATTGTTTCGATGATATGGTATAAGTCTATAACTCATGAACCAAGTCTTAATTTACTTCTTGGGTTTATCTTATTTATTATGTGCTCTATTTATTATGTGCTCTCTTGTGGTACTTACTATTCGGGACCAGACCCCGCTGGTTTTGTTTGACCAGATATCATAGCAGCGCCAGACGATCCAGCCTTATATCCGAACCATGGTGCACACCAGGAGTATGGGCGCCAGGGACCATGAGTGGGTTTCTTCTTCACCGCTCTGTTATCTTTCATTTTGTATATGATATTTAGCCACCGACACCTGTTTAGCCGGCTGTTCTGGACATTAGTTTTCTTTTACATAATTGTAATTAAATTAGACTGCAGCTAACTACGGTTATGAACTATTGACTCTCGGCACCAGCTCATCATTTTGTATGGCTAGTCTCATGAATCATTTTAATGAAGCGTCGGGGACGCCTTACTGCTTTGTCTTATATGAACATTATTACTGCTTCTTGGTTGATTGATTGAGACATAGATGCTCTGTGAGACCATAGGAGACTTGATTGTAGCATGCACCCCCTTGTCTCTTGACAGCCACAATCGCCTTATGACGTTTGTATACTTCATATGGAGTAGCTGGCCTAGTCCGTCTCAGTATTTCGGTACTGGAATGTGACAGTAGGTGATGTGCCGACTTGGGTTATTGTGGGAAAAGAAAATGAAAATTAATTCTGCGGGTGTTATGTTGCAAATTTCATCAATTCTTGTTAGGGGCAGGGTTGGGCTCTTGAAATAAAGGAAAGGCTTCATATATTTGAAGGAAAAGAACGGATTGGTCGATGCTTGATGCATGGTACGGGAACAGTACCATGCAACTCTCTACAACTCAAAACATTTGAGCTTGGTTACAAACATTTGCTCCACACCTTTAGCTCACGTTAGCAAGGTTCATACTATATGGCTCATGTTAGAAAGAAGAGTTCATTTGTTGGACTGAACATTAAAATACTACTAGCTTTGGCCAAAGGTGCTTAAGTAATTTGCAAAGATTTCATATATCTGGGCTTAGCTAAAACAAGTGTTGGCATTTATTGCTGGAGAGCAAAAATATAAATAATGTAAAGTTAGGAGACTAAATTTAATTTTCCATATAGAAGTAGGTTGGGGTATCTGAATTCGAAGGAAAAGAAAAGGCTTCGGGTTCCAGAAATTTTTGAGAGAATTAAATAAGTGGATATGAGGGCCTGGGCTTTAGCTTATTAGAAGAATAAATATAGCCAAACTGGTATATGGACAAAATGCCCAGACAACTATCCTATATGTCTATATGCTACCAGGCCCAGACAACTATCCTATACTATGGCTTTATTATGCCCCTAGCAATGCATTCAACATGTATGGGTTTAAGGCCCTATACGATCAATAATATATATACAAGTATGAAATATTGGAGGACCCATATAATAGAAGAAGTTTATATAGCCTCAAGGACCAACACAATTATGTTCCAGTGAAGTTTCAAATAAGGATGAATTAACTAATGATATTACCATCACAAAGTTGATACTTATATTTATGTTTGAAATTAGTAATAACAAAAGGATTTGCTTACTAAAATTTAAATGGACAAAGATTCGACTAATCAAATATATAATTCCAGTAAATTTTCGATTAATCAAAATGAACCCATAATGATTTTCAGAATTATACTAGATATTATTAATATTATTTAAAATACATTTAACCAAATCTAATTAACACCTGATGAAAAATAAAACTTTAAAATAACATTTTTAAACAGTACTTTGAAAGTGATACTCGATATTATCAAATAGTGTATGAAACATATTATATAATTCAAATCTTAAAAATAATTAATTATAACAACCAAGTAATTCCACAAGGATATTATCATAATTATCAAACTGTAAAATAATAACTCAAACGGTTCTAGAATATATATTTCTAGAAATACAAATTTATTTATTTTATTTCTAATTTGACCATTTTCTTTGTCATCGAAAATATCTTTAATAGAATTAAAATAAAATTCTATTTATTTATTTATTTTTTTACTAGAAAATGTTTAGAACTAAATATAAAATAGAAATAAATAAAAATTCGGGAAGTGGGCTTACAAAACTACACACCTTAGAAATAAATTCGTCATCGAATTTAAATAGTGTAGGCAAAAAAATGAATGGAAGCATTTGAACAAAAGACAATAAGGTAAAATTAAAATTATTAGAAAAATTCGAGAACATATATTTTTAGAAAAATTAACTATCATTTTTTTTCAAACTATAATTTAATTAGGTTTTGATATACAATAATAACAAAAAATTTCTAATTGTGTCAAGAGAAAGTATTCTCAATCATGATGTTCAACATAAATAAGTAGTTAGAAAAATAAAGATTGTAAATGGGGAAGTGGGCTTACAAATCTACCCACCTTAGAAATAAATACATCATAGAAATTTCAAGAGCTTTGCTATGCCTACAACCAATGCTTATAACCTTCCTACAACCCGCCACATGTCGGACTTCGATTGGAGGAGGAAAGTAAGTGGTGGGGTCAGGTGGAGCCCATGTAGCAGAGGGGTGTGAGGGGAGGTGGGACCCGGTGGGACCTATATGTAAGGAGGGTGGGAGAGAGGTTGTAAGAAGGTTGTAAATATTTGGTTGTAAACTTAGCATTATTGAAATTTCAAAGGCGACGATTAGGAAGGACTACGAAATGTAATCAAGAAATTAAATTTCAATCAATACTAATTAAAACGACAAATGATATAATCACGAGAATGATATTATTCGTGATCAAATTAATTACACGTAATCGCGGATCAGATCAAAATAATAGAAATAACAGACAAAAGTATAGTTTGGTATGATCAACCTAGCTTGGTCAAAATGGTCTATCCGACGACCAAAAATGTTTTAAGAACGATCAATATTGAAATGGTTTGGCATGACCAATTGTAAACCCCCAAAAATTTTGTGGGTTTTAGTCTTATTTAATATATTTCTACACTATTTTTAAATTATGGATTTTAAATTATTTTTTTAATATATTTTGGTAGCAAGCCACATATAAATATACATAAAGATTTTTGATTAAGTCTATGCACTAAATAAGGTTTAAAAAAAATTATTATGGAATTTTTACTCTGTTTTCGGGATTTGGTTACAAACATACTTTATCTTTAATAAATGAATTTTTTCTTATATTAATTGTAGAAGATTATTGCTATATTAAATATATCTGGTAGTTTATGGCTCAGATTATCGACTAAAATATTTTAGACATATTTCTATGAATTTTACAAATTTTTATTAAATTATTTATATTTTATTTAGTGTGTGTATAGATATATGGAGTTATATAAATAATAATAGAAGAAGAAAAAAATGAACAACATTGTACATCTCGCGAATCTATCGCGAGATGCTAGTCCCCATCAACCCGCGGCCCATCCTCCCCAAAACTAACAGCAGCCATAGCAGTTGATATATAAAGAGGGAAAGGAATATATATATATACATATATATATATATATATACATATACATATATATATATATATATATATATATATATATATACACGATGAACGATGAACGAAAACCCTAATATATATATATATATATATATATATATATATATATATATATATATATATATATATATATACGATGAACGAAAACCCTAACCTAATCTTTCAGCCGCACGCCTATCCCTAGCGACCCGCGCCCCACGCTGCACCACTGCGGCCACCACAGCGCCGCTGCGAGCCAGTCGCCGGCGGCCAGGGACCCAACCGTGCCCGACAGTGCGCAGGGGAAGAGGCAGCAGCGGCAGCCTACAAGCCCGACTTTGCCACGTCTTTGCACGACGCTCGCCCGATCGTTTCCCGATCTGTTTTTGCGGGTACGTTCACAACCTATAAGGCTATAACTTCCTTCAAGTAGATTAAATATAAACACTATCGATCACTCAAAAATTCGAGTCAAAGTTGACGAGAAAACTGTCTCGAGAAGGGCCGATTTAGATTCTAGAGACCCAATTTGAAGGCGATTTTCTGCCAACCAAGGACGAATCTTCAAAATCTATTTGAACAGAGTTTTAGACTACATAACCAGGATTGCGACCCTTCTGTTAGTTTTAATTTATGATAAATATACAGTAATATAAATCAGTTGGAAAATTTGGAAAAACAACATAAAACTGTTTTTAAAAACTTAGAAAAAAATTCGATACGGCGTGCGTCCCGATAGACCGGACGACTTGGTCGTAAACTATACACATCGAAAGGCGCGAATGGATGATTTTGACGTGTGGGAACTGACGAAACTCGATTTCGTTGCGTGTGCGCGAAGAAATCAGTGTGTATCCGTCGAGATACCGCCGTATTGACCTTTTGCAAACTTGGTCATAACTTCGTATATGTTTGTCGTATCGAGACGAAACTTGTGCCAACAGGACCGTATTAAAATTTTGGTCCTGTGTGCCAGGTTTGGTCTGATTCTGAGAAGGTCAACCAGAACACCTATTTGGCGGGCCTGCAACCCGATCCAATGGACGAAATTATGCACGGTCCGTCGGAATCCAACTTTGGACATACGGTTGGGTTCTTCTCCTCAAACTGGACCTATAGATATATAGTTTGATGACTTTAGAGACCATGGATATTGGCACGCATTTCGGTGCAAGATGGGTCCAACGACGGATATTATTTTGACCCAAAATTATGATTTTACCCATGTTCCAGAATTGGACTTTTGGACAGGCTTTTCTTAGAAATATCCTTTATTCCAAACACATTTGTGGTGTTTATTTCAGCATCCGAGGAGGTATGCGGGATTTGGCTTTCATCGTTTCATTATTCTGACGGTTCGAGCTATTGGACGTCGCTCTTTTACACACCACCTCAGGCAAGATACCTTGCCATATTTACTGCTTATATTTAGTCTATGTTTTCTTCAGTTATTTTATATCACTATTTACTTATTTAGTTCTTCTAGCTGTACCATTATTACAGTTCCTGATTTCTTACTTGTTCAGTGATATTAGTTTTGTTTTATTTAATTCTCTTTTGATTGCATATAGACCTAGAGTTAAGGGAATACCAGCTATAGTGTATATCATAAACCTTGACACAATTTTGCCATAAGATATGTGTGAGATGAGGAGCATGTAGAGGTACTTGCGTGTTGGCTGATCACTTATGCACATGTGTTAGGTCTAGCTGCTAATAGATTCAAGTTAGGAGACTTGGCAGTTAGTAGAGGTTAAGAGTCATGGATGTCACTACACCAAAAAAGGCATTTAGGAACAATTCTTATATGTTCCTAATATTTTTAGGAACATATCATAACCGTTCCTAAAAGTGGCGTTGCAATATTTGGAACGGTTATAAAACGTTCCTAAATTTAGTTTGGAACGGATATCAAGCGTTCCTAAATTATATTTTGGAACATATGTAATGTGTTCCTAAATTATTTTTGGAACACCTTTGAAATGTTTCAAAATGTCACTTTGAAACACTTTACACCCGTTCCTAAATGTAATTTGCAACACTTTTGCATTGTTCATGTGGTTAACTTTGAAACACTTTATTAATGTTCCTATATTTTTTTTAAATTCCAATTTCACATTTAATTTTTCATTTGAATCACAAATCTGATGATTCCTAAATTGACCATTGAAACACATAATAAACGCTACAATATTTTTTTACACATTCCATGAATCAACATCTAAGAACTCCATCAAATTAACTAACCTATCAACTTAATATAAAACAACTAATAACATACCGCAAAAGTTAAATCTTTATAAAATGTCATCAGAAGTATATAAAGTAAAAAATTACAAATATATAGGAAATCTAGACTACACACTAAAATTTAATATGTTTACAAAATCTAGTTCTCCGGATGATGATCATAAGTAGTAATGGAGCGTTGCATCTGTTAATTGCCTCAACTATAAAGTCCGATGTTGTCAATTGCCTCAACTGTAAAGTCAAAAATAGATGTCATGTCATCTTCTAAGGCTCTCCACTCAAGCAGGCACCTATACATTATACAAGCTATAATAAGCATCTCGTCTTCAAACCCCAAATCCTATTTAGTACACCCCAGTCGTAGTTTATGCTTTCCCTGCACGAGAAGACAATTTAGATAAAATTTGGCCATTTATAAACTGGTAAAGTAGAAACTTGTATTAATTTTGATCTAAAAGATGCAAAGAAAGAGTCGATTGAGAACATTAATGTACTTGCACAGATACACTATGAAGTTTGTAGCTAACAAAGTGAAGCAGAAAATACCTCATATTGAGTTCTTCTGTTTAACTACAAAGATCTCACATTAGATAACTTGTCTAACAGGCCAACTCATAAATAAAGCTAAATAAGTACAAAATCATCAGGACACTAATTCTGGGCAAGGTGTCCAGAGGCGTGTTTATGTGAGGGTTGTGCGTTTTGCAGTAGGGGAGTGGGGCTCTGTTTCGTTGATGTTGCAAAACGAAAAGATTGTGGCCCACAAGCAAAGACTGACTATCATAAAAGTAGAAAGTTTAACATAGACTAGAGAAACAAAGCTGATCTAAAATGACAATACAAATTACCTAGAGAATTTTTTCTGTTTCAGCTGCTGTTCAATTTCAGCAAGCCCTGTAGTATTTCCTGATGTGTCTCTAACTGGTGCACTGCCCTTAGGATCAACTTCTGGCTGTTTATATCTAGCAGAAGTTCCTGGTTCCTTTATTCCACCATTGGACAATATTATTAGAAAGCCAGATAGCCAAGTGCAGAGTTTACTATTTGATAAAGAAAGAACTACCAGATACACTGAAACTAGAATGAAAAGTTTGCAAACAAGGACCTTCAAACTATGAGCAAAGAAAAACAGTACTATGCAATGGATATATAGAACCAAATTAGAGGAGCATAGTTTTAGTCAGAGTCCTGCAAAGGAAACAAAAGAAAATTGACATAGAAGTATAAACTATAAATCAATGGCACGCTCTACAACCTTGATAATTGGGCAAAATGGGGGACATGGCACTTAGTAGCTAAATGGAAGAAAAGTGTTCAAATAGTCATCCTGACACTTTGGGGGATATAGGCTGTGTTGGAAAAGGCAAGGTAATGTCAATAAGTAGTGTGTCTAGTAAGAATAATGGAAGATAACTGCATTATTGGATTATTAGAGCGAAAGTCCAGACAACTTTTGTTTCTATCCCAAATTGTTTGGCTCTGTACTTACATTTTCCTCCATAAAGGCTCCAGATAGTGCATCAGACACATAACAACTGAGGCGTGTTATAGAGGATAGCAAATATCTTAAGTATATAACGGACAAATAAGATGACATTGCTGCAATGAAAATTGAGATTATGGAGTGGCTAAAATCGCATTTGGTGGTTTGGATATGTCAATAGATGCAATTGTAAGGAGAAATAAGATACTAGTTAAAGGAGCCACTAGGACTCAAGGTAGTCTTTGATTGAAGTCTTAAAGAAGGATACGATTTTTTTAGTGTTACAGAGGTCTTGGCCCTTAACAGAGATGAATGGAGAAAAGGATCAAACAACCAACCCAAAAGATTTGGGATAGAGGCTTTATTGTCGTTGTTTCTGTTGTATCTATATATCAGATTGACACACTTATGGAAAACAACAATAACTACTAATATGTTTTGAGAAGATAAGTCTCAGGAATGAGAAGAAATAGCACATCGGAAATTCTAAATACCAAAGAAAAGCACATGTGGAGAGTGTGCTTAAACTTGAAACCTTTTCTTTCACATGCTAAGAGGTAAGTATAGTCAGGTAAACCTACCATAATAGGTCTGCTATTTAGAGAGAATAATGCCGCAAGATGTGCAGTAGGATAACAGGGTTGAAGCAAGGTTGCTAGTAGAAGTGATAAATGGATACTTAACTGACTGTGGACCAAGGAAGGTGTGTATGCATATGCTATTAAATACCAAAGAACCCATCAACAAGGGCCAATGAATTTTATAAGTAGATAAAAAAGGATAAAGATATATACATAACATAAGAATCATAGGATGGCTAAAGCATATTACGAAGCTTTATTCGACAAGCATAGAGCCAGTCATAGGTATGTATAGCATATATTACCAGTAGAACAGAGATGTTGCATGTAGTCATTAAAGAAAGAACCCATGAACCTTACAGTGCCATTCATTATTGGAATTAAGCATGCTGACCAGAGATGTTGCTCGAGTTCTGTTAACAATTAGAACTAGGTAAGTAATTGTTTAAAGGAAACTGCCTTGCCAGTGTTCAATCTTCGAAAACTACGGCCATATACCACATACAAGTTCAAGTCAAATATATCTATCTTTCAGAAAAAAAGGGGGAATTATTTGCATCATATAGAGACACATGCTAAAAATAGAATATGATTGCAAGTTAAGAGATGGGTAAGGTCAAACTGGCTTTATGATTTTAATGAAATTCCAAACTCCACCAAACCCTGGTAAAGTTAGCAAATCACTGAAAGTCCAGCAAAACCCTGGCTTAACGGGGTTACTGAATCCCCATATTCTAGTAAAGATAGTGAATTCCAAACCCATTATTCTTAAAGCACACGCCTGGGCACAAAGGTAAGGCACAGATAAGTCATAGCGCCTCATATCCCTTCATATGGCATGCTACCTGGCATTTATAGAGTCGTCAATTTGAAGAGAAAACACAAGCAAATATATAGGAGGCTCTCATTTATTGTGGAGTCGATAACATTACTTTAGATACTGCATTCATTTCTCATCAGCTCAACCAATCTATAATTAGCAATATGCTAAGTGATACATAACTCCACCCATCATGTCTTACATCTTCTTGATCCAGATGTCACTGGTATGATCCAGATGTGACACTGGTATGAAAATAGAATAAGTATTGGTTATTAGTTTGGACTACATGGATCTTGAAGAAGGGAAAATATTAAGAACGTTTAGGTTTGGCTGTACACTAGAAGACCAAGTGGATGCAGACAGAAATTTGCCATTATGATCCCTAGCAATAGCTGTAGCTGCAAAAAAATGAAGAAGTGATCCAGCTCATTTATTTCTTGATAAGCATAGGAAACACAGAGACGTGAAGTTGAAGCTAGGATCGTTGAGATATTGAAACTGATTCTTTTGAATACTAGATCACATCTAGCCTTCCATATGCACCAAGCTAAAGTAACATCCAACTGATAATTTTCAGATGGTTCCGAGATGGCCAACCATGAACTGAGGAGGGTATTAATATGAAGATGATCTTCAAACCAATGAGCTTTAATAACTGAACAATGCAAGAAGAGATGGTCATAGGTTTCTTCTTCCATGCCACATAATGGACAGGAGGTATCAAACCATTCAGATGCTTGCCCAATGTATGAACCTCCAAACAAATTGGGATAATTTAGGAGCTAAACCAACAACTTTCCAGTGTTTCTTCCAATTGAATGAAGCTGAGGAAGAAGGAGCATTTCTCCGGATAGACTCGTAAAAAGATTTAGCTGAAAATCTTCCTGATTTGGATTTGGTCCATATCAAAGAGTCCTTTCCTTCTCCTACATTAGGATTAATCTTCAGAATTTTTCGACGAATCATATCAGCTTTCCATTCTCTAGTAGCTAGATTAAATGTCACGAACAAGTGTAATTCCAGACCGAGAATGACTTGATAATTCCACCATGTACCCAGGGAGAGTAGGGATCCATGGATCATCCCAGATATTGATCCAACCTTCTCTGATCCTCCAATAAACACCCAGAGCAAGGATATTTCTACAATTCTATCATCCACACTCATGAACTTGAGATTAAGAAGATTGGCAATTGTGATTATGGACTTGAGATTAAGAAGAAAATGGCCAAGATATCTATCATCCACATCTTTTTAATATCAGCTTTTTCCACTCCATGCCACTACTATTTCGGGACTCCTCAACATATATCTACTTTTTTTTGTTGCTTTCTCACACTTGTGATTATGAACTTGCTTTCTGACAGTTGTGATTCTGAAGTTATTTTGCGATTTTATCCTTATTATTGTTGTTATCTGGACAACTCAAGAGCTTTATTTATATATTGAGTGTTCCTTTTCAAAGTATATGAGGTTAAAATGTCGAGAACTAGAATTCGCAAGAACACACACTGCACTTCATAGTAGAGAACTCTTAGGTACAAAGGAGGTCTGAGAACTTAGAACCCGGCCATCATGAGCCTGGATCACAGATCGTAGACTAAGATTTACATCTTAATCTTCCTTCTCCGGATGAGATGCTTCTGCTCCAAGAATCCGACACAACACAACCCGGATTTTTGGAGTGTTCTTGCTTCCTAGACTGAAACCTACCGACAAAATCAAAGAAACTTGATGACACCTACTGATGATCAAGGAGAAGTGATATAAGTGGGCAGATGAATTGGGAAACATGTATATGCTAACATAAAAATAAAAATGCTGGCACCAACCAAGAAGATGTTTACAAGAAAACATTTTAGATTTCCAGTAATTAAAATTAAAATTATAATAATATGTACCTTCAACTTGTTCGCACCTTCGGCACCGATACTTGTTCTGGGGGCTAGTCAGCAACAGTAGAGATGCCCGCAAACTGGGACCTAATGAAATCAAAGTCTCGCATATTAATTCCACATACAAAATTCATTCAAACTTGCATTATCCATAAATTCACCCGTAGGTACACCAAAAGAACTGAAATAAATTTTATTTTATAAAGTCTATGCTGCAACCACTAAGATATCAAGTTCCCAAATTTATTTGTAATCCCATTTTTAGCCACTCAAAGGTCACATTATAGTTAAAACACCATAAATTTACAAAGTTCCCAACATCAACCACCTCTAGGGTCACAGTATTGTTAAAAAACATAGTAACTTTACAAATTCTCAGTATCGACCTTTTAAAAACATAGGAATCTTTACAAGTTCTCAGTATCAAAGTCAAAATCAAGTCCAAAACAACCTTTTAAGATGATATCCATCAGCATTAACATTGAAATAACTGTCCTAGAGATATTGGTTCCACTAAAGATTAACCTTACTCTACTTATTTACCATCATCATACCATAAATTCCTCATCATAGAAAAACCAGACATACTGTGACCGAACCTGGAAAATTAAACAAAAAGGGGCAAGACCAAACATACTGTCGACCAAACCTGGAAAATTAAACAAATATACTGTCGACCAAACATACTGTCGACCGTAACTTCCTCATAAAAAGTTGAAGCCTCTCAAAAAGGGGCAAGACCCATCTACCAGTATCAGATGAAATTGAAAATTAAACAAAAATTATGGAAAATTTACGCATACATGCATATGAAGACAGAGAGGGGCATGGTGAAATTGAAAAAATTAAACAAAAATAGAGAAAATAGAAAAACCCTTCTTCTTCGATGGATGATGGCAAGCCGTCAAACCCTTTTCCACCCTGAGTTGCAAATCCTTCCTCATGGTGATCGTACGCGAATGGAGATATTCAAACACTACCTAGATGGCGATCGTACGCAAGTTTAGGTTTGATGGCAAGAAGATGGAGGGATCCGAAAGATTGATTTGGAGGGAGATTGAAAGATTATGGAGGGATTTGGAGGGAGATTGAAAGATTATGGAGAGAGAAGAAAATTTTGCCAAATATTAGAAGGGGAAATATTGAGAATGTTTAGGCTTGGCTGTACACATACGAGGGGAAAAATATTTTGTTAGCTTGGAGCCTTGGATGCTTTATTAAGTAACTACGTGAGATGCACATGGGTGCAATCTCAATTTGGAACATATTTGAAACACTAAAAAAGTGTAGTTGAATAAATATTTTTTCTAAAAAATAAAATAAAATATATTAGGAACATTTTTTTATTTTGGAACATATTTAATATGTTCCAGAACCTAGGAACAAAAAATAAGTGTTTCTGATTGAAAAATACCCAGCGTTTCTAATTTGTCATTTTGGTGTAGTGTGTGACCCTACTAGGCATTGGGTGGGAAGAACAGTTCCTTAACGTATGGGCCACGTATGCACTTTCTTACTCCTGATCCTGCTGGCCTCTGACATTCGATGAATGTTATGCTTTGAGGTCCCTGGTATCCTGGTGAGACCATATCTGAGTTTTCTGTACCTGTAGCCAGAGTGCCCATGCGTTGAATGTTTGTTCTTAACTGCAGGAACATAGTAGAATGGTTAGGTAACCTTAGTCAATGTCATGTCACCCCTGTTCCATTAGTAGCTTGGGACGATATCGCATCGCAGAATAGTGTGCTACCCCTTGTCCTTATTTGGTTGTAGGGATAGTCCACTATTTTGATGATGAGATACTGAACCTTGTTACGATTGGGACTATTTTACTTTACTTGTGATTTATGACATATTATATATATTCAGTTATGTGGCATGTTCTTCCTATATCTTGTTACGTCCCTCTGAGCGATCTCTCCAGGTGTGTGCTTCTGTGATATCTGCTGGTGTTTAGCCTAGGCCTTGATCTTCTCCATTCCTTTACAGAGGATTGTCCTTGGGTCGACTTTCTACCTTTCCTTTGTATTTTCTCCCGTGTATTCTTCTTCTCATTAAAATGGTTGGTAGTGGATTTGTCTTCGCCCAACTACATATATAAATGACCAATTTCATAGTTGATTTATATTATTATTCTCTTATTTGGTGGATGAGATTTAGTTGTCTTGGTTTACTGTATTTTACAGCTTATGTATACATACGAGATTTCTGTATATTGGAGTATACTTCATATATATGCAGCTGGCATGTCCACGTACTTAGTTCCAAGTATTTTGGGACTGGAGCGTTACATGTTTTTGTGGTGGTCATGCAGGTCGAGTTTATCACTTCGGTTACGTTACTGTACCGATGTGAACCTGCATATAGGATTAGAATCTAAGTATCTCATCCACATGCTTGATCTCATCCATTGATTCTAATTTTGAACTCTCACCTAACTACCTTGATTTTCTTCTACTTGATTCCTTTCCACTGTAAATCTTACCATCTCCATTCGTGCTTGATAGAGAAGGTAGGAAGATGACTTATACTAGATATATGTGTCATATTTCTCAATCACCCTATCGATTGACTGTTATAAGTTGGGTAGTATAGCTCACGGTCTACCACCCCGTGTTCTTATAACCCAATAATGAAGTATAACTGGGTGGCACAACATATATGCTAGTATAGGAAGAGATGTTTACTTAGAATTGAGTTTTAGTAGCCCATACTCCATTGGTCAACCACGGCCTGATACAAGAAGATAGTAGTACGACAGTATAGGCACAAATACCGGACAAAGCTTAGATTCTTAAAGAACTTGAACTATCTAGATTTTTTTTCATTCATCATTATCCCCTGTACTTATATTATGGAACTACCTTTACTATCACCGCTATTATAGCCTAGTTTTGCAAGCATATTCTTTTATCAAGCTTGTTCAAGATATATGTTTATTGGAGACGCCCGCTAGCATATTGTCTAATCAGAATCAGTGTATTATGGTCTGATCAACTTTAGTGCACTTGGTTCGCTCTTCATTTGATTATCCTACGTGGATTGAGATATAGGGGTATCTAGGATCTCATCCGCCACTGCATTGACAATTCCCTCTTGAAATATTCATTCACCTTTGAATCACGTAATTGTATTCAATAACCACTTCTTGAAACTCTTTATTGTTTTCGTCTTTCACTGATTTGGGAAGACAAACACTCGTATTTGATATAGATACAAAGTATTCCCTATGGTCATGATAGTGGTATACACAAGCATAGCTACCATCGGCCAAGCCAAGTGGCTACAACCTTGCCTTGAATTACTTATTCTCCCCTCGACCCTAAAACTCCTATCGTGACCTTTTAGTCATTTGAATTTGATAATGATTAGAATCGTACCCTTGGTCGAAACACCAACCAAGGCGACTATATTTTCTCAAGGAACCAATTGTTATGAGTCTTAAAAAAAATTTCTCTGGATTTGCGTAACTAGCCAACCCTTACCCGACCAGGCCCACAGTTCAGACTTAAGATGAATTGACAAAGTAATGACAAGCATTACCATGACTATGATAGACACCCATCCTAAGATTAGAATCCAACTGGTATCGTTCTAGTATGCAAATTTTGTTATTAAGACCTGACTTAGCATTGGAACATCACAATCACTAGCTTAGTCAATACCATAGCATAATACCCTGTCATATTATGAATTATTAGTTATCAACAACAATACCTGAGCACTACATTTGATACCATTAGAAACCTTATGACCATATTCTGGCTGGCTTTACACAAATAGAAACTTATGACTTAGTCATTATAGATCTTTCATATAACGTGCCTTAAAGTTCGTTACCCCATCAATAAACTTCCGTATACTATAGAAGAGTGGATCATTCTACTCTATCGACTTATGTATCGTGGTACGCAATCATTTCCATTTATTAGAAATTGGAGTACGATTCTCGAAATTGATTCATAACTACCATATCACGTTATCGATCGCATCGTGACTTATTATTACCAAATGTCAAGGTACGATGTCGCGACTCAAATATTCTTAACCTCGTTATTCCTAAAACCATGTCCTAGTCTCTAGAGCGAATAGGTTGTAACCCATTCTTAATTTTAGAAACTATGGGATCACCAATTGATTGAGGTAATTTGGTTCTGACTAGGATGATAAATTAGTGACTCATGAACTCTCACTTTCCATTTAGATCATTTGATGTCCCCTACCGTGACATCTTCGGAGCACGAGACCAGCTGTCATCTTCCAACAAATTTCATATGCAAGACGTAGGCGACTCCACATTCATGTAGACATATCATGTCCCACTAAAACATGTCCCTTCATACTTTATTGTTATGATGCGACTTTCAAGTCAAAAAGGCTAGCTATAACCTCTACCATAACACCATCGTCCTTTCCAATTTCAGTTAGAGATCCAACCTCGACTCAAATATTTTGACCTAATATATGGTTGTGATCTACTCGAAGTCCACTACGCATATTCCACTAATGTGCCACTCAATTGAGTCTTCTTGTGCTACTTAAACACAAAAGTCATAGAATGACGTATTCTTGGGCTTTAGGAACCTGGTTAACCAACCCGGCTGAAAATTTTGCCCGATCATTTGACTTGGAACCTATATAAGATTACCCTAACCTACTAGGAAAGGCTCAGATTGATTTCATAGCATCTCATCCAGTCAATATAGATTTAAGCCTATGGTTCATTCGATCAAAGATCGATGTCCAATTGGGAAAACCATTAAGACCCAGTTAAACCCATCCTTGCATATCGCCATATTGGACTATAAAACTAAACTTAATGAAATAGGTCCTTACACCTATTATGTAGTCCCTATCCCATGACCCACAAATTCTTTTTCCATCAATCTCTTAACCATATCTCTTGTAGCCTATGTTATGAGATGAATGGAATCATGTTGTACCAACTTATTTTTTGTTATGCTTGACTAAGACCTTCCTACTGTCTTGATGAAACGTGGTCAATACATGGGCAATGTTAAATGAGTTATACCTAGGCTTCCCATAGAGTCCATGACTATAATCAGAAGTAACTCATATCCTCAACATATCTTGAAATGTGATCTTCTTAGAAGTCATGTTGCCGTGCTTTCTATGTGTAACCAATTTCTATAAGTTAGCTAGTACCTTGAACTTAGCATACCCTCTCTCTCTCTTAGATATAGGATGGCATTATAACTGTTGTACCATCTGGTTAGAGGTTACGATGTGATCTTCGTACTGCATTTTATATTCATTTCTCGTACGTTTAGATAACCACAACGAAAGATAGAAACCTTGATTCTTCAAATTTTGTTCTATTATAGAATCGTGTCTTAGTTCAATTCTGAGAAAGGAATTTCCTTCGGGTATAGGCAAGCCTCTCTAGAACGCAGGGCTCTGAAATTAGCAGATGATTGAGGTAGATCGATTCCACTTAGGCTAGAAACTCAGTGGTTCATAACGTCCATTTCTATCCGTACCAACTGACACCCTCTACCATGACTTGATATTTGAAGCACAATACTAGCCATTTTCTTTCCACAAAATTACACTCATGAACTAGACCAGTCAAGCTACACACATGACATCCCTGTCCCACATAAATGCTCATTCATGTGCCCTATTCCCATTACATCACATGTATGGCACAATTACCTTAGAACAAACCATGGATGCCTATTTTGTTCCATTTGATTCTAACCATGTCAATATTGACCCATTCTCTTAACTAGACTGAATTCACATGATTCATGCAAGACGTATCACACCTATGACGTATGCCTTTCACCAAGCAAGCGCATGCCTCCTACACAACACCAAACACCAGCCCACACATATTAGTCGCTATGACTTAAAGATTTAAACACTTACCTATTATAACTCTATAGCAAGGTTCATGTGCTTATTATAGACTCTCACCTCTTCACCATGAATTCTTCTTTCCTGAATTCTTTAATCTCATCTCTTAGTTGCCCGTGATAGGCGAAGAGGGAAATCCCTTAAACTGGCATGTTCTAGTTATATTCGAAGAAAAGATTCCTACCATCTTGTTAAGGTATGGTCATTAAGAACGATGTTAGAATGTTATAATCCTCTTATAGAAGCTGATGACCAAGAATGCCATGACCATATCTAGGCTCACTTAGAATTCGTGAGTGAGGGCAAAAGTGTCCAATACCCACGTGCCTCTTCTTAGAAACTGTCCCTTCCAAAAAATTTTGTAACGATAATTTTTACGGTTAGCCAATTTCTATAAGTTGGGTAGAGTCTGGAATGAAGAATGTCTTATCTGGTAGAATATGGCGTCAATTTTGATTCTTTGTATAGCCACCTCCTCCGTCATTTCGGAACCCAAGTTACGATTTGACGTACCTGCCCTTCCATGTACCAAATCTTGTCATTTTATATTTTTTATATATTAAGAATATTATTTTTAATTTTGAGGACGAAATTTTTATAAGTTGGGTAGGATGTAAACCCCTAAATTTTTTGAGGGTTTTAGTCTTATTTAATGTATTTCTACACTATTTTTAAATTATGGATTTTTAAATTATATTTTTTATATATTTTTTGGTAGCAAGCAACATATAAATATACATAAAGATTTTTGATTAAGTCTATGCACTAAATAAGTTTTAATTTTTTTAATTATTATGGAATTTTTACTCTGTTTCAAGATTTGGTTACAAAAATACTTTATCTTTAATAAATTAATTTTTGCTTATATTAATTGTAGAAGATTATTGCTACAATAAATATATCTGGTAGTTTATGGCTCAGATTATCAATTAAAATATTTTAGACATATTTCTATGAATTTTATAAATTTTTATTAAATTATTTAGATTTTATTTAATGTGTGTATAGATATATGGAGTTATATAAATAATAATAGAAGAAAAAAAATGAACAACACTGTACATCTCGCGAATACATCGCGAGATGCCAGCCCCCATCAACCCGCGACCCATCCTCCCCAAAACTAACAGCAGCCACAGCAGTTCATATATAAAGAAGGTAAGGAATATATATATATATATATATATATATATATATATATATATATATATATATATATATATATATATATACGATGAACGAAAACCCTAACCTAATCTTCCAGCCGCACGCCTATCCCTAGCGACCCGCGCCCCACGTCGCACCACTGCGGCCACCTACTATAAAATACAGTGAATTAGTGACGGCCATATCCGTCGCTAATCTGTCTGCAAATCGACTTAGCGACGGCTAGCCGACGGAATTTGGCTGGAAAAATTCGTCGAAAAATAGCCCGTCGCTCCTAATTACGACCACAATTATGATTATGATTATGACCATTATTCCCTCCTAATTACGACCATTATTCACTCCTAATTACCACCAGAATTATGATTATGGCTTCGGCCCTTCTCTATAAATACTTTTTTCGTTCCTTCATTAAGGGATTACGCTAAAATAAAGAGACGAAGTGAGAAGTGCTGTCGTCGCCATCGAAGTCCAAAGTGAGAAGTTCTGCGAGCGTTCCAGAAGTTCTTTCGAAATTGCTGGTTCCTGGGAGCAGATCACAATAGGACGAATCTTGCTTTGAGCAACGGTGATCTTTATCACCCCAGCAAAGTCATTGCATCAACTCCGGTTGAGAATGAGTACTCATCTCTCTCTTAGGAGAATGAATTTATTCGTCTCTCTGGAATTAAGAGATCAAGAACATTCATCTCACTCTTAGGATAATGAATTTATTCGTCTCTTTGGAAGTAAGAGTTCGAATTTTCCATCTTCCATCAATCGATCTGTTTTGGGAATAACAATCTCAAAGCAAGATTCAGATCTGATGGAGAACAACCGTGCAAACCTTCTCAACACAAGTTTTAACAAACTTGAGAAGTTTGACGGAGAGAATTACAACATCTGGAAAATAAAGGTCAGCCTTGATCTTCAACTCGTGAGCATCGACTACGTGTTGACAGATCCTGAGCCTTTGATTCCAGAGAATGAAAATGCTCGAAGGGTTGCTGAAGCCATGGCTTTGCAGTCAAAGTGGAGGCGGGATAACAACCTTTGCAAGTTGTTGATCCTAAACTCGATGGAGGACTCTCTAGCGGAGTCATACAGCAAGACGATCAAAGCAAAGGATGTCTGGGAGTCTGTAGAGAATCTCTACAAGGCTGATGAGAACAGAAACAAGATCCATATGACCGAAAAGGTCTGGAGGATACGATTTGAGGACGACAAAACCATTTTGCCTCAAGTCAAGGAGTTCCTCAAGTTACGTCAGAAGCTGGCGGATGACGGCATGCTCTTGGTCGATGCTTTTTTTGTCGGGGGTATTGTATCCAAGCTCCTACCTGGGTGGAGCAACTTCATCGCGGACATGCACCGCAAGAAGATGAAGGTGGATCTGGAATGCCTCTTGCACTGGAATGTTGAAGAAGAGTTGAGGGCTCAACTCAAAGTGGACGACTTATCCAAGCAGGTGGCTAAGGCGAACGTGGTACAAGGAGGAAATTCTAAAGGGAAGCAGAAGGCTCCCTAGTAAAAGAAAAAAGACGTTCACCATTTGAAGGTGAAGTCGGCTCAGTTCAAGCCCAAGTCCAAAAAATCTGGGACTTGTTTCAACTGTGACAAGAAAGACCACTGGAAGAAAGACTGCAAAGAAAAACCAAAACAAAAGGAGCAAGGTGAGGCTAACTTTGTTGCTATGATTGCGCAGGTTGACTCAGCTGGGATTGATACGGACTGGTGGATAGACACTGGGGCCTCATGTCATATTTGCTCAAAGAAGGAGTGGTTCACCACATACCAACCTGTCTTTGAGAAGGTTATGGTGGCGAACTATACACAAGCTGAAGTACTCGGGATCGGGACGGTGGTATTGCAACTGACTTTAGGGAAGTCGCTGACCTTTAAAATGTGAAGCATGTACCGGCCATAGCCAAGAACCTGGTCTCGAAAAGTCTGCTATGCAACGCAGGCTTGAGGATGGACATTAACGATGGTTAAGTCGTTATGTCGTATAAGGGAACATACTTCGGGAAGACCTTTTATACCGAAGGGATGTTCAAACTTCAACTTGTAACTCCTATAGAGATAGTGAATGCAGTCTCGGCTTCTAATTATTCCCTTGAGTTGTGGCATAATAGACTAGGATATGTTCATTGTAAAAGAATAAACAAAATGTCTAGTCTAGGACTTATCTCCAAATATGGGGGTAAGGAGTTGAAGAAGTGTGAGGTCTGTGCGTAGACGAAGATCACAAGAAAGTTGTTCAAGCGGATAAACCGAAGTATAGATCTTCTGGAGTTTGTGCACTCAGATATCTGTGATTTCAAACAGTTCTCCACAAAAGCCGGGATGAAGTATTTCATTACTTTCATCGATGACTTCTCAAAGTATGCGTTTGTATACCTGCTCAAGTCTAAAGACGAAGCATTCGAGAAGTTCAAGAACTTCAAGGTTGAAGTCGAACGTCAAACCAGACAACAACTCAAGAGACTCAGAAGTGATCAAGGTGGTGAGTATAGGTCTTATGAATTCGCATCGTTCTGCAAAGAACATGAAATTATCAACGAGACAACTGCTCCGTACTCCCCTTAATCAAATGGTATTGCAGAAAGGAAGAACAGAACGTTAACATATATAATGAACTCAATATTGTGGACTGCGGGTCTTCCAAATTGCTTCTAGGATAAAGCAGTGCTTACGGCTACGTTCATATTGAACAGAGTGCCGCATGCAACTTTAAAAGTTACTCCTCATGAACTCTGGTTCAAGGTCAGACCCAACTTGAATGTCATTCGAGTGTGGGGGTATCTGGCGTATGTGAAGCTTCCGTATTTGAATATTTAGCAGCTGGGAACAAGGACTACGAAGACTATATTTCTGGGTTAAGCTGATAAGAGTGATGCTCGGAGGTTCCTTGATATTGAGTCAAATCATATCACTAAATCTCGCGATGCATTATTCTTTGAAGATAAATTTGCAAGGCACAAGAACATTATTCTCGTGGACATTCCGGAGAACAATGTGAGTGCACGGGAGGCTCAAGTTTCTTACGAAGAGGTAGTCCAAGAAGAAGTTATTGCTGCAGAAACAACTATTGAACCAGAACTCGCAGAACCTGTATCTAAGCGAGTGAGAAGACAGAAGGACTTCAGA
Source organism: Iris pallida (assembly GCA_029216955.1). Taxonomy (NCBI): domain Eukaryota; kingdom Viridiplantae; phylum Streptophyta; class Magnoliopsida; order Asparagales; family Iridaceae; genus Iris; species Iris pallida. The sequence continues at coordinate 2,199,666 of JANAVB010011598.1, forward strand.
GAGGATTTCGTCACCTATCATGTGGATGCAGATCCGCTTACCTATGATGAGGCGATGAAGACCAGAGATGTTGTCTTCTAGAAAGAGGCTATCAATGATGAGTATAACTCGATAACCTCCAACAACACATGAGTGTTGGTCGATCCGCCTGAAGGAGCAAAACCAATCGGATGTAAATGGATATTTAAGAAGAAGATAAAGGCTGATGGAACTGTTGACAAGTTCAAGGCAAGGTTAGTTGCCAAGGGATTTTTTCAGAAGCAGGGGATCGATTATTTCGATACATATGCTCCAGTTACATGGATGACGACCATCAGGATGTTGATTGCTCTGAACGCAATTCACAAGATGGTAATTCATCGGATGGATGTTAAGACCACTTTTCTGAATGGTGAATTGACCGAAGAGATTTACATACAACAGCCAGAAGGATTCGTCGTCAAGGACCTCGAAGACAAAGTCTGTAAGTTAGTAAAATCTCTGTATGGTCTGTAGCATTCTCCTAAGATATGGCATGAGAAGTTTGATAAAGTCATAAGTTCAAACGGCTACAGGGTCAGCGAGACGGACAAGTGTGTGTACACAAAGTTCGCTGACAGGAGAGGAGTTGTCATTTGTCTATACGTGGACGACATGATGATCTTGGGTACAGATCTAGCAAGTGTTACTGAGACAAAGAAGTTCCTCTCATCTAAGTTCAGCATGAAGGACTTAGGAGAAGCTGATGTTATCCTGGGGATAAAGATCATCCGGACAGAAACTGGAGTGGCATTGTCACATTCATATTATATTGAAAAGATGCTCACACGCTATGGGTATCAAGATCTTCCAGGGATCGATATGCCATATAGGTGTGACAAGAAGCTGAAGCCAAATATAAGAAAAGCGTCAGATAGTTGGAGTACTCAAGCGTCATCGGAAGTTTGATGTATGCAACTACTGCCACAAGGTCTGACATTGCTTTTCCCGTAGGGATGCTGAGTCGGTTCACGAGCAATCCAGGAATGGAGTACTGAAAAGCTGTGAAAAGGATTATGAGATACCTCAAAAGGACTCAGAAGTATGTACTGCACTACTGGAGAGATCCAAAGGTAGTAGAGGGCTTCAGTGATGCAAGCTGTTGCTCAGAAGTAGAGAGTGAAAGGTCCACAGAAGAATATATTTTCTCCTTGGATGGAGCTGCTATATCGTGGAAGTCGAAGAAGCAAACTATGTTGTCTCACTCTTCTATGGAATCTGAGTTCTATGCACTGGCGGCTACAGCGGATGAAGCAGAATGGCTTCGGAAGCTCATGTATAATCTTCCAATGGTTGGTGCGCAGATACCGATGATACCGATATACTGCGACAACCAGGCGACTGCAGCGGTGGCATCGAATGACATCTTCAATGGCAAGAAGAGGACTGTGCGTTTAAGGCACAGAGCGGTAAATGATTTTATTAAAATAGGAGTTATTGTCGTAGTTGATGTTCGAAGCCAGGAGAATCTGGCAGATTCTTTCACCAAATGTCTCAAGCGCCAGCTGGTTGAAGACACAGCAAGTAAGATGGGCTTGAAGACACTCTGATATTGTGTCTCTGTAATTTTACTATAAAGTTTTATGCTATTAGTTCAAAGAGAAATCTACTAGGCATCTAACTTTTAGTTCAAAGAAGGACCATTGACTGGAAGAATATCAGGAGTAGTGGGCAATCATCTGGGATTTTACGAGATTATGAACCAAGAACCACTACCGTCTACTGATTATTTTTACAAAGAACAAAGTCCTGTGGGAGGATGGCTTGGAAACCTTAATAAGTTCTCGGGCATCTGGGATATCGGGCATACTTTACAGGAAGTACGAGTAGCACAACATTACAAAGGAGCGCAGTACTCCATGCTACAGTGGGGTGACACCACATGAGGTACCTAGTGAGAGTAAAGCCTCGGCTTCGGGCTAAGTCACAGCGGTATAGCATCGCACATAGGCAAGAGGGCCTAATGCTATTTAATGAAGAGTAGTAGGCAACAGTACAAAGAGGTTGGGCCTCATGTTACAGTGGGTGACTCCACAAGAGGCAGTGCCTCGGCTTTGCAAGCCATGTCACGGCGGCGTAACACCGTAAGGAAGCAAAAGGCTTCATGCTGTGTAGTTTGGCACTACAAAGAGGCTGGGCCTCATGCTACGGGTAGTATGACACCACATGAGACAATGCCTCGACTTTGGACCATGTCATAGCGGTGTAGCACCGCAAAGAAGCAAAAGGCTTCATGCCAAAGACTCTTTAAAAGAACTCACCTAGAGTGTATGGATAGAGATATAGGTTGTCTCTTGAGAGAAATCTCGTAGACACCCAAGATACATACACCGAAACCAGGATGGCACAAGGTCTTTAATGTGCAGCCAGAAGCACAGTTGATGTCATTGTGTGAGTGAAAAGAATTGCAGTTATGGTACAGAATTCAAGGCTTAGTCTATTCTTGTACATGCTGTCATTTAACCCATGCGGAAAGATTCAAGTCATAGCGATATCTATCCTAATGCATGATGGACTGTTACTGTGGGGAACACTCAACCCATATATAAAGATATATGGGAGATTTTGGTATTTTTGCTTGTTGGTGTTGGTATTTTGCTTATAAACTAGAAAGATAGTCCCACATTGGAAAAACCAAATTGATGGTATCCCTATATAAAGTTTTGCTTGTGTTGATAGATCACATGAAGTGTGGAAAGGCACATGGGTGCCATGTGGGGACATTTTTCTAGTGTAAAGAAGGCTAAACCAACAAAGAAGCATTAATGCTTTTTGTCATGCTCATAGGATAATTCTCTTATGGAGCTATGCCCCGAAGGGACTTAGCGGGGCTTAGCGACTCGGACTCAGACTCAAGGGCGTAAAGTGGTATTTTTGGCGCATTTTGCACTTAGCACGTCAGCATTGGCGCAAGGTGCATTGTACGCAGTTGATGCGCTCGTGCGCTCATCTCTGCGCGAGACGCAGCAGACGTCCAGACGCAGCAGGCGTGCAGGTGGCGCTGGACTGTGAGGCTGGGCGCGCAGGTGCTGCGGGCACAGGTGTTGCGGGGTTGCGAGGCTGCGGCGCTGGACGCGCAGGTGATGCGGGGCCGCGAGGTTGCGATGCTGGGCGTGCAGGTGCCGCGGTCTGCTGTTGGCTTCGTAGCTACGCGCGTAGGTTGACGGGCTGAGTGATTATGGGCGCAGGTGGCGTATGATGTGGCTGATTGAAAGATTTGAGCGGTTATGGAAAGATAGAGTTAATTGATCAGATCCGATCTTTGTGAGATTTGAATTTAATTCATTCAAATTTTTTCATTATTCGCTCCTATCTTTTCGCAATTAGTTACGGGCATGATTAGAATTAGTGCTTTGGCCCTTCTCTATAAATACTCTCTTCGTACCTTCATTAAGGGGTTGCGCTAAAATAAAGAGACGAAGAGAGAAGTGTTGCCGCCGCCATCGAAGTCCAAAGGAGTTCTTCGAGTTCGTCAAAGGAGGTGACAGCGAGCGTTCCAGAAGTTCTTTCGAACTTGCTGGTTCGTGGAAGCGGATCGCAATCGGACGAATCTTGCTTTGAGCAACGGTGATCTTTATCACCCCAGCAAAGTCGTTGTATCAACTCCGTTTGAGAACGAGTATTCATCTCTCTCTCTTAGGAGAACGAATTTATTCGTCTCGCTGGAATTAAGTGATCTAGAGCATTCATCTCACTCTTAGGAGAACGAATTTATTCGTCTCTCTGGAAGTAAGAGTTCGAGATTTCTATCTTCCATCAATCGATCTGTTTCGGGAATAACAAAAGCCACTTACACCATTGAGTTGACTGCCATGTATTTTTTTCTTTTTGACTTGAGTTGAGACCAAATTTACGAAAGAACATAACATGTGCATCTTTTGGAATTGACGTCCCAAAGGCGGAACTGTTTTTCTATGGAGTGGTAAATCTCATAGAAAAATCCATAGAGGGAAATGAGGAAATCTAAGTCTGAATCGGACTCCGTTGATGTTTTAAAAATTAGAACAGATGCAGCAAAAACAGTTAAGAGTTTGTTAATGTTTAATATATAAAATCAAGAATTGGCCTATATTAACCACATTATGGCTGCGTTCATTAGTGTTGTTTGAACTATGATTGTAAGGCCAAGACCAATACAGGAACTGCTGAGACTATTGAAGCTGATCGATTCAAAACCTCCAAAACTGCCAAAAAGATGCTCATAGGAAGGGTCCCAAATCAATAATGAAGCTGATACTACAAACCTTGCTTTGAACTAGGTCTTACATGCGTATGAATTTTATGAAAATGGTCTTTTTAGATACTCTCAGCACATGACGTGTTATGCTATTGTACATAAACTTACTGCTAAAATTCCATCCATGTTCAGGAGTGGGGTGATTTTATGACATTATTAATCCTCCACCCTGGATTTTGATGGTTCATCATCCATTAAGAAAGTAATATGTTGGAGTCAACTTATTACTCTCGCTGATTGATACAAGAGTCATAATTGTTGGGAAAGAAGCGCGGAAATCTTTTCCCAAACCGGAGAGTACCTGCGAGAGGACCGAGCAAACAACGCACGAACCCAAAAAACAAGCACACAAAAACAATCACGCAGACACAGAGAATTTTTGACGTGGAAACCCTTGCGGAAAAAACCACGGGACGATCGGAGTCCAACCCTGAGAAGCCTCCACTAATGGAATAGAAGAATTACACCCTCTACAAACTCCTCCCGATCCAAATCGGATCCCCACAACACTCAGAGACAAGAACAATGATTACAAGGCTACGAAGAGCGAGAACGACGAGTAGAGATTACCCGAACACGATCTCCTTCGAACAGCGACCTTCAATCCTCCGTCTTCTTCTCCGAAGTTGCAATGGCACTCTTGCCTCCTTCTCTCTCAAACTTGTGTTGTCCAATGCGATAATGAGTTAGGGTTGAGAAAACTCAATATATCTCCCTAATCCCGCAACCAACCTGGACCGTTGGATTAGATCCAATGATGAAAACTCATCCTGAAATCCGCTTCAGCCCCCCGACACACAGAGTTCGGCCAGAACTCTGTGTGGGGCAACCAGCACTGGATGGCCAAACCCTGGAACGGCCAGACCGAGTTCGGCCAGAACTCGGCCTGGGACCGAGTTCGGCCCGAACTCGGCAGACTTGGTCCAGAACCCCCTTTGGGGCAGCAGCAGCAGTAACAACTACTCCCGAGCTTCTCCGACATCGGACGGCGCTCGTCGCACTCCGGGATCTTCTCCACATAGGTTGGGAACCCCACCCACTCCAACAAATCTCCCCCTTCACAACTATGGGGAGGACGTCGTCATCCCGACGACCTGCCTGCAGTACTCAAACTTCCCCCTTGGTAGAATCTTCGTGAACATATCAGCTCCGTTGTCATCTGTATGCACCTTCTCAAGCTCCGCGTCCTTCTTCTCAACCACATCCCGTATCCAATGATACCGAGTCTCGATGTGCTTGGACCGGCTATGAAACGTCTGATTCTTCACAAGATGGATAGCACTCTGACTGTCGCAAAGCAAAGTATACTGCTCTTGCTTCAGTCCCATTTCCTGCAACAGCTTCTTCATCCACAACAGCTTCTTGCAAGCCTCCGTCGCCGCAATGTATTCCGCCTTCGTCGTCGACAAGGCAACACACTTCTGCAACCGCGACTGCCACGACACTGCTCCTCCCGCAAACATCATCACGTAGCCTGAAGTCGATCGTCTCGTGTCTACATCTCCAGCCATATCAGCGTCAGTATACCCAACCAGCTTCGGCTCGTCACCACCAAAGGAAAGTCTCCAACCAGCAGTGCCCTGAAGATATCGTAGAATCCACTTGACCGCATTCCAGTGTACCCTTCCAGGATTCGAAAGATACCTGCTAACCGTACCAACTGCATGAGCAATATCTGGCCTCGTACACACCATGGCATACATAAGGCTTCCCACAGCTGAAGCATATGGAACCCGCTCCATATCTTCCTTTTCGTCCTCGGTAGATGGACACTGCTCCTCAGTGAACTTAAAGTGAGCCGCGAGGGGGGAACTCACTTTCTTCGACCCGTCCATCCCGAAACGCTGAAGTACCCGGTGAATGTACTTCTTTTGGGACAAGTGTAGCAGCTTGGACTCTCTCTCTCGGCTGATCTCCATCCCAAGAATAGTCTTTGCTGTGCCCAAATCCTTCATAGAGAAGGCCGTACCCAGTTGGCGCTTCAACTCCGCTATCCTAGTGGCATTCCGACCCACTAATAGCATATCATCAACATAGAGCAATAAGATGATAAAATCATCATCGGCAAAGTACCTCACAAATGCACAATGGTCCGACGTCGTCCGTGCATAACCATGCTCCCCCATAAACGACTCGAACTTTCTGTACCACTGCCTCGGAGCCTGCTTCAGACCATACAAGCTCTTCCTCAACCGGCAGACCAAATGTGACTTGTCCTTCTCACAGAATCCCTCCGGCTGCTCCATGTACAACTCCTCCTCAAGATCACCGTGGAGGAACGCCGTCTTCACGTCCATCTGCTCGACCTCCAAGTCGAAACTGGCTGCTAATGCTAGCACCACCCGAATAGACGAATGCTTGACGACAGGCGAAAAGATCTCATCATAATCCACGCCTTTCCGCTGACCGTAGCCCTTGACTACCAGCCTCGCTTTGTATCGAGGGCGAGTAGCATCATCCGTCTGCTTCACTCTGAACACCCATCGATTTTTCAAAGCCTTCTTGCCCTTTGGCAACCGCACCAGATCATAAGTAGAATTGATGTGCAAGAAACTCATCTCCTCCTGCATAGCTACCATCCACTCCTGCCTGTGTTCGTCTTCCATAGCCTCTGCGAAACTTTCGGGCTCTCCCCCGTCAGTCAATAGCACATACTCATCCGGCGAGTATCTCGTAGATGGTCGACGATCCCTGTTACTCCTTCTCAGTGGAGCCACTGGTGCTGGCTGTATACCGACAGCCTCCTCCCCTTCTGGAACTACCTCTCCGGCATGCTCATCCTCCTGAGGGACACCCTGACCACCATCAGCAGGCTGATGATCAAGGTTGGGAGCAACTCCATGTACCGGCTCCCCCATAACTGGATCCTCTGCGATGTCCTCTGGAAACTGCTCGAAGCGAAATGACTCTAACTCAGGCAATTCCTCAGCCTCAGAAGGCGTCTCGGAATCCTGAGTGTTGGTCATGGTCTGATCCTCGATGAACACCACGTCCCTGCTTCTGTAGAGCTTTCCTTCCACTGGGTCGTAGAGTCTATAGCCAAACTCATCCCGACCGTAGCCGACAAAGACGCATCGCCTCGTCTTCGGCTCAAGTTTGGTCCTCTCGTCCTTCGGTACATGCACGAAGGCTTTACAACCAAACGCCCGCAGGTGACTGTATGACGGCTCCTTGCCGTACCATACTTTGTCAGGCACATCACCCTGCAAAGGAGCACTAGGAGACAAATTAATAATATAAGCAGCTGTGAGAAGAGCCTCACCCCAATAACTGCCCGGCAAGTTTGCTTCTGACAGCAAACACCGCACCCTCTCCATCAGTGTCTTGTTCATGCGCTCCGCTACACCATTGAGCTGAGGTGTCTTTGGCGGAGTCTTCTGGTGTCGTATCCCTTGCTCTCTGCAATATGCATCAAAGGGACCGATGTATTCGCCGCCATTGTCGGACCGAACACACAACAACTTCTTGCCCGTCTCCCTTTCAACGGAGGCCTGAAACTCCTTGAAAGTAGGCAGCACCTGATCCTTGGTCTTTAAGGCATAGACCCAAACCTTCCTGGAACAGTCATCAATAAAAGTCACAAAGTAAGAAGCACCACCAAGAGATTTTACCTTCATAGGACCGCAGACATTCGAGTGAATCAACTCGAGCAACGCCGGCTTCCTCGAACTTGGGTGACTCTGGAAAGACACCCTACTTTGCTTCCCAGCCAAACAATGCGTGCATTTCTTCAACTTTGTAGACTTGAGCCCCGGAATCACTTTCCTGTTCACCAAGTAGCTCATCCCCTTCTCGCTGATATGGCCGAGCCGCCTGTGCCACAACTCGGTAGACGCGTCACTGACTGCGTTCACCTCCTGTGCCCCCTCTGCGCTCCCCTCCATATAGTAGAGACCGGACTTCTTGCTTCCTCTGGCAATCACCATCGAACCTCTGGAAAGCTTCCACTGACTATTCCCGAAGAGACTGAAGAATCCCTCGTCATCCAACCTTCCAACCGACACCAGGTTAAAACGGATATCAGGGACATGACGAACATCCTTGAGAACAAGAACCGCACCCGTCTTCGTTCTCAAATGCACATCTCCAATGGCAACCGCCTTCGACACATCTCCGTTGCCCATCTTCAACACGCCACAGTCGCCTGTCGTGTAAGTGGCAAACAGTGCCCTATTGTGAGATACATGTGCTGAAGCCCCTGAGTCCACCAGCCAAGAATTGTCATCGCAGGCGAGGTTAGTAATGACCTCATCACCTACGACGATCACATCGCCTCCATGCACCGAGGCCGCCGCTGTAGTGTTCTCTTCTTGCTTCCCCTTGTCGCCCTTCTTCTCCTTCTTCCAAGCGAAACAATTCCGCTTGATATGGCCCTTCTTACCGCAATGATAACACTCTGAGTCCTCGTACCGACCCTTGGACTTCCCCCTGCTCTTGTCTCTGCCACCACCTGGACCCCTGCTTTTGCCCCTTCCGCGGCTCTCTGAAACAAGTGCCTCTGAGTGGTGGGATGTGGATGAAGTGCCCTGAGAGCGTCTCCGCATCTCTTCATTCAACACCCCGCTCTTGGCAAACTCCAGACTGACCACGCCCTCTGGAGCAGAAGCGATCATAGATACTCGTACGGTCTCCCACGAGTCTGGCAAGGTACACAGCAGCCACAGTCCCTGAACTTCGTCGTCGAACTTGACTCCCATAGAAGATAGCTGGTCAACCACGCCCTGGAAATCACTCAAGTGATCCGTAATAGACGCCCCATCCTTGTACCGCAGACCCATCATCGTTTGGATCAGGAACAACTTGTTTACCCCGGTCTTCTTCGCATACAAGGATTCCAGCTTATCCCACAACGTCTTCGCGTGCTCAATATTGGCAACGTGGTTGTACACGTTCTCATCAACAAACTGCCGTATGTACCCACACACCTGTATGTGCTCGAACTTCCAGTCCTCCTCGAATTTATCACTGGGCCTCTCGGTTGCAAACACAGGTAGATGCAGCTTCTTGACAAATAGCAAATCCTTCATCTTGCTCCGCCAATAATGATAGTTTGTGCCATTAAGGTTCACCATGCGCACCGGCTTCGCGTCCATCTCTCCTCTCTGGTTCCTCTGTCAACTCCTGACACCCTTTGAACCTGGCTCTGATACCACTCTGTTGGGAAAGAAGCGCGGAAACCTTTTCCCAAACCGGAGAGTACCTGCGAGAGGACCGAGCAAACAACGCACGAACCCAAAAAACAAGCACACAAAAACAATCACGCAGACACAGAGAATTTTTGACGTGGAAACCCTTGCGGAAAAAACCACGGGACGATCGGAGTCCAACCCTGAGAAGCCTCCACTAATGGAATAGAAGAATTACACCCTCTACAAACTCCTCCCGATCCAAATCGGATCCCCACAACACTCAGAGACAAGAACAATGATTACAAGGATACGAAAAGCGAGAACGACGAGTAGAGATTACCCGAACACGATCTCCTTCGAACAGCGACCTTCAATCCTCCGTCTTCTTCTCCGAAGTTGCAATGGCACTCTTACCTCCTTCTCTCTCAAACTTGTGTTGTCCAATGCGATAATGAGTTAGGGTTGAGAAAACTCAATATATCTCCCTAATCCCGCAACCAACCTGGACCGTTGGATTAGATCCAATGATGAAAACTCATCCTGAAATCCGCTTCAGCCCCCCGACACACAGAGTTCGGCCAGAACTCTGTGTGGGACAACCAGCACTGGATGGCCAAATCCTGGAACGGCCAGACCGAGTTCGGCCAGAACTCGGCCTGGGACCGAGTTCGGCCCGAACTCGGCAGACTTGGTCCAGAACCCCCTTTGGGGCAGCAGCAGCAGTAACAACTACTCCCGAGCTTCTCCGACATCGGACGGCGCTCGTCGCACTCCGGGATCTTCTCCACATAGGTTGGAAACCCCACCCACTCCAACAATAATTGCCATGTCTTTCTTCGAGTATAATATATGAGCTCAACTAACAGAGTGGTCCATAGGATAATATCAAAATTGAAGGGTTTAGACAATATTATGATTGCTTGATCAGTGGGTCTAATTTTCCCTGTCCAAGTGTGAAAATTAACCAAATGTGTTTGGGTTGATTTGAGCAGACATTAGATTATTGCGCTTTAGTTAATCTTTATGGGAATGGGGACAATCCTGGATGTTATTTCTTCATCGTAAGGGTTGTCACTAGGAAGTGGGAGTCGTTTCATCTTTATAGTCTTTTAACTTCAAGAATCAGAAATTTGACACCATGACGAGGCACAATCTCAAGGATAGTCAAAAAATGAAAGTGGGCCCGAAGGAGTTCAATTGGCAGGCTCTTCGCTTTGGTTATTAAAATAATTGTCGACCTCTTTGACTGAATCTTATTTAATGGAGATTTTCATCTTTGTTGTTGATGTCACGTGGAACAGAAAAAGGAAACATGAAGATAGTTAGGATTCTTAATGGCAGCTTGGCTTGAAAGAGGGATGTTGTGAATCCCTTTGCAGAGAACATATTTTGGCCTTGCTTGCACTAGTTGGAAGTTTTTTACCACACTGTACATGTATCCTTTTTCCGCTCCTGGCTACTTTTTAAGCAACAACATGACCAAGAAATTACAAGCTAATCATGCAAAGCACAGTTCATATCTTACATTGCATGATTACATTAATCCTCTCAACATTGTCAATCACGTATTTATCTAACTCCAGTTCTATCCAAGGTTCAAAGTATCGGTATCGGAACCGATATCGGACTATTCCTCTAAGTATCGGAATCGGCGGTGTCAGCAGTATCAGCGGTTTCGGATCGAAAAATTGGAATTTTTGTTATCGGAAAGAAAACAATTATTAAAATTTTAGAAAATATATTTGATACATTTAGGAATAATTTTAAGTATTTTCAATGTTGTTTTTTTACTATTTTTGAAATTGAATGGTATGGTAGTCACCCTTGCCAATTGGTTTACATGCGATAGATAAGTTTTCTTCTTTTACACAACCTTACTATGCTTTTTACCCTTGTTGATTGGTCTTTTTCGTTCAATTTTCTTTGTGCAATTGACCGGAAAAGAGACCTCCAATATCGGTATCGGTCTTGGTATCGGATTGGGACATGCCAAACCGTATCGGTATCCGCCGTATCGAATCGGTATCCGCCGATGCTGCAAACTATGATATGGAGTAGTTTGTGATCCTAGGATACCTTTTAAATTGAAAGAAAAGTTATACAATATTGCTATAAGACCAATCAAGTTTTATAGATCAAAGTAGTGGACAATTAAGAAACAAAATGTCCAGAAAATTATTATAGCCGAAATGAGAATGCTAAGATGGATGAGTGACAATACACTAAAGAATAAGATAAGAAATGAGTGTATCCGACAGAAGTTAGAGGTGACGCCAATTGAAAACAATGAGAGAAAATCGACTTAAGTGGTTTGAACATAGAAAATGCAGACCAATAGATGCTCCCATAAAGCGCAATAGTATAGTAGTTAATGGAGCCAACAAGAGTAGAAGTAGGCCTAGATGAAAAAGGTTAAGTGTTAAAGAAGGATATGAATTTTGTTATCCTTTTTGGAGGACATGGCTCTTAAAAAGCCGAATGGAAGAGATGATTCAAAGAACTAACCCCAAAATTTTGAAATAAAGGCCTTGTTGTTGTTTTATATCTTAATCCTTTTGTGATAATGCAGAGGAACGCTATTGTGGGAATGATATCAATGCAACTCAAAGTCGTAATAGCTTATAGAATTGTCATATGTGACTCATATGAGTTAAAAGCCATATATATATATATATATATATATATATATATACTAGTCATAACCCGTGCCCATAGGACATGGTTCATTTAAGGTATTCTTCCTCAAAATCTTGGACCCCCAATTTTAAACGAACAATAATAATTATGAGGCCCCCATCAAAATATTAAATCTCAACCACTGCTGGATGTGAATTTTTTTTTGATTCCCCATAAAACCCCACTCTCAATAATGCTCATCCACAACCATTATGAGTGCAAACCCCACTCTTTGGATTCCTCATAAAACTCCACTCTCAATAATGCTCATTCCCCATAAAACCCCACTCTCAATAATGCTCATCCACAACCATTATGAGTGCAAAGCCCACTATTTGGATTTCCCATAAACCTCCACAACCGTTGATTCACCAAGATTAAATCCCAAACACTCTTTATCTTGGCACAGTCAGCCCTAGGATTCAAAAACCTTTGTGTTTTGTATAATATATATATATATATATATATATATATATATATATATATATATATATATATATATATATATATATATATATATATTTTAAAAATATATATATATATATATATATATATATATATATATATTTTTAAAATATATATATATATATATATATATATATATATATATATATATATATATATATATATACATACTAGTCATAATCCGTGCCCATAGGGCATGGTTCATTTAAGGTATTCCCCCTCAAAATCTTGGACCCCCAATTTTAAACGAACAATAATAATTATGAGGTCCCCATCAAAATATTAAATCACTCTTTGGATTTCCCATAAAACTCCACTCTCAATAATGCTCATTCTCCATAAAACTGCACTCTCTCAATAATGCTCATCCACAACCATTATGAGTGCAAATCCCACTCTTTGGATTCCCCATAAAACCCCACAACCGTTGATTCACCAAGATTAAATCCCAACCACTCTTTATCTTGGCACAGTCAGCCCTAGGATTCAAAAACCTGTGTTTTGTATAATATATATATATATATATATATATATATATATATATATATATATATATATATATATATATATATATATATATATATATATATATTTTGAAGCAATGGGTACTTGTGGCGAACTCGCCTCCACTGAGGCTCGAACTCCCGACCACTTGGGCCGCATGCATCTCTCTTAACCACTAGGGTAGAGGTCATTTGCCTATATATATATATATATATATATATATATATATATATATATATATATATATATAATTCTTCAATACATCCTATGAAAAAATTTGTATCGATACATCCAAAATCTAAACCATTGGATGTTGATCCAATAGTTCGGATTGAGGTCAAAATTCAAAATCAGCATTAATGTTGATTTAGATTAATAGAGTAGGGAATATCATTTAATGCTGATTTTGACTTTTGACCTCAATCCGAACCATTGGATCAGCATCCAATGGTTCAGATTTTGGATGTATCGATACAAAAATTTTCATAGGATGTATTGTAGAAGGACATTTTTCATAGGATGTATTGTAGAAGGACCCTATATATATATATATATATATATATATATATATATGCTAATGACCACTAGCCTAAGTGGTTAGTGTAGAGGCATGTGGCCCTTGTGGGTGGAGTTCGAATCCCAATGGGAGCGATTCCAGAAATTAATTACCCTTTCTTCAATATATATATATATATATATATATATATATATATATATATATATATACACACGTTCCTCTGGCCTTCGATATGAGCCTCGGGGCAATGGATCACTCATTTTATATATTCAATTTTTGGTCTAAGAGTATTTGGTTCAACTTGGTTTATGGTTTTACATGGCCTAGGCTAAATTTAAACCTCATATTAGACTATGGGCTGATAAAAAGAAAAATCAAATAACTTTAAAATTACTAAAACATCCATTTTGAACAAATACAATTAAGCCTAGTTTATACCATGGAATTAAAATCTATTTGTACTAGATTTTATTTATATATGAAGATTAACATAGAGGATCCTACAATTTGTATACAAGATGGATTTTAATTATTATTGGGCCCCTTTTTTGGCAAATCAGTCCAAATTTGGACCAATACAGTCGAGTTCCAATACTCTGATATTCTCCTAGCATTTCTCTTATGGCACTTTTATGGAATATATATAAAGTGGTTCTTTAAGTCACGATATTTGTATTACAGTTTAAATTCATATTTGAAGTCTAAAACACCCTATACTGCGTCCGAGTTACATCCACATTTACAAGGATACATGTATAGACTTAATTGTAGTATTATTCTATAGTAAATCCTAGAGACACCAAATTTATCTCTAGCTTTAGATTCGGCAACATGACATTAAGTTCAAATATTAATATTACACATAGTAATCTAAGGATTCTAGGATACCAACTTCAAATAGATACTTTTATATACTATAAAGGAATTTATAAATGACATATATTTTTCTATGCATCCCTTTGTCCAAACTTGATTTAAAATATAGGAATGTCCTTATTTCCATGTTGCAATACTATGAATTCTTAGATATATATACATATCACGACTAGTTATGTGTGTGTGTGTGTGTGTGTGTGTATATACAATAACCACACAACTTCGGGACCAATTTATACTTAAGTAATTGTATCGTGTCCTAGTTTCCAGTTTTTGCTGGGGGCGGTGTACGGCCACAACGACAGAATGAGACGGGAGTCCCTGTGGAGTGACATCTCTAGGGTTGCCGCCGCTGCTGCTTCGTCGGCACTTTCGCTTCTTCTGATCGGGGACTTCAACGCCTTTCTGCACCGAGGGGAGAAGGTGGGCGGCCGTCCAGTTCCAGACTCTATCCTATATGATTTTCAGAGATGTCTCCTCCAGACGGGGCTCCAGGGATTATCGCGTTCAGGCTTCATTTGGACTTGGCATAACAAAGCAATCCGGAATAGGGTTGCATGCCAGCTTGATAGAGTCCTGGGTAATGGGGAATGGTTCCGGCATTTCTCCAATTCCTCGGCTGAGGGCCTGGCAGCTGGGACGAATGATCACTCCCCTATTAGGGTCGGCTTCACTACTCGATCTCCTGGGAAGTCCCACCCTTTCAAGTACAACAACACTTGGTATCTCTCAGATGGCTACCTGGAGGCTGTCTCAGAGGGGCTTACTAGCTGTTAGGAGGGGACGACCCAATTTCGCTTGGTGCGTCGTCTCAAAGCTACGAAGAAGGCTCTACGGAGTTGGATGAAGGTGTTGCCCAAGTCTACCTTAGAAGATAAGGAGGTGGAGCTGCGGGCTATCCAACAAGACATGCAGTCTGACATGCTTAATGGTGACCTGGCGGCAAGAGAGAATGAGCTGATCGAAGAAGTCAACATCATGCGGCTGCAGAAGAAGATTAGCACGGCTCAGCGTGCTAAATGTTCCTGGCTCAAGGACGACGACCGATGTTCCAAGTTCTTCTATGATGTCATCCGGACCAAACAGCATAAGAATCACATCTCCCAGTTGCTTGATGTGGATGGCAACTTGGTGGAGGAGCGTGCTGAGATCCAGGGCGAGGCTGTTAGCTACTATAGTGCCCCGTCCCGTAAAGTCAATCGGAGGAATCGAAACGCCGACGGCGTTCGAACTTGGCCTCACAACGGCGACTCGAAGACATCGCTCAGGTGGGGTAGTTTCGGTGAACTTGCCTCATCTCTGCCTTCACTTAATAATTTGTGTGGTTTCAACTTGCACAAGTAGGCTAATATAAAAGCTACGAACGCACATAGCTAAGGGAATAATCCCGACCCGTCGGAATGTCTTAGAACATGGAAAATGGTCCCACGGTCTCAATAAAAGTCGGCTCAGCATGCTTTAAAATGACACTCGATCCTTCGTCCCGTGGCTTGGGAGAAGGAAAGTTGGTATTCGATACAAACGCTTAGTTAGCCTAAGTCATAGGCGTCGCCCGCGTAAATGTTCGATAAAGCATGTTCGTTTCCACTGTGCAAGGCTTGGCATAGCCTTGGCTCGTCCCTCGGGTTAAGTTATAGGCTTGAGTAAGTTAGGCAAAGTTATACCGGTCGACCAGAGTTATTCCAAGTGCCGTCCCGCTCGTTCTGCGGTTGTCAAGTCAAATAGTCCCACGATCTCAAGGACCGTCATATAACGTATGACTTGGGTGATAGCGTCGCGTAAGACAGAAGTCAGTTAAAGGCACGAGCCACGGTTGGCAGGATGTAAAGTTAGCCACGTTCCATGGCACTTAGGGAACACGTTTGTTCAAGTTAAGTTGGATGGCTACGTAGTAGTCGTTCCCTCGAGTTCAAAGATGTTCGAGGCGGTCCCTCGGTTGGGAGCCTCGCGTCCTATCTACGTTAAAGTGTATCGAGGTGGTCCCTCTGTTGGGAGTCTCGCGTTCCTATCCACGTTAAGTATTCGAGGCGGTCCCTCGGTTGGGAGTCTCGCGTTCCTATCCACGTTAAGTATTCGAGGCGGTCCCTCGGTTGGGAGTCTCACGTTCCTATCCACGTTAAGTATTCGAGGCGGTCCCTCGGTTGGGAGTCTCGCGTTCCTATCCACGTTAGGGTGTTTCGAAGCGGTCCCTCGGTTGGGAGTCTCGCGTTCCTATCCACGTTAAGGTGTTTCGAGGCGGTCCCTCGGTTGGGAGTCTCGCGGTCCCGAGGCACGTTATGCCAAGTGTGATTCAGTGCACGAGTTGTTAAGTATAGTTTCGGTCGTACCAACAAGTAGGCCATGCATTTACATGAGTTTAGATGTCTCGTAGGTGCGTGGTCATTGGACACCTTGTCGACAAGGATTTCTGCCTAGACTGGTTATACGTCGGGGCACCGGGCCCAGTCATCCTAGGGGGTAGACGTTATAGCAACGCATGCTTTTATTGCGTGGGTAGTTGGGGGCTTTCCATGGGGCTAGCTACCTTGCATCGAAGGACCCGCCGCCTACCCGAGCTATGTCCGCGATGGCTTGTCATGCCAGTGGCCTTTCATATAGATAAATGGCGTGCTATGCGGCGAATCCGCATGCACGGTGTCGGTCGTAACAAAGGAAATGTAAGCACGGTATGCGTTGAATGGTGAAATATGTGCTCGGTTGCACTCGAAGTATTATAAAGCGTACGATTCGGCTATACGTAAAGACTTGTGTTTCGCCACGAGATAGGCGTCGTACTTGATTTCTCAACAACGGTTCCACAAGTTGGATTATACGTGATCGAGTTAAATCTGGAAGGGCCGTAAGGCGAGTTTGGATAGTCAGGTTACGCTACGAGGCACGACCTCGATGTTTGAGGCTCGGGCAAGTATATTGACACGGCCTAGTCGTTACGTCCAAGGGTATGGTGCGAAAGACAAGTATGAGTCGGTACGTTGACAATGTAAACACGAGAAAGGTCTAGAGGAAAGTATGGGTACGTTATTAGTGCAAGGCACGAAGATGGTCTAAAGACACTAAATAGGCCGAGCGTCGGTCCTAAAATCGATCCTAGGCAAGACTAGAAAGACAATCGTAAAAAGGGGCTTGTATTGCACAAAGTAAATAAAACGTATAGGTTTTGTATGGGTGGGCGAGGAGCTCACTCCACCAGTACAGTGGTACTGACACCCACACAGTGTTTCATGTGCAGGCACAGGTAGAAGCTCGTGGCGCAGAGTTCGCTTGGATGCGTCGAGGCACGGAGTTCCTTGGCGATTCGAAATGTGCGGCCGCGTGGAGTAAAGACTTATACGGGACATAATGTATGGATATCGCCTTCCGAAGCTTCCGCCGGCTCAAGCATTGTAATCGAGAGATGAAAGAGAGCAGTGTGACTTGTAATCGAGAGAAAAGTGAGCACGAGAGACTTGTAATCTGGTATTCAATATCAAATAAAGAGCTTCTTTTGAATGACTTGTGTTTATGTGTTAATTGTTCTTAAATTCTGCTGCATGTTTCAATATTTCTGCTTGGAACTTCTGTGCGACGACCCCGTCGCCGTCGATGTAATCGGCCGTTATGGAACTGCCTTGCACGAGAGCAATCTAGGCTCGTGCGGCATCACGCCTTAGCGAGGACGATCGCTCCTACGGGAGCGGGGCGTGACATAATGGTATCAGAGCACGGCTTTACGTCCTTGGATTATCGATTGAATTCTTTAACTCCGTTGTTTCGTAAACTCTGAATTGTGCTTCCGCAACGTGATATCGTTGGTGCGCTCTCTTTCAAACGTCCCTCGGCATGTCCATACAATAAGTCTAATATTTTTGAAAGCTCGTACAAGTGTTCAATCGAACGCATCGATAGGTGGTGGCCTTTGGACCGAACGGTGCCGACCTTGAGTTGATAGAAAATGCGTGCTAAAGTTAGCAAGTCGCGTGCGTGCCTAACGAGTCCTACGTCGACATGAGCAAATGAGCGTGAAAACTCGGAGTATAGTCCATACGGGATGGTTATGCGGCACAATTTAGTCCGCGTATCGCGTACCTCAACCTTTTGGTGCAAACGAGTCGCGAACAATATTAAGTACCGCTTGGTCGAAAACGGAAATACTCTTGGAGTGTATATCGATAGGAACGTTATCAAGACTAACGCTTAGGCGTACACGAAAGATTGCTCTGGATTCTAAGGAATAGTACGAACGACTTTGTGCGTCGATGAGACGTAAACGATTACGCTAGGGATTCGTCGAACGAATCCGTAACATGTCTTAGCGAATAATGCGAACGTGATTTGGACTAGATTGGATGACTCGAATCCTGAGTGGTGTATGGTCCGTCTTGGAAATCATTCGAGCGAAAGATTGAGGATTGTACGAGTATGAAACGCGAAAATGATTGAGTAGGTGAAATCGAATCGAGGAAATTGATACGGATCGTATACGAAAAGTTAGCACGGCAGGTAGATAGCGTGCACGAAAGGTTTGAATTTTGAAGTTACGCAAACGACTCTGAGGATTGAAATCGATATTGCTCGATGGTTTGAATTAGCAAGAGATGATGCAAATTGAGGAAATACGTTAGTCGATGACTTAAGATAGACGGATAAACGATACGTGAATTTGGGTTGAAGAAATTGATATGGTGAACGGTTCGAAGAGATAGACAATACGAAATGGCTTGATGAACGAACGATATTGATATGACGTAAAATTTGTTGAAAACGAGAGTTATCGTAGGATGACTTTACTGAACGACTCGGACCCCGTGCTATGAATATTGGGATGTGCGTAGGGAATCGATGCTCGATGTTTAGAAATCGGAGTGAGGCGAGCTTGGGTAGAAAATCCCGTACCAACGATTTGGTTTAACCTTAGGATGGGATCAGTATTGATATTGTTGTTTGGGAACTATGATTCCAGTACTAACGAAAAGACAAAGCCTAGCGGTTAGGCAGGCATTCGAGCGCGAAGTGATAGGAGTTACGGAGGCACCACTTGCGAGTATTGGCTGACATGCACGTATATCAGGGACGCCCGAATATGTGCACGATCCGACTCGAGTGGTGATGGCGGATTCTCTATCACGAGGCTTGGCTGACATGCATGTATTTTAGGGACGCCTGGAATATGTGCACGATCCAACTAAGTGATACGTTGAATCAAGTGAGACTTGAGAAACCGGAAAGTGTCGAGGATTTTGGAATCGTGAGTTTCGAAGAAATGTTGGTGATAATACGATCATTGATTTGAAACGAATTCGAATGTTGGTTGATCGATTAGTGTGCCTTACGACTAAGTTAGCGATAGCACGAGCGTGGCTCCAAATCGAAGAAACGCGTAGGCGGAATGTGTACGATTGAGTCTTGGCCATAGAAATGTAGGATGGCTTGCCTTCAGGAAAGTCTCGAGGACGAGACTTGTTCTGAGTGGTGTATGTTGTAGTGCCCCGTCCCGCAAAGTCAATCGGAGGAATCGAAACGCCGACGGCGTTCGAACTTGGCCTCACAACGGCGACTCGAAGACATCGCTCAGGTGGGGTAGTTTCGGTGAACTTGCCTCATCTCTGCCTTCACTTAATAATTCGTGTGGTTTCAACTTGTACAAGTAGGCTAATATAAAAGCTACGAACGCACATAGCTAAGGGAATAATCCTGACCCGTCGGAATATCCTAGAACATGGAAAATGGTCCCACGGTCTCAATAGAAGTCGGCTCAGCGTGCTTTAAAATGACACTTGATCCTTCGTCCCGTGGCTTGGGAGAAGGAAAGTTGGTATTCGACACAAATGATGAGTTAGCCTAAGTCATAGGCGTCGCCCGCGTAAATGCTCGATAAATCATGTTCGTTTCTACTGCGCAAGGCTTGGCATAGCCTTGGCTCGTCCCTCGGGTTAAGTTATAGGCTTGAGTAAGTTAGGCAAAGTTATACCGGTCGACCTGAGTTATTCCAAGTGTCGTCCCGCTCGTTCTGCGGTTGTCAAGTCAAATAGTCCCACGATCTCAAGGACCGTCATATAACGTATGACTTGGGTGATAGTGTCGTGTAAGACAGAAGTCAGTTAAAGGCACGAGCCACGGTTGGCAGGATGTAAAGTTAGCCACGGTCCATGGCACTTAGGGAACACGTTTGTTCAAGTTAAGTTGGAAGGCTACGTAGTAGTCGTTCCCTCGAGTTCAAAGATGTTCGAGGCGGTCCCTCGGTTGGGAGCCTCGCGTCCTGTCTACGTTAAGGTGTATCGAGGCGGTCCCTCGGTTGGGAGTCTCGCGTTCCTATCCACGTTAAGTATTCGAGGCAGTCCCTCGGTTAGGAGTCTCGCGTTCCTATCCACGTTAAGTATTCGAGGCGGTCCCTCGGTTGGGAGTCTCGCGTTTCTATCCACGTTAAGTATTCGAGGCGGTCCCTCGGTTGGGAGTCTCGCGTTCCTATCCACGTTAAGTATTCGAGGCGGTCCCTCGGTTGGGAGTCTCGCGTTCCTATCCAGGTAAGGGTGTTTCGAGGCGGTCCCTCGTTTGGAAGTCTCGCGTTCCTATCCACATTAAGGTGTTTCGAGGCGGTCCCTCGGTTGGGAGTCTCGCGGTCCTGAGGCACGTTATGCCAAGTGTGATTCAGTGCACGAGTTGCTAAGTATAGTTTCGGTCGTACCAACAAGTAGGCCATGTATTTACGTGAGTTTAGATGTCTCGTGGGTGCGTGGTCATTGGACACCTTGTCGACAAGGATTTCTACCTAGACTGGTTATACGCCGGGGCACCGGGCCCAGTCATCCTAGGGGGTAGACGTTATAGCAATGCATGCTTTTATTGCGTGGGTAGTTGGGGGCTTTCCATAGGGCTAGCTACCTTGCATCGAAGGACCCGCCGCCTACCCGAGCTATGTCCGCGATGGCTTGTCATGCCAGTGGCCTTTCATATAGATAAATGGCGTGCTATGCGGCGAATCCGTATGCACGGTGTCGGTCGTAACAAAGAAAATGTAAGCACGGTATGCGTTGAATGGTGAAATATGTGCTCGGTTGCACTCGAAATATTATAAAGCGTACGATTCGGCTATACGTAAAGACATGTGTTTCGCCACGAGATAGGCGTCGTACTTGATTTCTCAACAACGGTTCCACAAGTTGGGTTATACGTAATCGAGTTAAATCTGGAAGGGCCGTAAGGCGAGTTTGGATAGTCAGGTTACGCTACGAGGCACGACCTCGATGTTTGAGGCTCGGGCAAGTATATTGACACGGCCTAGTCGTTACGTCCAAGGGTATGGTACGAAAGACAAGTATGAGTCGGTACGTTGACAATGTAAACACGAGAAAGGTCTAGAGGAAAGTATGGGTACGTTATTAGTGCAAGGCAGAAGATGGTCTAAAGACACTAAATAGGCCGAGCGTCGGTCCTAAAATTGATCCTAGGCAAGACTAGAAAGACAATCGTAAAAAGGGGCTTGTATTGCACAAAGTAAATAAAACGTGTAGGTTTTGTATGGGTGGGCGAGGAGCTCACTCCACCAGTACAGTGGTACTGACACCCACACAGTGTTTCATGTGCAGGTACAGGTAGAAGTTCGTGGCGCAGAGTTCGCTTGGATGCGTCGAGGCACGGAGTTCCTTGGCGATTCGAAGCGTGCGGCCGCGTGGAGTAAAGACTTATACGGGACATAATGTATGGACATCGCCTTCCGAAGCTTCCGCCGGCTCAAGCATTGTAATCGAGAGATGAGAGAGAGCAGAGTGACTTGTAATCGAGAGAAAAGTGAGCACGAGAGACTTGTAATCTGGTATTCAATATCAAATAAAGAGCTTCTTTTGAATGACTTGTGTTCATGTGTTACTTGTTCTTAAATTCTGCTGCATATTTCAATATTTCTGCTTGGGACTTCTGTGTGACGACCCCGTCGCCACCGATGTAATCGGCCGTTATGGAACTGCCTTGCACGAGAGCAATCTAGGCTCGTGCGGCATCACGCCTTAGCGAGGACGATCGTTCCTACGGGAGCGGGGCGTGACAGCTACTATTCTGAGTTATATTTCCAGACTGACTACCTGTCTGTGTTCCCAGATGTTGTTATGAAGAGATTGGTGACTCCGTATGGGAATAGCATTCTCCTTGCCCCTGTTACTTTGGAGGAGGTAGAATCAATTGTCAAGTTGGCAGATCCTAACAAGGCCCCCGGACCGGATGGTTTTAGCAGTGTGTTCTACAAACGCTACTTGGATATTCTGAAGTATCAGGTCTTGGAGGTGGTGCAGGAATTCTTCACCAAAGGGAAACTACTAAAAGAGCTGAACCACACTTTCCTGACCTTGGTGCCAAAGAAGAAGGGAGCGACATTACTGGCGGATTTCAGACCTATTGTATGCTATAATTATCTTTATAAGATAATTACGCACCTTATGTGCTGGCAAATGGAGGTGATCATGCAGGACTTGGTTTCTCTGAATCAGGCTGCATTCATCAAAGAGAGGTCGATTGCTGAGCACAGCCTCCTGGCTCATGAGATGGTGAGGGCTTTAGCAAATCCGGAGGGGAGGAAGCATGTGTGAAACTGGACCCGAGGAAGGCGTATGACATGGTCAATAGGGACTTCCTCTGTCATCTGATGACAGCTATGGGTTTCACGGACCACTGGGTTACATTAATCCGGGAGTGCATCACGTCCCCCACTTTCTCTGTCCTCATTCAGGGCATTCCTTATGGGTACTTCAAGAGCAACAGTGTGCTTAGGCAAGGTGACCCTCTATCGCCTTACCTGTTCAAGCTTGTCATGGAATACTTCACATGTTTAATGGACCTAGTAGTGCACCGTGGAAAGTTGGTCCCATTATCTAGGAGGGTGGATCCCCCAGTTATCCACCTTATTTATGCAGATAATCTCTTGGTGTTCATCCAGCCATCGATGGAGGGTACGTAGACGATTGCGGAGATTATGGGAGAGTTGGATTCCATCTCGGACCTTCAGATGAACAAAAAAAAGAGCAGGGTGTACTTCAGCTCCCTATGTCCCTAGAAGGAGGAGCGGGCTGATGTGCTGGGAGTTGAGAAGAGTGATCTTCCGGTGAGATATTTAGAAGTCCCTCTCACTGTCAACTATACGTGGGATCAGGACTGTCATAGTCTGGTGGAGTACGTCCAGAGGAGAGTGGAAGGTTAGCAAGCCGCCGGATTGTCCTTTGGAGGCCGCATCGAGCTGGTCAGATCGGTTATTCCGGCTGTGGCACATTTATGGCTGCAATCCATCCTCCTCCCTGTTGCCACTGTTAGAAAAGTGGAGCGAATTTGCGCAGACTTCATTTGGAGGGGGTATGCATGCGATCTCCTGGGAGTAGCTCTGTAGACCCAGAAGGGAGGGAGGAGTGGGGCTTAGGCCGTTGCTAGAGATCAGGGAGGCCTCTGTGCTAAAGCTGGCATAGAGATTCATCAACGGGGGGTCCCTCTGGGCTGACTGGATGCACATCAGATATGTGAAGCAGGGCAACTTCTGGACCTGTGCTACTGACAATAATCAATCAGTAACTTTTAAGAATATCTTGAGACACAGAGGGGTTCTCAAATATGTAATACGGAAGGTCATGAAGAATGGGTCTGGAACGGATCTTTAGCGGGATCCTTGGCTAGATCGGCTTTCGCTTTTGGACATCATGGGAGCCCCGACTCATCAGGAGGACAGGCGTGGGCTGACGTGTAGTCGTATCATACGCGACGGGGAGTGGAGGCCGGAGTCTTATCGGTTTACCGAGGAGCTAGGTGGGATTATCAGTACTATTGCCATTGATCCGGACTTGCCTGCAGATCGGTAGATTTGGGAGCCGACAGATGCAGGTTCGGGAACTGGGGAGTTCCAATTCCGGAGCTACTACAATCTCGTTCGGTGCACCTTCCCTCGGAGCACTGACTACGAGTTCGTTTAGTGCAAGGGTCACGCCAGGAAGATGCAGCTCTATGTCTACAAGCTTCTACTGGGCCGTCTTTTGACTAGGGATCGTTTGAGATCGATTGGTGTGTCGGTCCCGGATCTGAAATGTGTGCTATGCAGTGTGGAGAATGAATCTATAGGGCACATTTTCTTCGAGTGTGCTCTGGCATGGCAGATCTGGTCTGAGCAGAGTAAAACATTGGGTGGATGCGACTCTGGGAAGGGTATTGGGGACATCATCACTGTGCTCCGGGATAGCAGAGGTGGAGGGCAGGACTGGTTCCAGACATCCAGACTTCGACTGGCGGCCTCAGTTTGAAATATATGGAGAGAACGAAACTACCGTATTTTTGAGGGGCTGGTCACCCCTCCGGTAGGCATCCTCCATAACATAGAGTTTGATGTTAATGTAATGCGGAGATGAAGAGTGGGAGTCCCACTATGATTGTATGTTGTATGATTATTGCATTGCTTTTGGAATAAAATTTACCCTTTTTCCAATATATATATATATATATATATATATATATATATATAAAGTGGTTCTTTAAGTCACGATATTTGTATTAAAGTTTAAATTCATATTTGAAGTCTAAAACACCATCTCCTGTGTCCGAGTTACATCCACATTTACAAGGATACATATATAGACTTGATTGTAGTATTATTCCATAGTAAATCCTAGAGACACCAAATTTATCTCTAGCTTCAGATTCGGCAACATGACATTAAGTTCAAATATTAATATCACACGTAGTAATCTAAGGATTCTAGAATACCAACTTCAAATAGATACTTTTATATACACTATAAATGAATTTATAAATTACATATATTTTTCTATGCATCTCTTTGTCCAAACTTGATTTAAAATATAGGAATGTCCTTATTTCCATGTTGCAATACTATGAATTTCTAGATACATATACATGTCACGACTAGTTATGTGTGAGTGTGTATATATATATACAATACAATAACCACACAACTTCGGGACCAATTTATACTTAAGTAATTGTATCTGTAGAAGCATGGAAAAGAAGGGGATTTTTCTATGCGGTTCGAAGTCAACATGGAGCCTCATGCGGCTCAAAAAGCAACAGAGAGCCTTATGCGGCTCTAAATCAACATAGAGCCTCATGCAGCTCAAGAAGACCAGAAAGCTTCATGCGGCCCAAAAGCAACAGAGAGCCTTATGCGGTTCGAAATCAGCCTAAGCAATAAATATCTCCCTATGCAGCTAAGCCATAATTACTCTGACACAAAGGTGACAGGTCTGACAAAGACGACAGCTCTGACACGAAGATAAGGGGTGACGTGCTCCTAAAGACGAGAAAATCATAATGACATTCGGCACAATTCACGAACCAAAGGAAGCTCTTCATGCGGCTCAGCCGTAAGATTCTTCGTGCGGCTCGATCATGAAACAGCTCTCATGCGGCTCGGCTATGAGACGTCTCTCATGCGGCTCGGTCATGAGACACTCTCTATGCGGCTCGGCTATGAGACGTCTCTCATGCGGCTTGATCATGAGATACTCTCCATGCGGCTCAGTCATGAGACACTCTTCATGTGGCTCGAGACGCTCTTCATGTGGCTCGGTTGTGAGACGTCCTTCATGCGGCTCGATCATGAGACACTCTTTATACGGCTCGGTTATGAGACAGTCCCTTATGCGGCCCAGTCAGGATACATCCTTCATGCGGCTCATCACAGAATAGTAGTTGAGATACGTGGCAGAGATTGACCAAGTCTTAGCAGTTCAGATTCACTGCAACAAACAGATCATGTCACGACCCGCACCCTGTTTAGGGGCACGAGCACGTGGGTACGTTCAGCCTACGCCGCAGTATCGGCGGTAGAACGCTGTAAGGGTCATATAAAATATATAGACTCTAAAACACAATGATATAACCTGTCATCTCCGCACGGAGGAATATAACCACAACTCAATCACATAATTCTAAGGAAGATAAACACGATGATAAAGTTAAAGATAAAGAAGAGGTAAATAGTCTGAAATAGTGCCGAGCCACAATCACAAGTTCAGAAACCAAGACATAAAACAATATCCCAAAATAAATCCTACAAGTCTCAAAGTATCAAACTGGAATGTAATCAAGACAAAATCTATGTGAACTAGGTCACTACTGACGTTGCATCCTCTACGAGCACCGGGTCCACAGGCTGGTCCTGGTCGTAGGCTCCATCTATGCCAAACCCGTAGTAGGTCGGGCAATCTGCATCTAAATCCTCTAAAAAATAACGGGGGTTATCCTGTCAGGATATGAGCAAATACAAACGCCAATAGCAGTTCCATGTGAATTGTCAAATACTATAAGAGACAATCATAATGAAATACAAGATGGAATATCAAGACTGAAAGTAAAACGGTACAAGAGAACTATATATCATGTCATGTGTGAGATATATAAGATGAAACTGGAATATAAACAATGGAAAGTAATCTGAGGTATGATGTAAACATAAAAATAAAGTGCCATGAGATATTAGAGCATTATGTGATCGGCTTGGGTCAAGATCAGGCTGTTCCATTTGACCGGCTATGCACAAGTAGTATAATAGTATAGGGATCAGGCCGGCCAAAATGAAAAGCTATGCACAAGTAGTATAAGGTCAGGCTACACCCTACATGTGGTGAGGGTGGAGCTATGCACAAGTAATAAACAAGTAGGGGTAATGATCACATAACCTCTAATAACTCCCCATCCCCGAGTAGTATAATGAATCCAGATATGACAGGTCATGACACGGGATTCGAAGAGTAGGGGGCCAGCCCACTCCCAAATCGGTGTCTATACAAGTACAGGAAACAATATCGAACAATGTACTCATATACCAGGTAAACCGGGAATGACATCTCATGACGAGATTCAATGTATACTAGTCCGTGTATCCTCGTGTCGAGAATCAAGTATAACACTACAACTGAATCGGATATAGTAGATATCAAGACAATGAAAACTATCAGAGAATGTACTCGCCTGTCGTCCTGAGCTGAGAAAATTGAAACTACCACCCACTCAATGAGCCAAGAACGGTCAACTCGCACAACTGTCTCCTAATGCTGAAATAGACATTACCAACGTTCTCAGAATGGTCAAATTAGCTAAAAATGCCTACCCATAAGTCCAATTCTGGACACAGGGGCAAAACGATAATTTTGGGTCAAAATGGTGTCCGCCGTTGGACCCACTTTGCACCGAAAAACGTGCCAGAATCTACGATCTCTAAAGTCATCAAACTATATGTCTACAGGTCCAGTTTGACGAGACGAACCCAACGGTATGTCCAATTTTGGATTCCGGTGGGCTGTGCACAAAATCACCCGTTGAGTGGGATTGTGGGCCCGCCAAAATGGCGTCCCGATCAACGGTCTCAGAATCGGACCAAACTTGGCATGCAGGACCAGAAAAATATTTCGAGTCCAATGGCGCAAGTTTCGTCGCGATTTGAATAGTGTGCACAAAGTAATTGACAAATATGCAAAAGGTCGATACGGTAAATTTTTGACGGATACACATCAAATTCGTCGCGCACACGCTACCAATTTAAATTCTGTCAAAGCCCACACGACCACGAAGTCGATACGCAACTTTTGATACTTTCGGTTCGTGACCACGTCGTCCGGATTGACGGGACGGACGGCGTATCGGGACAATTTTACTAAAAATCCACTTTTGAAAATCAGTTTTTTCTCCAACTTCAAAAATCAATAACTTTCTGTACAGTGCATGAAATTCAGTTCTACAAAAACGATTTTAAAGTCCTATAGGTTGTCTCCAAGTCTCTTCAAACCGATTTTAAAAAAACACAACACGCTGGTCGCAAATCGACCACAAAGTTGGGATTTCGGGACAGTTTCTAAACCCAAAAAATCGAGTTTTTTCTCGATTTTGGAACTTGTTTTTCGTCGCACATGGTGCGAATTGGCACAAACTATTTAAAGGAAATTAAAGGGGTATATGTTAGGATCATACCGGAAGAAACGGCTCGAAGATTGATCGAGCGTACGCGACGAAACGTCGCTCCGAAGTTGGCTCTTCGCTGACAGTTTCTGCGTGCGAGTAGGATGCTCGTTGCACTTTTTCCGGCGATGGACGGCCCCGAATTGGTCGACGGCGATGTCGGGATGCACGTTGGGTTAGAGATGACGGCTAGGGTTTGAGTTTTGTAAAAATCTCTCTCTCTCTCTCTCTCTCTCTATATATATATATATATATATATATATATATATATATATATATATATATATATATATATATATATATATATATATATATACTCTTACGGTAATATGGAAACGAATCGGATTTAAAAAGGAAGGAGGGGGAGGTTTGCTCGGTTTTAGTAGCAACAATGCTGCTGCTATTATTTGGGGGGTGGGGGCGTGAGGCATGTATGTGTTTTTGTTTGTTATTTTTTTTTCTTTTTCTTTCTTTCTTTCTCTTTCTTTAAACTAATATATATATATATATATATATATATATATATATATATATATATATATATATATATATATCCACACCATACATACATACATACATACATACATACATACATATATACATATATTATATATTATATTTATATACACGTATACGTATATATTTATTTATATAAATTAAACCTATAATATTTATCCATATATATATATATATATATATATATATATATATATATATATATATATATATATATATATATTTTTATATATATATATATATATATATATATATATATATATATATATATATATATATATATATATATATATTCCAATAAATGAAATATTACCCAAAATATATATATATATATAAATAAAATCAGAATTTATTTATAAACAAAACTAAATATTTTATTTTTTATATATTAAATATATTAAACTTTTTATAAATAAAAACACTATCGATAAAATACCTATTTAAATAATAATATAAAAACACTGATAATAATATTAAAATAATGAAATAATGCAAATGACCATATTAGCCCTCTTAAGAAAATTTGGGGGTGACAAATCTACCCTCCTAAAAAAAAAATTTCGTCCTCGAAATTAGAGCAAACTCACACAATAATAGTAACAAGAACAAAGAAAAATACATCAAGGCTCGAAGAGATAAGGGTAACGCTCCCGCATCTCGTCCTCTCTCTTCCAGGTAGACTCACATGGAGAGTGATGCCTCCATACGACACGAACCAAAGGAATAACTTGGTTCCGGAGCACCTTCTCCCGACGATCCAGAATCTCCACAGGCTGCTCTGGATAGCGGAGAGTGGGCCCCACCTCTAACTCGGAGTGGTCCAATACGTGACTAGGGTCTGCCACGTATCGCCTCAACTGCGACATATGGAACACGTTATGGACTCCCTCTAGCGTAGGTGGCAAGTCTAGCCGATAGGCCACTGCACCGACCCTTCCAAGAATAGTGAAAGGTCCGATGAAGCGCAGACTAAGCTTTCCGCCTCGGCCAAAACGAATCGTGTCCCATGTCGGAGAAATCCTCAAGAACACCATATCGCCAACCTAGACACAAGACAAGACTCAATACAAGATCCTAAAGCAAACAATCATAAACAAGCATAAACAGAAAACTGATACTAACCTCGAACTCTAACGGCCTCTGGTGGCTATCGGCTCAATGCCGCTGTCTATCCTGAGCTACCCGAAGTCTATCCCCGATCAACTTAACCTTCTCTGCTGCATCCACCACCATCTCCGGGCCAAGCAAAACTCTCTCACCGATATCGTTCCACGACAAGGGAGTGCGACATCTTCGTCCGTATAGAACCTAAAATGACGACATCTCTATACTGGCCTGATAGCTGTTGTTGTAAGCAAACTCTACCAGGTGAAGATGGTCCTCCCAAGATCCCCCGAAATCTAACACACAAGTGCGAAGCATATCCTCGAGTGTCTGGATGGTCCTCTTTGACTGCCCGTCTGTCTGGGGGTGATACGGGGTACTGAACTTGAGCTGGGTGCCCAAGCTAGTATGCAAACTCCTCCAAAAGTGGGAAGTGAAACGACAATCCCGATCCGAGACGATGCTTACCGGAACTCCGTGCAATCTGACTATCTGCCGCACATACATCTCTGCCAGCTTCTCCGTAGATATTCCCACCTTGAAAGGTAAAAAGTGGGCCGATTTGGTCAATCTATCAACGATGACCCAAATCGCGTCTTTTCCTCCTGAAGATCGTGGAAGTCCAGATACAAAGTCCATAGTGATGTGCTTCCACTTCCACTCTGAAATGGGTAGTGGCTGAAGCAGACCACCTGGCCTTTGTCTCTCGGCTTTCACCTGCTGGCACACTAAGCATCGAGATACAAACTGAGTTACATCTCACTTCATGCCATACCACCATACGTGCTCCCTCAGGTGTCTGTACATCTTGTTGGCTCCAGGATGCATAGAGTACTGGGAACGATGCGCTTCTTGCAGAATTTCCTCCCGAAGCTCTCCACTCGGTATGCACAATCTAGTACCGTGCCTCAGCGACCCATCTTCGGCTATAGAGAAATCGTCTAGTAATCTGGCCTGCACCTGCTCCCTGATGCTCCTCAAGGTCATATCATCAAACTATGCTGATCTGACTCTGTCCATCAGCGCAGACTGAATCTGTAAACCCCACATCTGAACCTCCATGCCCGGAATGATCATCTCGATACCCAAACTATCCAGATCGGCCAATAGATGACGATCTGTCGTCAAATACATAGCGACTGGATACCTGCTCAAGGCATCGGCAACTACGTTGGCCTTCCCTGGATGGTATCGTAAAGAGATATCGAAGTCCTTCATCAACTCAAGCCAGAGCCTCTAACTCATGTTCAATTCCTTCTGGGTGAACACGTACTTCAAGCTCTTGTGATCCGTGAAGATCTCAACTTACTGGCACACTCTATCCTAGGTACTATACTACACACATGGGATGCTACCTTCTATTGACTTCCTCAAATGAATGTGGGTAAAAGTAGCATGCAGGGCTCAGTTGAATGGGACACAAGTGTCATGTGGGTAGTATGCTTAATGTGGGTCGTGTCCATATTTTGGGTCAACAAGTTTGGGTCGAAATGGTGCCCTCAATCCGAGTCGGAATTAAAAGTGAGTTCGTAGGGTGAATAAAGATTGGGTCTTATGTCAGGAAATTCATGTGATAAAATGAAGCACAAGATGGTGTGCCTAAGCGGGACACGAAGGTCATGGACGTAGGTGTCTTGTCTAGATCATGCATATGAAGTTGGTTTTGAGAAAACAACTAGTCTTGTGCTCCTAAATTAAAAGTCATGGCAATGTGCATATGATAATCACAAATAAAAGTGGGAATGGTCAATGGCCAAAATTGATCCGAAAGTTGTACGATACAAAGATAGTACAAGAGAACGAGTTTAATAGGGACATGATATATCAAAATGAAGATAATCTTGTCTACTACAAACTCATGAAGGAAGTTTCCAGAGATTGACATCTCTGATGCTCCAGAAATCAAAGTCACGAAAGAACATTCGTCTATCTAGGATACTCTCTCTAGGGTGTCTACCCAAGTCTTGACGCTGTCTACACAAGGCACTAACTCATCTATATGATACTTGGATGATACTTCTATACTAGGTTGTTCAATTCTCTCCTCCAACTAGACACTAAACTGTTGGTGCCTAAACTTCTATAACACTTGAAATACTTCGTCTCTAGCTACTAGGGTACTCCTCCTATTCTGGTACCTGGTGCAACTCATACCTTAACACTTATTAATCACTCTAGGTTCTCATCTATATTTATTTATCAACAATCATATACAATACTTTTTAACTATACTCTAAACTATTAACACAATTACTCAAGGACACAGACCAATTGCAAATCATCAAGACATTACACTACGAAGAACCTATAATGAAATGAGAATCTACAAGGACCTGGACTAAAGAACCAAAAGTATCCTTACTCTTAAGCTAATTGAGGATGGAACAAAATCTATAATAATAGAGTTAAAATGATAGAATCTATAATAACACAAGTGAAATGATAGAGATGATATGTTAGGACCCTTATCAAGATACAATCTGATAATCATACGCGTCTGTCCAAAATTATGTTACTCAGAGTCCTCGCCACGCCAATAAATAAGGCTGCGATAAACGGTAGATTCCATAACTGGGTATGCACCTCCATAATCATGTCGTCTGGGATCCTCACCACGCCGACTAGTATGGCTGCGAGAAATCCCAAATCTCATAACCAAGATTTGTATATCCGAAGTCAGGTTCCTACGTTTCTGCCACGCCGGCTAATATAGTTGCGATAAACTCCAGGTTCCATAACCAAGTAGACGTTTTACCTTCCCGATTATTCCCGTCAACATATGTTATCAGAAGATACCGTAACTCAGGCCATAAAATTCACCTCGATATGAAAATCAAAATTAACGATGATCCATCAAAATCAAATTCAATAACAGGAAACAAGGGTGAACAGAAACAAGAGGAAAGAATTTTAAATTGATGTTCAACCAAGATTCTCAAGGGTCGTCCCAGGAATCTCTCAAAAGTCCTAAGCAAAGAGATCAATATGTCACATGATAGGATATCATCAAGGAAGGACAATTTTTTTTCAAAATGCAAGAAGAGTTTGTCATGGTAATCAAAAGATTAAAATTTTCCTAATATGTGATTGAGTAACTCCTATCATAACCTAAAACCTACATCCTAATAGCAGGCTCGTAATTAGCACTCTAAGTCGAGCACCCATTACGAAATCGCACTAGTTGCGACTCAGACCTGCATGGGCCACCATAAAAATGTGTCACGACCCGCACCCTGTTTAGGAGCACGAGCACGTAGGTACGTTCAGCCTACGCCGCAGTATCGGCGGTAGAACACTGTAAGGGTCATATAAAATATATAGACTCTAAAACACAATGATATAACCTGTCATCTCCGCACGGAGAAATATAACCACAACTCAATCACATAATTCTAAGGAAGATAAACACGATGATAAAGTTAAAGATAAAGATGAGGTAAATAGTCTGAAATAGTGCCGAGCCACAATCACAAGTTCAGAAACCAAGACATAAAACAATATCCCAAAATAAATCCTACAAGTCTCAAAGTATCAAACTGGAATGTAATCAAGACAAAATCTATGTGAACTAGGTCACTACTGACGTTGCGTCCTCTACGAGCACCGGGTCCACAGGCTGGTCCTGGTCGTAGGCTCCATCTATGCCAAACCCGTAGTAGGTCGGGCAATCTGCATCTAAATCCTCTGAAAAATAATGGGGGTTATCCTGTCAGGATATGAGCAAATACAAACGCCAATAGCAGTTCCATGTGAATTGACAAATACTATAAGAGACAATCATAATGAAATACAAGATGGAATATCAAGACTGAAAGGAAAACGGTACAAGAGAACTATATATCATGTCATGTGTGAGATATATAAGATAAAACTGGAATATAAACAATGGAAAGTAATCTGAGGTATGATGTAAACATAAAAATAAAGTGCCATGAGATATTAGAGCATTATGTGATCGGCTTGGGTCAAGATCAGGCTGTTCCATTTGACCGACTATGCACAAGTAGTATAATAGTATAGGGATCAGGCCGGCCAAAATGGAAAGCTATGCACAAGTAGTATAAGGTCAGGCTACACCCTACATGTGGTGAGGGTGGAGCTATGTATAAGTAATAAACAAGTAGGGGTAATGATCACATAACCTCTAATAACTCCCCATCCCCGAGTAGTATAATGAATCCAGACATGACAGGTCATGACACGGGATTCGAAGAGTAGGGGGCCAGCCCACTCCCAAATTGGTGTCTATACAAGTACAGGAAACAATATCGAACAATGTACTCATATACCAGGTAAACCGGGAATGACATCTCATGACGAGATTCAATGTATACTAGTCCGTGTATCCTCGTGTCGAGAATCAAGTATAACACTACAACTGAATCGGATATAGTAGATATCAAGACAATGAAAACTATCAGAGAATGTACTCGCCTATCGTCCTGAGTTGAGAAAATCGAAACTACCACCCACTCAATGAGCCAAGAACGGTCAACTCGCACAACTGTCTCCTAATGCTGAAACAGACATTACCAACGTTCTCAGAATGGTCAAATTAGCTAGAAACGCCTACCCATAAGTCCAATTCTGGATACAGGGGCAAAACGATAATTTCGGGTCAAAATGGTGTCCGCCGTTGGACCCACTTTGCACCGAAAAACGTGCCAGAATCTACGATCTCTAAAGTCATCAAACTATATGTCTACAGGTCCAGTTTGACGAGACGAACCCAACGGTATGTCCAATTTTGAATTCCGGTGGACTGTGCACAAAATCACCCGTTGAGTGGGATTGTGGGCCCACCAAAATGGCGTCCCGATCAACGGTCTCAGAATCGGACCAAACTTGGCATGCAGGACCAGAAAAATATTTCGAGTCCAATGGTGCAAGTTTCGTCGCGATTTGAATAGTGTGCACAAAGTAATTGACAAATATGTAAAAGGTCGATACGGTAAATTTTTGACGGATACGCATCAAATTTGTCGCGCACACGCGACCAATTTGAATTCCGTCAAAGCCCACACGACCACGAAGTCGATACGCAACTTTCGATACTTTCGTTTCATGACCACGTCGTCCGGATTGACGGGACGGACGGCGTATCGGGACAATTTTACTAAAAATCCACTTTTAAAAATCAGTTTTTTCTCCAACTTCAAAAATCAATAACTTTATGTACAGTGCATGAAATTCAGTTCTACAAAAAAGGTTTTAAAGTCCTATAGGTTGTCTCTAAGTCTCTTCAAACCGATTTTAAAAAACACAACATGCTGGTCGCAAATCGACCACAAAGTTGGGGTTTCGGGACAGTTTCTAAACCCAGAAAATCGAGTTTTTTCTCGATTTTGGAACTCGTTTTTCGTCGCACATGGTGCGAATCAGCACGAACTATTTAAAGGAAATTAAAGAGGTATATGTTAGGATCATACCGGAAGAAACGGCTCGAAGATTGATCGAGCGTACGCGACGAAACGTCGCTCCGAAGTTGGCTCTTCGCTGACAGTTTCTGCGCGCGAGTGGGATGCTCGTTGCACTTTTTCCGGCGATGGACGGCCCCGGATTGGTCGACGGCGATGTCGGGATGCACGCTGGATTAGAGATGACGGCTAGGGTTTGAGTTTTGTAAAAATCTCTCTCTCTTTCTCTCTCTAAATATATATATATATATATATATATATATATATATATATATATATATATATATATATATATATATATATATATATATTTGGAAAAAGGGTAAATTTTATTCCACTAACATCGCAATAAGGTTACAACATAAAGGTACAGTCCCAACTCAGGGGGACATAACTAGTACATCCGACTCAATGTTATGAAGGATGCCCACTGGTGGGGTGGACAATCCCTCATAAATGCGCCGGTTCCTCTCCCTCCAGACATGCCAAACAGATGCAGCAAGCCTCAATCTAGCACGTCTGGCCCAGCTCTGCTCCTGGCC
Organism: Iris pallida; assembly: GCA_029216955.1. Taxonomy (NCBI): domain Eukaryota; kingdom Viridiplantae; phylum Streptophyta; class Magnoliopsida; order Asparagales; family Iridaceae; genus Iris; species Iris pallida. The sequence continues at coordinate 2,235,581 of JANAVB010011598.1, forward strand.
CCTACAATCACCAATCCACTTAAGGATTTCTCTGAAGTCACGCTCCCTTCCAACCCCTCCCAAGTGTCTCCGGCTCTGCTCTGCCCAGATGCTCCACGCCACATGGCACTAAAAGAACAGATGCCCAATGGATTCATTCTCTGTCTCACACAAAACACACTTAGGGTCAGGGATAGGGACCCCGAACCGAAACAGTCGGTCCCTAGTGAGCAATCGGCCCAGCACCAGTTTATAAGCAGACAGTTGCATCTTTCTGGCAAGCCCCTTCCCCCAGACAAAGTCGTACTCCTCTATATCATCGAAGTGGGGGCGAACAAGATCGTAGCAGCTGTGAAATCTGAACTCCCCCACACCCTCCGAGTGGCCGGGAGGGGCCCAAACCCAGACATCAGACAGTACCGTAGGAGTGATCTGCACTTGTCTGATCTCCTCTCCTAACTGAGCAGTGAACCGGTACACCTCTGCCCGCCAGACCCCACCACTGATGATGTGCCTACAAGTCAGACCTCTGTACGCCACACCGTCCGTCTGGGGGCCCAGAATCTCCAGAAGAGACTGACCTGAAATCCACGAATCAAGCCAAAGGTCTGTCTCCCCTCCCTCCCTCATCCTCCTCCGAATAGCCATCCGAAGTACAGTACGGTTCCGCAGGATATGTTTGAAAGACACGGAGAAGTTGTTGTCAATTTCACATACCCAGAAGTTCCTGCCCCGTAGATACCGACTAGCCATCCAAGCCGACCAGAGAGAACCGCCCTGAAGGAACCGCCATGCCAGCTTGATCCCCGCCGCCTCCCTGACAGATACTAGAGAACGCAGACCCACACCTCCCTCCTTCCTTGGACGACAGAGCTGCTCCCAAGAAATGGCATGAATCCCCCCATGCCATATGAACTTGGCACAAATGCCCTCAATCTTTCTGATAGTAGCTAAAGGAACCATAATAGATTGGAGCCAGAACAAAGCAATAGCAGAGATAACCGATCGTACCATCTCAATACGCCCTCCAAAAGAAAGGCCAGCCGCCTGCCAGCCCTCTACCCTCCTCTGCGCAAAGTCCACCAGACTCTGACATTCTCGGTCCTTCGCGTAGTTGACAGAGAGGGGCACCCCCAGATATTTCACCGGAAGGTCACCCTTTTCCACCCCAAGCTCCAGGGCCCGTTCCTCCTTCAAGGTGCAAGAATTGCTGAAGTAAACTTTGCTCTTGTCCCTATTCAGCCGAAGACCCGATAGCTGTCCGAACTCCTCCATCACTACCGCAAGCTCCCTCATCCCTCGCATGGAAGGCCTCATCAATACCAATAGATCATCCGCATATATGAGATGTGAGACCACCGGAGAGACCCTGCTGTATATCGGAACAATCCGCTCCCGGTGCACCGCAATGTCCATCAAACAGGTAAAATACTCCATCACGAGAGTGAATAGGTAGGGGGAAAGCGGGTCCCCCTGCCGAAGCCCCCTACTGCTGCCGAAGAACCCGTATGGAATACCCTGAATGAGAACCGAGAAAGTGGGGGAGATGATGCACTCTCTGACTCTGTCCACCCATGTCTCGGAGAAACCCATCGCACCCATCAGATGACAGAGGAAGTCCCTGTTGACGGTGTCGTAGGCTTTCCTCAGGTCGAGCTTCACACAGGACTTCATCCCTCCAGGCTTGTGGAACTCCCGAATCATCTCATGAGCCAGTAGGCTATGCTCCGCAATAGACCGTCCCTTGATGAATGCCGCCTGATTCCAAGAAACCAGGCCCTGCATAGCATCCTCCATCCTCCTGCACATAAGATGAGTAATTATTTTATACAAATAATTACAGCAAGCAATCGGTCGGAAGTCAGCAAGAGAAGTCGCCCCCTCCTTCTTGGGCACTAGCGTCAGGAAGGTGTGGTTCAGCTCCTTCAGGAGCTTGTCCGTCTCAAAGAACTCCTGAACAGCCTCTAGAACCTGGTCCTTGAGGGAACCCCAATGACGCTTGTAGAAGCCGCTGGAGAAACCGTCCGGCCCAGGGGACTTGGAAGCATCAGCCTGCATCACAATCGTCTCCACCTCCTCCATCTGGATAGGAGCCATAAGAAGACTGTTGCCATACTCCGTAATCAACGTCTTCGTAGTCAGCTGCGGGAATACCGTGGGATAGTCCGTCTGATGGTAGAGCACAGAGTAGAACCGGACAGCCTCCTCCTGGATAGCAACCTGGTCGGTCACAAGACGCCCGTCCCTGCCAAGAAGTCTCTGGATACAGACGCTTACGGTAATATGGAAACGAATCGGATTTAAAAAGGAAGGAGGGGGAGGTTTGCTCGGTTTTAGTAGCAACAATGCTGCTGCTATTATTTGGGGGGTGGGGGCGTAAGGCATGTGTGTGTTTTTGTTTGTTATTTTTTTTTTCTTTTTCTTTCTTTCTTTCTCTTTCTTTAAACTAATATATATATATATATATATATATATATATATATATATATATATATATATATATATATATATATATATATATATATTATATATTTATATATATATATATATCCACACCATAAATACATACATACATATATACATACAAATATATATACATATATTATATATTATATTTATATACATGTATACGTATATATTTATTTATATAAATTAAACCTATAATATTTATCCATATATATATATATATATATATAAAAATATATATATATATATATATATATATATATATATATATATATATATATATATATATATATATATATATATATATATATATATATATATATTCCAATGAATGAAATATTACCCAAAATATATATATATATATAAATAAAATCAGAATTTATTTATAAACAAAACTAAATATTTTATTTTTATATATTAAATATATTAAACTTTTTATAAATAAAAACACTATCGATAAAATACCTATTTAAATAATAATATAAAAATACTGAAAATAATATTAAAATAATGAAATAATGCAAATGACCATATTAGCCCTCTTAAGAAAATTTGGGGGTGACAGATCATGATCAATCTCAACCAACCCCCAGCTGACCGAGTCTCGAGGCATAGTTACAAGGAGGTGGCCCAAAATTTGCCATGTAGCAATAGATCCCATTATTCATGAATTCCTATAAATAGCAAGGTATTGTTCCCTTGCAGACACATGCACACATATAGACACAAAAAGAAGAGCACGCAAATCCCAGAAGCAGACTCTTCCCTTCGTGTCCTCAGAGAGCATTTCTTCACCGGAGCCGAAGTTGCGTTCGATCGTCTAAGGAGTAAAGCAGAGTTGATAGCACTCTTCCGAGCCTCTACCGTCACCCTCCAGAATCAAAACTAAACAATTGTACTTAGATTGCTTTTCCTAGGTTTTGTTCCTAGGCTCTCTTTTGTACAAGCGAGTTTGTAATTGTGAGTCAAGTTCAGTCCTCCTATAAAATTGTTCTATTCTATGACGATCAATGGCAAACATGATGGCGACTCTGCTGGGGACTAACTTCTCCACTGCAGATAAGTTGGTGACGCAATCGGACGCAGCCAAACTCGACTCCATGCAACAAATGTTTGTTGTTCGTTTCGACCAACAGGCGTTCGAAGAGATGCTCTCCGAAGGGGGCACTAGCCCAATCCAGAAGCGAACCGGCACAAAGAAGGCTCGCAGGGCGTGGAGGCCCAAAATAGTTGCCTTTCCCCAAGCTCTGGAGCAAGCTTTCTCTCTTGCTCAAGACGGCGAAGAAGACTCACATACGGCCCCACTCCGCAGAGGTCCCTGATGTTCCTAAGTCTAGCCAAGGAAAATACTACGATGCTAGACTTGCGAGGGCAAACGGGAAATCTATGCTGTCCAAGAAGAAGCCGTATAATAGTGGGAGCCGCAGGAAGAATGCATATGCGGTCGCCAATTCTAGCCGCATGGAGAATGCATATACGGCCAACAATCCCAGCCGCAGGGAAATGGCCTATACGGCATCCAATCCCAGCCGCGAACCATCCGTCCTATGCGTCTCAGGTTCAGTCTTCGACCGCCTCTTATGCGGGCCTGACCTCAGAATCTCCAATGAGGATGTGCCCGACTCTATGCGGCACAGCATGGACTCTTCCTACTACGCACCCTCGGGTGCTAGAGCGAAGAAGTCTAGGACAGCGCGGGCTCGTCGAGCTCAGTCAGCTGTCCCCACCTCTGACCATCAGAGAGTTCCGCTAACTGTTATGCGGGCCTTTGATGGAAAGTTGTACAGAACCGCCCGTGTCCAGCCCCCGGCGACGAATGGACAGGATAGTTCTCAAAAGTCTCCCAACATTGATCGAGGGCAAGTGCTTTTACTAGCCCCGCATCAGGGAGCAAAAATGATACCTATGCATTCGTGTGCTCGGGATTCCCGGGCCCATAAAAAGTGTACAAAGGTGGATCGAGATGTCCTTGACTTACGAGATGTGATCCTTCACAAGCGCAAGAAAAGAGAAAAAACCTTGGCGTGCGAAGAGTCCTTCCAGGGATGTCACTGCACTCAAGTCATTGTCAATTGCTGCTGCAATAAGACAGCAGTGCAAGAGGACCGACAGTCCGTCTTCCAACGACTGCAACAGCCACGACTGGTCCTACAATAAAGCTCGGGGGAAGAGGCGCTTCCTTTCGCCTCCTGTAACTCCACCCGGAAGGTCCCTACCAGCAAGGGAGGGAAGGAAATAAACATGTCATGTCCGACAATCTCAGCCAGCACGGTCAAGAAACTCTCATCTAAGGGGTTGTCCACAGCCGTCACAGGAGGGGTTTATCAAGGTACCCGCTCAAAAACGAAATCTTCAACACTTGGAGATTCGTCATCTACATCCCTGGGGGTAGCTGGAGCTGGGGGTAGCACTCCTCCGAACATCCACAATAATTTGACATTTCAAGAAGATGAACCAGGGGAAACAATCCCCCCAACAAATACAACAGACGTCCCTGAAAACGTTCATGGGTGCCAAGATGAGACAGCCTCCTACGCAGGGGGTAGCACTCCCTCCGAGTTCGAACCTAAGAAGAATATTCCCACATATCCCGATGACTTCTCTATGCGAGGGTATGATTTTGAAGGCACGTCTTCTACAGTTCCTTCTACTTCTCCTCATGTGAGGTCGGTATTCATGACTGAGAACGAGCAAGACGGTCCTAGTGATCGGCAGCGCCTCGACACACTTGAGGCCATACTACAAACCTTGGTTAAGTCGGTGGACGAGATCAAGGCGGCCCTACCGGCTCTACAAGCAAGGACACCTGGTCAAACAAGCTTGGGTCCCGCCATCAATGCGGACTCAAACACGACTGTGCCAACTCCGGACAATAATCCACCCAGAATGTCGGATTCTACTGCTGCAGAAGAGGCTAGGGAGGCGAGAAGAGAAGTCCAGGAGCTTCGTACAATGTTTTACGCCCGAGAATCCTCTCAGGACCTCAGGATACGACAACCATATCCTGTTGCATGGAGAGATGTCCCATTTCCTCCATGATACAAACCATTCAATATCAATCCATATGACGGAAAGACCTCTGCGAGCCGGTACATGACCTACTTCGAAGTCATAACAGACCATCTGTCGCATGACGATGCCATCCTCATGCGGTTGTTCATCGGGGCGTTGGAAGGGGTTGCATTCAATTGGTACCGCAACTTGCCAGATAACTGCATTCATTTCTTTGCCGGCTTTAAACATATGTTCTTGGAAAGGTTCTACGAGGTGGGACAAGACGTGACAATGTCCACTCTCATGGACGTTGTTCAAGGAGAAAAAGAACTGACAAGGAATTACATCGAGCGGTTTCGCCAAACCGCGATGAAATTGCCCTCTGGGAACCCAGACTCTTCTTTAATTGAGATTTGCCAAAAGAGGCTGCTCCCCACAATCAGCCTCTGGATGGGCGAAAGTCAATTTAAAGACTGGAAGGCCTTCATCATCAGCGCCACTAGCGCAGAAACAAAGTTGAAGAAGGATCGCCAACTTGGGTTGCATATCTCGGATGGGGAGGACAAGAGCAAACGCCCAAACAACAACAACAACAACAACGGTGGTAGTTCCTCTAATAACTGGAACACCAAAGGCAAACAGGCTATGGTGATCGATACAGTCCAGAAGCCTGAACCAAAGCAAGTAGAGAAGCAGTGGCCTCAGGTGACCTACTCCATTAAGGATAGTCATGTCAAGCCCATCTTTGACATGCTCTTACAAGGAGATAGAATTCAGCTCCCTCCACCGAGACATGAACCTCGACCTGCAGAGATGGAGAGCCTGAAGTACTGTCACTTCCACCGCTACGTCCACCACGCTACTCAGGACTGCTTCCAATTAAAGTAGTACATCTAGAACCTTATCGATTCCAAGGCTCTGTCCATTAATTTCGAGGAGGTAACCGTGGCTGCCAACATGGTGTCAGTCCAATTCGATAGCTTCCTTCTAACGAAGACTCAAGATGGCATAGTACCCATCCTTCGGGCAACAATGGAGGTCACTAATCTTCTACCTCCCCGGGACCAGACGATTGGGCTGGTGCCCCTCACCACGTCAAGAGGGAAGGTCATGTAGGTCCACCCGGACTTGGTGCCTGAAGTAACTTAATCAGCATCACCCTCTACCGGCAAGAAGAAGGACGGGAAGGCTAAGTTATGCCATACAATCTCAGCTGGAACCGAAGAAGCAATAGCTGTCGTTACCCGATCTGGTGCACAATCTCAACCCATACCAGGTAACTCAGCTGAAGTTCGTCAGCCGGTGGCTACTGATGCCCCGGGACCATTTCTTCCTACCCCAACAGTCCCACTATGTGTCCTCCTGAACTCGACCCGACAAGAGGGCCCTTGGTCTGAGCGGAATAAGGAAGAGGCGTGGTTCCTTCCACTAAATCTACCCTGGTAGCTTCTCCCCCGAGGGTGTCCGTTGTCGACAGTGAAGGAGCAGGACCTATATATCCAGAACAACCATCGATCAACTTAACCCGAAGGATATGAAGATAGAGCACATGAACCTCCTCACTAGTCAAGACATGACATAGCTTACCAGGGGAGGGTCGCTGAGGCTCACTCACGGCCACCATGTCCCCTTCAGCGACGACGCCTGGACCACTTGCAGCTGCTTCCTCTGCCCCAGCTGCCCCGAAAGTGGATACAACTGGGTCGGTATCAACCGGCTGAGGTTCAGCAACCTCGGGGACTGGTTCAGTAGAGCCCACATCGCCCCTGATTGAGATGTCAGTAGCAGGAGGAATCTCAGCCGTCGCCGGGACGATCGTGATGGAAGGAAGCTCTGCAATCATAGCATCATAGCACTAATTAAGGTGGCTATAGCAGGGTCAACCTCAGAGGCGGTAGCCGGCTCTGGGGAGTTCACTTCTTCTGACTCCTACAAAGAAAAAGAAAAAAATGATGATCAGATTATATTTCAGAAAAGAAGAATTAAAAAGGGTGGTCGCAACTCGATTCACCTCTGAAACGGCTTCAACATCATCACTTCTCTTCCTAGTGCTCGGCCTGCGAGGCTTAATCGCGACCTATTTTTGGGAGCTAGTTCTGCCAACAACAGAGGACTCATGCCTGCCTCGTTTACGCGAAGGACTAGGCACAACATGAGGCAGATCCGCCACCGAATCGTCTGCAGGAGAAAGTAGATTATCAGGGTCATCCTCCTCGTCTACATTAATAGACTCCAAGTCAGACACTTCAACTTTCTTCCCCTTCCTGGACTCTTTCAGCTTCTTCTCCAAACCAGTACCGATAATGAAGCTGGTACTTGGGTCAAAATCTCTAGGGGGCTTGTTCACCATAACATGGTACAGGGCCGCCATGTATAAAATATGTCCCGACTCTCTAGCATCGGGTACGGAGAAGCTAGCACGGGTATGAACCGTGCTATAATAATGCCAAGCCCGGATGCCATCCAGAACGCTACCATCAAAACCCAGACAGTAGCTGGGGTTGTCCAAGAATATTTGACTATACTTAAATTGTCGAGAGAATCGACTAGATAAGTAAGGCTCCAAAAAGACGGAGTTGCGATTACGGTACACCAGATGTGCAGGACGGATGTTCTGCAACCAGAGGAGCATCTCCTCGGACAAGAAATGGGAGAACACAGCACCGTCAAGATGTACATCTCTTACTTCTTCGTCAGTAAAATGAGGAACAAACACGAAAAATAAGTATCTGTCCACCCATGCCAGCGCCATCCGACAGGCTGGCATGGTAGTAAACCCTAATGGCATACGGCGGTACTGGTAGATGAAGGCATCATCCGCAGTCACGTCATCCTCTGGGCCAGGCCTCATCAAAGACGGGCAATACATTAACAGCCACCCCATCAGATAATGATAGGGCAGCTCAATTCGTTCAAAATGCTTCGCCATATCGCGAGCAATGACTTTGGACGAGAAAGCACGAAGGCCATGATAAATGCTGCATACCATGGCGGGGAGTAGAGCTAGCCTGCCTCCAAAGACTAGCTTCACAGCAGGAAGGATCAGGTTACGGCTGATCCTCTCAATAGCACCAGTCCCCCCCTCCCGAAACCACACAACTCTGCAGCCACAACATCAGAAACCCCGCCAGGAGGGCCTTATCAGACATCCTCTGGGTGTCTTGATAAAAGTAAATAAAGGCGTCAGATTGGCTCCCGAATCTATCACCAGTAGTTTTAACCCTCTTGGCGCTCAACACCTGATTCTGCATCTCCTTCCGGGTTCGAGGATTCCGAAGGGAAACCCGGCCAGAGGCACCTAGTTCAAACATGTAGCTAAGCTAGGTCTTAGTGTGAGGAAGGTTTCCTTCGGAGCTATCATTCTTCTTCTTTGACATTTGTTGGCATGTGCTATGGTGACATAGCGACTCCCGGTAAACAGCCACAAAACTCGAGAACCGCCGCTCCAATTCCTCAAATTCTTTATTTGTAGGGGTATACGCTTCAAAAACTTCATCTTCCCAGGACAGCTTAGAGACTTCACGCATCTCATGGAGAGCGAGTCCCATTTTCCCTCCAGGTGTGAAAAAGGTCCCTGTGCGGCAGTTGTACATCTCTAGAAGGGCCATGAACAGCTTCTTGTTTATGGGCAAACCATAACAAGTGCCCCGTATGGCATGGTAAAGACCAATCTCGAGCAGGAGATCCATATACGTCCGCAAGATCCACAATATTAAATTGATCCATGGAGGAGTGGGTTCATCCAGTTCAGCAGTGACAGCCGACCAATAGGGTAGGACCCCTTTTGAGCAATCTGGTTCATAAAAGTATTAGCTTGGAAGAACCGAAAGTTGGGACCCTACACGCTTATGAAACTGCCCGGGGCCAACCCCATCACAGAGCGGCTGATCGGTATCTTGCTCACGACTACCAACCTCGATGTTTTATTATAGTGAATATCACCCACGAACATCCCCTGTTGGCTCAGGGTTAGAGAGTCTACCATTTTTCTGTCAATGGGCAGCATATTAAACCAGGACAGCGGGAAATGGCGTTCCATCTGAGGAATATGAATCGTCATCCCGTTGGAAGAAAAACTCCAACTTTCAGATAACTCTAGGATGCTGGAGTTCTTTACAGTTAGGGCATCTCCAAAGAAGAATGCGGGTTTCAGATGCGTGCCCCCTAATTGTCCCGAGTTCATCATGCCCAAGAGATACAAGAAGGATTGATTGCGGATGACCCTCAGCCTGTCCTCAGATTGATCTTTGGTAATTTGGTTTGTCACATATTCGACCACCTGGTCGAACCTCACACCCAAGGTAGATTGAGCCTGACCTACCAAAAGCTCCCCTGAGGGATTGACCGACAGCTTCACTGAAAAGGAAAGGAGAAAGAAGTCATAAGATAGTCAGAAAAAAACTAATTATTACTTTTTGAGCTTATTCGGCTCTATTTGTTAGGCGTTCATGCGGCCCAGTCCATAAAGGTGCTTATGCGGTCATGAGACATTTCTCATGCGGCTCGGTCACGAAGCATCTCTCATGCGGCTCGGTCGTGAAGCATAACTCATGCAGCTCGGTCATGAGACGTCTCTCATGCGGCTCAGTCGTGAAGCATCTCTCATGTGGCTCAGTCATGAAACATACCTCATGCGGCTCGGTCATGAAGCATCTCTCATGCGGTTCAGTCATGAAGCATACCTCATGCGTCTCAGACATGAAACATATCCCATACGGCTCAGTCACGAGGCGTTCATGTGGCTCCTACGGTGCAGCTCATGCAGATTCATCACACAGAACTTGAGCAGTTCAGTGAAGACGAAAAGAGCAACAACTATGCCGAAGCACAACAAAGAAAGGCCCCCACATAAAACATGCGACATAGCCATTGTAGTTAGGGTTTAGATTAATGTAGTTCTTTCTCATCATTCTTACCACTAATAGGAGGATGAACGTCGGGGTGGGTCGAGCTCGCCGTGTTCGACGAGGAGGCAAGTCCTTTACCCTTCGCTGCAGCGCTGGAAGAAGCCTTGGGAGCCATGAATGATCGAGAGAAAAAAGAGAAGCGGCGACTAGGGCAATAGAAAGATTGAAAAAGGAAGGAAAGAGCCTCTCTCCTCAAACTGCTCGTACTTATAGGCTGGCAAAGGGCGTGTAAATCGATAGACACCGCTTCGGATTTCATGCTGGCCGAAGGATAAAGGCAATTCTTGGGATTCTATCCCCTTTCATGCAAAAGACGGCTTCGAATCACCAAATGCTGACTCTTGGGATTCTATCCAAAAGACGGCTTTAAATCATCAAAGCAAATCAAAAATAATTAATGTCGAAGATACGGGACGCCCACGTGGCATGAAAGCCATTATGCGGTCAGAGAAGCCTATGCGGCATGAAGAGCTTATGCGATCTCGACTCAGTATACGGTCAGAGAAGTCTATGCGGCATGAAGAGCTTACGCGGACAGACCCATGCTTCTTATTCAAAGTATTTTAATTTTATAAATTGAAAACTTTGAAGGGGGTCTTGTAGAAGCATGAAAAAGAAGGGGATTTTTCTATGCGGTTCGAAGTCAACATGGAGCCTCATGCGGCACAAAAAGCAACAGAGAGCCTTATGCGGCTCTAAATCAACATAGAGCCTCATGCGGCTCAAGAAGACCAGAAAGCTTCATGTGGCCCAAAAGCAACAGAGAGCCTTATGCGGTTCGAAATCAGCCTAAGCAATAAATGTCTTCCTAGGCAGCTAAGCCATAATTGCTCTGACACAAAGGTGACAGGTCTGACAAAGATGACAGCTCTGACACGAAGATAAGGGGTGACGTGCTCCTAAAAGACGAGAAAATCATAATGACATCCAGTACAATTCACGAACCAAAGGAAGCTCTTCATGCGGCTCAGCCGTAAGACTCTTCATGTGGCTCGATCACGAAACAACTCTCATACGGCTCGGCTATGAGACGTCTCTCATGCGGCTCGGTCATGAGACACTCTCTATGTGGCTCAGCTATGAGACGTCTCTCATGCGGCTCGGTTATGAGACACTCTCCATGCGGCTCAGTCATGGGACACTCTTCATGTGGCTCGAGACGCTCTTCATGCGGCTCGGTTGTGAGACGTCCTTCATGCTGCTCGGTCATGAGACACTCTTCATGCGGCTTGGTTATGAGACAATCCCTCATGCGGTCTAGCCAGGATACATCCTTCATGCGGCTCACCACAGAATAGTAGTTGAGACACGTGGCAGAGATTGACCAAGTCTTAACAATTCAGATTCATTGCAACAAACAGATCATGATCAATCTCAACCAACCCCCAGCTGACCGAGTCTCGAGGCACAGTTACAAGGAGGTGGCCCAAAATTTGCCACGTAGCTGTACATCCCATTATTCATGAATTCCTATAAATAGCAAGGTGCTGTACCCTTGCAGACACATGCATACATATAGACACAGAGAGAAGAGCACGCAGAGCCCCAGAAGCAGACTCTTTTCTTCGTGTCCTCAGAGAGCATTTCTTCACCGGAGCCGAAGTTGCGTTCGATCGTCCAAAGAGTAAGGCAGAGTTGATAGCACTCTCCCGAGCCTCTACCGTCACCCCCAGAATCAAAACTAAACAATTGTACTTAGATTGCTTTTCCTAGATTTTGTTCCTAGGCTCTCTTTTGTACAAGCGAGTTTGTAATTGTGAGTCAAGTTCTGCCCTCCTATAAAATTGTTCTGTTCTATGACCATCAATGGCAAACAGTATCATGTCCTAGTTTCGTGTCGGCGTTATATTATAACATACACACATATAAATTGCAATTGAAGAACTCTATTTGAAATCAAAATTAAATTCCTAATTCCAAATCAAATGACACAATCTAATTTCTTGATCAAAATGACCAAGGAATTTAAAGGAAAATAAATTCAAGGAAGGAGGGCTTGCCTTGAAAAAATTAGGGATTTGAATTTGGGGAATAGGGTTTGAGACTTATCCAATCTCTTCTTCCTTCTTCATCTTCTAATTTCTTCTTCTTCTTCTTCTTCTTCTTCTTCTTCACACTACAACAAATATGGCATACAATAGCAGTTTATCTATAGCGTTCAAGCCTCCCTGCTATAGAATGTCATCATCAATAGCGTTCCTTCCACAGTGCTATTAAAATAGAATATAATAGCAGTTTATCTATAGCGTTCGAGCCTCCCTGCTATTATAATATAATCATCCATAGCGTTCATATTGAAGTGCTATTAAACGTTCATACAATAGTAGTTTATCTATAGCGTTGAAGCTTCCCTGCTATTAGAATGTCATTATCAATAACGTTCATTATGCAGTGCTGTTAACATAATATATAGCGTGTTATGAACGCTGTTAAAGGTATAGTTTTTTTCTGAACGTTGCTATGTCCGTATGTCTAGGGGTGAGCATTATTCAGTTTTTGGACCGAATTTCGAACCGAACCTAACCGAATAAGAGATTCGGTTCGGTTTGAAAAAAATCGGTTCGGTTTCGGTTTCGAAAAAAACTAAAATTTCTTATTCGGTTTCGGTTTTGGGATTCGGTTTCGGTTTAATCCCACTAACCTTTCAGAAATTTTATCTAAAATTCCTATCCCTGGTAAACCGAATAATTTTTTTTAGTAATATATATACGAAATATATCTTCGTATATTTAGTTACTATATATATTGACAAAAAAATTATAAATAAACTGAAATATTGGTTAAACCAAATAAACTGAAAATCGAACAGATTTATTCCGTTCGGTTTGGTTCGGTACGGGATATTTCGGTTGGTTTCAATTTTTGTTATTCGATTTTCGGTCGAATTCGGTATTTGGTTATTCGGTTCGGTTAACCGAGTTAATCGAATCCTCACAATTGAAATATCTACTGTTCCAATCATGGAAGAAACAACATAGTTTTCTATTTTATATTAAAAAAATAAGTTATTAGAGCCCCGACGACAGGCGGAGCCTCTTCAGACCCGTCGTCGTCGTCGTCATCGCCTTCTCTGCTCAGAGCCGTCGCCTCCTAGTCCTCCTCATCTTCCTCCTCCTCCTCCTCCTCCTCCTCCTCCTCCTCCTCATCTGCCTCTTAACGATCCCCCCAAAGCTTCTCGTCCTCTAAACGTCAAGGTCTCTCCCAACTCCCTCTTGACGTACCATCTCTGTCTCTTTCTCCTCACTACACCAAAAGAGGGATTTTTCAACATATATATTTTTTGATTACCAACGATTTTTTACTGTTACTAAGTACTAACAGTAAAAAGTGTTAGAAAAGCAAAAAAAAAATGTTAGTATAAACGAAAAAACTAAAATGCAATATAAAGAACACATATTATTAAGTTTACCATAGTTTAAAACCGTTGCTAATCTACTAAAAAATAAAATAAAATTTTTCTCGTGTCTTTCACGTGATTCAAGTAAGTGTTATTGGGGGGAAACACTTTTCATTCCCCCCATTTTTCCCACAAGCCCTAAAATTTCTTCTCGCATGGGCTTTCCCCCATTTTTACTCATCCCATGTTGGTTCTTCAGCTAATGCTACTCATCTCCGGCTAATGCTTCTCTAAGCGCCTCTCTCCCTCTCTCTCTCTCTCTCTCTTTGAAGATATTCAATTTTGACATTTTTTGGCGTCGACCTCTTTCACTACACCAAAACGAAGATTTTCCAACACAATTTTTTTTACATCCTAACAGCTTTTTACTGTTACAAACTACCAACAGTATAAAAACGTTACAAAATAGAAAAATCATTAGTAAAGATAACATAAAAAAGAATTTTAATATTATTATCGCATAATAATTATCTGTAACACTTAGAGCATCATTAGTAGTTGGGACTCTCCAATGCAATTTGGAGCCCAAAATTTCAAAAAAAAAGGTAAATGTAGAATGGATTGGATTTGTATGAGAATAGTAGAAAATGATAAAGTGAGCTCCGGTCCCAAAAATTGTGTGGTCAAAAATTAATGTAGGAAAAAAATAATATAAAGTTTAGAATCTAGAAAGTTGGGCTCCAAATTGGAACTTACTATTCTACAAAACGAGTTTCTAGAGGCCCAACCCTTAGCACCCATGGATGGGTTGGGACCGAAATTGTAGAAATTGGGACTAGGGATGAGACTTATTATTCTACAAAATGAGCTCCTACATTCTAAATCTAGAATCTAGAAAATGGGATGGGCCTTACTAATGATGCTCAGTAAGGCCCATCCCATTTTCTAGATTCTAGATTTAGAATGTAGGAGCTCATTTCGTAGAATAATAAGTCTCATCCCTAGTCCCAATTTCTACAATTTCGGTCCCAACCCATCCATGGGTGCTAAGGGTTGGGCCTCCCAATTTCTAGATTCTAGATTGTAGAAACTCGTTTTGTAGAATAGTAAGTTCCAATTTGGAGCCCAACTTTCTAGATTCTAAACTTTATATTATTTTTTTCCTACATTAATTTTTGACCACACAATTTTTGGGACCGGAGCTCACTTTATTATTTCCTACTATTCTCATACAAACCCAACCCATTCTACATTTACCTTTTAAAAAATGATAAAAAAATTATTATAATTATGATTAATAATGGTATAAATTATTAATTTAGATTATTATAAAATATTAAAATAAAATTATAAATTAATAAATTATTAATCAAGGTTATAATTATAATTAAACAATTAATAAATTAATAATTAAGATTATAATTATGATTAATAAATTAATCAATTATTAATTAAGATTATAATAAGACTATGATTATAATAATTATGATAAATAAATTATTATAATTATGATTAATAAATATATAAATTATTAATTAAGATTATTATAAATATTAAAATAAAATTATAAATTATTAAATTATTAATCAAGATTATAATTATAATTAATAAATTAATAAATTAATAAATTAATAAATTAATAAATTAATAAATTAATAAATTAATAAATTAATGAATGAATGAATTAATAAATAAGATTATAATTATGATTAATAAATTACTCAATTATTAATTAAGATTATAATAAGACTAAGATTATATTGTTAAATTATAAATTATTAACTATGATTATAATTGTGATTAAAAATTAATAATTAAGATTATTATAAAATAGTAACTAATGAACTATTAATTAAGATTATAATAAGACTAATAAATTTTTAATTACGATTATAATTGAATATTAATTATTAAAATTATTAATTAAGATTATAGTTATGATTAATAAATGACGGTAATTATGATTATATTTATGATTAGTTAAATTGTAAATTATTAATTAAGATTATTATAAAATATTAAATAATAAAGTATTAATTAAAAAAGAGATTTTTTGACTTGTTCTCCACTTTGTTTACTATATTTCACGGTGCACCCTACTTTTTGAATAATAAAATATTAATTAAATCTAGAATATCAGTTTTTGATTGCGTAGAGTCCGTATCTACACTGTTGCAAACATATGGTATACTGGATACATATAATTTAATGCCCTTCCCAAGTAATCTCCACAATATCGTCTTAAGTTATCTATTAAATTGTGCACTGAGTAAACAGAACAAACATATATATATATATATATATATATATATATATATATATATATATATATATATATGAGTACAAATTTTACATTAGAACACATCTAACCGCTCACTCAGTTTGCCTTATCTCCGGTCATACGAGTGATGTCTCGCTTGATATTATTGACAATCCCCTAATAGAGAGGGCAGCACCATCGAATATCCTCCTGTTTTTCTCCCGCCAAGCGTACCAAACTGCAGATAGAAGTCTTATTCTTGCCTTATTGTATACCAAACTGTAGATAAAAGTCTTATTCTCGCTTGATATTATTGTACGTCTCTTGTCTCTGGTTCTTCAACATAGCAATACCTCCAACTATAGGTTGTAGGCCTTCCCCTGCAACGTATCTGATCCCAAGCTCGGTACAGAATTGCTGCTAAACGTAACCAGTTGTGGTATATTGAAAAAATATGTGATCACACGTCTCATTATCCCTTCCACATAGAACGCAAGCTGCATTCCCCACTTGGACTCCAAACTTGACAAATCTGTCTCTGGTGAGTATCCTATCACGTATAGCTTTGAACCCACACAACTTCATTTTAACAGCCGGTCCCTTCCCCCATATCACGTTAGCCCATGCAGCTTGTGGAGCGTGAGATTACAGAAGCTCGTATGCATGTCTGCTATCGAACTCCCCGTTGGAGGCGTCCCCCCCCCCCCCCTCCCCAACCAAGCCCACTAATCCTCTTCCACATCGTCACTAATGTGGATGGCTTCAATGTGTGAACCACTGAGCTGCAGAGGACCTGCTTACATCCCATTTTTCGTCTTTGATGATCAAACTGACCGGATCATAACTGCCAATTAGCTCGAACGATGGCCAACCCAACCGGTCCACCAAACTCCGATGCTCTAACCAAGGATCCAGCCACAAGCTAGTATATATATATATATATATATATATATATATATATATATATATATATATATATATATATATATATATATATATATATATATATATATATATATGGAGAAACGAAATGTGGGCAAATGATCCATACTGTAGAATGAGTCATTATCATGTTGGACCAACATGAGAGAAGTTAAAAAAAAAACATTACCATGTTATACAATGTTTAAACTTTTCTCCTAGGTCCAACATGGCATAGCTCCTTCTACAATATGAGCCATACTGGTGCACCGATACGGTACGATAGAGGATACGACAAACCTCCGAAAACTAGGATACGATGTTAGCTGCTGTTTTCAGCTTTTGGGCAAAAGCTCAATTCTCAAGCTCCAAGTTTACCACATCGGTTGGGAGAGGGAGTCCACTAGTGCTTATATCACATTGCCTCTTCTTGCTTCTCTAAATGTCTTGTGTAGGGGACCTATGGGCCACACGCGCGCGCCGCCGCCGTCCGGCCCGGCTCGGTTCGGTTCGGTTCGGTTCAGCGTGCGTAACGGGTGTGGGTACGTGCCCACATCTGCGGGCGTCGAATGCCGATCCGATTTTCTATTTGGGTTCGGGCTGAGACCCTAAAATTTTTTTTGCTCCTCATTGAATTTTTACCATTACTATTCATTTATTTTTATAGCGTTGGACACCTCAAAAATCTTGTCCAAATTCAATGTACCACGTTTTTTATATTTTTCATTACTTTGTAATGTTCAACTATATGGCTCATTATTTTTAACCATTACAAAGGACCAACATCAGCCTATATATTGAGGCATTCTTCATTCCTTCCAATACACTGAAAAACTCTCTTACTCAGAACTCTCTTCCAAATTCTCGTCTTCCCGAATCATTTTGTTCGTCCTATTTTTGCTCTGGGCAGAGCTAAGTCGTAGGTCGTTATCTCTTTGTCGTGTGCGGAAAGGAGATTCTGGTGGAGCGGAGATTTTACTACTAGGAGCGTTCGGATACAGTCTGCACATCGACCTGGACTAACTCTTAGTGCAGTGCTACGTGCACGACTTCCCCGGAGGCCGGTAACATTTAATTCAGTTTTTTTTGCAGATTTAAAACAAAGATTTATTTAAAAATTCTAACAATCTAAGAGTTAGCTATTTTATAATAAAATTTATATATTTTATAAATTTTGCTATTACAAATATTTGTACAACTTTATGTTTTTGCTACTGCTTGTACAAACAAGAACGCCTTACTTAAAATTTTTGTTATACTGTTATAGACATATTTGTCATAGACATAATTGCTACCGCTGTTCTTGCCTACCTTCAATATCTGTTGCTGTTATACACATATTTGCTACTGTTTGTACGAGCAAATATTATTTTGTTCTAGCAACAAGTTTCTTGTTCTGTTCAAAATATAACTTTGTTAAACAATTTTTCCCCTTAAAACTTCTGTTACCAACATATTTGCCTTCTTCAAATTATTGCTACACCAAACTATTTAGTACCATATCGCTATTTTACCAAACTTCCGTTACTAACGTTTCGTCTTGGTAAGAAATTTATAGCAAGCTTCTGTTGACAATAATTGCTTTGTTTTCTAGCTTTTTCCATCATATTGCTACAAAGATTGCTTTGTTATATTGACTTCTTTATATTACTTTCACAATAATTACTTTGTCTATTAAGTTGATTCAAAATTTTCTTAAATGTCTGATTACTGTAACAAACAATTTGCTTACTGTTCACGTTTGTTACAAATTTACTTTTGTACAAAAGTTTGTATTTAACAAAACTTTGTTAACATTTGTTACAAATTTACTTTTGTACCAAAATGTTGTTTTAATAAAACTTAGTGAACATTTGCTTACTGTTTAATTGTGCAACTAAGCACATATATACATTTGCTTACTATTGATTAATTGTGCAACTAAGCACAAATACTTTTGTTTACGCTCAAAGGAAATATATATTATTGATAAACATAAAAGCTTCATTGCTGCCATATTCAACAAACAACCATTTATTAATATTGTTGTTATAGTCAACATATTGCTATTCACATTGCCATTTATTTCAATATCATAATTTATTACATTGGCAGTACATATTATCAATCTCATTTTCTACTATTAACTTTGTTACACAAATTGCTTAATTTGTTTGCCAAACTTATTTTAGGAATAATTTCGCCTGCTATAGCAAACTTTGTTGAACAACTTTTCTTAGCAATTTTTCTTAGCAAAGTTGTTATCACTTATTATTGCTGTCACATATTAGCAAAATTTCTTAGCTAAGTGTGTTTCCACATATTATGCTTAATAAATATTCATAAGACTGTTTCTAGAAATTGACACCTTAGACAAACATTATTGTGTTACTACGTTTTTTGTCAATACTAGCTATTTCTCTACTCAATATTTTTATTTAGGCTAAAGTAAACAGGTTATTGATTTAGTAAATTCCTTTAATTTTAAAGTTTTAAAGTAGAGATTTGTTTGAGTACAAGCCGAAAGGGCCCTTCTGTCAACAAGACAAAAAATCGTCTAAGCAACCGGTACTTAAGTGTTCCTAGTGAACCTCCGCTTGCTGGGATCCGGCCCCTACAGCTAACCCAACCTTATCAAAACTTGGAAAATCAAAATTTTAAAGGTAAATTACTAAAATCATTTAAACCGTTAATTTTTAGCTTAAACCATCTTTATTGAGTAAACCCTATAAAAATCCATGGCAAACCCAAGCCTAATCACCAAGGAGACCTCCTTCAAAAGGAAATGCTCTAATAGACCAGAGGCTAATATGACTTTGAATGGGTCTTCTAGCTTCTTCAGGTCTGTAAGCTATCAACCTATAATAAATATTTCTTACCATTCTAATGATTGGTGGTTGGATTTTGGAGCAAATATTTATGTTTCTTTTGATTGCTCTAGTTTTTCAAACTATTATGAGTCGGGTGGAGGAGGTGTGACCTTAGGAGATGGTTCAATGGCATAGATTATAGGAAGAGGAAGAATAGATCTGAAGATGATATCAGATAAAATTCTACCTCTCCATGTTGTGCTTCATGTGCCGTCGGTTAGGAGAAACCTAGTTAGTGGATCTCTACTTGTAGCCTTAGGATACAAAATTGTAATGAAGGCAAATAAAGTAGTTTTCTCTAAGAATAATTTATTTGTGGGGAAAGGATTTGTGAAAGATGGACTCTTTATTTTAAGTACTATGAATAAAAGTTCAAATCTTTCTTTTGTTGCAAATGTTGAATCATCAAATGTTTGGCATGGTAGATTAGGTCATATGAACATAGGATCTATTAAAAGGATAATGAATTTAGATCTTATCCCTGAGACTCCTATAGACGATGAACACAAATGTGAGATCTGTGTTCAAGCCAAACACACTAGATTATCTTTTAAATCTGTCTATAGGGATTCAGAACTCGTGGAACTTATCCATAGTGATGTTTGTGATTCCAATAGAATTTTGACCCGAGGCGGTAGAAAATACTTTGTTACTTTTATAGATGAACATTCAAAGTATTGTTACACCTATCTACTTAAGACCAAAGATGAAGTTCTAGACAGATTCAAGATCTATAAGTCTGAAGTTGAGAACCAGTTGGATAGAAAAGATTAAGATCCTTAGATCTGATCGTGGTGGAGAATATACCTCAAATAAAATGACTAACTTCTGTGAAAAGCATAGAATTATTCATGAGGTTACTGCTCCTTATTCACCACAGGCCAACGGAGTTGCTGAAAGAAAGAATCGCACTCTGTTAGACATGGTCAATGCCAAGCTTCTCAGCTCAGGTGCCCCTGATAATTTATGGGTAGAAGCCCTTTTATCAGCCTGTTATATCCTTAATAGGATACCCAGTAAAACTAATAATAAGACCCCATATGAGTTATGGAAAGGTCGAACCCTTAGGAAAAACTATCTTAAAGTTTGGGAATGTCTAGTTAAGGTAGGAATTCCTAAACCCAAAAAGAGGAAAATAGTACCTAAGACTGTAGATGTTGTGTTCATAGGATATGCCTTAGATAGCAAAGCCAATAGATTTCTTGTAACTCATTCTGAAATAAATAAAATCTCTAATAACACAATTATAGAAGCCAGAGATGCAGTTTAACTTGAGAATATCTTTTTCTTCAAGGATAGAAACCCTTCATCTTCCTCTAACCCTTCTCTTACTCCATCGACTAGTTCTCATGATCAAATACCTAGTTCTTAACCTGAACATGTCATAGAACCCAGAAGAAGTAAAAGAGAAAGGATTGAAAAGAATTTAGGAGAAGGATTCTTCATTTTTTTGATAGAGGTTGATCCTTCAACTTATGAAGAAGTCATTGTTAGGGTTATATACTAAAAGCATCACTTTTGTAGTAACCTTATTTCTTTAAATTTTGAATAAGAATCATATGGACAAATATTTGCATATTGTATTT
The DNA here is from genome assembly GCA_029216955.1 of Iris pallida. Classification (NCBI taxonomy): domain Eukaryota; kingdom Viridiplantae; phylum Streptophyta; class Magnoliopsida; order Asparagales; family Iridaceae; genus Iris; species Iris pallida. Next base: position 2,256,880 of record JANAVB010011598.1, read on the forward strand.
GTTGCAAGTGTTAAGACAAATGTCTGATATTCTATATTGTATATAATATGGTGTATGGTGTCACACAGAAGATCTTATTATCAGTTCCCTATAGAGTATATAAATAGTTCATAACCTAGATGAACTTGGACAATCTATTGGAAAGGTATGTAGTGTAATCTGGTATTAGTCTATCTTGACCATAGGTTTACACTAGTACACTTTGTGTGTATTGAACATGACCACTTGAGATTGTTCTCTTTGTACTGACTACATAAGTGAACAAACACCTCTGTTATTATGGATGCTTGTGCTCTTAATCTGAATATAATAACAGACATGTATATGCATTGTGCATTACTTTGACTCATGAAAGAGTGAGATTCATTATGGGTCAACAACCTCTATGAATTGGGTAATAACATTATATGTATGATGGGTTGTTGATTATAAATGGAATCCATATCCCGATATATCGGGTTGATGATGTCCACTTAAGGAGCTCATAAGGATTGTCATGTAAACCCTGCAGGTGGATTATATCCGATATGACAAATAAAGTTGAGCTGTACTACTTAAGGATAAAAGATATCGAATCAATATAGTTGTCAGTAACTTAATTTGATCGACGAACATTCGATATCTTAACATGGGAAGTCAAACGAGCATATAATAAAAGGAGCCCATAAACATAATTTAGGATTAGGGAGGTAGTGCAACAATAGCTCATTAGTGGACCGAACTATTGTTAATGGGCCTGGATTGCGTGTTCGAACTGAACATGGGATATCCTGATCCGTTAGGAGGCCTAACCCTAATTTTCCCTCATGGTCCTTGTCATAGCCTATATATATCCTCTATTCTCTAGCCGCTAAATTATTGATCAAAAATCTGAAGCTTTCTCTAAATTCGTGATTCACATAAGGAGAGAAAGAGAGGGCTGCCAAGGAAAAGAAAAGGTTGGAAGACTGTCGTCCACACGACGTCCAGTTCGAGGAAGGAATACGTGCAGAAGATCTTGGGGTCATCCGTTCGAGATTACCAGGAACTACTTGTCTTTTTTCCACTGCAGGTATAATTCGTGAACCCTAGTTTCCGCTTATGAAGGGTTAGAACACGTATTAAATCTGTTTAACTTTCTATCGATCAATATGCACACCGCAGTAAGGGTCTTGGAAATCTCCAGTTTCATCAGCCATATCTTTCCATGATGCCCCTTTCTGGAAAGAAGCTATTAACAATGAGTACAACTCTATTATGGAGAACAATACTTAGTTTTTAGCAGACCTACCTTTAGGTATTAAACCCATAGGTTGTAAGTGGATCTTTAAAAAGAAACTTGGAGCCGATGGTACCATAGAGAAATTCAAGGCTAGGCTAGTAGCCAAAGGATTTATCCAAAAGAAAGGATTAGATTACTTTGATACCTACTCTCATGTAGCTGGGATTTCTTCTCTTAGAACCCTTCTAGCCTTAGCTTCCATTCATGACTTGCTGATCCATCAATTAGATGTAAATGCAACATTTCTAAATGGAGATTTAGAGAGGAAGAGATATATATGGAGAAACCTGAAAGTTTTATTACTAAAGGCCAAGAAAACAAGGTTTGTAGATTAGTGAAATCTTTTTATGGCCTAAAGCAAGCTCCCAAGCAATGACACAACAAATTTGACAAAGTCATTATAAAATTTGGTTTTGTGCCAAATGAATATGACAAATGTTTGTATTCTAAAAATACAGATAAAAGTTGTGTTATCCTATACTTGTATGTTGATGACATCCTTATTTTAGGATCTTCACTGGAATTGATAAATAACACTAAGAATTATTTATCTAACCAATTTGATATGAAAGACCTAGGTGAAGCAAACCTAACACTAGGAATGCAAGTGTCCAAATGCAAAGAGGACTATACTCTATCCTTAGCACATTCAATTGAGAAAATACTTAGAAAGTTTGAGTACTTTGACAAAAAATCTGCCCTTACACCATATGGTAGTAATGTTGTTCTAAAGAAGAATGAAGGATCTCCTATAGAGCAACATAGATATTCACAGATGATTGGATGTACATAACTAATAGGACCAGACCTGACATTGCTTTTGCCATTGGAAGACTAAGTAAATATACTAGTAACCCAAATCAGTCACATTGGACTGCATTGGACAGAGTATTTAGATATCTTAAGGGTACTCTAGATTATTAACTTTATTATACTAGACGCCCTGATATCATAGAAGGTTACTCTGATGCAAATTGGGTAACTGATTCATATGATGTGAAATCCACTACTGGATATATTTTTACCCTAGCATGAGTTACAATTTTCTGGGAATCATGTAAACAAACTATCATTGCTAGGAGTACTATAGACTCTGAAATGATAGCTTTGGTATAGAAGCCGAATGGCTTAGAAATCTTATTATGTATATACTTGTCTCTGCTCTTACAATCTCTATAAACTATGATAATAAATCGTTATAGAACAACTAAAGCATGATTATGTGAATGCTAAGATGAACAGGCACCTGCAGTTGCGCTTCAAGTCGATAAAGAGCCTATTAGGCAAATATATGGTCCTTCACTATATAAAGTCAGAAAACAACCTTGCAGACCACTTGACGAAGGGTCTGTCTAGGACATTGATCCTAGAATCATCAAGGGGATGGAGTTAAGCCCATAGTATAGTCACCAGCAGTGGCAACCCAACCGAGTCTGACTGGAGATCCTAAGAAGCCGGTTCAATGGGCAGGAACAAGCTGCACTAGGTGACTATTATGGAACACTGACCTTGAGATTAAATTTTTTTTAAAATAAAAGCCCAAAAGGTTGTACATGTGTACATTAATACCCCATCTCTATGGTGATAGTGTTCCTTGTGTGATATGGATAGGGTGAGTTTAAACTCTTAATAAGTCCAAGCATGATATGTAGGGTTGATTCCTATCACCAACCCTTGAGGACTTACCTATATGAGAGATCGTGAGGGCCGCGACTATAGGACAGGGAAATCCTAGACAACTCTCGTGAATGTGTAAAAGTGCGCATGGCCAACCAAACATGCCATCCGATAGACCCAAGCACCTATAGCGTACTATGTATGTTATTGTTTGAATCTGGTTCAAGAAGACTGATTCAAGGCGTAGTCCATCAAGTTCTTTTTCAGACAAAGACAATAGTCACTACGTGAGATTCAAGGCTGTAGTCCATCTCATTTATGCATAGTATACAACTGCCCAAAAATTTTCTTACTCGTCTTTCATCTTTCCTTCATTCTATTACCTTGAAACTTGAGCTTTTTTGGGGGGGGGGATTGTTAGCTGCTCTTTTCAGCTTTTGGGCAAAAGCTCAATTCTCAAGCTCCAAGTTTAGTCCCACATCGGTTGGGAGAGGGAGTCCACTAGTGCTTATATCACCTTGCCTCTTCTTGCTTCTCTAAATGTCGTGTGTGGGGGCCCTATGGGCCACACGCGCATGCCGTCGCCGCCCGGCCCGGTTCGGTTCGGCACGCGTAACGGGTGTGGGTACGTGCCCACATCTGCGGGCGCTGATGCCGATCCGATTTCCTATTCGGGTTCGGGCTGAGACCCTAAAAATCTTTTTGCTCCTCATTGAATTTTTACCATTACTATTCATTTATTTTTATACCGTTGGACACCTCAAAAATCTTATCCAAATTCAATGTACCACATTTTTTGTATTTCTCATTACTTTGTAACGTTCAACTTTATGGCTCATTATTTTTAACCGTTACAAAGGACCAACATCAGCCTATATATTGAGGCATTCTTCATTCCTTCCGATACACTGAAAAACTCTCTTACTCAGAAACTCTCTTCTAAATTCTCGTCTTCTCGAATCATTCTATTCGTCCTATTTTTGCTCTGGGCAGAGCTAAGTCGTGGGTCGCTTTCTCTTCGTCGTGTGCGGCAAGGAGATTCCGGTGGAGCGGACATTTTACCCCTAGGAGCGTTCGGATACAGTCTGCACATAGACCCGGACTAACTCTTAGGGCAGTGCTACGTGCATGACTTTTCCGGAGGTCGGTAACATTTAATTCACTTTTTTTTTTTACATATTTAAAACGAAGATTTATTCAAAAATTCCAATATACGATACGTCATGCATACGACAAGTAAAAATATAATTATTTATAATAATTAATAATAATATATAATTTAAAGAACTTAAATCTCTATCTTAAAACGCATAATTCAACATTTGAAACAAAAAAAAATCCATAATCCAACATGTTTCACCAAAAGACCTATAATTCGACATATCAAACGAAAACAAAACCATAATTCAAACTCACAAGTCTCACTCCACTTGAATATTCTCAGTATCTTCAACATTAACTAATGCAGCCTCCATATAGATTTATTAAAAAAAGCTTGCATCTTCATATTCTTTCTGCGATTTCAAGGCTGAATTGTGTGAATTCTCTGAAAAATGTATGGTTTGATACGAGTACCCAATACGTATCTGGAGCATGCCTAATGATTGGATACGTATCCAAATGATTTGATACGTATCCAACACATTTTCTGTATCTGGTATGGGATACGGTGGTCCTTTACGTATCCATGCATCAGAGAAGAACAAGAATGTAGGATGTGTTTGGAACGCGGTGTGACCCGAACCGGAGTTGGTTCATGAGGTGTGATATTGAATTGGACCCATATGTCTTAAAAGAAAATTCTCATGTAAGGCCTGAACCAATTCCAATTATCTACACCACATTATTCCACCTCCTAACCGATTTGAGAATAAATTACCAGCTCCATTGTCACCCCTTATTTGAGCGCTCAACCGGAAACGAGATACAATCCAACAATCTCCACCTTAGATCATTCTGCTGACCGAGCAACCTAGCACACCCGGCTACCATTTGTTCGTTTCCGCTAGCCGAAACACCCTTAGCACACTCCGGCCACCTTTGTTTGTTCACGCTAACCGAACAACCTTAGCACACTCCGGCTACCTTTGCTCGTTTCCGCTAACCGAACAACCTTAGCACATTCCGGCCACCTTTGTTCGTTCCCGCTAACCGAACAACCTTAGCACACTCCGGCTATCTTTACTCGTTCCCGCCAGCCGAGCATCTTGGAGATCGAACATGTTGTCATCTCGATCCGTTCGACCACAGAACCAAACCTGACACGTTCATCCACACCACCATTATGTGCAACAACGACGTCTTGCTCCACCTTGGGTTCGTCAAACCCACCTTTGAAGCCAATTCGTGTAGTTGATGCTCCTACTCCACCTTGAGAAGAGTCAGTATAATCCGATTATACACATGAACATTCAGCACCGTCTGTCTCGAACCAGTTGGAACCGCCCAAACTAGTTCCGTAACCAAGGACTCTGATACCACTTGTTGGAAACAAGGTGTGACCTGAACCAGAGTTAGCCCATGAGGTGTGATATTAAATTGGGCCCATATGCCATATTAAATTGGCCGATGTACGGGATACGCTGGTCCTTGGATGTAACCGTGCATCAGAGAAGAACAGGAGTGTAGGATGGGTACCCTTCCTTGGAATGTAATTCTTTTGAGAAGAAGATAGTTGTTCTGCGTAGTGTTGGTTTTGGAACAAGACTTTGTGGGCCAGAGGTGAAGGTCCTGCTCCATTTCCTTGTGGCGTTAGTCTTTGCCTCTTATAACTTTGGCCATTTCAGTGGCAATTATTGAGTTCAAGGGCCTTAGAAGCAGTAGTAAGTACCTCCAACTCCTACTTTAACCCTCCTACAAACTGGCTGGTGACATAGCTTTCAGAGAGGCCAATAACCCTGTTTGAGCAGCTTCATTTCTATTGCATAATAAGTGTATTGATCTCTCTCAGCTCATCCCTCCTCACTATATGAATCCTGCAAGAAAAAAATAAGTCAACTCTATCCCTGGCTGTCAGCCACAAACAAAAGAAGTCCAGGAATAGGTCAATAATGCTAGTCTCATGTATATAGCCACCACCAAGCTCAAGTACTAAATAAAATTAAAATGTTCAGTATAGGCATTTGGAAAGGATAAATAAAAGAAAAAAAATCTGGCAAATGCCAAAAAAAAAAGAGGATAAAAAAGTACATTGTGCAAACTTACAGTATAAAATGGAAATATGGAAATAGGAGATGTAGCACAGATCAAACTTAGTGACCAAACAATAGGTTAATGGAGTAATAATTAAATTCCCCAAGTAAAATATGGGGAAAATAATAGACATTTCTATAAGATGCAAATTCGGAGGATAAAAGTGCTTCTAGATTCCATGTGAACATAAATGACACTTTGAAATTTGAAAGAAATCTCAACATAGGAGAAATTGGAAATCAATTATATATGGTTCAGAATGTGGAGCAGCAAAGTGAGTCCGACCAAAAAAAGACATATTTACTTGAAATGTGTCCATCCAAAACAATACTTTACTTGGAAACGAGAATCAAAGATGGGTTGGCAACTATGATGAATAAAACAAGGTTCACACTATCGGTATTGGACCCTTCTTGTGAGTATCGGGATCGGCAACGTCAGCAGTATCAACGGTGACGGTTTCAAATCAGAGTATAGATTTTGTTTGGTACGTGAAAACAAATATTTATCAATAGACTATTTAAAAATTAGAAGTATTGGATTTTTTTGGTATATGAAAACAAATAATTATTAATAGATTATTAGAATTTTTTTACATCTATGCATAAATTTTGAGTATTTCTTGTGTTGTTGCTTTGTGGTTTTGAAATTGAATGAAATAATACACCCATGCTGGTTGGTTTACATGCGAGAAATAAGTTTTCTTTACTTACATGCTTTTACAACCTTATTTTCCTTTTATACCCTTATTGTTTCGTCTTTTTTATTCAAATTTTTTCTGCCGAATTAAATGGAAAAAGGATCCCAACATTGTGTTGGTGGCGGTCAGTATCAGATAGGGACACGACAATCGTATTAGATACGGCCATGCCAACCGGTATCGGCCGTATCGTATCGGTGTCGGTTGTTGCTGTAAACTATGACCTTGAAATTGAATGAAATTATAGTCACCAATATTGATTGGTGCTGATTGGTTTACGTGCAACTTATTTGACTTATTTATTATATGTCAATTCTCATTAATTTTAAATGAAATAGTATTGGTATGGATTATTGGTGCTTTTACTCCTTTACATGAAGAGAGCTTGCTCTCAACTTGCCTAGTGAAGTTTAGTCCTACATCGAAAATGCACTATGAGTTATCTCAACATATATACTTGTATGTGTTGTTGGGATATGCACATGGGGTGGTGACCCTAAGGAGGGAACCAAGTGGGTGATTTTACTATGAGGTAAGGATAAGGCTCCAAGTTAAGCATCCATGTTTTTTGATCTTGGGAAATTAATTTCCATTGGAGCTAAGCCTCGTAGGAGCTTAGCGACTCGGACACGGACTCGGACTCGGGCTCATGAGGCGTAATGTGGCGTTTTGTTGGCGCACCTTGCACTTAGCACGCGGCCACGTTGCGCAGCCCAGTTGTGCTGTCCAGGTTGCGCGAGTGCGCGGGTGCGCTGGGTTGTGCGGGCGCGCTGGTTGCGCCGCGTGCGCAGTGTGTGCTGGTTGCGCTGATGGCACGCGCGCAACTCGTTCAATGTCACAACTTGCGCAGTTCGTGACTGTCCACGTTCTGACTGATTCATAATGTGCAATAACCGATCCTAGAATTGTGGATCTGACATTAAATTATGGCGCACATTGCGGATCTGAGCAGTTACTGCAGTGGCTACATAAACAGAGCCTCTCTTCTCTCTCGAGAAATTTTTTACAGACTTCAGAAAATTACGAAGAGAGAAGAGAGTGCCGTTCGAGCCATTGGAGTTGCTCCGCAACCAGAACCACCTCGCACAAACCGTCGTCCTGTTCTTGTCTTTCCGAGCAGTCCGTCGTAGAGCAGATTACCAGAGCGTTCTAGAGTTCTTTTGAACTTGCTCGTTCCTGGAAGCTGACCGTGTGGGCGGATCTAGCTTTGAGCACTGGTATTCTTAACACCCCAGCAGGCCACCATCTTCCATCTTTCGCCTGTCATCTTCGCTGCTGCCTTTAGCAACTCGATTAGTACCTTCTCTATAGAAGTGCCACTGTCGTTTGCTTCTATTGCGTAATGTCACGACTCTATCCCAATATAATGGGTCTAGTCGGATCATGTCCAGCCTGTACCGTTGTGAGACGGCGGCAGTAAGCTGTATCAAGCAGTGAAATACAACATACAAATATCTAACAGAAATAAAAATATTTTTATTAAACTGAAACTGGTTTGAAATAGAAAATAACAAGACTACAATGTCACAAATTCACTTATTACAATTGTTCGAAAAACAAACAAAGGAAATGAAATAACGCCAACATCTATGGTTCTGGGGTTCCTGGTTCTGGTTCAGCCGAATCTGCGGAACCCAAGTCAGGCCCGTAGAAAGAACAGTAAGCTAGCTCCTCCTCATCGCAATCACCTAAAATAGTCGGGTCTCCATTTAGGAGTGAACAAGAAACATATTTTTTCCACATCTAGCATTTCTAAAATAACAATAAATGAAAATGCGAGACAGTTTAAAAATTTTTATATGTTTTTGTAAATATTAGAAAAGGCAATAAGCAATATGATCTCAATATCAAATATTATGCAATCCTTAGCTAGTGTTTTGAGTAAATAATAGGGCCTGTGACCGGCTGGGATAGATGCAATATGTATACTAACGTTTCGGCCGAAACGAATAGTATACAGTACAACTGAACCCCCTGTGTGGTAGAGGTTAGCGCGAGAGATACAAGCAAGAATTTTGGCTTTGGTCACAGACGTTATACTACTCCCCCAAGCAATCCCTGAGTCAATGAGTCAATAAGTCACTTAAGTAATCCAGCAATCCGTCAATCGATGTGGAGTCCGAGAGGGTTCCACGGTGAATCAGTGTCACGATACAATATGAGATCAACTGATGCATACATTTAATTATTAAAGTAAAAACACAGACATGGAATAGATATGAAACTTGCCTTGGGTGTAACCTCGGCGTGGAAAGCAACAGCTAGAAGGTAACGGCTAGGATTCAGGGATCCGAACCTACAGATTTAGAACACCTGGTTTAGTAACTGGAAAAGACTAACTAGACCTTAGGGCTAACAGGTCAGGGTGACAGTAACCAGGTTGTCAGGTAAAGATAGTAATAATTATTAACCAAGAATAGATATAACTAATACTAGTGAGAAAATAGTCTCTCTTTTTTTAATAGGAAAGCCTAATTTTACCAAAAATATGTTTAAATATTGATTTTATTTGTAATATTAATATATTTTGTAAAACTAACTTTTATGACCAGAACCTATATTTTATATACTTTTAATAAAAAATACAGTTTTTTGACTAAATGGTCAAATATAATTTTAAAACCACAAAAGCATTATTTTATTATTAAAGCGGAAACTTTTATACTTTATCTATACAACCAATTCTTTCTCCAGTAAAACATATTTGATAAAAATAAAGTTCCTTTTCTACATTCGCTTAATAAGCCTTAAAAGATATATTTTTCAAACAATACCGTTATTTTATCTTAAAGTATAATATACCTATAATCAATGGGTTTAAAACTATTATAATTAATATGAAACTTATTATTTAATTTATCGGCGATATACGAAAATTACCATAAACTATAGCTTTTAGTACAAAAAATATTTAATCATTTTCTTCTCTATAAAACTAATTTTCTATTTATATATATATATATATATATATATATATATATATATATATATATATATATATATATATATTTATAATGCTACTAACAGATTAATTATTATTATCCATTAGTTAAACTATTAATTAATAAAACATTATCACTGGATAACCTAATAATCACCCACAACCTTTTAAACATTAAACAATTAGATTAGCAATCTATTACTACCACACAACTGTCACGTCCTACTCCCGTAGGAGCGATCGTCCTCGCTAAGGCGTGATGCCGCACGAGCCTAGATTGCGCTCATGCAAGGCGGTTTCCATAACGGCCGATTTCAGCAGCTGCGACGAGGTCGTCACACAGAAGTCCCATGCAGAGACATTGAATAATAGCAGCGGAAATTAGAACGAAACGCAAGTTACTCAAAAGAATTCTTTATTGATATTGAAACAATGGTTACATTGGGGGCTCAAGGCCAAGATTACAATCACTCAAGCTCACTCATCTCATATTACAAGTTCACTCTGCTCTCTCTCATCTCTTGATACAACGCTTGAGCCAGCGGAAGCTTCGGAAGACGACGTCCATACATTATGTCCCGTATAAGTCTTTGACTCCATGCGGCCGCACGCTTCGAATCGCCAAGAAACTCCGTGCCTCGACGCATCCAAGCGAGCTCCGTGCCACGAGCTTCTACCTGTGCCTGCACATAAAAACTATATGGGTGTCAGTACTCAACTGTACTGGTGGAATGAGCTCCTCGCCCACCCATACAACTCCAACACGTTTGATTTACTTTTGTGCAACATAGTCCCCTTTATAATTGTCTTTCTACTCTTGCCTTAAGATCATTTTTAGGACCGACGCCTTGGCCTATTTTGTGTCTCTAGACCATCCCGTGCTTGTAACATTCAACATTAACCTATCGAGTCGTATTTGCCTTACGGTCCAAAATCAAAGACGCAACTACGCGGTAGTACCCAATTTCCTTACGACCGTGCTATAAATCCTTTGTGCCGTGCCTCGTAACTATGTGCGACTCAACTCTATCACCGCCTCGCGGCCCTTTGCTACTAAATCGTCAACTGACCCAATCAAGACTTGTGGGTTAAGTGTCACTCGACCAACTTTGCCTTGCGGCCTTTTCTGACTTAGAATCAGGACAAATCACATCCAAACTATGCAACTTATATGCCGACAACATTAGACTCGACGCCACATCTCATGTCGAAGCACGTTGTCTTCGTTGCAGCCAAATCTTAGGCCCAAACATTTGTATTCTAACTGTACACACATTCAACAACTCAACTCAATCCAAAGGCACACACGCGGATTGCCGCCATGCCGACTCATCTAAATGATTTGGTCACTGACTCCCGGAGCCATTGTGGACTCCTTTAGCTTGTTAGGCGGCCGTCCTTGCCAGCGCGAGTAGCTAGCTCCGCTGGCAAGCCTCTGTGCTAACTTGTGCGGTCATCCAGCACGTGCTAATGCTGCTTCTCAAGAACGGGTCCCCTTCCGTTGGGCTACCATTCGAGGAAACTCTACCTTGTCAACAAGTTGTCCATGACTATGCAAGACTCGACTCAACTGACGTCTCACACAGTCATTCCACCTCTAGTGTTATCATCTCTTTCAGGGCCAAGTTCAATACTTCTCACATCTGAGATCTTGCCTCGACGACCCGTAGTCGCGAGCATTCTTCTTTCTTGCCGTATCATTTTACTCAACTCAAGAACAACTATTCGCAACACTTTTCAAACTCAATGAATCAACCGTGGCCCGTGCCTGAAAACACTAAGTCCGTGACATCGTACCTTAAACCAACTTGAACTCTACGTGACGCCACCACCCAAGATATACTCTATATGACGGGCATGAAACCGTAAGACTAAGTTATCATACCCAGCCGTAGAACTCGTAGGACCGTGCTTGGAATGACTTAGGTGGACCACTATCACTTTGCCTAACTTAATCAAGCCTACAACTTAACCCAAGAGACGAGCAAAGACTATGTCAAGCCTTGCATTATGAAAACGTGCATGCTTTATCGAGCATTTACGCGGGCGACGCCTATGACTTAGGCTATGTTCATACTTCGCCTACTCAACCAACTTTCCTTCTCCCAAGCCACGGGACGAAGGATCAAGTGTCATTTTCAAAGCACGTCGTGCACCAACTCTAAGCCGACCGTTGGACCTTTCCATATTCTAACTCAATTCAACCCGTCGGCATTATTCCTTTTAGCTATGTGGATTCGTCACTTTTATTATCAAGCCTACTTGTGCAAGTTGAAAACATGCGATTTATTATGTGAAGGCTAAGATGAGGCAAGTTCACCGAAACTACTCCACCTGAGCGTGTGATCGCCTCGACCGAGCGATGTCTTCAAGCAGCCGTTGCAAGGCTAAGTTCGAACGCTGTCGGCGTTTCAATCCCTCCGATTGACTGAGCGATACGGGGCACTACAACAACCAACAAAATTAGGAAACAATTTCTACACTAATCTAGTTATTCCAATTGACATAGCTTTATTCTGTCAATTGGCCGGGACATGAAAAAAGGTTATGAATAAAAAGTCAGAAGGTTTTCAGGACAAAATCTTACCAAAAACTTGTATGAAGGACCACCGAGGGGAGGCCTCGGGCTCGGAACGGAGCATCGGAATGTTGAAAAGGAGTCGGGCACGGGTACGGGGCACGCACGGGACGTGCAGACACACAAAGAAGCTGCACGGAGATACGCAAAGGGTGCGGGACGTGCGCGGGAGGGGCTGGTTCACCAGGGGCGGACGCGCGCTGCTGCCGACGGTGCGAGGGAGCACCGGCGCGGCTGCTGGCCGCACGGGGATGCTGGACGCGCTGGAAGGCCGATGCGCGGGTGCTGTTGTGGCAACGGGAGGCGCTACGGGGTGCTGGTGGCATCGCGGGTCGACGCGGCGGTCGGCGAGAGGGGTCGGGTGAGAGGGTTTGAGAGGGAAAATAGAAGAGATGGTGATGGTGTTTGTGTTGTAGCTATTTAGAGAAGTGGATGGGAAATATATGTGCTAGTGGTGCTAGAAATAGGGAGGAGTAGAGTATAAGAAATGGGAATAGAGGTGCTGGGTTGTGTGTCACGACCCCTCTCGAATAATCAGACACGCCCAGCCTTCATCGTTAGAGACGATAAAGTAAGCTGTACCAATATCTAGGAAAGACTGTAATCCAGATAAGAATAAAAATAAATCATAGCATCTAATATATCGAATCCCTGAATCTTAAATACAACTCTAAATGTTATTGCATTCCAGCAAATGTAAAATATACTGATGTCTCTAATACAAGTCCAGATAAAACTAAAGAAGAAAATACTAGGCTTCCTCAGCCTCTAGGTCCTGGGCAACATCAACTAGCTCATAGGTGCCTCCAGGCTCTTGCTCGTAGTAACTATCACAGATAGCCTCTAACTCACCTACAACATATCCTAGTCAGGAGCGGAGCTAAGTATATCCAAGGAAATGAACATAAACATTATGGTATGAACAAGAACACAAGAAATATATATATAAGGTACGAGAAATGAAAACAAGACATGAAATCTGAACATGAATACTGAAAGTAAATACATGGAACATGAAATGAGTCCTGAACATAAAATACAACCTGAATCCTGAAGTGTACAATATATTGAAATACATCCAGAGTGTGTGATCGGCTTAGGTAGATTCAATGAATATGAAATGGTACGGCTTCGATCCCGCATGCACGATGCGGGACCTAAGCTATTCACATGAATAGTAACACGGGTTTGATCACACATCTGTAGTATTTTCTCTCCCAGACACAAGTAAACTCAAATAAACATGATACAAGACAATCTCGTGATATATCGTGTCAACAAGGAGATACAGGAATGAATATACAAGACATGAGAAAATGAACAAGTCCGAGGAGTATGCTTGCCTTGCTCAGGGTGATCAAGTATGGAATGTACTGCTGGATATCCTCCTGTTTATGATTTACAAGTTGATTAAAATTCATACAAATTCTAAGAAGGGTTTTTCTCCCAACCAAGCTTTACCTATAGTTAGCATTATCAAAACACTACCATACAATCCAGTTAAGTTAAATTCTTAAATACTAAATGGTACTAGAACATGATTAGCTACTACAATACCACTCATGTCCATCAGCCTTAAAAGGACCATTATGGAGGCAACAACCCTAAACTGAGATAAATCCTGAATATGAACCAGTCTATAGATTAGCTTAATAATCTTAACAAAATCCTGAAACCATAACCAAGAGTTGAAGGGTGGCTCCCTAATTACTTGAAAATAGAGAAGATAGCCAACTTTCCAACAACAGCTCATGCAAACATGACAGTAATGTTCAACTTACAACCACTCCTTATGTCCCTATTAGGAATTCAACTTTTGTATAACTAAACTTCAATTCAGTATGCATCCATGGTTCCTGACTTCAATACAACCATGTTAAGCCTAACCTTCTGGACAATAAATACACAATCAGTTATTTATCAATTCAGGGCATTTGCAGTTCTTTATGATTCAATCCTACTTAGGACTGATGCAAATCAGCCTTAACAGAGCACTGACCAAGGTTCAACCAGTAAGGGTACAGATTTTCATCAATTCCTGGACATGACAACCCTAAACCCCTGTTCTGAACTCCAATTGTAATTCTAAAATCTGAACTACATTCATGTATCACACAATTACCCATATTTCCTTTGCAAAGTCCCTCTATAGTTCACTAATCCTTTATTATTTATACATTGGAATCAGTATACTCTAATCCCCAATCTTAAAATGTCCCACAACTTGCCTCTTTACTTCTAACAGTGTTGCCACTTAAGTTCACTCTATGCCAAACAAACAGGGAAGGTTAAACATAGTATCTCAGGAAATCACATACTGCAAGTTCATGCCCTCAAATCTTGTTACCTATTGACAGAAAAGAAAGGATAACCAATAATTCTCAGGATTGGTTAACAGTCCTCAACAAACTCCATTCAGTCATAGTATCAGAACTGATACCAACAGTTCAGTCTACTGAAACCAACTAACTCACTAAATAACCTATCAATCTATGTTATAGGAATTTATGTCACCTCCCAATACAAAGTCTTTAGTTTATGTCAACAGGAAGGATGGCAATGAGCTAAGATAAGCTTTAAGTAAAACCTAACTTCTGAACATTGAAATAACAACATGTTCGATAAGAAGAAGTAAACCTACTTCCTGCAGATTGCAGTAAAGAAAATGAAACTGCAACCCAGTTTGGAAATAACCAAACACTGACTCATTTAAACTCTGATACAACCTGGCCTAATATCCTGTAGATAAATACTATGGTTTATATGGAATCAGCAGGAAGGATAGGGATTTAAGGTTACTTCTACAGGATTTTTGGAGTAAAACTCGATTTGGTTCAGATCAAGGCTGCTAAAACCAACATCAATCAAGCTACACTGTCACCCCCCAGTCCATGGACATTTACCATTCACAATTTACTTCACTATGTATTTAACAAATTTAAATCATTCGAGAATAGCCATTAATCTCATCAGTCAAGTAAGGTTTTATAAAACTACCAATTAACCCACTACTATTCACTAACAGGATTTAGGAATTTATTTAGGTATCATAACATTCTATCAATCATAAACATATGGCAAGAGACTATATAATCCCATATAAAAATAGTTTGAACTCACAACCACAAGCTACAATTCGACTCTAAAAAAATAGAACAATACTACATCTATTAGAGTGATTCCTAACTTCAATGCTAACCAATATCCTGTCCAAATCATGGGATCGAATTAAACTATAGAACTGTAGTTCATAAGCTAATGAGAATTTTACCTGGAAGTGCTGACTACTAGGACAAGTTGATTCCAGGCGTTGAACACAGCTCTCTCGAACTGGAACTCTGATGCAATCCTATCACACATTTCATTAAACAATTGATTTCAAAAAAACCATGATTCCCATATCCAGCCTTCCACTGTTTCTTTCGAAACCTAAGTGTGCAATGACTTAGTTCAAACCCAAGGATCTAAATCTAAACTACCAAAATAACAAAATCTTAAGGGATCTGATTAATTCAAGATCAAAGTTCTATAATTCAACAACGAATTCCAAGATCGAAGAATCATGAAGCAAGAGTTACAAAATACTTACTCAAAATATTGACTGATGCCACTACTGATCGTTCCTTAAGTCCAATTACTGATGTACCTAACAAAATCGACAATCATAAAGGCCAACTGATCAATACTATGATCAGAGAGTTCATTCACAGTTAAGAATTAAAATGGAGAATCAATACTCACCACTTAGATCAACTCATTAGCAAGGAATTGAAGATCTGATCACAACTAGAAGGCCTTTAGGAACTTATTACCAATTCGAAGGCAATTCTTCACAATGATCAGATGTGTCTCGATTGACTTCGATCTAGAATTCGTCAAGAACAGAGTTACTGAAGGATCAAGAAATTTGCAATGCGTGGCCATTCACGAGAATTCCTTACCTCGGTGGCTCCTACAATTCTGGTCGAACTCTGCTACAACTGGAGTCGTCGCCACCACTGGATGATCACCTCAGTCTTTGAAGCGCAGCGCCTCCGCCACGATCCTTGCCATTACCAATTCGAAGAGATCACCCAAAACCTAGGGTTAAGGAATTTGGAAGGATGAAGGAGAACAATGAGATGTAGATCTAGAATTGGCTGGAATTAAATAGGAGAATTGTCGAGTGAATTTGGAAGGAAATTAGAATTAGAGCTACAGGGAAAAACGGTTAGGAAGGAGTGAAGGATTTGAAAATTTATAGTATCAAATAAACATTGATGTTCCTTTGATTCGAATTCAACAAACATAATTATGGGCCTGTTGAGTTGGGCCAGTTGAGTTGGGCCTTACCAACTCAAGGAAAAAAATAATAAATAAGAAAATACTATTTGCACAAATGATATATAAAGATTAAATCAAAAAGGATAACCTAGAAAAATATTATATATTTCAAAAATATGGAAGGTGGGGTTACATTGTGTGGACGAGAGTTGAGGAAATTTTTATTTCTTTTTTTTTTCTTTTTTTATAACAGGATTTTATACGTAATCTCTATAGATTATCGTAACTTAGAATCCTCTCAGGATCTCTGCTGCGCACCTTCCTTGAAGTGTTGCGTTGAAACATTGTTTATATAATTATTTCATTCTCTTAGTTTTTTCATCGAAAATTGTACCCAAGTTCTAATAATCTCAAAGCTAGACCAAAAAGATGGAAAACTATCGTGCCTCTCTCCTCGATACCAGTTTTAACAAACTGGAGAAGTTCGACGGAGAACACTTTCAAATTTGGAAGAGGAAAATCACCCTCAATCTTTAACTAGTGGACGTTGATCATGTATTGATTGAGACTGAACCAACGATTCCAGAAGGACCGACGACTCCAGAAGGTGGTACAGCAGATGTCATTGCTACTACACAAGTCAAACTGACCAAATGGAAAAGAGATAATAGTCTTTGTAGACTATTGATTCTGAGTGCAATGGAGGACTCCCTGGCAGAGTCATACTCCAAGAATACTTCTGCCAGGGACAACTGGGAGTCCATGGGAAAGCTGTATGAAGACGACGACAATAGATCAAAAATCTTCATCGTCGAGAAATACCACAAGTGGCTCTTCGAAGACGAGAAGGCAATGCTTCCTCAGGTAAAAGAGTTCTTGAAATTGTGCCAGGAGTTAGAAAAGGAAAAAATGCCCCTCATCAACAAGTTTGTTGTTGAAGGGATTGTCTCTAAACTTCCCGCTGGATGGAGTACATTCTATACAAGAATGCATGGGAAGAAGCTGGATATTAGCCTGGAAGATCTTCTTCAAGAGATCCATGTTGAGGACGAGATGCATTCTCAACAGAAGATGGACACTCTGTCCAAACAGTTGGCTAAGGCCAATCTGGTGCAGACGAGAGAGCCCAAGATGAAGCAGGTGGCTTCTCATCACAAAAAGAAGGATTCCACTAATCTGAAAGTGAAGGGTCCTTCATTCAAGCAACAGAAGTCCAAGTCCCACATGACCTGCTTTAATTATGGCAAGAAAGGCTACTACAAAAGTGAATGCAGATCCAAGTCTAAACAATCAGAGAAAGGTGAGCCTAGTAAGATTTCTTTGGTTTCTAATATTGTTGCTATGATCGCTCAGGTCACTACTGTAGGGCCTGACTCTGACAGGTGGATAGACACCGGTGCGAGGTATTATGTCTGTTCTGGCAAGGAATGGTTTGTCATATACCAGCTAACGTTTGAAAAAGTTGTCATGGCGAACCAGGCCCAAGCTGAAGTTCTAGGGATCAGGACTGTGGAGCTGAAACTCACTTCCGGGAACACTATGATGCTCTAAGGAGTGAAGCATGTTTCGGTGATTGCCAAGAACCTGATCTCTGGAAGCCTGCTTAGCAATGCAGGCTTGAGGATAGACATTAATGCTGGTCAGATGGTGATGTCCAAGAAGAAAACATACTTCGGAAAGGCTTATCAAACCGAAGGAATTTTTAAAATTCAGCTTGTAAACTAGTCTAATGAAATTAATGCAGTCGCTTTTTCTGATTATTCTCTTGAGTTGTGGCATAATAGGCTAAGACAAGTGTAGGGTGTGGAAAATTATGACACGCTGACATAAGATCAAGGCCATACGCTCAGCCAAAAGGCCATACTCTCAGCCAAAGTCCATACGCTCAGTACAAAAGCCATACACTCAGTACAAAAGTCATACGCTCAGTGAATATGTAATGTCCCAAATTCGTGATACGTATTTAGTATACGTATACGTGTTTTGGACCCATATTTTTTTTATTTATTTAGTCATGATTAGTTATCTTGGTTTATTTTACATTGGCTTGGTTTTAATTAGCATTGATAGTTCAATTGGTTTTAATGGTTCATTGGTTTATTTTGGATTAGTGAGGCTGGGTTTATTTCATGGTTCATTTGGTTTAAATTGCTAGAGAGAGAGTTTATTGGCCTTGACTTGGTTCACCTTGGTTTATTTTGGTTTGGTCTATTTTGGTTTAACATGGAGAACCCCACCCTATTATAAATATCAACTTCTCTCTCTCTCCTTATTATTTTCTTCATCTTCTTCCTCAAGCTTCTTCCTCTCCACCACCACCACCAACCTAGGCAAGTGCATCTTGCTATCACTTGAGGGCTACATTTTATTTGTCTATTAGTTTTATTAGCTCATTTTGAGCAACATTAGAACTTGGATTTTCTCCATTTGAAGCTTGGAATTTTGTAGATCTAGGTTTGAAGTATTTTCGGATTTTGGTAGATTTGATCTATGAAACTTGTTTATTTTCATGTTTTGATTGTTCTATGTGGAAGAGAATTGAATTTTACATAATTTAGACCCTTGCAAAGTTGGATTTGGACTTGTTTTGACCTAGTTGTGGTCCTTGGAATTTTTGAGTTCCATGGCTTTTCTCTCGGTTTGGGGAAGAAGACCCCTATTCCCGAGCGCAATCCAGTCCAGCGCTCTTTAGCGCTGGCGCAAACCAGTTAGCCCAGCACTCTTTAGTGCTGGCGCAATCTAGCCTCGTGCAGCTCGTTTTGGCGCAATCCAGCCAGCGCAGCTCGCCCTGGCGCAATCCATTCTCTGTGCAATCCGGTGTGTGCACAATCCAGTGTGTGCGCAATCCGATCCCTGAGCAACCCGACTCAGCGCGGCTCAGCTCTTGCGCAGTTCATCTTCTGCGCAATCTGACCTAGCGCAATCCATTTCCCTGCGCGCTTGACCCAGCGCAGTCCAGCCCCTGCGCGATCCAACTCTCGCGCAGTTCATCCCTTGCGCACTCTAACCTCTGCGCAATCCATTGTCCATGTTGATTTTGTTTTAATCCTCTAGGCTTGGCTTCTCTTCTATGGATTGGAGTTTTGAGATCTTGTTTCACACGACACGACTGCTTGACCCAACACGACCTGGCACGGTTTTTGATGAATTGCTTATGACTAATATGGTTTCCGATTTCTGTGATTTATGATCCGGGTACTTTCTGATCTTCTTGATAGTGACCCGATGGGATGCACACTTGACTTATAACCGGTGATTCATATTAGTCCTGTATATGGATATTTTATTAGATATTTTACGCCCATTTTATATCCTTACGCCTTTTGTCATGAACTTGATAATCACGAATTTATTTAATATGTTTGGAATGATAACTTGACATGATTGGCTTGACATGATAGACTTGATATGACAATCTGACTTGATGATGACCCGTAGTGGTGCGCTCTCGACCAGTAACCTGACATGACATAAAAGTGGCCCGTCGTGGCGCACTCCTGACTAGTATACTTGACCGGATAACCTGACATGTTATATTTCGATAAGCCGTTGCGGCGGCTACTTGACATGACATGACCTGTATAATGACTTGACACCGTGGGCGATTGTGCTTGTATAAATGAACCAGTTTTGTCTCGCATCATTTTTAGGGCATGGACCCCTGAGTACCACGGTCAGGGGTACATATTGAAATAAACTAAGGTTAATAACTAGAATAATCTACTAGTCATGAAGAGATGTTCTCCAGTTACAGGCGACCCCGTTATTCCGGCCGCAAATGTTTGGACTTGTAGCCTGCCGACGAGTAGGGCACATTTCCAGCCCACTGTCATGTGGGCACTCTCGATTGTCACTTTAATGATTGAACTTTATTGTCTTGCACCCTCCCTCTATTGGCACTTTAATGATTAAACTCTCTGGATTGTCACTATAATGATTGCCTGGATAACCTGCGTAGCTGCAGGGCCTGTGACTACTTGGAGTATCTCATTGCATCTTGCTAGTAACTAGGATTGTGATAACCCTAGTTAGTTAATGTAGAAAGCCGTAGGCAATGATTGGCCGTGATTGATTGGATGGAGTCTAGTCCAGTTTAGTATTGTCTAGAAGTGATCGATTGCAAGATTGTACCAGCATGATTGAATGATTGTCACTCCAGATTGTCACTATAATGCTTGAACACTATTGTCACTCCAGATTGTACTATCCTGATTGTACCCTTCATTGTCACTTTCATCATTGTCTTCTTTTCATATATATTGTCCAGCTATATTTTATTTAACATGATGCTTCTCTTAATTATTTTCTCTGATTGGGACAAGTGCATTGGTAGTGCTCGAACCCCAATCTGTGTTACTTATTGTTTTCTTACATGTTGAATGCTAATGATTTGTTGGTTTTAGTCCTAAATGAAGCCTCCTTTGTGGCACTTGCTCTTTCTGGGGTCTGACCCAGCTGGTTTTGTATGGCCAGATACCGGAGCAGCACCAAAGGATCTCCCTGCTTTCCAGCCCGATGGTGGTCACCAGGCGTAACCAGGACATCGAGTGGGTTTCTTTTGTTCTTCCACTGTAATATTGTAAATTATTCTTTTGAGGCGTTTAGCCGACGAGCAAGTGTTAGCTCGATTGTACTTACTTACTGTCTGCCTACGGGCTGTAACATGATTGACAAGCCCCGGGGGTTGATCATGTATGACTGAACTCTTGCTAGTCCTCACATTTTGTAACGACTAGCTTCATGATCATCTGGATATGTAATGTTTGGGACGCCTTACAATTGTATATTTGGAGATCTGACATCTTATAATTATTATTAGTTGGTTGAGATTGAGACAGTAGGCTATTTTATGACCTTAAGAGACTGATGGCTTGTAGATAAACCCTCACATATCTAGACAGCCGTGACCGTATGGTGAGATGGATTCTATTTCATCATACGTGGCTGGCTATGTCCGCCCCCGCTCTCCAGTATTCTGGTTCTGGGGCGTGACATGGTTTAAGTGGTGGCCCATGCAGGTCTTGTCAATCAAGATATGTGGGGGTTTACCAGATAGATGTCTCAATCTGTACTCGCCTTTGATCTCCACTCGTATCTTCATATCTCCTTGATCCCTGACTTGATAACATGCTTGCATCATTGTTCTATCCTGGTCCTTCCTTAATATCCCTGATGTCATTGCTTCAGTGACATCGTTCATGTTGATCAGCCGGAAGGAGCCTAGCCGGCAGCCCAGCAACAGCAAGAAGATCAAGATCAGTCCTCAGCAGCAGCCTCCCAAGCCGTGCCTCCTGGAGAACCAGTACCACCAGTTCAGTCCGTTCAGCCTGCAGAGCCGGATGATGGCACCTTGGTAGGTCTCATCAGGACCTTGATAGCTTCCCAGGATCGTCGAAGAGACGCCTTGCACCAGGCAGTGGCAGATGCTTTGACCAGAGGCGGTCATCCAGGGAACAGTGCGGTCAACAGTTTCAAGCGCCTGAACCCTCCATTCTTCGATGGCAGCGAGGATGCCATTGCTGCCGATGCTTGGCTACAAGATATAGAGATGATTCTCGAAGCCGCGAAGACTCCAGAAGACGAGAAGGTGGCTGTGGTGCGCCTATAGTTATTGGATCTAGCCCGCAGTTGGTGGGCCGCACAAGCAGTGGGATTGGCAACACCTGTCTCCTGGGCAGTGTTCAAAAGAAGTTCCAGACCAAGTATTATGATGCAGTGGCTCGATATGAATTGCAGACCAGGTTCAGTAATCTTAAGCAGATGGGGAGGACGGTCGACGGTTATACGGCCGAGTTTTCCAGACTCAGTCGGTTTGCTCCTACCTTGGTGGCAACCGAGTTTGACAAAGCGCAGAGGTTCCAGCAGGGACTTCACCTAGAGATTATATTGGCAGTAGAACAGTTCGAGCATCAGACCTATGATGCTGTGTTGCGAGCAGCAAGGAGGCACGAGTATACCTCCCAGAGAATAGTGGACAAGACTGGAGGTCGGAAGCGGTCCCATAGTCAGATAAACCAGTCTTCGGCACCACCTCCAGCAGCTAGGACTTTAACTATTGGAGCTCCGAGGCGAGCAGCTTCAGTTACGTCGGTTCAGCACTCTACCCCGACGTACCCTCCGCAGAAACAGAAGCAAGCGCAGCCTTCCGCCGAAGGTTGTTCTTATTGTGGAAAGCCTGGACACGTGGTAGCAGAGTGTCGCAAGGCGTTGGGATTGTGTTTATTGTGTGGAGCACCGGACCATAGGGTGGGGTCCTGCCCATTCAGAGTTGATTCAGCATCGACAGTATCTAGTCCCTCGGTTAGGGGACCAGCACCAGCACCAGCTTCCGTTCACCAGCAGGAGCAGTTTCCATTCCCGAGGCCATTGCCGACTCAGGCCCAGACTTTCCAGCAACAAAACCCGTGGCAGTTTGTCCTAGCCCAGGCTCAGGTTCAGAATCGGCCGAGAGGTATATGGGTCCTCTCATCTTGCTTTTCTACCATTATTATGCGGGGTGCATGACATATTTCATGTATCCTGATTGTGACGGAACATCCCGGACCCGTGCCATATCCTAGATCATTCGAAAGGGTTGGTACCAATAACCGTAACCTTTTGTATGAGGAGAGGCCCGTGTCCATGTTTTACCAAAGAGAGAGACCTCAAGCGCAAGACTATCAATTCAGTCCGTGTTGCTTAGAGTCATCCCTCTTTGGGAGAGTCAAACTTGGAAGCATGAGGATGATATCTGATCAGGTCATCCCGGCTGGTTTGACTCGTAAGGTGTAATATCTTCCTTATGCCTTACGTTTCGAATCCTTGCTTGCATGAATGATTGTATGATTGATTGGTAGCGTAGATTGCCTATGATAGAATAGCTTTCCCTTACATCTCTAGCCACTTGATTAAATTCCGAGGACGGAATTCTTTTAAGGTGGGTAGGATGTAATGTCCCAAATTCGTGATACATATTTAGTATACGTATACGTGTTTTGGACCCATATTTTTTTTATTTATTTAGTCATTATTAGTTATCTTGGTTTACTTTAAATTGGCTTGGTTTTAATTAGCATTGATAGTTCAATTGGTTTTAATGGTTCATTGGTTTATTTTGGATTAGTGAGGCTGGGTTTATTTTATGGTTCATTTGGTTTAAATTGCTAGAGAGAGAGTTTATTGGCCTTGACTTGGTTCACCTTGGTTTATTTTGGTTTGGTCTTTTTGGTTTACATGGAGAACCCCACCCTATTATAAATATCAACTTCTCTCTCTCTCCTTATTATTTTCTTCATCTTCTTCCTCAAGCTTCTTCCTCTCCACCACCACCACCAACCTAGGCAAGTGCATCTTGCTATCACTTGAGGGCTACATTTTATTTGTCTATTAGTTTTATTAGCTCATTTTGAGCAACATTAGAACTTAGATTTTCTTCATTTGAAGCTTGGAATTTTGTAGATCTAGGTTTGAAGTATTTTCGGATTTTGGTGGATTTGATCTATGAAACTTGTTTATTTTCATGTTTTGATTGTTCTATGTGGAAGAGAATTGAATTTTACACAATTTAGACCTTTGCAAAGTTGGATTTGGACTTGTTTTGACCTCGTTGTGGTCCTTGGAATTTCTGAGTTCCATGGCTTTTCTCTCGGTTTGGGGAAGAAGACCCCTGTTTCCGAGCGCAATCCAGTCCAGCGCTCTTTAGCGCTGGCGCAAACCAGTTAGCCCAGCACTCTTTAGTGCTGGCACAATCTAGCCTCGTGCAGCTCGTTTTGGCGCAATCCAGCCAGCACAGCTCGCCCTGGCGCAATCCATTCTCTGCGCAATCCGGTGTGTGCGCAATCCGATCCCTGAGCAACCCGACTCAGCGCGGCTCAGCTCTTGCGCAATTCATCTTCTGCGCAATCTGACCTAGCGCAATCCATTTCCCTGCGCGCTTGACCCAGCGCAGTCCAGCCCCTGTGCGATCCAACTCTCGCGCAGTTCATCCCTTGCGCACTCTAACCCCTGTGCAATCCATTGTCCATGTTGATTTTGTTTTAATCCTCTAGGCTTGGCTTCTCTTCTATGGATTGGAGTTTTGAGATCTTGTTTCACACGACACGACTGCTTGACCCAACACGACCTGGCACAGTTTTTGATGAATTGCTTATGACTAATATGGTTTCTGATTTCTGTGATTTATGATCCGGGTACTTTCTGATCTTCTTGATAGTGACCCGATGGGATGCACACTTGACTTGTAACCGGTGATTCATATTAGTCCTGTATATAGATATTTTATTAGATATTTTACGCCCATTTTATATCCTTACGCCTTTTGTCATGAACTTGATAATCACGAATTTATTTAATATGTTTGGAATGATAACTTGACATGATTGGCTTGACATGATAGACTTGATATGACAACCTGACTTGATGATGACCCGTAGTGGTGCGCTCTCGACCAGTAACCTGACATGACATGAAAGTGGCCCGTCGTGGCGCACTCCTGACTAGTATACTTGACCGGATAACCTGACATGTTATATCTCGATAAGCCGTTACGGCGGCTACTTGACATGACATGACCTGTATAATGACTTGACACCGTGGGCGATTGTGCTTGTATAAATGAACCAGTCTTGTCTCGCATCATTTCTAGGGCATGGACCCCTGAGTACCACGGTCAGGGGTACATATTGAAATAAACTAAGGTTAATAACTAGAATAATCTACTAGTCATGAAGAGATGTTCCCCAGTTATAGGCGACCCCGTTATTCCGGCCGCAAATGTTTGGACTTGTAGCCTGCCGACGAGTAGGGCACATTTCCAGCCCACTGTCATATGGGGCACTCTCGATTGTCACTTTAATGATTGAACTCTATTGTCTTGCACTCTCCCTCCATTGACACTTTAATGATTGAACTCTCTGGATTGTCACTATAATGATTGCCTGGATAACCTGGGTAGCTGCAGGGCCTGTGACTACTTGGAGCATCTCATTGCATCTTGCTAGTAACTAGGATTGTGATAACCCTAGTTAGTTAATGTAGAAAGCCGTAGGCAATGATTGGCCGTGATTGATTGGATGGAGTCTAGTCCAGTTTAGTATTGTCTAGAAGTGATCGTTTGCAAGATTGTACCAGCATGATTGAATGATTGTCACTCCAGATTGTCACTATAATGCTTGAACACTATTGTCACTCCAGATTGTACTATCCTGATTGTACCCTTCATTGTCACTTTCATCATTGTCTTCTTTTCATATATATTGTCCAGCTATATTTTATTTAACATGATGCTTCTCTTAATTATTTTCTCTGATTGGGACAAGTGCATTGGTAGTGCTCGAACCCCAATCTGTGTTACTTATTGTTTTCTTACATGTTGAATGCTAATAATTTGTTGGTTTTAGTCCTAAGTGAAGCCTCCTTTGTGGCACTTGCTCTTTCTGGGGTCTAACCCAGCTGGTTTTGTATGGCCAGATACCGGAGCAGTACCAAAGGATCTTCCTGCTTTCCAGCCCGATGGTGGTCACCAGGCGTAACCAGGGCATCGAGTGGGTTTCTTTTGTTCTCCCACTGTAATATTATAAATTATTCTTTTGAGGCGTTTAGCCGACGAGCAAGTGTTAGATCGATTGTACTTACTTACTGTCTGCCTACGGGCTGTAACATGATTGACAAGCCCCGGGGGTTGATCATGTATGACTGAACTCTTGCTAGTCCTCACATTTTGTAACGACTAGCTTTATGATCATCTGGATATGTAATGTTTGGGACGCCTTACAATTGTATATTTGGAGATCTGACATCTTGTAATTATTATTAGTTGGTTGAGATTGAGACAGTAGGCTATTTTATGACCTTAAGAGACTGATGGCTTGTAGATAAACCCTCACATATCTAGACAGCCGTGACCGTATGGTGAGATGGATTCTATTTCATCATACGTAGCTGGCTATGTCCGCCCCCGCTCTCCAGTATTCTTGTTCTGGGGCGTGGCAGAATATATTATTATTTCTCAACTGACAGCACAGCATACACTCAGTGGACAATGAATATGAAACTTCGTCTTTCGGGCAAAGAACAGCTGTCTTAGGAGAATTATCCGTCGTATGGATTTTCGATAGTTAATTTTGTCTTTTACGAGGACAGCTCATTAGCCATCATAAATGCACAGCCATCATTACTGTCATTTCTGACAGTCTGTCAGCCGTCATATCCGTAACACGACGCTCAAGAGATATTTGTCAGTTATTGAGAAGATATGGCGTATTTAAGAACATTGAGGACAGCCACGTGTCTACCTCTCCAGTCATACGACTCCTCATCAAGGCAGCGTATGGACTTCATACGACTCCTCATCAAGACAGCGTATGGACTTTATACGACTCCTCATCAAGGCAGCGTATGGACTTCATACGACTCCTCATCAAGGCAGCGTATGGACTTCATACGACTCCTCATCAAAGTAGCGTATGTACTCCATACGACTCCTCATCAAGGTAGCGTATGTACTCCATACGACTCCTCATCAAGTGAGCGTATAGACTCCATATGACTCCTTGTCATCCAAGATAGTGTATGCTTCTCCAAAAGATAGCGTATCAAAGCAAATGCATTCAAAATGACTTCAAATGTACAGTCAACACACGTTCTCATGTGTCCTGTATTCGGTTACCCACTCATTCAGAAGTTATGCCACATGGCATTCATGCCATCAATCTCTCCTGGATATACTCCACCACTCTCAACTGCACTCCAACGTGTCTCCACCAAAATTCGCTACGCGTCCCTGCAATTATGCACACGTCAAGTAACTGACTGAGCGTATGCCTAGAGCAGTTATCCAGAACTCTATAAAAGAGAGTTTCTTCACCTTCAACAGACACTACATTCAATTCAGAGAGAACAGAGAGATTGCTCAGTTGCTGTCCAAGTTCTTCGAGATCCAAGCTTTCTTCATCGCATCGTCCAAGGGATAAAGTGATCGTCTTCTAGATCAGATTCCTACAGTTGTAATTTTCTCAGAAACACAATAAATAAATAGAATTTATTTATGGAAAACAAATTGGCGACTCTACTGGGGAAAGCTGTCTCCTGTAACGAGACAGCAATAACTCAATACGATACTTCGTCGATCGATTCGACGAAGAAGACGATGGTCGTACAATTCGACCAATCTGCTTACGAAGAAATGCTCAAGGCGAAGGAGGGCCGAACTGCTTCCTCCGCTTCTCTCTCTGCCAAGAAGAAGGGACGTTCTGTCTATGTCCCTAAGTCTTCTCCGGCGGCTCGAGACGCTTCTGTCACTTCCCACGCTGGCAAGAACACGTCTCCAACCTCAGGGAAGCACTCCTCGGCTTCTCTGAATTCAGCAACAGTGGCTTCTCCTAGTCACGCTGACAAAAAGGGTTCTTTAACCAAGTCAACGTGTCCAAGGAAACCCATCTCTGGACATGCCAAAGTCTCTTCTTCTTCTACTCCTACGACAGCAGTCGGCTCTTTAGCCATTAATGACTCTGTGCGTATGGCAATCATTGACCAACCATACGCTAGTCAAAAGACAGCGTATTCTCTGAAGTCAGCGTATGCCAACCAATACAGTCCTTTGACTGTCTTTCAAGGCCAAGCTGGGGGTTCTCTTCTACAGAATATACAAATGATTCTCCCACAACTTGCACATCTTGTGCCAACCAAGGAGAATGACTCTTTAGTCAACTCCTCTGCTCCTAAGGTTTTTACCTCTGGGGTTAATTCGACTAGTACTCTTACTAGATCGAACAAAGAAAAATGTCTTTTGGCTACTTCCTCTAAAGATGGATTATTACCGACTCCCAGTCGGAATAATGTTCATCTTTCTTCTCTCCAAATTTCTCGATCCGAGAAAGGCAAATTGCAAGTATCCAGGACTGATACCAAAGTTGTACCTTCTATGGACCTTTGTAGCAAGCTTAACCGGAATCGTCTCGATTCTACTTCCGACATAAAAAAGCCTTGTCAAAAGGGGACAAGTATAATGGACCCTGATGCACAATATGCTAAGAAATGCTAAGAACTATATCGCTCAGATCAATCGGTCTTTATACATTCAAGAACCAAAAAGACAGAAGAATAAAAGACAAGTTTCTACACAGAGACCATCTTCAAACACTTCTCAGTCTGTTTCCGCAGATCTCCGGGAGCATCTGCAAAACAAGCTGAGAATCAACACTCCATCTGTCTCTGACATTGCTCATATTCGTCATGAAGAGCATTGTTGTAACTTTCAACCTCGGGTCGTCATCCAGTGTTGTTGTTCACCGGAAAGACGATCTGTCTTCGAACGGATTCAACATGAACCAATACCAGACGAAGACGAACCTCTTTATGCTTCCGTCAACATGACCTCCAGGAATACTGGGGGTAGAATACGATCTGATTCTATGTTAAATTCTGAAGACGGTGTTTACCTCGGCACCAGATCCAGAACCGGAGCTTCAACCAGGGTCTCTTCTTCTTCTCATCCAGATGATAATCCTGAGATCACGGAGGACTTCCTAGGAGAGTCCAACTTCCCAGTATTAACTTCTGTGAATAGCCCCGGAAAAGATGTTGAATCTCATAGTGACGATTCGGAACAGACTATTTCATCGTCGATACCTCGAATGATTACTACCTATATGGTAGATGGCAATCACGAACCTTCGACTAGCACTGAGGCTCATGAACAAAGGATTTCTTCCTTAGAACAACAATTACGAGCCATGGCGGATACATTGACTGCTATGCATACTCTTATACAAGCTCAGCAACAAACTCAGCAAGTTCAACAAACAGCACCACCAGTAGTATTAAATACTCCTGTTGCCCCAAACCTGGAACCTTCTACTATTCCGGGGGTACAGTCTAATGTTCATATACAGTCCACTCCAAGTCAGTCCGGAGCTGGGGGTGGTACATATGCTGCAGTCCCTCCTCCCAATTATGCCCAACAAGCAACGACACCGCAATCTTCCGGAGCGATCACTGAAGAGTTGAAGAATCTTCGGTCTCAATTCGAAGCGTTCAAGCAAAAGGACGGCTTACAAAGATTAGGCATCAAGCAACCTTACCCCATACAATGGAAGGATGTATCATACCCCCCAAAATACAAGCCTCCGACCATCTCTTTCTTTGATGGGACCACCTCCCCAAGTCAGTTCATCAATCACTTTGAGGTAATGACTGATCAACTGCAACCGAGCGATGCCCTTCTTACTCGGGTATTTGTTGGTTGTCTTAAAGGAACCGCTTATGAATGGTACCGAAGTCTCCCTGATGGGTGCATTACTTCGTTTGTCGGGTTTAAACAGATGTTTCTAGAACGATTCTATGAAGGCATTAACGACATGACCATGTCAGCCCTTATACGAATCAAATAGAAAAATAATGAAAGCACTGAGAGCTTCATTGAAAGATTCAGAAGAGAAGCTCTAAAAATGCCTCTCGGAACTCCCGATGCCGTCACTATCGACACGTGCAAGTCGAACCTCTTACCAATCATCAGCATGTGGACAGGATCCACTCAGTTCCAAGATTGGCCTTCCTTCATCGTCAGTGCCAAAGCTGCTGAAGTCAGTGCTGAGACTTTCAAAGGTCTGGGGGTACACATGACTCCCAATGAATCAAGTCAAGGTACTAGCAATAATACGCAACCCAACAATCGCAAAGGAAAAGAGACTCTCGAAGTCAATCTCCAGAGCAAAAATCAAGAGGTAATGTCTGCCCAAGCTACCCCAGCTCCAACAAGTCAACGGCAGAGACCTCCTCGACCGAAAGAAGAATACTCTTTCGATGACGACGATGTTCAAGGTATCTTTGAATGTTTACTTAAAGGTAACAAGATACAACTGCCAGAGATCAAAAAGCCTGATGAAGCCAACAAGACGGATCATCCAAAATACTGTCCATATCACAGAATGCTGGGTCATACAATCCGGTCTTGCTTTGTGTTAAAAGGAAAGATACAAGAAATGATCAAATCAGGAGCCGTGACACTAACACCTAAAGACAAAACAGTCACAGCAAATGTGATTTCGATGCAGTTCGGTGACTTCCCTCCGTTATTGGTGAAAAATGGGATTGTCCCTATCCCCAAAGCAACCCTTGAAGTTATGAATATTCCACCAGCCCAGAATGAAGGACTTGTTCCTATTACCACTAAAAATGGAGAGATTATGTGTATCCACCCTGATTTAGTAACAGAATTCGAGATGTCTTCCTCTTCTCCTCAGAAGGCTCCTCTGTCTAAAAAGAAACTTGGGAAGACTAAGTCATGCCATATGACTTCCAGCATCACACCCAATCTTTCTCTAACCTCTACTTTCATCCTAGCAGGAAAATCACTCCCTACAGAGACAGAAACTGTACCTCGATCCGAAGACAAGTACAAGCCTGTGTTTCATCTATATAGTTCACAATCTCGTGAATTAATGACAAAGATGGGTTATGATCTAGCCACTGCTCCTGGTTTAAATTCCGGCAAAGGACTCCGAGCACCTCTAGCCCTCACTTTGAGACATAATCAATCCCGTGTTGCCTTCGATTTCTGGACTGAAGCTCTCATCAAGCACAAAAAAAACCAAGAACAAGATGAAGGATTGTAATATGGTTTCGATAGACTCTGAACCTGAGCCTGAAGTCGAAGCTCTCTCCGGAACCCGGTCAGAAAAAACATATTTGAAAGATTACGCTGAAGCTCCTGAGGAAACTCTTGATGTCCCTCCGGTTGAAACTCCAGCACCCATCTCTAACGAAGGACTTTCAAATGCTCCTGCTGAGACGATTCCCTCGAAACCAATAACAGTTGACAAAGGGAAGCAACCTGCCTGCTTCGACAAACCAATCAAGAAGTCTCTTTCTCCTGGATTGCAGAAACCATATAATTTTGATATTCTGGCTCAACTTGCTAACACTCTAGCCAGGTTGTCCATCTTCGAACTCTTACGTTTATCCAAGGAAACTCGGGAAATGTTAAGTGAAGCTCTACTGCAATCAGACTCTTGCTTGACTCATCTGAAGAAGCCGAAAGTAGAGCCGGTGACTTGCCTACATTGCAACAGTGTCTTGGAAATCATTCCGAACATCACTTTTACCCAAGACGATATGCTTCTAGAAGACAATCGTCATGATCGGCCTCTTTACTTCACTGGGTATGTTGACACGATGAAGGTTAACCGTATTCTAATTGATCCAGGATCAGCTCTAAGTATTATACCTAAGAGTCTCTTGGATGCCTTATGGATTCCAGTTCATTGTCTAGTCAAGACAGTCACTACCATTTTAGGGTTCAATCAAGGCAAAAGTGAACCTTTGGGGAAAATTCGCCTAAAAATACAAATAGGCAATTTTCGGGCGAGTGTCACATTCTATGTGATCGAGTTAGTTGGATCTTATAATTTGCTCTTGGGAAGACCTTTTCTTCATGAACACAATATCGTCCCCTCCACTCTTCATCAGTGCTTCAAATACATTGATAAAAAGGGAGAAGTTCAAAAAGAAGTCGCGGACATTAACCCTTTCAGAGGAGTCGAAGCCTACTACAGTGACTCTCGCATGTACAAAGATGAGTTTCAAAAGTCTTACAAGCTATGGATGATGATGAGACATCGAAAGTTGACACCTTTGTTATTCTTGTAAAAGGGCGTATCACTCATCCGCGGTCTACCAAATCATCTGAAGAAAGTTTACTGATAATTCCTGTCAGTGGATGTACCACTTCATTGCCTTCCCAAGCTCCACAAAGTTCGCTGATAATCCCTGTCAGTGGATGCACCACTCTCTCACCATCTTCTCAGGCTAGACCAGATACTCTAGTCATTCCAGTCAGTGGACGCACTACTTATCCACGATCCTTTTCAAGGGAGCTCACCTCCTCTGAGCCTTTTGTTATCGACCTTAATCGAAATGAAACTTCTGCTCGCCCTTCTTCTCCCCCTTTAGTCATTAATTTGACTAAATCTACTAAGGCTCAGCCTCCTTCTGTAAATACAGCATCTGATATCAATAAAGCATCTCCTTTACAGTATATTGATGTTTGTAATCATGTGAAAAGTTATTTACATTTGCTAGATAGCTTAGAACCACTAACTATAGGAGTTGTTCCAACTCTTCATACAGAAGTATCATTAGAGTCTGTACAAAGTTCATATTTCCTTGTTCCTATTAGAAAGACAGGAGAAGCTCCAATATTCTTCTGCAAGGGGCCCCAGAATCCTCCTAATCTGGAAGACGACGACAAAAACGATGATACCGGAAGGTTACAATTACGTCGTTATAGTCAGCAGTCCAAAAACATTATTAAGAACATGGGCTATGACTTCAGAACCGGCCTCAGTAGAGGAAAAGGAAGAAGAATGCTTGTTCGAATCCCTCCTTTAAAATACGGAAGGACAAAATGCGGATTAGGTTACATTACTCCTACCCCTTTCATCAACACAGTCTATGAGGATCCAGAATCCGACGGAGACGAACGATTTGACTCTTTCGATTCTTTCTCTTGGGATTTCGACACAAGTATTGGCGATTTTCATCGTTCTACTCTATCCGCCAATATGGTCTCCGTCGACGGTCCGCAAGAAAATGATGAAGATGAAGATAATTTTGAAATATCACCCGAATCGGAACAATGGGCTCAAAGATTAGACAACCAATGGGAATTCAGGTTCGAGCAAAGAGAACATCCTATCGAAGATAAATTGATCCAAATTGATGTTGGTGAGGAAGGATCTCCCAAGCCAATATTCATCAGCGAAAGTCTTTCGGAAACAGAGAAGCAAGACATGATCAAGCTTATTCATGATTATATTGATGTATTCGCTTGGAGCTATGAGGATATGCCAGGGTTAGATCCGAAGATCGGAACACACAAACTTAATATCATGCCGAATGCTAAACCGGTCAAACAACAACAACGACGATTTCGTCCAGACATTATGGATGCAATTGAAGCTGAAGTCAACAAGCTTATGGCTTTCGAATTTATCCGAGAAGAACAACATCCTGAGTGGGTGGCTAATATTGTTCCTGTTCTCAAAAAGACTGACAAGATCCGAGTCTGTATAGACTTTCGTGATCTCAATGCGGCTTGCCCTAAGAATGAGTTTCCTCTTCCAATCACCGATGTCATGATCGATAACACATGTGGTTTCGAACGAATGTCATTTATGGATGGGTATTCAGGGTACAACCAAATCAAAATATTTCCAGACGACGAAAGACATACTTCCTTCAGAACACCGATCGGTACATACTGTTACATAGTGATGCCGTTTGGCCTCAAAAATGCAGGAGCAACGTATCAGCGAGCAATGAGCACTATATTCCGTGAACATCTTTGAAAAATAGTCGAATGCTACGTTGATGATATTACAGTCAAGAGTCGACAAAAAGAGGATCACATCCAAGATTTGAAGACTATCTTTGATTTAATGCGTCAACATCAACTTAAGATGAACCCTACTAAGTCCTTCCTGGGCATCTCTAGTGGTAAATTTCTCGGCTTCGTCATTACCGCTAAAGGTATACACGTG
Source organism: Iris pallida (assembly GCA_029216955.1). NCBI lineage: Eukaryota > Viridiplantae > Streptophyta > Magnoliopsida > Asparagales > Iridaceae > Iris > Iris pallida. The sequence continues at coordinate 2,290,948 of JANAVB010011598.1, forward strand.
GATCCCGAGAAGACCAAAGCCATCCAAGAGATGCGTCCTCCACACACCTTAAAAGAGCTACGAGGATTTCAAGGAAGAATTGCTTATATCAGGAGATTCATCTCTAACTTATCAGGACGCTGCAGACCATTCAACAAACTTCTGAAGAAAGGTGTGTCCTTCGTCTGGAACGAAGAATGTCAAAAAGCATTTGACGACATCAAACAGTACCCTATGAACCCTCCGATTTTGGTACCTCCCATCTCGGGAATACCATTCCTTCTATATGTTCGAGCCATGGATCATTCTCTCGGTGCATTGCTAGCTCAGAAAAACAAAGATGGCCATGAACAGGCTATTTATTATCTCAGTCGCACAATGACAGGTGCCGAACCACGTTATTCTCCAATTGAGAAAGAATGCCGAGCATTAATGTTTGCCGTTCAGAAGACGCGACATTACATCATCGGTCAAACGATTCATGTCATTTCCAGAGTGAATCCCATCAAAATTATGATGAAGAAACCCGGTATTCTTAACTCCAGACTGGCTAATTGGGGAATCTTGTTAGCCCAATATGACATGCATTATATTCTTCAAAAGTCAGTTAAAGGACAGGCTCTTACTGATTTTCTAGCAGCTCATGCAGTTCCAGAGGATTCTAAATTATATGATGAGATTCCAGATGAAGTTATGGATTCAAATCGGGTTTCTGAAGAAACTCCTACCTGGCGTCTATTCTTTGATGGAGCATCTAGAATGGGTCCTAATGGCGATATTGTTGCCGGGGTCGGGATTGTTCTTGTATCCCCAGAAGGGCTGAATATTCAGAGGGCTTATTCTCTGGATCAATCATGTTCAAACAATGTAGCCGAATACAATACGTTGCTCATCGGTCTTCAACTTGCTAAACATCTGGATATTCAGTATTTAGAAGTTTACGGAGACTCCAAACTTATCATCAATCAAATCAGAGGTACATATGAAGTCCGTCATCAGGATTTGATACCTTATTACTGAGCAGCACTCTCTATGGCCTCTTCTTTTGAAGGATTCTTTATTGAACACGTTCGACGAGCCTGTAATGCAGAAGCCGATGCTTTGGCTAATCTTTTCGCTGTGCTAGCTATACCGGTCAGACGTCAACAAGTGATAGTGGTTTATAACCGGGAGCTATTCTATGTCGAGAATAATTTGGCTTTGGGTTTTCTCCACGACCCAAACAAAAATTTTCTCAACCCTGATGAATTTAATTCTTCCAACCTTAACACCGGATTAGGGTTTGACAGAGCATCCTCCTCTTCTTCCGATTCTACCATGGAATATGTCTTTTCCAACAAAACAGAAGCCATGAACGAAGACTGGAGACGTCCATTTCTAGACTTTGTATTATATGACATACTTCCCGATAATCCGAGCGAAGCAGCGTCTATCTGACGTCGATCTCTCAGATTCTATTATAATTATACGACAAAGACACTATATCGTCGAGCCTATGATGGTCTTCTCCTCCGATGCATCGCTGGTGAAGGAGCATAACAGATTATTCGTGAAGCACATGATGGTGTCTGCGGAGCCCATCAACCAGGTCCTAAACTTCAAGATCGCATCCGACGTATGGGTTATTATTGGCCCACGATGGTGGCTGACGCCATTCAATATGCCCGGAGATGTAAAGCCTGTCAAATCCATGCAGACTTTATCCATCAACCGTCAGAGTTCTTACACCCGACAGCGGTATCATGGCCCTTCGAGGCCTGGGGCATGGACATCATTGGTCCCATCAACCCACCGTCATCAAAAGGACACCGGTTTATTCTAGCAATAACCGACTACTTTTCCAAATGGGCTGAAGCAATCCCACTATCCGAAGTCAAAACTTCCAACGTCATCAACTTCGTCAAGCATCATGTCATCTATCGATTTGGTGTTCTTCGACGTATTATCCATGATAATGGACCACAGTTCGTCAGTCAGAAATTTACTCGATTCTGTGATGATCATCGAATCAATAACCTCGCTTCTACAGCATATAATCTAGCAGCTAATGGATTGGCAGAAGCTTTCAATAAAACCATCATCAAACTCCTGAAAAAGTTCGTTTCTTCTAATAAACACAACTGGAATGAGAAGCTTGGTGAATGTTTATGGGCCTACCGCACTACAGTTCGCAATACGACCGGGTGCACGCCTTTCTCTTGGTATATGGGTGTGAAGCTATCCTTCCCCTCGAGATCCAGATTCCTTCTCTGAGAATCGCAATCTCCAATGAACTTACAACAGAGAACAATGATCATCTTCGACTTCAAGAACTAGAAGCTCTAGACAAAAAGCGATTGTATGCTCAGCAAAATATCGAGCTGTATCAGGCTCGAATTTCAAAAGCTTTTAATCAGAAGGTGAAAGTCAGAGCATATCGGAAAGGAGAACTTGTTCTTACCGTCAAACGTCCGATGACTATGACACATATGAGCAAAGGTAAGTTTGACGCGAAATGGGAAGGCCCATTCGTCGTAAATAAAGTTTTCTCAAACGGAGCATATCAGCTTACCTCTATGGATGGTAAAGTTACGATGATGCCTATCAACGGCAAATTCTTAAAGAAGTATTATGTATAAATCTCATAAATATATGATATTTTCATCTGCTGTGATTACTCCCCAATAGATATAAAATCATATTTTATTCTTTCCCACAAATGTTGTCTCGATATCATTATCCCCAGCAGAAATTGATATTCTACCACATATCATCTTCCCAGAGAATTTGATATTCTGTCTTATTAGATCCCCAGTGGATTTAATAAAGATCTCATATAGAAAATCACATCCATATTACCTCTGAATTTTCTATCTCAGTATCATATTTTTTATTCTATGAAAATGATATCTAGTCTTTTGATTTTCGAGTCCAAAGATCATGGAAAATTGAGTTCAAAGATATCTTTATATCTGAATTCTATTTTCTCTAATCAGTATTAAACTAAATTTTTTTTGGTTTAATATCATCTGATAAAATTATCAAATTTATTTGTATATTTTATTCTATTGAAATATATCATGTATTATTTATCTATGAACATATTTTCTACAAAAACATCATACACAAAATCAAAATCAGATCAAATGCTCATTTCCTCAGTCAAAATCAAAATATTGATTACAAGTGAGTCTTAATCTATTTAGAAGGAGTAATAATCTTCTGAATATGAGCAAGTACATTATTCATCTTCTCTTCATGAGCTTTACGGATTCGCTCTGTAGCTTCAATCGCAACTATCTGTTGGTCAAAATTTATGATAACAGAACTACGACGATTAGTCTCTTCTATCTGATCAGTCTGCATCTGTTCCCGCTCTTGCTGTAGAATTTGATAGCTAGTAGCTTCAATTATACGAGCAGCAATAATATCAGATTGCTCTTTTTCTGCGGATGCAATGCGCTCCTGGAGACGAGCTAATTCTTCTTTCAGCTTCTGGAGTTCTTCAGCTCTAGATATTTCTTCAGTTTCCAGATATTGTATCTTCTGACGAGTTGATACTATCTCTTCATCCTTCGCCATTAAATTCTCAGACGACAGAGCGAGGAATTCTTTTAAAGCAGCCTGATGGCTTTGAGCTTCACGCTCTCAGCCACAGTCAAAGATTTAATATCTTCTTTTTTGATCTCCCAGTATTTATGGATGGTTACTTCCAAATCATCTAGGAGATGCTCAAAGAAAGTGCACTGAGTTTCATAACCAGCCTGTCGCAAAGCCAAGAGCGGGAAATTAATCGCCGCTCGAAGATTAAAAAAGGGCATAGTTTCGTCCTTCATAAATCGCCTGGAGAATGTATCCAGATATGAATAGATAATATCTGAATACATCGCCATGGTTCTCGCTATCCCCGTTTCAAAACCAGGAGTTGCTGCCATTGCGAAAGAAGTAGCTGGAACGGGCTCTACTCCGGAAATAGAAGTATGTGCTTTTGGAGAACTGGGTAGATGTGAGCTTCCCTCACCAACATCAGTCTGAACAGGTGGAGTATGAGTCGAGCTCATTGCTGGTGTAGTTCCTACAACTTTTGAAATCAAAGAAGCTTGATCAAAATTAAAGACGATAAAGCAAGAAAAGACAAAACTTCACTGGATAAAATATTACCTGAAGTTGGCTCGTACTCTATTTCTCTAGGATCGTTCAGCTCTGTTCGCAGTCTATTCAAAGTATCTTCTGACACTGGTCTTGTCACGCCCCAGAACCAGAATACTGGAGAGCGGGGGAATGACTCAGCCAGCTACGTATTACGGGTCGATGAATACCGTATAATACGATCAATGCTGTCTAACCAGACGAGGGGGTGCATACTACATAAAGGTCTTACTATGGTCATTTCACATCTATTGTCTCAATCATTCAAACAAGGAAACAGTAATAGAGAACATGTAAGATAAAGCAGTAAGGCGTCCCAAACGCTCAGTCAAAATGTTCTTGAGATCTGGCTTTACAAATTATAGCCAGATGATATAGCAAGTATACACAATTATTATCAGCTGCAGTCTGACTTAATTACAATCATGTAAAGTAAGTACAAGACAATCCGACTAACATGTCGGTGCCAAACGGCTAAGTATAAAGGTAAGTAACAAAATGAGCGGTGAAGTAAGGAACCCACTCGAGTCCTCCTGCAATCATGCCTCTAGTATTGACCATCTTGGAGGTAGAAGTACGCTGGATCCTCGAGAACCGACTCTAAATCTGGCCATGCAAAACCAGAGAGGTTAGACCTCTAATAGCAAGTACCACAAGGAAGGACGATATAAAGGACATAAGCCAGTAACTAAAAGAATATAATAATAGATCTATGCTTGCTACTAGGATTCACATCACATCATGACACTTCGAACCAACCTCCCAACCAAACAAGGACAGAAGTTGGCCCGTCATGTCATGACATTCTGATCATCCCAGTTAGGTAACAGAGTAGTACAGTACACAAATAAATCATCTTGAACGGCCAATCAATTTCTACGGCTTGCTATTATGAGTCCCAAGTTATCCTGGAATTATATAATTAGGGATTCCTCAGTTCTTACTATGTGCAAGCAAGACTAGTCTATCCAATCATTCAATTGCGCCAATCATGTAGTTAGACGAGTCCCAGCGGGACGCCCGCCGTTATAGCATATACAATAATATAATCAGATATCGTTCCCTGCCCGTGTGACAGATCTACAGTATCTGTGGGAACCAGCCGGCCCGTCGGGCACTTAATAGTCCCAAGGGGGCTGCCATGTAAGAACTCGGGAATCCATTCTCTCCATGCCATCATTATTTTATTTAACTTAATGGTCTCTACGTTGAGTGAAGTCCCATGCCGTAGATTATGGTTATTCGAATGAGTACTTTCGTACGGGGTACGATATGCGCAACTCTACAACGATACCCGTGCGGCTAGGTTGTAGGTTTTATATAGCGTGATGCAACAATCAATTTAACCACGGAATAATCATGCCTTGACCATAAAGTACACATACTGTCTTTGTAAGATAAATAGAAAATTAAATAATAAATAATTACTTTTGAAGCCTGCATGTGCCTGTATGCCAATATTCGGGATCGGCTAATCGAGTATAATAGTGCATTACATGAACGTGTCTCATTCATTCATTTCAATAAGACGACTAGCCAGTCTCTTAGTTCCAACTAGGAACGCATGATCAATTATTAGTCAATGTCACAATCATTATCAATGGTGACAAGGCATGAAAGTCCATCAATATTACATGGGGTCGGGTCCATAACTCCTCAGAATTAAGTTCTAGTCATACTGGGTATCCATGGATTAATCAAGACACGTGACACATTCTACACAACAATCCATATTTACAATATTAACATGTCATGATTTATCAAGTTCATGCAAAAAGGCGTAAGGATATAATAGAAGAATTATCATGCCATCATTAAATGAATAATTATAAGACAATTAAAACACCCAGGTCAAGAAGTCACGCCAACAAATCTATGCTAAGGCCAAAAGTCACGCAAGAAGTCTATGCTTAAGACCAACAAGTCACGCTAAGTCTAGCTGGGGTGAGCGTGGAAAATGGGCGTGAATAGTGAGCGTGAAAAGTGATACACGCTGGCAAGCGTGAGCGTGAAAAGTCACGCAAGCAAGCACAGCGTGAGCGTGAAGGGAAATTCACGCAGACTCTAGTGAGCGTGAAAAGGTGACAAGAAATCTACGCACGCAAGGATGTGCGTGACTAAAATACACGCACGCTCATGGATGTGTGCATGACTGAAAATACACGCACGCTCATGAGAACGTTAGCGTGACTAAAAATATACGCAAACACGTACAGACGTGTGCGGGACTGAAAATACACGCAGACACGTACAGACGTGTGCGTGACTGAAAATACACGCAAACACGTAAAGACGCGTGCGTGACTGAAAATACACGCAAACATGTAAAGACGTGTGCGTGACTGAAAATACACGCAAACATGTAAAGACGTGTGCGTGACTGAAAATACACGCAAACATGTAAAGATGCGTGCGTGACTGGGCTGATGTTTTACGCGGACACGTAAGAACGTGTGCGTGCACATCTCCCGAACTCCAAGTCCTATGGAGCCTTCGTTCCAGTGCCAGAAACACACGCTAAGTTGGGAGGACCAAAAACCCATGAACAACCGAAATACAACAACTTAGATCTAGGAAAAACCAGCCATAGAAATCCAAAATGCTAAGAACTAAACTCTCTCAGAATCATAAGAGGAAGAGTAATGATCCACAAAAATGGATAAAAGAGAAGCAAGTTTGCACTTGCCTACTGCTACTGCTGGTGGGTGGAGAGTAATGAGAGGAGGAAGAAGAAGTAATGGTGAGGATGAGTAATGAGGAGAGAGAATGGAGAGGGTGGCTTTAAATAGGAAGATGGTGGTAGGTGGGAGCTAATGGGCCGGGTTTAAGGGGATTCAGCAAACCGAAACCCAATAAGACTAAAGCAGCAAATAAAATGCAGAAAATAAAATTACAGAAATATAATTGCAGAAATAAAATTACAAAAAATTAATTAACATGAAAATTTTAAAGAGCAGATAATTAATTAACATGAAACTAAAGGAATTTAAATACAGAATAATACATGATAAATACTAAATAAACACACATGAGTTGTTCATATATAAAAATACGCATTCCTGGAACGGGGAGTGACATCTCTACCCACCTTAGAAAAATTTCGTCCTCGGAATTTCAAATCCAAGCCGTATAGAAATATCAGAGCTAAACTAATACAAGCAATTCTAGTGAGCAAGCAATCATTTTACCATATTAAAAGCAAGTACTATATAAGTAAATCCATCAATCTACGATATCAGGTTGTTCTATCCATAAGGCGATAAGCATGAGAAATCAAGACAATCAAGGTATACAGAAAGAGATATACCCTGCGAGTCAAACAGGTGTGGATACCGTGATCGGATATCATCCTCACGTTCCCACGTTGACTCTCCCAAGGAGTGATGACCCCAAGCAACACGGACAAGACTTATTGTTCGGTTCTTGAGTATCTTCTCTCTTCGGTCCAAAATGGACACAGGCTGTTCCTCGTAAGACAGGTTGGTACCAACAACCAGCTCCGAATGATCGAGAACATGACTTGGGTCCGATACATACCTACGTAATTGAGATACATGAAACACGTCATGCACCTCTCGTAACGAAGGTGGGAGGGATAAACGATAAGCAACATCGCCTATCCGATCAAGGATAACAAATGGGCCCACGTACTGCGGACTCAATTTCCCGCGAACGCCAAATCTAATGACCCCACGAGTAGGTGAGATCCGCAAGAATACATGGTCCCCAACAGAGAACTCTAACGGCCTACGATACTGGTCCGCCCAATGATGATGCCTGTCCTGCGCAACTCGAAGTCGCTCTCTAATTCCCTTAACCACTTCAACCGTCTGAACAATCATTTCTGGGCCTAACATTTTCCTCTCTCCGATATCATCCCATGCAAGCGGTGATCTGCACTTCTTACCATATAGTGCTTCGAATGGCGCCATCTGGATACTGGCTTGATAACTATTGTTGTATGAAAACTCAACTAAGTGCAGGTGGCTCTCCCAAGATCCTCCAAAATCTAGAGTGCAAGCTCGCAACATGTCTTCTAAAGTCTGAATCGTTCTTTCTGATTGCCCATCTGTCTGCGGATGGTAAGCCGTGCTAAATCTTAACTTGGTACCCAGACTATGATGTAAGCTCTTCCAGAAATGTGATGTAAAGCGGGTATCCCGATCCGACACAATACTGACAGGAACTCCATGCTGCCTGACTATCTGTTGCATATATAACTCTGCCAACTTTTCTGTAGATTGTCCTACTCTGAAAGGAAAAAAGTGTGCTACCTTTGTAAGCCGATCTATTATTACCCAAATAGCATCCTTACCACTTGGTGATCTCGGTAAACCGGTCACGAAGTCCATTGTGATATGCTCCCATTTCTATTCTGGAATAGGAAGCGGTTGTAATAACCCAGCTGGCCTCTGCTGCTCTGCCTTCACTTGCTGACATACCAAGCAACGGGAAACGAATCTAGCTATCTCCCTCTTCATTCCGTTCTACCAGAAATGCTGCTTGATATCTTGGTACATCTTGGTCCCTCCAGGGTGAATAGAATACTGAGAACTGTGAGCTTCTGCCATGACCTCCTGTCTGATATCTCCACTAGGCACACATAAACGTGATCCGAACCTAAGTGTACCATCTTCGTGAATCCTCATCTCCTTTCTGAGTCCTGACTCACATTCTTCCCTAAGCTTCTGAATCCTTGGGTCCTGTGCCTGAGCTGCCTTGATCCTATCTACCAAGTCAGATTGAACTTGTAGACTAGTTAGAACTCCTACATCACAAGGAAGTATAACTTCGATGCCCATCTCCTGAAGGTCTTCTAAGATATGCCTCTGTGTTGTCAACATAAATGCGCCGCCTCTCCTGCTAAGAGCGTCTGCTACTACATTAGCCTTGCCTGGATGATACTGAATGTCACGCCCCAGAACCAGAATACTGGAGAGCGGGGGAATGACTCAGCCAGCTACGTATTACGGGTAGATGAATACCGTATAATACGATCAATGCTGTCTAACCAGACGAGGGGGTGCATACTGCATAAAGGTCTTACTATGGTCATTTCACATCTATTGTCTCAATCATTCAAACAAGGAAACATTAATAGAGAACATGTAAGATAAAGCAGTAAGGCATCCCAAACGCTCAGTCAAAATGTTCTTGAGATCTGGCTTTACAAAATATAGCCAGATGATATAGCAAGTATACACAATTGTTATCAGCTGCAGTCTGACTTAATTACAATCATGCAAAGTAAGTATGAGACGATCCGACTAACATGTCGGTGCCAAACGACTAAGTATAAGTAAATGACAAAACGAGCGGTGAAGTAAGGAAACCCACTCGAGTCCTCCTGCAATCATGCCCCTAGTATTGACCATCTTGGAGGTAGAAGTACGCTGGATCCTCGGGAACCGGCTCTAAATCTGGCCATGCAAAACCAAAGAGGTTAGACCTCTAATAGCAAGTACCACAAGGAAGGACGATATGAAGGACATAAACCAGTAAGTAAAAGAATATAATAATAGATCTCTGCTTGCTACTAGGATTCATATCACATCACGACACTTCGAACCAACCTCCCAACCAAACAAGGACAGAAGTTGGCCCGTCATGTCCTGACATTCTGATCATCCCAGTTAGGTAACAGAGTAGTACAGTACACAAACAAATCATCTTGAACGGCCAATCAAATTTTACGGCTTGCTATTATGAGTCCCAAGTTATCCTGGAATTATGTAATTAGGGATTCCTCAGTTCTTACTATGTGCAAGCAAGGCTAGTCTATCCAATCAATCAATTGTGCCAATCATGTAGTTAGACGAGTCCCAGCGGGATGCCCGCCGTTATAGCATGTACAATAATATAAGCAGATACCGTTCCCTACCCGTGTGACAGATTTACAGTATCTGTGGGAACCAGCCGGCCCGTCGGGCACTTAATAGTCCCAAGGGGGCTGCCATGTAAGAACTCGGGAATCCATTCTCTCCATGCCATCATTATTTTATTTAACTTAATGGTCTCTACGTTGAGTGAAGTTCCATGCCGTGGATCATGGTCATTCGAATGAGTACTTTCATACGGGGTACGATATGCGCAACTCTACAACGATACCCGTGCGGCTAGGTTGTAGGTTTTACATAGCGTGATGCAACAATCAATTTAACCACGGAATAATCATGCCTTGACCATAAAGTACACATGTTGTCTTTGTAAGATAAATAGAAAATTAAATAATAAATAATTACTTTGAAGCCTGCATGTGCCTGTATGCCAATATTCGGGATCGGCTAATCAAGTATAATAGTTCATTACATGAACGTGTCTCATTCATTCAATTCAATAAAACGACTAGCCAGTCTCTTAGTTCCAACTAGGAACGCATGATCAATATTTAGTCCATGTCACAATCATTATCAATGGTGACGAGGCATAAAAGTCCATCAATATTACATGGGGTCGGGTCCATAACTCCTCAGAATTAAGTTCTAGTCATACTGGATATCCATGGATTAATCAAGACATATGACACATTCTACACAACAATCCATATTTACAATATTAACATGTCATAATTTATCAAGTTCATACAAAAAGGCGTAAGAATATAATAGAAGAATTATCATGCCACCATAAAATGAATAAGTTATAGGACAATTAAAAACACCCAGGTCAAGAAAGTCACGCTGACAAGTCTAAGCTAAGGCCAAAGGTCACGCAAGAAGTCTGTGCTTAAGACCAACAAGTCACGCTAAGTCTAGCTGGGGTGAGCGTGGAAAATGGGCGTGAATAGTGAGCGTAAAAAGTGATACACGCTGGCAAGCGTGAGCGTGAAAAGTCACGCAAGCAAGCACAGCATAAGCGTGAAGGGAAATTCACGCAGACTCTAGTGAGCGTGAAAAGGTGACAAGAAATCTACGCACGCAAGGATGTCCGTGACTAAAATACACGCACGCTCATGGATGTGTGCGTGACTGAAAATATACGCACGCTCATGAGAACGTTAGCGTGACTAAAAAATACACGCACGCTCATGAGAACGTGAGCGTGACTAAAAATACACGCAGACACGTACAGACGTGTGCGTGACTGAAAATACACGCAGACACGTACAGACATGTGCGTGACTAAAAATACACGCAAACACGTAAAGACGTGTGCGTGACTGAAAATACACGCAAACACGTAAAGACGTGTGCGTGACTGAAAATACACGCAAACACGTAAAGATGCGTGCGTGACTGAAAATACACACAAACACGTAAAGACGCGTGCGTGACTGGGCTGATGTTTTACGCGAGCACGTAAGAACGTGTGCGTACAACATTTCCCGAACTCCAAGTACTGTGGAGCCTTCGCTCCAGTGCCAGAGAAATACACACAAAGTTGATGGACTAAGAACCCATGAACAGCCGAAATACTATAACTTAGATCTAGAGAAAACCAGCCGAAGAAATCAAAAATGCTAAGAACTAATCTCTCTTGGAATCATGAGAAGAAGGCAAATGAACCATAAAAATGGGTGATTGAGAAGCAAGTTTGCACTTGCCTACTGCTGCTGCCGGTTAGGTGGAGAAGTAATGAGAGGAAGAAGAAGAAGTAATGGTGAGAATGAAGTAATGAGGAGAGAGAAAGAGATGGAAGCTTTAAATAGGAAGATGGTGGTAGGTGGGAGCTAATGGGCCTGGTTGTACAGATCCACCCAAGCCGAAATCCACTAAGACTAAAGCAGGAAATAAAATACAGTAAATAAAATACAGAAATAAAATTACAGGAAATAGATTAACATGGAATTTAAAGAGCAAATAATTAATTAACATGGAATTTAAAGAGCAGATAATTAATTAACATGAAAATTTAAAGGAATTTAAATACAGAATAATACATGATAAATACTAAATAAATACACATGAGCTGTACATGTATAAAAATATGCATTTCGGGAACGGGGAGTGACATCTCTACCCACCTTAGAAAAATTCCGTTCTCGGAATTTTAAATCCAAGCCGGATAGAAATATCAGAGCTAAACTAATACAAGCAATTCTAGTGAGCAAGCAATCATTTTACCATATCAAAAGCAAGTACTATATAAGTAAATCCATCAATCTACGATATCAGGTAGTTCTATCCATAAGGCAATAAGCATGAAAAATCAAGACAATCAAGGTATACAGAAAGAGATATACCTTGTGAGTCAAACAGGTGTGGATACCGTGATCGGATATCATCCTCACGCTCCCACGTTGACTCTCCCAAGGAGTGATGACCCCAAGCAACACGGACAAGACTAATTGTTCGGTTCTTGAGTATCTTCTCTCTTTGGTCCAAAATGGACACAGGCTGTTCCTCGTATGACAGGTTGGTACCAACAACCAGCTCCGAATGATCGAGGACATGACTTGGGTCCGATACATACCTACGTAATTGAGATACATGAAACACGTCATGCACTTCTCGTAACGAAGGTGGGAGGGATAAACGATAAGCAACATCGCCTATCCGATCAAGGATAACAAATGGGCCCACGTACCGCGGATTCAATTTCTCGCGAACGCCAAATCTAATGACCCCACGAGTAGGTGAGATCCGCAAGAATACGTGGTCCCCAACAGAGAACTCTAACGGCCTACGATGCTGGTCCGCCCAATGACGATGCCTGTCCTGTGCAACTCGAAGTCGCTCTCTAATTCCCTTAACCACTTCAACCGTCTGAACAATCATTTCTGGGCCTAACATTTTCCTCTCTCCGAATCATCCCATGCAAGCGGTGATCTGTACTTCTTACCATATAGTGTTTCGAATGGCGCCATCTGGATACTGGCTTGATAACTATTGTTGTATGAAAACTCAACTAAGTGCAGGTGGCTCTCCCAAGATCCTCCAAAATCTAGAGTACAAGCTCGCAACATGTCTTCTGAAGTCTGAATCGTTCTTTCTGATTGCCCATCCGTCTGCGGATGGTAAGCTGTGCTAAATCTTAACTTGGTACCCAGACTATGATGTAAGCTCTTCCAGAAATGTGATGTAAAGCGGGTATCCCGATCCGACACAATACTGACAGGGACTCCATGCTGCCTGACTATCTGTTGCATATATAACTCTGCTAACTTTTCTGTAGATTGTCCTACTCTGAAAGGAAGAAAGTGTGCTACCTTTGTAAGCCGATCTACTATTACCCAAATAGCATCCTTACCACTTGGTGATCTCGGTAAACCGGTCACAAAGTCCATTGTAATGTGTTCCCACTTCCATTCTGGAATAGGAAGCGGTTGTAATAACCCAGCTGGCCTCTGTTGTTCTGCCTTCACTTGCTGACATACCAAGCAACGGGAAACGAATCTAGCTATCTCCCTCTTCATCCCGTTCTACCAAAAATGCTGCTTGATATCTTGGTACATCTTGGTCCCTCCAGGGTGAATAGAATACTGAGAACTGTGAGCTTCTGCTATGACCTCCTGTCTGATATCTCCACTAGGCACACATAAATGCGATCCGAACCTAAGTGTACCATCTTCGTGAATCCTCATCTCCTTTCTGAGTCCTGACTCACATTCTTTCCTAAGCTTCTGAATCCTTGGGTCCTGTGCCTGAGCTGCCTTGATCCTATCTACCAAGTCAGATTGAACTTGTAGACTAGTTAGAACTCCTACATCACTAGGAAATATAACTTCGATGTCCATCTCCTGAAGGTCTTCTAAGATATGCCTCTGTGTTGTCAACATAAATGCGCCGCCTCTCCTGCTAAGAGCGTCTGCTACTATATTAGCCTTGCCTAGATGATACTGAAGCTCCACGTCATAATCCTTGATCAACTCCAACCATCTTCTCTGCCTCATGTTCAGCTCCTTCTGAGTAAAGATGTACTTCAGACTTTTATGATCTGTGTACATCTCCACTCGGTCACCATATAAGTAATGCCTCCATAACTTCAGAGCAAACACTACTGCTGCTAACTCCAAATCATGAGTTGGGTAATTCTTCTCGTGGTCCCAAAGCTGCCTAGATGCATATGCTATCACCTTCCCATGTTGCATAAGGACACATCCAAGTTCCTTACCTGACGCATCACAATATACTGTAAAACCTCCGGGTCCAATTGGCAACGTAAGAATAGGTGCTGATATCAACTTCTGCTTTAAAGTCTCGAATGATGCCTGACATTCTGTCGACCAATCAAATGGCACATCCTTCCGGGTCAAGCGGGTCATGGGCGCTGAAAGCCTTGCAAAATCTGACACAAACCTTCTGTAATATCCTGCCAATCCTAAGAAACTCTGCACATCTGCTACGGTCTTGGGTACTGGCCAACTCTCTACTTGCTTCTACCTTTTTGGGATCTACTGCTACTCCAGCTCCTGATATGATATGACCCAAAAATGAAATGTGATCCGTCCAGAACTCATACTTACTGAGCTTGGCATACAACTGGTTCTCTCTAAGAACCTGCAACACTTTCCTGAGGTGGTCTTCATGCTCCTCTTCACTAGCAGAGTACACGAGTATGTCGTCAAGAAACACAACGACAAACTGGTCTAAGAATGGCATAAAGATGCGGTTCATCAAATCCATGAATATTGCTGGAGCATTGGTCAAACCAAACGGCATTACTAAGAACTCATAATGCCCATACTTCGACCTGAATGATGTCTTGGGAATATCTTCCTTCTGAACCCTCACCTGATGGTACCCCGAACGAAGATCTATCTTGGAGAAAACTCTAGCTTTGCTCAACTGATCAAATAAGTCATCGATCCTGGGTAATGGGTACTTGTTCTTCACTGTTGCCGCGTTAAGCTTCCTGTAGTCAATGCACAATCTGGATGACCCATCCTTCTTCCCCACAAGTACTACTGGTGCTGCCCATGATGAAACACTAGCTTGGATGAATTTCTTCTCCTTCAGTTCCTCTATGTGCTGATATACCTTGGCCTGCTCTGAATCCGCCATTCTGTAAACTCGATCTGATATCGGTTTAGTTCCTGGTGCCAATTCTATACTGAATACAATATCCCTAACCGGTGGTAGTCCTGGAAGTTCTTCGGGAAATATGTCTAGGAATTCTTCAACTACCTTCGGGATCTGAACTTCTTCCATTGCCGCTACTATTCCCTGCTCTGGTTGAGTTGCCTCTGATCTGACTAAGGTGAATCTCTTCATGCCTGGAATATCAAAAGATACACTCCCTCTACGACAATCTATTGTCGCATGACTGTCTTTCAGCCAGTCCATGCCTAAGATAACGTCAAAATTTCCAACAGGAAATTCTATCAACCGGGCGGGTAAGGAATGCCCGCAAACTACAACGCTACACGCTAGAATAACTCTACTAACCCCTACGAGCCCATTACCAGTGAGTATATTCAACCTCCCTGGCAATGCCTCGAACTCCATTCCTAGTCGTGTCACAAATTGTGCAGATATAAATGAATGGGATGCTCCCGAATCAAACAATGCTACTGCGAGATATGAGGCGACGAGAATGTTACCTGCCACAACATCTTCCGATGCCAATGCCTCCTCCAAGGACAGAGTGAATGCTTGCCCTCGACCTCCTTGCTGATTTCCATGCTGCGGCCTAGCCTGATGCTGCTGCTGGCCCCTTCCTTGATGATGCTGGGGTGGTCTATGCTGGTGTTGCTGCATCGGCGGTCCCTGCTGCCGAAATATCTGAGCCTGCGGTACTAACGGACACTGTGCCAACGGCCTTACTGCCACTGCTGGTCCTCGATACTGGCCTGCCCCTAGTGCTGGCAGAGCAGGAAACTGCTGTCCTGGTCCTCCTGACCTCGAATTCATGGGACATGTGGTAACCCGATTGTCTGGATTTCCACATATCAGACATAGTCCATTCAATGTCCGACACACATCTCTAGTGTGTCCCATCTTTCCGTAATAAGTGCAGCCTGCCGGGGGTTGTTGGTTCTTCCCCTGATGCTGTTGCTGCTGCTGCCTGGGTGGTGCTGGTCCTCGTATCGCCACATCGTGGATACGAATGCCAGTGGATGGTGCTGTTGCTCGGGGCGTTGCTCCTCCTTCTCCTTCAATCTGACTGTGGGATCTCTTCTGACCCCCAGTCCGTACTGCAAGCCTCTGTATGGTGATCTCATGCCTTCGAGTCGCCGTCAATACTTCGTCAAAAGTTTGGTAATTGTGCCCCTCTATCAATTGCAAGAGTTCAAGATGAAACCCTTGCTGAAACCTCATGGCCCTCTGGCTCTCTGTTGCTACCATCTCTGGGGCAAATCTACTCAATCTGCAGAACTCTGCTGCATAAGCATCTACAGTCTTGCCAGCCTGCCTGAGGCTGATAAACTTCTGTTGTAGTTCAAACTGCGCCACAACTCCATAGTACTTGGTCTTGAATCTTGCTGTGAAATCGTCCCAAGCCACAGGACGTCTGATGCCCACTTCCTCTGATTCCCACCAATCACGTGCGAGATCCTGAAGTAACAACTTCACTAGATCCACACGTTCTGCAGCCGGTACCTTAGCTGCTGTCAGAATAGCCTCCATATCCTTAAGCCATGCATTTGCTGAAATGGCATCCTCCGTGCCCTCGAAACGGTGGGGGTTGTACTTGCAAAACCTGGCTGATGCTCCTGAATCAGCCCTCACTCCTCTTTCCAAAGCCGTCTGCAATTCTTGGTTAAGCAACACATTCTGCTCTTGTAGCTGAGTGTGCATGCGCTGCTGGACCAACATCTGATGTTGCTGAGTGGCCATCATTCCTCTCATGATCTCCATAAGGGCTGGTGTGTCCACTTGGGTAGGTGGAACTGTCGGTGGTGGTGGAACATCCGGATACTGCGATCCAGCCGCTGGTTCCACTATCACTTCTTCCTGGGTAGCCTCTTGAGTTAGTACTAGCCCTTGTTGCTGACCAACAGGGTCAGGTGGTCCGTGTTGCTCCTGCGGTTGTCCAGCTCTGACAGGTGCGGACGAGGTGCCCCTAAGAAAAGGGACAAGAGAACAATCAAACGACCGAACATGAAGGATCAATGAAGTCAAAGGATATCGGAATGTCAAGCAAGAGTTGAGAATAACGAATCAGGAGATCAAGGGAAAACATGTGTGATAGAGACATCCTATAAATCAAAACACCCAACAAATCTGAAATCAGACCTGCATGGGCCACCACTAAAACCTTGTCACGCCCCAGAACCAGAATACTGGAGAGTGGGAGAATGACTCAGCCAGCTACGTATTAAGGGTAGATGAATACCGTGTAATACGATCAATGCTGTCTAACCAGACGAGGGGGTGCATACTACATAAAGGTCTTACTATGGTCATTTCACATCTATTATCTCAATCATTCAAACAAGGAAACAGTAATAGAGAACATGTAAGATAAAGCAGTAAGGCGTCCCAAACGCTCAGTCAAAATGTTCTTGAGATCTAGCTTTACAAAATATAGCCAGATAATATAGCAAGTATACACAATTGTTATCAGCTGCAGTCTGACTTAATTACAATCATACAAAGTAAGTACGAGACGATCCGACTAACATGTCGGTGCCAAACGGCTAAGTATAAGTAAATGACAAAACGAGCGGTGAAGTAAGTAAACCCACTCGAGTCCTCCTGCAATCATGCCTCTAGTATTGACCATCTTGGAGGTAGAAGTACGCTGGATCCTCGGGAACCGGCTCTAAATCTGGCCATGCAAAACCAGAGAGGTTAGACCTCTAATAGCAAGTACCACAAGGAAGGACGATATGAAGGACATAAACCAGTAAGTAAAAGAATATAATAATAGATCTCTGCTTGCTACTAGGATTTACATCACATCACGATACTTCGAACCAACCTCCCAACCAAACAAGGACAGAAGTTGGCCCGTCATGTCCTGACATTCTGATTATCCCAGTTAGGTAACAGAGTAGTACAGTACACAAACAAATTATCTTGAACGGCCAATCAAATTTTACGGCTTGCTATTATGAGTCCCAAGTTATCCTGGAATTATGCAATTAGGGATTCCTCAGTTCTTACTATGTGCAAGCAAGGCTAGTCTATCCAATCAATCAATTGCGCCAATCATGTAGTTAGACGAGTCCCAGCGGGACGCCCGCCGTTATAGCATGTACAATAATATAAGCAGATACCGTTCCCTGCCCGTGTGACAGATCTACAGTATCTGTGGGAACCAGCCGGCCCGTCGGGCACTTAATAGTCCCAAGGGGGCTGCCATGTAAGAACTCAGGAATCCATTCTCTCCATGCCATCATTATTTTATTTAACTTAATGGTCTCTACGTTGAGTGAAGTTCCATGCCGTGGAT
Source organism: Iris pallida (assembly GCA_029216955.1). NCBI lineage: Eukaryota > Viridiplantae > Streptophyta > Magnoliopsida > Asparagales > Iridaceae > Iris > Iris pallida. The sequence goes on from JANAVB010011598.1 coordinate 2,309,335, forward strand.
CATGGTCATTCGAATGAGTACTTTCGTACGGGGTACGATATGCGCAACTCTACAACGATACCCGTGCGGCTAGGTTGTAGGTTTTACATAGCGTGATGCAACAATCAATTTAACCATGGAATAATCATGCCTTGACCATAAAGTACACATGTTGTCTTTGTAAGATAAATAGAAAATTAAATAATAAATAATTACTTTGAAGCCTGCATGTGCCTGTATGCCAATATTCGGGATCGGCTAATCGAGTATAATAGTTCATTACATGAACGTGTCTCATTCATTCAATTCAATAAGACGACTAGCCAGTCTCTTAGTTCCAACTAGGAACGCATGATCAATATTTAGTCCATATCACAATCATTATCAATGGTGACAAGGCATGAAAGTCCATCAATATTACATGGGGTCAGGTCCATAACTCCTCAGAATTAAGTTCTAGTCATACTGGGTATCCATAGATTAATCAAGACACATGACACGTTCTACACAACAATCCATATTTACAATATTAACATGTCATGATTTATCAAGTTCATGCAAAAGGCGTAAGAATATAATAGAAGAATTATCATGCCACCATAAAATGAATAAGTTATAGGACAATTAAAAACACCCAGGTCAAGAAAGTCACGCTGACAAGTCTAAGCTAAGGCCAAAAGTCACGCAAGAAGTCTGTGCTTAAGACCAACAAGTCACGCTAAGTCTAGCTGGGGTGAGCGTGGAAAATGGGCGTGAATAGTAAGCGTGAAAAGTGATACACGCTGGCAAGCGTGAGCGTGAAAAGTCACGCAAGCAAGCACAGCGTGAGCGTGAAGGGAAATTCACGCAGACTCTAGTGAGCGTTAAAAGGTGACAAGAAATCTACGCACGCAAGGATGTGCGTGACTAAAATACACGCACGCTCATAGATGTGTGCGTGACTGAAAATACACGCACGCTCATGAGAACGTTAGCGTGACTAAAAAATACACGCACGCTCATGAGAACGTGAGCGTGACTAAAAATACACGCAGACACGTACAGACGTGTGCGTGACTGAAAATGCACGCAGACACGTACAGACGTGTGCGTGACTGAAAATACACGCAAACACGTAAAGACGTGTGCGTGACTGAAAATACACGCAAACACGTAAAGACGTGTGCGTGACTGAAAATACACGCAAACACGTAAAGACGCGTGCGTGACTGAAAATACACGCAAACACGTAAAGACGCGTGCGTGACTGGGCTGATGTTTTACGCGAGCACGTAAGAACGTGTGCGTACAACATTTCCCGAACTCCAAGTACTATGGAGCCTTCGCTCCAGTGCCAGAGAAATACACACAAAGTTGATGGACTAAGAACCCATGAACAGCCGAAATACTACAACTTAGATCTAGAGAAAACCAGCCGGAGAAATCAAAAATGCTAAGAACTAATCTCTTTTGGAATCACGAGAAGAAGGCAAATGAACCATAAAAATGGGTGATTGAGAAGCAAGTTTGCACTTGCCTACTGCTGCTGCCGGTTAGGTGGAGAAGTAATGAGAGGAGGAAGAAGAAGTAATGGTGAGAATGAAGTAATGAGGAGAGAGAAAGAGATGGAAGCTTTAAATAGGAAGATGGTGGTAGGTGGGAGCTAATGGGCCAGGTTGCACAGATCCACCCAAGCCGAAACCCACTAAGACGAAAGCAGGAAATAAAATGCAGAAAATAAAATACAGAAATAAAATTGCAAAAAATAGATTAACATGTAATTTAAAGAGCAGATAATTAATTAACATGGAATTTAAAGAGCAGAAAATTAATTAACATAAAAATTTAAAGGAATTTAAATACAGAATAATATATGATAAATATTAAATAAATACACATGAGCTGTACATGTATAAAAATATGTATTTCGGGAACGGGGAGTGACACTGAAGCTCCACGTCATAATCCTTGATCAATTCCAACCATCTTCTCTGTCTCATGTTCAGCTCCTTCTGAGTAAAGATGTACTTCAGACTTTTATGATCTGTGTACATCTTCACTCGGTCACCATATAAGTAATGCCTCCATAACTTCAGAGCAAACACTACTGCTGCTAACTCCAAATTATGAGTTGGGTAATTCTTCTCGTGGTCCCGAAGCTGCCTAGATGCATATGCTATCACCTTCCCATGTTGCATAAGGACACATCCAAGTCCCTTACCTGACGCATCACAATATACTGTAAAACCTCCGGGTCCAATTGGCAACGTAAGAATTGGTGCTGATATCAACTTCTGCTTCAAAGTCTCGAATGATGCCTGACATTCTGTCGACCAATCAAATGGCACATCCTTCCGGGTCAAGCGGGTCATGGGCGCTGAAAGCCTTGCAAAGTCTGACACAAATCTTCTGTAATATCCTGCTAATCCCAAGAAACTCCGTACATCTGCTACGGTCTTGGGTACTGGCCAACTCTCTACTGCTTCTACCTTCTTGGGATCTACTGCTACTCCAGCTCCTGATATATTATGACCCAAAAATGAAATGTGATCCGTCCAGTACTCACACTTACTGAGCTTGGCATACAACTGGTTCTCTCTCAGAACCTGCAACACTTTCCTGAGGTGGTCTTCATGCTCCTCTTCACTAGCAGATACATGAGTATGTCGTCAAGAAATACAACGGCAAACTGGTCTAAGTATGGCATAAAGACGCGGTTCATCAAATCCATGAATATTGTTGGAGCATTGGTCAAACCAAACGGCATTACTAAGAACTCATAATGCCCATACTTCGACCTGAATGCTGTCTTGGGAATATCTTCCTTCCGAACCCTCACCTGATGGTACCCCGAACGAAGATCTATCTTGGAGAAAACTCTAGCTTGGCTCAACTGATCAAATAAGTCGTCGATCCTGGGTAATGGGTACTTGTTCTTCACTGTTGCCGCGTTAAGCTTCCTGTAGTCAATGCACAATCTGGATAACCCATCCTTCTTTCCCACAAGTACCACTGGTGCTGCCCATGGTGACACGCTAGCTTGGATGAACTTCTTCTCCTTCAATTCCTCTATGTGCTGATAAACCTTGGCCTGCTCTGAATCTGCCATTCTGTAAATCCGATCTGATATTGGTTTAGTTCCTGGTGCCAATTCTATACTGAACTCAATATCCCTAACTGGTGGTAGTCCTGGAAGTTCTTCGGGAAATATGTCTAGGAATTCTTCAACTACCTTCGGGATCTGAACTTCTTCCATTGCCGCTACTATTCCCTGCTCTGGTTGAGTTGCCTCTGATCTGACTAAGGTGAACTGCTCCATGCCTGGAATATCAAAAGATACACTCCCTCTACGACAATCTATTATCGCATGACTGTCTTTCAGCCAGTCCATGCCTAAGATAACGTCGAAATTTCCAACAGAAAATTCTATCAACCGGGCGGGTAAGGAATGCCCGCAAACTACAACGCTACACGCTAGAATAACTCTACTAACCCCTACGAGCCCATTACCAGTGAGTATATTCAACCTCCCTGGCAATGCCTCGAACTCCATTCCTAGTCGTGTCGCAAATTGTGCAGATATAAATGAATGGGATGCTCCCGAATCAAACAATGCTACTGCGGGATATGAGGCGACGAGAATGTTACCTGCCACAACATCTCCCGACGCCAATGCCTCCTCCAAGGACAGAGTGAATGCTTGCCCTCGACCTCCTTGCTGATTTCCATGCTGCGGCCTAGCCTGATGCTGCTGCTGGCCCCTTTCTTGATGATGCTGGGGTGGTCTATGCTGGTGTTGCTGCATCGGCGGTCCCTGCTGCCGAAATATCTGAGCCTGCGGTACTAACGGACGCTGTGCCAACGGCCTTACTGCCACTGCTGGTCCTCAATACTGGTCTGCCCCTGGTGCTGGCAGAGTAGGAAACTGCTGTCCTGGTCCTCCTGACCTCGAATTCATGGGACATGTGGTAATCCGATGGTCTGGATTTCCACATATCAGACATAGTCCATTCAATGTCCGACACACATCTCTAGTGTGTCCCATCTTTCCGCAATAAGTGCAGCCTGCCGGGGGTTGCTGGTTCTTCCTCTGTTGCTGTTGCTGCTGCTGCCTAGGTGGTGCTGGTCCTCGTATCGCCACATCGTGGATACGAATGCCAGGGGATGGTGCTGTTGTTCGAGGCGCTGCTCCCCCTCCTCCTTCAATCTGACTGTGGGATCTCTTCTGACCCCAGTCCTGGTCGCAAGCCTCTGAATGGTGAGCTCATGCCTTCGAGTTGCCGTTAATATTTCGTCAAAAGTTTGGTAATTGTGCCCCTCTATTAATTGTAAGAGCTCAAGATGAAACCCTTGCTGAAACCTCATGGCCCTATGGCGCTCTGTTGCTACCATCTCTGGGGCGAATCTACTCAATCTGCAGAATTCTGCTGCATAAGCATCTACAGTCTTGCCGGCCTGCCTGAGGTTGATAAACTTCTGTTGTAGCTCAAACTGCGCCACAACTCTATAGTACTTGGTCTTGAATCTTGCTGTGAAATCGTCCCAAGCCACAGGACGTCTGATGCCCACTTCCTCTGATTCCCACCAATCACGTGCGAGATCCTGAAGCAACAACTTCACTAGATCCACACGTTCTGCTACCGGTACCTTAGCTGCTGTCAGAATAGCCTCCATATCCTTAAGCCATGTATCTGCTAAAATGGAATCCTCCGTGCCCTCGAAACGGCGGTGGTTGTACTTGCAAAACCTGGCTGATGCTCCTGAATCAGCCCTCACTCCTCTTTCCAAAGCCGTCTGCAATCCTTGGTTAAGCAACACATTCTGCTCTTGTAGCTGAGTGTGCATGCGCTGCTGGGCCAACATCTGATGTTGCTGAGTAGCCATCATTCCTCTCATGATCTCCAGAAGGGCTGGTGTGTCGACTTGGGTAGGTAGAACTGTCGGTGGTGGTGGAACATCCGGATACTACGATCCAGCCGCGGGTTCCACTATCACTTCTTCCTGGGTAGCCTCTTGAGTTAGTACTGGCCCTTGTTGCTGACCAACAGGGTCAGGTGGTCCATGTTGCTCCTGCGGTTGTCCAGCTCTGACAGGTGCGGACGAGGTGCCCCTAAGAAAAGGGACAAGAGAACAATCAAACGACCGGACATAAAGGATCAATGAAGTCAAAGGATATCGGAATGTCAAGCAAGAGTTGAGAATAACGAATCAGGAGATCAAGGGGAAACATGTGTGATTGAGACATCCTATAAATCAAAACACCCCACAAGTCTGAAATCAGACCTGCATGGGCCACCACTAAAACCTTGTCACGCCCCAGAACCAGAATACTGGAGAACGGGGGAATGACTCAGCCAGCTACGTATTACGGGTAGATGAATACCGTATAATACGATCAATGCTGTCTAACCAGACGAGGGGGTGCATACTACATAAAGGCCTTACTATGGTCATTTTACATCTATTGTCTCAATCATTCAAACAAGGAAACAGTAATAGAGAACATGTAAGATAAAGCAGTAAGGCGTCCCAAACGCTCAGTCAAAATGTTCTTGAGATCTGGCTTTACAAAATATAGCCAGATGATATAGCAAGTATACACAATTGTTATCAGCTACAGTCTGACTTAATTACAATCATGTAAAAGTAAGTACAAGACAATCCGACTAACATGTCGGTTCCAAACGGCTAAGTATAAAGGTAAGTAATAAAACGAGCGGTGAAGTAAGGAACCCACTCGAGTCCTCCTGCAATCATGCCTCTAGTATTGACCATTTTGGAGGTAGAAGTACGCTGGATCCTCGGAAACCGGCTCTAAATTTGGCCATGCAAAACCAGAGAGGTTAGACCTCTAATAGCAAGTACCACAAGGAAGGACGATATGAAGGACATAAGCCAGTAAGTAAAAGAATATAATAATAGATCTCTGCTTGCTACTAGGATTCACATCACATCACGACACTTCGAACCAACCTCCCAACCAAACAAGGACAGAAGTTGGCCCGTCATATCCTGACATTCTGATCATTCCAGTTAGGTAACAGAGTAGTACAGTACACAAACAAATCATCTTGAATGGCCAATCAATTTCTACGACTTGCTATTATGAGTCCCAAGTTATCCTGGAATTATATAATTAGGAATTCCTCAGTTCTTACTATGTGCAAGCAAGGCTAGTCTATCCAATCAATCAATTGTGCCAATCATGTAGTTAGACGAGTCCCAGCGGGACGCCCGCCGTTATAGCATGTATAATAATATAATCAGATATCGTTCCCTGCCCGTGTGACAGATCTACAGTATCTGTAGGAACCAGCCGGCCCGTCGGGCACTTAATAGTCCCAAGGGGGCTGCCATATAAGAACTCGGGAATCCATTCTCTCCATGCCATCATTATTTTATTTAACTTAATGGTCTCTACGTTGAGTGAAGTCCCATGCCGTGGATCATGGTTATTCGAATGAGTACTTTCGTACGGGGTATGATATGCGCAACTCTACAACGATACCCGTGCGGCTAGGTTGTAGGTTTTACATGATACAACAATCAATTTAACCACGAAATAATCATGCCTTGACCATAAAGTACACATGATGTCTTTGTAAGATAAATAGAAAATTAAATAATAAATAATTACTTTTGAAGCCTACATGTGCCTGTATGCCAATATTCGGGATCGGCTAATCGAGTATAATAGTGCATTACATGAACGTGTCTCATTCATTCATTTCAATAAGACGACTAGCCAGTCTCTTAGTTCCAACTAGGAACGTATGATCAATTATTAGTCAATGTCACAATCATTATCAATGGTGACAAGGCATGAAAGTCCATCAATATTACATGGGGTCGGGTCCATAACTCCTCAGAATTAAGTTCTAGTCATACTGGGTATCCATGGATTAATCAAGACACATGACACATTCTACACAACAATCCATATTTACAATATTAACATGTCATGATTTATCAAGTTCATGCAAGAAGTCTATGCTTAAGACCAACAAGTCACGCTAAGTCTAGCTGGGGTGAGCGTGGAAAATGGGCGTGAATAGTGAGCGTGAAAAGTGATACATGCTGGCAAGCGTGAGCGTGAAAAGTCACGCAAGCAAGCACAACGTGAGCGTGAAGGGAAATTCACGCAGACTCTAGTGAGCGTGAAAAGGTGACAAGAAATCTACGCACGCAAGGATGTGCGTGACTAAAATACACGCACGCTCATGGATGTGTGCGTGACTGAAAATATACGCACGCTCATGAGAACGTTAGCGTGACTAAAAATATACGCAGACACGTACAGACGTGTGCGGGACTGAAAATACACGCAGACACGTACAGACGTGTGCGTGACTGAAAATACACGCAAACATGTAAAGACGCGTACGTGACTGAAAATACACGCAAACATGTAAAGACGTGTGCGTGACTGAAAATACACGCAAACATGTAAAGACGTGTGCGTGACTAAAAATACACGCAAACACGTAAAGACGCGTGCGTGACTGGGCTGATGTTTTATGCGGACACGTAAGAACGTGTGCGTGCACATCTCCCGAACTCCAAGTCCTATGAAGCCTTCGTTCCAGTACCAGAAACACACGCTAAGTTGGGAGGACCAAAAACCCATGAACAACCGAAATACAACAACTTAGATCTAGGAAAAACCAGCCATAGAAATCCAAAATGCTAAGAACTAAACTCTCTCAGAATCATGAGAGGAAGAGTAATAATCCACAAAAATAGATGAAAGAGAAGCAAGTTTGTACTTGCCTACTGCTACTGCTGGTGGGTGGAGAGTAATGAGAGGAAGAAGAAGAAGTAATGGTGATGATGAGTAATGAGGAGAGAGAATGGAGAGGGTGGCTTTAAATAGGAAGATGGTGGTAGGTGGGAGCTAATGGGCCGGGTTTAAGGGGATTCAGCAAACCGAAACCCAATAAGACTAAAGCAGCAAATAAAATGCAGGAAATAAAATTGCAGAAATATAATTGCAGAAATAAAATTACAGGAAATTAATTAACATAAAAATTTTAAAGAGCAGATAATTAATTAACATGAAACTAAAGGAATTTAAATACAGAATAATACATGATAAATACTAAATAAATACACATGAGTTGTTCATATATAAAAATACGCATTCCTGGAACGGGGAGTGACAGGTCTCATCTCACTACTGCCTGCCCCAGAAGTGCTCGGAACATGGGCTTCTATCTGTAGAAGGTTCTCTGACTCTGGAGTCAACCCTGAATGTTGGCCAACCGTCTTCAACTCGTCGATACGGATTCTAGTTGGTGACTCATCTTCTATCTCCATATCCTCATCTTCAAAAGAATAAGATGAAGGTTCATAGTCAACCTGTTCTTCGTCATCCTTGCCGCTCTCCGAAACTTCAATCAAAGCCAAATTAGCAGGTGGCTCGAGAGTGGACAGTTCAGCACGCTCATCCATTATCCTGGAAGGATCCTTGGTAGCCGATGTTGTTCGATCAGTAGATGGTTTAGCTACCGATTCTTCTATTACAGGTTCTGGATTAGTGTCCTGCGTGGGCTGCATTTCCAAGGGTGCAGGAGAGGAAACTTCAATGATCTTCTTGGCAGTAGAAGATTCCACTTCAACTCTGGGCTGAGGAGCAAGGGCAGTTTGCTTCTCTTGAGCTAATCGCTCAGTACGATTGGTGGGGCTTTCTGCATCAAGACAAATTACAGATTTAGTCTTTGAAACTACCACTTTTCTTTTTCCTACCCTTTTCATTAGTGGAACGGTAGGATAATCTTCTTTGGAGTCACTACCTTCTTTGTCAACATCTCTGATTTGTTAACTCGAAGCAGGAGAAGTCCCCAGGATAGTAATTCCTACGCGACTACGACCTTCTGCTCGAGTAACTCTTTTTGGAGCAGGTCCAGAAGCACCCTTGCCACGCTTTCGCTTCGGTGTAACCTCAGCAGATACACTCTGCTCGACACTTCCAAGCGGTACGTGTAGTGGCTGATGAAGTTTATCAGAAAAGAGATTTCCCATTGAGACTTCTTCATAAACTTCATCAGTAGCGAGAGGATGCTCCCGATCGTGACAATCTTCTGGCAAAGTTGACTTGGTTGATTTCTTAATAATTTGAATGAAGCTCTTACCCAAGATGCTGAACTTCTCATCAAAGGTATTCGCAGAGACATAGAATTTGGCATAAGACGCCAACATTTTAGCTCCTCTCCGATGATTTACCGGATCTGGCATTGTGAAAGTAGCTCCGGTGCCTTTGGCAATATAATATATCCAGGCTCTCGCACCATCAATCAATCTGCCCTGGTGGTAGAAGAATGTCATTGCATTTCCTACATGCAACTGATCATAGCCGAACTGTCGAGCAAATCTACTCGGAAGATGTGGCTCCAAATAAGTAATGTCATCATGACGACAGACCAGGTGGGATGGTCTGATCCTCTTCAGCCATTCGTGCTGAACATCATCCAGTTCATTGGCACCGGTGCCATCAATCATCCTTACAGGCATAGTCTCATAACCGATAAGCGGAGGAACACAGGTGAAACTCCATAGTTCTCCCCTATTCAGTATAGTCCTGTAGTCTGTCAGGGTGTCATATTTCCACTTGGGCATATGACGGTATCTTTCTAGGAAAGTATCATCTGGTCTGGCCAGTCCAGCACTCATAAGAGACTCAAAGTGGAGGAGCAGCCATCCATACAAATATGTGAAAGGCATTTCTACCCGAGAAAAAGCTGTTAGTTTCTTCTTCGCCAGGTTAAACATTCTGTCTACATATGCTCGTAAACCGGCGTTCAGACGGCATGTCATCGCCGTTAGCAAGTCCATCTTGTACCCGAATGTCAGACGGACTGCTGCAAATATGATTCTACGGTGCATTCTGTCTGCCGAACAGGTGCCGGGCACTACGAATCTTCTCAGCCAAAGGGATAGAAACCCAGCCAGATGACCTTCCTTAGATAAAGTCCGTCCACCTTGCTTTCTGTAGGTCTCTAACCTATCACCAGCTTTATAAGTGCCTTCATCTTCTTCAATTATGATGTCATCATGGGCGGTCTCCCGGATTAACCTGTCAATTTTGGCTTGACTCAGAGGTTTAAAACGACCAATATATTGCTCGGTCTTCTTCTTCTTTTGAGTTTCTTCGGTGCGACCTTGGAATAAGTAGGCCATCCACTTCGAGGTATAGCAACCTGAATCTATATCTTTTGCCTTATAAAAGGCTTTACAGATACTATAGTGGCACATTAATTCTTCGAATACATGAAGAATTAACGGATTGGCGTCTGAAATCTTGTTTATCTCATCAATAAAAGGGATATATTCCTCATACAGCAGATCTCCTGTCGGCAGTTGAGAAATGTACGCCATTTCGTGGAGAGCGAATCCCATCTCGCCTCTCGGAGTCATAAAAGTTCTGGTACGGTAGTTGTACCTTTCTGTAAGTGCCAGGAACAAATCTGGGTTCGGCCTAAAACCATAAGCAGTGTACTTGATGGCATTATACAGGCCTATCGCCTTCAACTGTTCTCCATAATCTCTCAGAATCCATCTCACGAGAGCAATCCATCTGGTATTCTCTGGGTTCACGAGACCAGTGAGTCTTATGGACTGTTTCGGATAGACAGCGTTTTCTAGCTGTACAAATTCGTTCGCAAATATCAGAACTCTAACCGGCATCAGAAGTGCAGAGTCCTCAGGAGGATTCATGGCCGGCAATAATCCTCGCAAAACTAAAACATGCGGTTCAATACCACTGCAAAATCTTCCCTGTCTGTATCCTACCCATCCAGCTTTTGCTTGACGAGTTGGAGTGATATCCCATTTCATGTGCCTTTGGTGACTCGTATAGAATAAGCGAGCTATATTGATACTCTTAGATAATCCAGTCAAATACATCGGTTGAGTCGCATCACCATCCCGATAATATGAGTATGACACTTTATCGGAGGCTGGTTGGGAGTCTCTGTCAATAGCATCCCCGAATAGAAAAGCCGATTTTGAGTGGGTTGTACTGTCCACACTCTGCAGTGGTTGACCACTTATCAGACTCAGCAGGGTTTCACTGTCTTGATTTTTCAAAATGGCTATCCTTGTAGAAGGTTCATCAAACTGTGGAAAGTGGACATGGGATAGATCACTCTTATAGTTGCTCCCTGCACATCCTTCAAACTGTGCTTCTTGAGCCAGAATATCCACTACAAAGGAGAAATAAGAGGTTAAAAAAAATCCTTAAATACAAAGGGATGTCAAGCTCAAAGATCAACTTACGCTCAGTCCATCCTAAGCGTATGTCAAGTTCAAAGATCAACTTACGCTCAGTTCATCCTAAGCGTATGTCAAGTTTAAAGATCAACTTACGCTCAGTTCATCCTACGCGTATGTCATGTTCAAGGATTAACCTACGCTCAGTCTATCCTAAGCGTATGACAGATGTTAAGTTCAATCTACGCTCAGCTATGTGTATGTCTAACCAAAGCAAACAGTCGTATAGAATTTTCCAAAGAACAGTGTTATCAAGATGTTCATTAAAAATACGCTAACAAAAGAGTTAGCGTATCTCAACGAGATGACTTGACATAGCGTATTCTTTCAGATCAGCGTATTCTGACATTTCTATCAAAGATATGCGTATCTTACAGAAATACGCTCAAAACATATTTTTCGTATAAATGAAAAACATGGAATACGACTAAACCCTAAAGAGGGAAGCGTATTTTCTGACGTATTTGACCCTAAAAAGGGGATACGTTTTCTGATTTTGTCCTAACCAGAGCCCTAAAAAGGGAATGGTTACTGTTCATCGTCCCCATCCTCACCATATAGGGGTTTCAATGGAAGTTTGCTCTGTGGAAGACGTTGCTCGGCGGTTCTCCTAGTGGTTGTGGCGGCAGCGACAGGTTGAGACGGCTCTGCAGGATCCTTGCCTTTCTTCTTCGTGGCAGCGTCGAGCTTGGGTGCCATTGACGACGATTAGATTGGAGAAGAAGAAGATTTGAGCTCTGGATTCTCTCTCGAAGACGAAGGCAAAAGTAAAGAAAGAAATTAAGTTCTTAAAAGCCTATTTATAGGAGAAAGAGAAGCCCAAACGGCAGCCATTTTCAAACTACAGAATCCCTAGAGATACGCGCTGATATCGAGGAAATAAACAAACTCATGCCAGCGTGTCAAGACTTATTCCCACTTGGAGTTCAAAGTAATTTTGAACTTTTGAAAATCATAAAGTTCGAAAACTTTGAAGGGGGTCTTGTAGGGTGTGAAAAATTATGACACGCTGACATAAGATCAAGGCCATACGCTCAGCCAAAGGCCATACGCTCAGCCAAAGGCCATATGCTCAGTACAAAAGCCATACGCTCAGTACAAAAGTCATACGCTCAGTGAATATATTATTATTTCTCAACTGACAGCACAGCATACACTCAGTGGACAATGAATCTGACACTTCATCTTTCGGGCAAAGAACAGCTGTCTTAGGAGAATTATCCGTCGTATGGATTTTCGAGAGTTAATTTTGTCTTTTACGAGGACAGCTCATTAGCCATCATAAATGCACAGCCATCATTACTGTCATTTCTGACAGTCTGTCAGCCGTCATATCCGCAACACGACGCTCGAGAGATATTTGTCAGTTATTGAGAAGATATGGCGTATTTAAGAAGATTGAGGACAGCCACGTGTCTACCTCTCCAGTCATACGACTCCTCATCAAGGCAGCGTATGGACTTCATACGACTCCTCATCAAGATAGCGTATGGACTTCATACGACTCCTCATCAAGGCAGCGTATGGACTTCATACGACTCCTCATCAAGGCAGCGTATGGACTTCATACGACTCCTCATCAAGGCAGCGTATGGACTTCATACGACTCCTTATCAAGGCAGCGTATGGACTTCATACGACTCCTCATCAAAGTAGCGTATGTACTCCATACGACTCCTCATCAAGGTAGCGTATGTACTCCATACGACTCCTCATCAAGTGAGCGTATAGACTCCATATGACTCCTTGTCATCCAAGATAGTGTATGCTTCTCCAAAAGACAGCGTATCAAAGCAAATGCATCCAAAATGACATCAAATGTACAGTCAACACACGTTCTCATGTGTCCTGTATTCGGTTACCCACTCATTCAGAAGTTATGCCACATGGCATTCATGCCATCAATCCCTCCTGGATATACTCTACCACTCTCAACTGCACTCTAACGTGTCTCCACCAAAATTCGCCACGCGTCCCTGCAATTATGCACACGTCAAGTAACTGACTGAACGTATGCCCAGAGCAGTTATCCAGAACTCTATAAAAAAGAGTTTCTTCACCTTCAACAGACACTACATTCAATTCAGAGAGAACAGAGAGATTGCTCAGTTGCTGTCCAAGTTCTTCGAGATCCAAGCTTTCTTCATCGCATCGTCCAAGGGATAAAGTGGTCGTCTTCTAGATCAGATTCCTACAGTTGTAATTTTCTCAGAAACACAATAAATAAATAGAATTTATTTATAGAAAACAATATGTTCATTATAAAATAATAAATAAAATGTCTAGTCTAGGACTTATCTCCAAATGTGGGAGTAAGGTAGAGAAGTATGAAGTACTTGCTCAGACGAAGATCACAAGAAAACCCTTTCATCCGGTCAGTCGAAGCACAGATCTTCTGGAGTTGGTGCTCTCCGATATCTGTTACTTCAAACAATTCTCTACAAAAGTCAGGATAAAGTATTTCATAACCTTCATCGATGACTTCTCTAAGTACGCATTCATCTACTTGCTTAAATCTAAAGACAAAACATTCAAGAAGTTCAAGGAGTTCAGGACCGAAGCTGAACGACAAACTGGACAACAACTCAAGAGGTTGAGAAGTAATCGAGGCAAAAAATATCGGTCTCATGAATTTGCATCGTTCTGCAAAGAACATGAAATCATCTGCGAGACTACTGCTCCGTATTCTTCTCAATCTAACGGAGTAGCAGAGAGAACAAACCGAAAGTTGACAGAAATGATGAACTCAATGCTCCTAACTGCAGGTCTTCCAAAATGCTACTGGGGAGAAGCTGTATTAACGGCCACTTTCATTCTGAATAGTGTGCCATATGAAACTTCTGACATAACTCCTCATGAACTCTGGTTCAAAGTCAGACCTTACTTGAATGTCATTAGAGTGTGGGGGTGTCTGGCTTATATGAAGCTCCTAGATCTGAAGATTCAGAAGCTTGGGACAAGGACTACGAAGGCAATCTTCTTGGGGTATGTCGAGAAGAGTGATGCTCGGAGATTTTTTGACATTGAGTCAAATCATATCATCGAATCTCGCAATGCTGAATATTTTGAAGACAAGTTTGTAAGACACAAAAACATTGTTCTCCCAGACATTCCAAAGAATGATGTAGGTGTAAATGAGACTGAGATCTTATATGAGCCAGTAGTCCAAGATGAAGTTATTGGTGGAGAAACAACAATTGAACCAGAACTCTTTGAACCGTCGACGAAGCGAGCAAGGAGGCCGAAGAGCTTCGAAGATGACTTTGTCACCTATTATGTAGAAACAAATCTGCTTACCTATGATGAGACGATGAAGACCAGAGATGTTTTCTTCTGGAAGGAGGCAATAGACAATAAAATTGACTCAATTACCTCCAATAACACATGGGTGTTAGTTGATTTATCCGAAGGAGCAAAACCCATCGGATGCAAGTGGATCTTCAAGAAGAAGATGAAACCTGATGGAACCATTGACAAGTTCAAGGCCAGGCTAGTGGCCAAGGAGTTTTCTAAAAAGCAGGGGATCGAATATTTTGACACATATGCTCCAGTAGCACGGATGACAACCATCAGATTATTGATTGCCCTTGAGGCAATACACAAATTGGTGATACATCAGATGGATGTGAAAATAGCATTTCTGAATGACGAGGTGACCGAGGAGATTTATATGCAACAGCCAGAAGGATTTGTCGTCAGAGGCCTAGAAGACAAAGTCTGTAAGTTGGTACAATCTTTATACGGCTTAAAGTAAGCTCCCAAAATATGGCATAAGAAGTTTGACAAAGTTATAAGATCAAACGGCTACAGGATCAGCAAAACAGGCAAGTGTGACTATACTAAATTTGCTGACGGAAGAGGAGTCATCGTTTGTCTGTACGTGGACGACATGCTAATCCTAGGTACGGATGTAAGCTGTGTCACTGAGACAAAGAAGTTCTTCTCAACAAAGTTTAGTATGAAGGACTTGGAGGATGCTGATGTTACCTTGGGACTCAAAATCATCCGACAGACACTGGATTGGCACTGTCACAATCTCATTACATTGAGAGAATGCTCACTCGATATTGGTATCACGATCTTCCTATAATTGATACGTCGTACCGAAGTGATCAGAAGCTGAAGCCAAACTCGAAGAAAAGCGTCAAGCAATTGGAGTACGCTAGCGTCATTGGATGTTTGATGTACGCTACTACTGCCACTAGGCCTGACATAGCTTTCGTCGTGGGAATGCTGAGTCGATTCACAAGCAATCCAGGCGTTGAGTACTAGAAAGCTGTGAAGTATGTTATGATATATCTCAAGAAGACTCAAACATATGGACTGCACTTTAGTGGAGAGCTGCCGGTAGTAGAAGGCTTCAGTGATGCCAGCTGGTGCTCAGAGTTGGAGAGCGAGAGGTCCACTGGTGGATTCATTTTCATAATGAGTGAAGGTGATATATCATGGAAGTCAAAGAAGAAGACTATGCTCTCGCGGTCTTCTATGGAATCTGAGTTCTTTGCACTTGATACCCAGCAGATGAAGCAGAATGGCTTCGAAAGCTCATATATGATCTTCCAGTGGTTGGAGCACAGATACCGACAATTTTGATATACTGCGACAACCAGACGACTACGGCGGCGACATCAAATGATCTCTTCAACGGAAAAAAGAGAACTATACGGTTAAAGCACAAGACAGTGAACGATCTCATCAAGAGAGGTGTCATTGCAATAATCGATGTTCGGAGTTAGGAGAACCTGGCATATTCGTTCACGAAGGGCCTCAAGCGTCAGCTGGTTGAAGTCACAGCAGGGAAGATGGGCTTGAAGGCATTCTGATAGTATGTCTTTGTAATCCTACCATAAATTTTTATGTTCTTAGTTCAAAGAGAAATCTACTAGACATCTAACTTTCGGTTCAAGGGAGGACCACTGACTGGAAAACGATCAGGTAATAGTAGGTACTTGTTTTTGAGAACATGGATGGGTTATGAACCCATAACCACTGTTGTCTACTATATAGTTTTTGCGAAAAACAGATCCTGTGTTGAGGTTGGCTTAAATGTCTTAATAAGTTCTTAGGCAGAGTGAATGCCTGGTGTGCTTTACAAGAAGCACGGTAGCGCAGTACTACAATGAGTAAAACTCTATGCTACAGTGGGATGACTCCACCATGAGGTTCCCAGATAGGGGTAATGTCTCGGCTTTGCAAGCTAAGTCACAGTGGGGTAGCGCCATAAATAGGCAGGTAGCCTAAAGCTGTATGATAAAATTAAAGAGTTGTAGACAGCACTACAAAGGGGAAGGTGACCCCATGTTACAGTGGCACGACACCACGATGAGGTACCTGAGTAGGGGCAAAGCCTCGGCCTTGCAAGCCATGTCGTTCTGGCATAACACCGCAAGGAAGCCATAGGCTTCATGGTGGGTAGAATGACACTACAAAGAGGCTATGACCTCATGCTGCAGTAGTATGGCACTACGATGAGGTTCCCGGATAGGGGTAATGCCTCGGCTTTCGGCCATGTCATAGCAACGTAGCATCGCAAGAAAGTGCAAGACTTCATGCCATATCTCTTTAATAAAGCACTTACCTATAGTGTATAGAACGAGATATCAGGCCGTCTCTTAAGGGTAAACTTGTAGACACCCAAAATTGTACACTAAAACTAGGCTGGCATAGGGCCTTTATTGTGCAGCCAGAAGCACATGTAACTACACTTTGTGAGTGGAAATAATTACAATTGTGGTACAGAATTCAAGGCATAGTCCATTCTTGTATCATATTGTTATTTAACCCATACGGGAAGATTCAAGTCGTCATCGACATCTATCCTAAAGCAAAATAGGCAGTTACTGTTGGGAACGCTCAACCCTAGACACATATATATGTTGTGATATATGGGGATTGTTGGTGCTTTTACTCCTTTACATGAAGAGAGCTTGCTCTCAACAAGCCTAGTGAAGTTTAGTCCCACATCGAAAATGCACCATGAGTTATCTCAACATATATACTTGAATGTGTTGTTGGGATATGCACATGGGGTGGTGACCCTAAGGAGGGAACCAAGTGGGTGATTTTACTAGGAGGTAAGGATAAGGCTTCAAGTTAAGCATTCATACTTTTTTCTCTTGGAAAATTAATTTCTATTGGAGCTAAGCCCCGTAGGGGCTTAGCGACTCAGACTCGGACTCGAACTCGGGCTCATGGGCTCATGAGACGTAATGTGGTATTTTGTTGGCATATTTTATACTTAGCACGTTAGTATCGTCGCTAGGCGCATAGTG
This sequence comes from Iris pallida, assembly GCA_029216955.1. Lineage (NCBI taxonomy): Eukaryota > Viridiplantae > Streptophyta > Magnoliopsida > Asparagales > Iridaceae > Iris > Iris pallida. Next base: position 2,326,833 of record JANAVB010011598.1, read on the forward strand.
CGCTTAAGTTGCGCTCGTTGTACAGGCCCAGTTGCGCAGCCCAGGTTGTGCCCAGGTTGTACGAGTGCGCTAGGTTGCATGGGTGCGCGGCCGAGCTGGTTATGCCAGCTTGCGCTGGTTGTGCCGTGTGCATAACATGCACAGTGCGCAGTGTGCGCTGGTTGTGCTGATGGTGCACGCGCAACTCGTTCAATGGCACAACTCGTGCGGTTCGTGACTGTCCACGTTCTGACTGATTCATAATGTGCGATAACCGATCCTAGAATTGTGGATCTGACATTAAATCATGGCGCACATTAAGGATCTGAGCAATTACTGCAGTGGCTATGTAAACAGAGCCTCTCTTTTCTCTCGAAATTTTTTTACAGACTTCAAAAAATCACGAAGAGAGAAGAGAGTGTTGTTCGAGCCATTGGAGTTTCTCCGCAACTAGAACCACCTCGTGCAAATCATCGTCCTGTTCTTGTCTTTTCGAACAGTTTGTCGTAGAGCAGATTACTATAGCGTTCCAGAGTTCTTTTGAACTTACTGGTTCCTGGAAGCTGACCGTGTGGGCGGATCTAGCTTTGAGCACTGGTGTTCTTGACACCCCAGCAGGCCACCATCTTCCATCTTTTGTCTGTCATCTTGGCTGCTGCCTTTAGCAACTCGATTAGTACATTCTCTATAGATGTGCCACTGTCGTTTGCTACTGTTGCGTAATCTCTATAGATTATCGTAAGTCAGAATCCTCTCAGGATCTCTACTGTGCACCTTCCTTAAAATGTTGCGTTGAAATATTGTACAATTGTTTCATTCTCTCAGTTTTTCCATCAAAAATTGTACCCAGGCTCTAACATGGATGAATATTGTGAACTTATTAGATATACGCTAATGGCTATTATAAGTTATCAATAAGAAATCATATTAATACACTATAAACATTTTCAGTGAATCATTGTTTCCAGTCACATATTGCTATTTACATGGATGTGCTGGTTATAACTTGAAGTCAAAAGTTTGGAGACAAAGTGCGAAATGTTGAATGATTTGTCCGGAAACCTCTGTTCTAAAGGGCGTCCGCCTAGTCCGTCTAGGTGGCGTCTAGGCGCTAGGCGTCGTGTGTCCGTCCGATGCCCATTTAGGTGTCCTCTAGTCCCTCTGACGTCCGACTATACATGTTTTAGGGTTTTATAGATTTTTTCTCCAATATTTAGTAGATTGTTTTTGGATTTTTTTTAATTTTTTGAACCGTCTAGATCTAGACAGCCACATAGGCACCCTCCTATGCTGGCTAGGCACTAGGCGAAAGATGCCCGCCCGACTGATGCCTAGCGCATTTTACAATCTTTCCAAAAATGCACAGGTAACTAGAGAAGCAAACAAAGGAGCAGAGTGGCTTGTATGCTTTTTCGTGCCCCCTTGTCCATGGATTTCTGGTTCTTTACTCCTGATAGTTTGCTTTTCATTGTAGGGAGCTCTGCTAGCCTTTGATCCTCTTTAGACTTTTATTTGTCACTTGTAATCTATTCTACTATATAATAGGAAAACTTGGATGGTAAAAATTTTGAATTCCGAAAATACCCTTGCATGTATATACTAATTAAAAATTGTTCATTAATTTTAATAAAGTCAACTTAATAATTAGGAAGACCCTTTGGTCTTTCTAAGGTAATTAAAAGAATATTAAAATACGTGCAAGGCACGTGCATATATGCTAGTACCAAAAATATAAGTTTTATGTGTAACCAATGCTGTAAGAGATTTATTGACTTCCCCTTTTTTTCTTACAAAAGAGTTTCTATTATTGTATTTTTTGTTGTTACATTATTATATTCACTCTAAACCTTCAATAGAATTTGTCCATATGGGCAACCTTTTATTTTTATATCAAAAGCGAATCTGTCGGTGACATTATCAGGACACTAGCAATGCAAGTAAGAAAAAAATTGTTAAATCATTTTAAAAAAAATTATAATTTGTTATAGATAATGCTATTATATGGGATCAAACTCACGCAGTGAGGAAGAATGTCTCCCATCGTAACCACATCAGTCATAGGTACTTGGCTGTAGTTAAGGCCATCTCCAATGTGGGTTTCTCCCTCCCATATTTCTAGGGTAGAAATTCTCTTTAGAAAAAGAAAAACTCTCAATGAATATTTCTATAACAAGTTTTATCCAATGTGGCGGTGAGGTAGGATGGAGAATTTCTTTGAGGGAGGGTTTCTACATGTAGAAACTCTCATAAAAATTCTTTCTCTCACTCCACATCATTGAATTGATCATTTTATTTGTTGCCACATAGAATAGAATTTAAGGACCATTAGAGAGTATTTTTTGTGTGTGCAATTTCTATATAGAAACTTTACCAACTAGGATAGAAATTTTTATAAAGTACAATGACAAGTAGAATAAAAATTCAATTTTTAAAAATCGCCATTGGAGATAGTCTAAATCATATAAGATAGTTAAACAATTAGTTAAATATTATTAATTAATTAATTTTTTATTACATGTATATAATATGGTTTAAACGACTTATTTTAAGTTGTTTTAAGCCTCAAGATAAATACATTTGTCAAACATTTTACCTGGGCAGTCTATTTGCCTCGAATGGAACTAGACCTGTCAATTGGGCCGGGCTGGCCCAGCCCGGCACGAAAAATTGGCCCATGTACTAGCCCGGTCCCGTATATTGGGTCATGTCGGGCTACATATATCGGCCCATAACATAGGCCCGGCCCGAAGCTCAAGCACGGCCCGGCCCGGCCCGAAGTCCGGCCCGACCCACCCAAATAAATGAGAATCAAGTAGTTTCTAGGCTTAATTGCACTTTGATACCCTCAACTATTTTAGTTTTTCAACTTAATACCCTATACTTTTTTACTCAACAACTCGATACCCTCAACTATTTTAGTTTTCCAACTTAATACCTAAACCAGAAAAAAAAATTCCCAAAACTACCCTTGGCTCCCTCTCCCTATGCTTCCCCCCTCCCTCTCCGCCGATGCCCCCCTCTCTCTCTGTCGATGCTCTCCCTCCCTCTCCGGCAGTTGATGTTAGTCCCGGGGCTTGATCAAAGATGGAAAAACTGATGCAATCGAGATCTGAGATGTCACACAAAAACTTTGCAGTGATCAATCTCAAGATCTACGATGGTACAATAAAATAAATTACCAAATTACAATATGAAGGAGGGAAATAGAGAAGAGAAGATCTCTCGTTCTTCCTTGCAAACGTGTTGCAATTGGGACAGAACGAGTTACAATAATCTGGAGGAAGATTAGATGAAGAACAGTTGCTAGGGTGTCAAAACACCGTTGCTCAAAGCAAGATTCGTCCCACACGATCTGCTTCCAGGAACCAGCAAGTTTAAAGAACTTATGGAACGCTCGAAGTCACCTCTGTTCTGACTCCTCGGATGGACTTGTAATGGCGGCAGCAACTCTCTCTTTCTTTCTCCTTTTCTGACTTATGATTTTCGTAGTAGTCACAAAGGAGGCCAGAAGAGAGTATTTATAGAGAGAGGATGGAAACCCTAGCCGCCTCTTCAGTTATTGAAAGATTGAATCAAATCCCAAAAGATAGCAACGAGATTTAATTCAAATCCCACAAAATTAATTCAAATCCCACAAAGATAGGATCTGAATTAATTCAAATCCCACAAAGATAGGATCTAATTTAATCGTATTGATTCAGCCTTTCCATAACTGATTTGTAATCTGCACAGTCAGCGGATCCCTCCATGCGGCAGCAGCAGCAGCCTGGCCGCATGAGCCTAATGGCCGCATGGACCGCATGAGCCGCATGGACCGCATGAGCCGCATAGACCGCATGGACCGCATGGACCGCATGAGCCGCATGGACCGCATGGACCGCCTGGACCGCATGTGCCGCATGAGCCGCATGTGCCGCATGAGCCTAATGAGCTGCATGGCCGCATAAGCCGCATGAGGCTGCATATGAGCCGCATGCCGCATAAGACCGCATGACTGCTGACGTGCTAAGTGCAAAGTGCACCAACAAAATGCCACATTACGCCTCATGAGCCCATGAGCCCGAGTCCGAGTCCGAGTCCGAGTCCGAGTCGCTAAGCCCCTTTGGGGCTTAGCTCCAAATGGAATTAATCTAAGAGAATGACAAAAGCATTAATGCTTAATCCTTGGAGCCTTATTCTTACCTCCTTGTAAAATCACCCACATGGTTCCCTCCTTAGGGTCACCACCCCATGTGCATCTCTCAACAACACACCCAAGTATATATGTTGAGATAACTCATGGTGTATTTTCGATGTGGGACTAAAATTTATAAGGCATGTTGAGAGCAAGCTCTCTCCATGTAAAGAAAGCACCAACAATCCCCCACATATCAAAACATATATATGTGTCCAGGGTTGAGCGTTTCCTACAGTAACTGTCCATTTTGCATTAGGATAGATGTCGCTGACGACTTGAATCTTTCCGCATGGGTTAAATAATAATGTGATACAAGAATGGACTACGCCGTGAATTCTGCACCACAATTGTAATTCTTCCCACTCACAAAGTGTAGTTACGTGTGCTTCTGGCTGCACATTAAAGGCCCTGTGCCAGCCTGGTTTCAGTGTATAATTTTGGGCGTCTACAAGTTTACCCTCAAGAGACGGCCTGATATCTCTTTTCATACACTATAGGTGAGTTCTTTATTAAAGAGATATGGCATGAAGCCTTGGGCTTCCTTGCGGTGCTACGCCGCTATGACATAGCCTGAAGCCGAGGCATTATCCCTACCTGGAAACCTCATTGTAGTGTCATACTACTGTAGCATGAGGTCACAATCCTCTTTGTAGTGCCAAACTACCCAGCATGAAGCCTAAGGCTTTCTTGCGGTGTTACGTCGCAACGACATGGCTTGCAATGCCGAGGCTTTACCCCTACCTGGGTACCTCATCGTGGTGTCGTACCACTGTAACATAGGGCCATCCTCCCCTTTGTAGTGCTGTCTACAACTCTTTAATTACGTCATACAGCATTAGGCTACCTGCCTATTTGCGGTGCTACGCCGCTGTGACTTGGCTTGCAAAGCCGAGGCATTACCCCTACCTGGGAACCTCATGGTGGAGTCACCCCACTGTAGCATGGAGTTTTACTCCTTGTAGTGCTGCTCTACCGTGCTTCCTGTAAAGCACACCAGGCATTCACTCTAGCTGAGAACTCATTAAGGCGTTTAAGCCAACCTTCCACAGGATCTATTTTTTCCGCAGAAAAATACATAGTAGACAACAGTGGTTATGGGTCCGTATCCCTTTCATGTTCCAGAGAACAAGTACCCACTGTTACCTGATAGTTTCCCACTCTGTGATCCTCCTTTGAACCAAAAGTTAGATGCCTAGTAGATTTCTCTTTGAACTAATAGCATAAAACTTTATGGTAGGATTATAAAGACACACTATCAGAATGCCTTCAAGCCCATTTTACAAGCTGTGTCATTGACCAATTGGCGCTTGAGGCCCTTTGTGAACGGATCTGCCAGGTTCTCCTGACTCCGAACATCAACTACTGAAATTACACCTCTTTTGATAAGATCGTGTACTGCCCTGTGCTTCAACCGCACAGTCCTCTTCTTCCCGTTGAAGAGGTCATTTGATGCTACCGCCGCAGTCGCCTGGTTGTCACAGTATATCGGTATCGCCGGTATCTGAGCTCCAACCACTGGAAGATCATACATGAGCTCCCGAAGCCATTCTGTTTCATCTGCTGCAGTTTCAAGTGCATAGAATTCAGATTCCATGGAGGAACGAGAGAGTATAGTCTGCTTCTTCGACTTCCACGATATAGCAGCTCCACCCAAGGAAAAGACATATCCACCTTTGGATCTCTCGCTTTCCACCTCTGAACACCAGCTAGCATCACTAAAGCCTTCCACTACTGTCGGATACCCGTTGTAGTACAGTACATATGTCTGAGTTTTCTTGAGATATCTCATCACCCGCTTCACAGCTTTCCAGTGCTCAACCCCTGGGTTGCTTGTGAACCGACTCAGCATTTCCACGGCCAAAGCTATGTCAGGCCTTGTGGCAGTGGTTGCGTACATCAAACTTCCGATAACGCTAGATTACTCTAGCTGCCTGACGCTTTCTCTTAAATTTGGCTTCAGCTTCTGATCACACCTGTATGGCGTATCGATCCCTGGAAGATCCTTATACCCATAGCGTGTGAGCATCTTCTCAATGTAGTGAGATTGTGACAGCAATACTCCAGTGTCTGTCCTGATGATCTTTATGCCCAAGATGACATTTGCATCCCCCAAGTCCTTCATACTGAACTTGGTTGAGAGAAACTTCTTTGTCTCTGTGACACAGCCTATATCCGTACCTAGGATTAGCATGTCGTCCACGTACAGACAAACGATGACTCCTCTTCTATCAGCGAACTTTGTGTAAACACATTTGTCCGTCTCGCTGACTCTGTAGCCGTTTGACCTAATAACTTTGTCAAACTTATCATGCCACATCTTGGGAGCTTGCTTCAAACCATACAATGATTTCACCAACTTGCAAACTTTGTCTTCAAGACCTTTGACGACAAATCCATCTGGCTGTTGCATGTAAATCTCTTCGGTCAGCTCCCCATTCAGGAATGCGGTCTTTACATCCATCTGATGTATCACCAACTTATGTATAGCTGCTAGAGCGATTAACATCCTGATGGTGGTCATCCGGGCTACTGGAGCGTACGTGTCAAAGTAGTCTATTCCCTGTTTCTGAGAAAATCCCTTAGCTACCAGCCTGGCCTTGAACTTGTCAATAGTTCCATCTGCCTTCATCTTCTTCTTGAAGATCCATTTACATCCGATAGGCTTTTCTCCTTCAGGTGGATCTACCAACACCCATGTGTTATTGGAGGTGATAGAGTCAAACTCGTCATTCACTGCCTCCTTCCAGAAGATAGCATCTCTGGTCTTCATCGCCTCATCATAGGTAAGCGGATCTGCTTCCACATGATAGGTGACAAAGTCATCTCCGAAATCTTTCGGTCTCCTCGCTCGCTTAGCTGACGGCTCTGCAATTTCTGGTACAAGAGTTGTTTCCTCAACAACAGCTTCTTCTTGGACTACTGGTTCATATGAGATTTCAGTCTCATTTGCACCTACATCATTTTCTGGAATGTCCGAAAGAACAATATTTTTGTCTTTTGCAAACTTGTCTTCAAAGTATTCAGCATCGCGAGATTCGATGATATGATTTGACTCAATATCAAGAAATCTTCGAGCATCACTCTTCTCGACATACCCCAAGAAGATCGCCTTCGTAGTCCTTGTCCCTAACTTCTGAATCTTCAGATCTGGGAGCTTCACATACGCCAGACACCCCCACACTCGAATGACATTCAAGTTTGGTCTGACTTTGAACCAGAGTTCATGAGGAGTTACGTCCGAAGTTGCATATGGCACTCTATTTAGAATAAAAGTGGTCGTCAATGCAGCTTCTCCCCAGTAGCATTTAGAAAGACCCGCGGTTAGCAGCATTGAGTTCATCATTTCTGTCAACGTTCTGTTCTTCCTTTCCGCTACTCCGTTGGATTGAGGAGAGTATGGAGCAGTAGTCTCACATATAATTCCATGTTCTTTGCAGAACGATGCAAATTCATGAGACCTGTACTCCCCACCTCGATCACTCCTTAACCTCTTGAGTTGTTGTCCAGTCTGCCGTTCAGCTTCGGCCCTGAACTCTCTGAACTTCTCGAAAGCTTCGTCTTTAGACTTGAGCAAGTAGACGAACGCGTATTTTGAGAAGTTGTCGATGAAGGTTATGAAATACTTCATTCCGGCCTTCGTAGAGAAATGTTTGAAGTCACAGATATCGGAGTGCACCAACTCCAGAAGATCTGTGCTTCGATTGACCCGATGAAAGTGTTTTCTTGTGATCTTCATCTGAGCACACACCTCACACTTCTCCACCTTACCCCCATATTTGGAGATAAGTCCTAGACTAGACATTTTGTTAATTCTTTTACAATGAACATGTCCTAGTCTATTATGCCACAACTCAAGAGAATAATCAGAAAATACAACTGCATTAATGTCTTCAAACTGGTTAACAAGCTGAATTTTAAATATTACTTCGGTTTGATAAGCCTTCCCGAAGTATGTTCCTTTCTTAGACATCACCATATGACCAGCATTGATGTCCATCCTCAAGCCTGCGTTGCAGAGAAGGCTCCCAGAGATCAGGTTCTTGACAATCGCCGGAACATGCTTCACACCTTGAAGCGTCAGAGTGTTCCCAGAAGTGAGTTTCAGTTCCACGGTCCCGATCCCCAGAACTTCAGCTTGGGCCTGGTTCGCCATGACAACCTTCTCAGATATCGGCTGGTACGTGACGAACCATTCCTTGCCTTAACAGACATGGTAAGTCGCTCCAGTGTCTATCCACCAGTCAGAGTCAACCCCCACAGTTGTGACCTGTCCGATCATAGCAACAATGTTATTAACCAATGAAACCTTATTAGGCTCATCTTTCTCTGATTGTTTAGGCTTAGATCTGCATTCACTCTTGTAGTGGCCTTTCTTGCCACAATTGTAACAAGTCACGTGGGACTTAGTCTTCTGTTGCTTGAAAGAAGGACCCTTCACTTTTAGATTAGTGAAGTCCTTCTTCTTGGGATGAGAAGCCGCCTGCTTCCCCTTTGGATCTTTCGTCTGCACAAGATTGGCTTTAGCCAACTGTTTGGACAGAGTGTCCACCTTCTGTTGGGAACGCATCTCGTCCTCAATATGGATTTCTTGCAGTAGATCTCCCAAGCTAATGTCTAGCTTCTTTCTGTGCATCCTTGCATAGAAGATACTCCATCTAGCAGGAAGTTTTGAGACGATCCCACCGATGACAAACTTGTCGGGAAGGGACATCTCTTCGTCTTCCAGTTTCTGACGCAGCTTCAGAAATTCCTTCACCTGTGGCAGCATGGACTTTTCGTCCTCAAAGAGCAATTTGTGATATTTTTCAACCACAAATATTTTGCTTCTGTTCTTGTCTTCTTCATACAGATTTTCCACAGACTCCCATATGTCTCTGGCAAGTTTCTTCTTTGAGTAGGATTCTGCCAGGGAGTCCTCCATAGCATTCAGGATGAGAAGCCTGCAGATGCTATTTTCCCTTCTCCACTTGGCCTGGAGTTTGGTAGCCGCGTTGATTGCGGCAGAAGATCCAGTGTCTGGAACAGAGGTTTCTTCCTCTAATAGAACATGATCAACGTCTTTCAGTTGAAGAGTTAGGTAAACCTTTCTCTTCCAGACTTGATAGTGCTCTCCATCGAACTTTTCTAACTTGCAGAAGCCGATTGGAGGAGCGAAGCATTAATGTTTTCTATCTACACGGATGCTTTGAGATTGTTAGTCCCGGGACTTGATCAAAGATGGAAAAACTGATGCAATCGAGATCTGAGATGTCACACAAAAAGTTCGCAGTGATCAATCTCAAGATCTACGATGGTACAATAAAATAAATTGCCAAATTACAATCTGAAGGAGGGAAATGGAGAAGAGAAGATCTCTCGTTCTTCCTTGCAAACGTGTTGCAATTGGGACAGAACGAGTTACAATAATCTGGAGGAAGATTAGATGAAGAATAGTTGCTGGGGTGTCAAAATATCGTTGCTCAAAGCAAGATTCGCCCCACACGATCTGCTTCCAGGAACCAGCAAGTTTGAAGAACTTGTGGAACGCTCGAAGTCACCTCTGTTCTGACTCCTCGGATGGACTTGCAATGGCGGCAGTAACTCTCTCTTTCTTTCTTCTTTTCTGACTTGTGATTTTCGTAGTAGTCACAAAGGAGGCCAGAAGAGAGTATTTATAGAGAGAGGGTGGAAACCCTAGCCACCTCTTCAGTTATGGAAAGATTGAATCAAATCCCAAAAGATAGCAACGAGATTTAATTCAAATCCCACGAAATTAATTCAAATCCCACAAAGATAGGATCTGAATTAATTCAAATCCCACAAAGATAGGATCTAATTTAATCGCATTGATTCAGCCTTTCCATAACTGATTTGTAATCTGCACATCAGCGGATCCCTCCATACGGCAGCAGCAGCAGCCTGGCCGCATGAGCCTAATGGCCGCATAGACCGCATGAGCCGCATGGACCGCATGGACCGCATAGACCGCATGGACCGCATGTGCCGCATGTGCCCGCATATGAGCCGCATAAGACCGCATGACTGCTAACGTGCTAAGTGCAAAGTGCGCCAACAAAATGCCACATTACGCCTCATGAGTCCATGAGCCCGAGTCCGAGTCGCTAAGCCCCTTTGGGGCTTAGCTCCAAATGGAATTAATCCAAGAGAATGACAAAAGCATTAATGCTTAATCCTTGGAGCCTTATTCTTACCTCCTTGTAAAATCACCCACATGGTTCCCTCCTTAGGGTCACCACCCCATGTGCATCTCTCAACAACACACCCAAGTATATATGTTGAGATAACTCATGGTGCATTTCCGATGTGGGACTAAAATTTATAAGGCATGTTGAGAGCAAGCTCTCTCCATGTAAAGAAAGCACCAACAGTTGATGTCCCCTACCCTCCTCCGACGGTGCGCGAGGAGGGGGCACGGGTGGAGGGGATGGGGGTGCAGGCGGCCGGAGGGGGGGAGCCGGGGGGAGAGGCTGAGTGGGGGAGGGAGTTAGGGGTGGCTGGAGAGGGGAGGGACGGGTGGCCGGAGAGGCAGGGGCGTGTGGCCGGAGGAGGGGTGATGGGTGGCTTGAAGGGGGGGGGAGCTGTGGGGGGGGGGGGGGGGGGGGGGGGGGGGGGGGGGGGGGTCTAGTGCGGATGGGGGGTACGGGTTGGGGGATAATTTTAAATTTTGAGCAGGGTCGTTATTGTCCAAAAAAATTTCAGGGTATCAAGTTGAAAAAAAAAGTTCAGGTATTAAATAGTTGAGGGTATCAAAGTACAATTAAGCCTAGTTTCTATATCAAAAAAATGATTGTTATTAATATTTAAAAAAATTTAATCATGTTATTATGTTATGTTAATCTACGTAAATATATGTGATTGTTGAAAAACATATATGAAAACGTATTGGATGTTCAATCTTTTATGTTTAAAAAATAATTATAATTAATATACAAAAATTTTTAGAAGAAGAACGAAAATGAATGTCCAAATTTCACGTGCCAATCAAGACCGGCACGGCCCGATCCGAAGTCCAATGTGTCATGGGTCACATGCGGGGCTGGGCCGAGATTTTCAACCCTTGGCCCGGCCCGGTCCGACCCACTTGACAGGTCTAAATGGAACATGAAAGACAGACGTGTGGACTAAAATAGATAGACGTATGGACTCTAGATTGGTTCTATCGTCTAATACTTTTATAGCCTGAGCAATACTTTACTACACACCTTCATGTACCATTGTTTAGGACTTGGTTTGCAATAAACAAAGTCCTACAAACCCTAACCTCGATCTCCATCCCCATTCTTTCCTTCAAACTCTTAACTTCATTCTCAAAGCCCTTCAAATCGTAGAAAAGAAAATAAGAAGAAAATCTTTATTTTAGGTTTGGTTCATAAAAATGTTAATATTGACAAAGACAATTGCTAAAGATACCCCAAAAAGTATTGTGGAAGAAAGAGGAGGGGGGTGTGTTGTTTAAGCTAAAACAACGTAGGGGACAATACATATTAAATCTAGGGATTTTTTCCTTTTAGATTATTAGATTTCACGTTTAATCTGTCTTCTATTAGTTCCATAGTAGATGGTCCAATTTGGAACTATTTCTGAAGATTCAATTTTATTAATGGAGTTCCGAAACTTCAATCAAAACAGGACTCCCACAATTCTAGCAATTCTTTGCATTTTCAGGATTATCAAAATTTTGACAGTGGTTTTAGTTTTAGTTTTAGTTTTAGTTCTACTTGTTACTAGCTAGTAGTGTTAGCCATACCCAAATATTTTGGCAGTCAACGTTGCAAACATGACTATTTTGAAGCTTCGAAACTCAATTAGTGGAGTTCAAAATTTCAGAAATAGTCCCAAATGAGATCCTACTATGAAATTTTTTTTGGTTCTGTTGTGCCACCTAACACTTTCGATAGATATTTTGGAGATTAAAAGTTTAAAAAAAAATTGTGTCAGCTCTAACACATTTGGGGTGTCTTTAAAAATTGTAGTGAAAAAATATGGACTCTTAAGGAAAAGAATACTTGAGGATGAGGTGGAAATGACAAGTAGATCATATAGGAGAAAAGGTTGAGATAGGATGTGAGGAGTAGATTAATCAAAATGATAAACATCTTTATTTTGTCAAGTGAATGACACTTGGAGAACGAAGGTGAGGAGTACATTACTCAAATGACAATGTTTATTTCTTAGAGTGAATGACATTTGTTAGTTTTATGATTTATTTGAAATTGGTCACTAGTAATCAGGTCCTACCACTCTATGATGTGAAAAACTCTAAATTTGTGTATTTCAATTTTTGAACTATCATTCATTGACATACACACGTAGGGAGAATTTGCTCGAGTGTTGTTGGGTGGGGACTTTATCTAGTGTACAAAGTTCAAATTCTACAAGAAATAATTATTTTTGTCACAAATTTCAAGAAGATTTTCCTTTGGATCTAGGCCCCAAAGGAGGCATAGTGACTCGGACATGGCCAAAGGGTGCAAAATGACGCTTTGATTGTACACTTTGCACTTCGTTCTAGTGCAAAGATGGCACATTCCGACAGGTTCTATGATGTTGCATTTCTGATGCTTCTGGGACACTTCAATTTGTAGCTGCCTTGTTTATAGCGAGTCCCCCACATAATGGAGAGTTACTCCCTGATTTTCCGTCCATGTTGCTAGGGGGAGCAAATTGCTGCTAAGGGGTTGGCTCCCCTATACTTGTCTTTCAGTGTAACATAAGACAGAAGTGAGAAATAGAGCATCAATAGCCACAGTAGCAATAACGTCATGTTTGTGCTCTATCCGAGACTAAGGCGGTGACAAGTTTGAGTCTTTCAGAAGTTCATCTGAATTTGCTGATTTTTGGAAATGGACAACAGAAAATGTCATATCTCGCTTTGAGACATAATGATTTTGATCACCCCGTCAAGAAGTTCATACAACAATTTCCTCAATTTTCAGATATTTGATCTTTAAGAAACATATTGCACTCTGTGCACATTGCTTAATCTTGAGGGAAAGCACTCGATGCACTCTCCCAAATATCAAATTATACTCCTTGAACCCCCTAATTCTTTGCTACTCTCTAATTTGTGTTATCAAAAATTTTGTTTCCTTCACTAGCAACCCTTATTTATTTCCATAACCATGATATAATTTTGGATATATCGACTCCACAATTTTCTAATGCATGGTTGTGTCGAACGCTGTTTCATCGCCTCCCCCAAAAAATTTGTATTTGGTATTGTCAAACGCTTTCTATCCCTCAACCATATCTGTCATATTCCTAAATTTCGAGGACGAAATTCTTGTAAGTTGGGTAGGATGTAAACCCCCTAAATTTCTACTTTAATTTTTTTTTTATAAGTTGAGTATTTAAAATGTTTACTTGGTATTTGTACGCCGCATAGTCGTATTATACATCGCGTACGAATTTGTCGTATGGAACGTCGCGTATGAGTTCGCATTTTCGTATGTCTCGTCGAGTGCGAATATGTGCGAGGTACATATTTTTGTAAAAACATTTTATTTTAAAAAGCTTGGTTTTTCAAATAATAAATAATAAATATTTTTGATTACTTAAAGCTGTAAAGTACGTCGTATTTGGAATTTCCAAAACCTATTTTACATCATAAAAAGGTTATATAAATAGTAATTTGAAAACCATGTTTTATGCAAATATTTATTACATATGAGGAGCATAAATTTTTTATTATTTTCGAAATTAATTAATATTAATAATTTATTATTCGAAAAACTATTTTAAAATATTGTTTTGGTTTAAATTTAATTAATTATGATAAATTATATTGGAAAAGATTTTATTCTAAATGGAGTTTAAATTTAATGGAGAGTTTATCTATGATTTAAATTTGGATTGGAATGACTAAATTTTAAGATTTATTTGAATTAATTGATGGAATTATCCATCGGGGGGTTTAAACTACTACTAGCCCTTATCGCATTGAGAGCCTCATCTCCTATATAAGGAGACGCCCCATGTTCTCAAATTGCATCCACCAAATACTCCACCACATCCAAGCTTGTGTATCGTGTCCGTGTCCAGATCATATCCATTATATCCTTCAAGTACATATACATTGTTCTCCTCGTGTCCGACATACATGACACATCCGATACAAAACCTTCGTGTTCATCACCTTCCGGACACCATCACCACCCGTCGATCCCGACACAACCCAACTCCAGCCAAGCGCACTCTTCTTTCCATCCTCCATGTCGAATCCCCCAGGCACCGCCACCACCACCACAGTCATCTTTCCGATCCCGGCCACCCCTTCGACCTCGGCCATCCAACAACCGGCCATTACTCCACCTCACAACCACCACCCTCTACCACCAAATTTGTGTCGCCGCTTGGCCGCAGCCGCCCGACCCCACTGGGCTCCGACGACCAGACTCGGCCGCACCTAGCCAGCACCCTCGCCTTCATCGACACCTCCACAACCATCCGCAACCACTCCGTCGCGGTCATCGCTGCCACCACACCGTCACCAACACCAAACCCCAATCTCCTCCCCCTCCAGACAACCATCACCAGTCATCACCACCACCATCAATTTTCCTGCCCGCGGCTACCTGGCCAACCACCGGAACGCCCATCACCACCACAAAAAAAGAGCAACAATCAAAAGCCAAAACCTTAACCTAACGCACACCTCGCCTCTGACTTGCCGCCGGATCCCACCGCGTCAAGCCGTCGCAGCCCAACTCCAGATCAGATCCGGCCACCAGCCATTACCGGGTCGAGCACTGCGACCGCCGTCACGAGCTCCTACGCGCGCCGCCATGTCGTGACCTTCCCGCGTCGACGCTCGCCTATCACGACCGCCGCGGTCGAGCGTCGGGCCCATCTTACAGCCGCACCGGCTAGCGCGCGCCGTCGTGAACGCGTGGATTCCGACCGCGCCGGAGTCTCCAGTGTTGTTGCGTGTCCGCGCTGGCCGAGAACTCACCCTCGCACCACCGGAACTCGCCTCCTGCACTGGGCTCCGCCTCAGCCGCTCCACAGCGTGGGAACTCCGTTGGCCATCCCGGCAAGCCCGCCGCCCCGCAGTGGAGCGCCACCTCCGAATCTCGGCCATCCCAGCCACCTCCTCCGCCTCGCGTGCCCCCGCGCCGGCGATCGCCAGGTAAACCCTTTCCTCTCTCACTTTTCCTTCTCTCCAACTCTCCCTCTCTCTCACTGAGTTTCAATTGGAGAAAAGAGCAGTAGTTATGTTAATATTAATATTATTATTATTATTAGTAGTAGTATTATTATTATTACTGATATTATCATTATTATTATTATTATTATTATTATTTCAATGTTACTAATATTATTGTTAATTATAAAAAGCTATATACATTACTAAAAATTATACGTGTAGTATAAAAGTTGAATTGGGCTTGGTCCCATATTATTTTCAAATTGGTCTTAAACCCTAAAGGTAAATTTTTCTAGATTACTCATTAATTACTAGAAATATTTTGACACGTAAGAAATATAATTTCCAAATAATAAAACAATTTTTCTAAATATTTATCTAAACTATTTTTACTAATAAAAATATAGTTTCACTATCTAAATATTTTATTTTGCTTAGTTTTTGCCTAAAACGATTTTAGACTTTAAAGTATTTATCTAAAGCTATTTTTACCAAAAATATATTTTTAGGTATTTAAACATTTTTTTCTAAAAATAGTACAAAGTATCTTTCTCCGCAATTTCCCATATTTTTTATCAAGGTTGATCATGACTAAATTGTGCTTTACAATTTTCTCGTAACTTCGGACCCTTACACATTGACCCCTGCTATTGGACAACATGACTTGATGGAACAACGCACCACACCAGTCGTTACACCAGACAAGATATCTTGCCATAATTATTGCTTACATTTAGTTGCATCTTATTATTCTGCTATTATTTTTTGTACTTTTATTTCCAGTTATTTATTTTTCTCCTTACTTGTGGACCTAGAGTTAAGAGACTTCCGTCAATAGAGTGCATGTCATTAACTTTGTCATGATTGTATCATGAGTTGTGTGTGAGTTGTGAGTATTATGTAGTGGTCACTTGTGTGTTGGCTGATCACCCATGCGCATGTGTAGGAATAACTGTCAATAGATGCATGTTAGAAGACTTGATAGTTATCTATTATAAAATCGTATTGTGGAAACGACACGTATTGGTGTGTCGTGGTTACGATGCATGTACAGTATCATTGGGGGGAGGGGACAACTATTAGCCTAGGGGCTACATTTACTTTTTACACACATTTGTGGGCCGATAGTGACTCTTATGAGCGCTACGTACCATCTGTCCTTGGCCGATATTGACTCTTATGAGCGCTACTTACTGCGCATGGCCGATAGTGACTCGGATGAGCACTACCTACTGCCACTCTTTACTTAC
This sequence comes from Iris pallida, assembly GCA_029216955.1. NCBI lineage: Eukaryota > Viridiplantae > Streptophyta > Magnoliopsida > Asparagales > Iridaceae > Iris > Iris pallida. Next base: position 2,343,385 of record JANAVB010011598.1, read on the forward strand.
TCTGCTGATCTTACAGCTCCTGTGTAGAACGTTGTCCTCAAAGTACATTTCACATAGACGGTTAGGAATCCTGTTATGTTGTAGTTTTATGGTATTTACATTTGCAGTTATAATGGCATGTTCTTCCTGTATCTTGTTACGTCCCTCTGAGGACCTGGTGATCTCTCCAGGTATGTGTTTCGTAATTTCTTGCAGGTGCTCTAGCTAAGGCCATGTCTTCTTTCCCTCGTGATGATTGCTCTTGGACTCGTCCTTCGCTTCGTTCGACCAAATCATTTATTTGTATATTTCTTTCTTATTCAAACTTGTTGGTAGTGGATATGTCTCCGTCCAATGTTTGTACAAATAACTATTTTATTATATCAGTAAAACTTTATATTTGTGGATGAGATTTAGTTTGAGCATGGCTTTCTATATTTTACAGCTTATGTATACATACGGGCCTTTCATTTACTCGTATGTATACAGCTGGCATGATACGTATCTAGTCCCAAGTATTTTGGGACTGGGGCGTTACATATTTTTTATGGTGGGTCATGCAGGTCGGCTTTATCGCTTCGGTTACGTGACTGTACCGATGTGGGCCTGCAATATAGGATTAGAGTCTAGGATCTCATCTACCTGCTTGACCCTCTTCCTTGATTAAATTTTTTTCAAATCACTTGTTCAACTCCACCGATCTATATCTTGCTTGAGATCTTCCTACCGAAATCCTTATTTTCATACTTGATAGGAGGATGACTACACCACTATATACTCATTGATCAAACACATGGCTAGAAGGATTGCATTGGCAATTGGAATACACGGAGACCTTAACTGAGTTATAAATGCATTTTTTCTCAAAAAGTATGATTTTTTTATAAATAGTAAATTCTAAGTTTGGTAGTAGTGATATTACCAACTTCGAGAGAGAAAGAAAATTTTATTTTTGAGATTTCCAAGTAGTGATCATTAGAGGATTGATATGATTTTATTATACTGCAGAAAAATATTGGAATCTATAGACAATTGATTTAAGAATTTTTTTTGATTTTCAAGATTTGATATTTATGATTTATTGAGTTATAGAGATACATCTTTGAGCCAAAAAAAATCTTTTTTTGAATTTCGGGTTGTGATATTTATGAACAGTTATAAATTTGGTTTGAAAATGATCTTAGATTTTAAATGTAGCAGTAGAAATTATTCTCGTACAACTTACGATTAGTATGTTTCTTAAATTTCAAATTTTAAGTGGAAGCATCGATTTTTTAAATTTTGGATTAAAATATTTTGGAAGATATAAAAATAATTTTTTAGGAAGATTTTCAAATTTTGAATTGTGTCATGTGATTTATGATTTACAAATCTATTTAGATTTTGAGTTAAAAAGTTTTGATTAGGATTATCAATAAATTGGTAAAAAAAAAGGGAAACGAGTTTTTATGAAGGTTTTAGAAAATATGTGTGGTTTATTGAAAATAATAATAATAATAATCGATGTGATAAAAATCGAATGTTTTTAAATCATGTTGTCGGATTATGGTTGATAAGTACATTAAAATATTGAACTTCAATTTTGAGATTGCTTTTTTTATATGCTAAGAGTTTTTCTAGAGTTGTTTGAAAATTTTTGGGTTTTAAAATTTTGATTGATTATGAAATTTTTATGGAATCGTGAATTATGAACTCTTGATTTAAATAGTTGGATTTAAACGTTAAGTTTTGGAAAAAGTTAGTAGTAACATGGTAAAAGTTTACTTTGAGATTATTAAAGAAAATTAAATTGTTAGCCATGATTTAATTGGACAGCTTAGAGTAAATACAATTTTGGTGGTTTATTTTTTTAAAATTTTATTAAGAAATTTTTGGAGGAAACTCCAGTTAAAATTTTTAATTGTAGGCCACTAAGATAACTCTAATGAGTTAGGAGTATTCCATACTAATTACCATATCCCTCATGACCATGGTAGTAGTATATACACAAGTGTTGTTAATCACCTACCAAATTACATGACTGTATCTCTATCTTGACACACTCGACCTTCCCTCAAATCCAGATCTTTTATGGTGCCTTCCAACCGTTTAAAATTGGGAAGATGATATGATTGTTCATTCACTGTATTCATCTAATAGACTATCTTCTCTACAGAACTGTGTCCCTAAATTATTTTACTGGAGACCTTAATTAATTTTATTTTATGCTTCAACGTGATCTATTTTATTTTCGTATGAGTTGTCACCTTAATTAACTCCCACTTTCTATTTTTGACCTTTTGACGTCCCTTACCATAACTTGGATATTTGGAGCACAATACTAGACTTTTCCTTCCAACAAATTTCACATGCAAGACCTAGACGAGTCCACCTTCATGTAGATATATCATGTCCCACTAAAATACGTCTCCTTGTACACTATTTTCTTGATATGACTTTCTGGTCAAAATGGCTAAGCTATAACCTCTACCATGACACCAAAATACTTCCTGACTTTAATTAGAGATCCAACTTTGACTCAATTCTTTCGACCCGATATGCGATTGTGTTCTAGTTGATTTCTTAAATGCTTAACGTTGTACTTTACCTTGATTGCTTGACCGTTTTCCCATCACACTATTAGTATAACTCTTGTAAGTTAGGTAGAATACTTCACAACCTAACAAGATCTTTATCCTTATGAATCATGTTGAGGACCTTAACTTATCAAGAAAACCAAACCATAAATGTGTTGGAGTGGGTGGGGTTCCCAACCTATGCGGGGAATACCTCGGAGAGAGACGAACGTCATCCGTGTGTCGGAGAAGCTCGGGGAGTGCATGGATTTTATTTTGGAACATATATGGTAAGAAAATATATGATTGGATTTTCATATTTACTTTGATCATATATTTATGATTGGACCCTTCATATAGTAGCTTTCCATATAATTGGGTTTCCAATTATGGCAAGCCAATTATGATTGGATTTCCATTAAATATATGATTGATGCATATTGGAAGTTTCCATATATATTAGCCTTCCATGTATATATTACCAAGGGCTTATAAAAGGGTGATGCATGCTAGTTGTAAACTCATCTCAAAAACAAGAGTGCTTTACAATCTTTGAGAGAGAGAGAGGATTAAGGACTATTGTGAAGGAGAGATTGCTTCGAATAATTTTTCGGCATCTCTTGTTCTTCGGAGTCCGCAATCAAAAAAATTCTTCTTTCAAGTGAGTTGTGGTGATCCGTGTTGGATCGGGAGGAGCTTATAGAGAGTGTATTCTCTTTATTCCATTAGTGGAGGTTCTTCAGGGTTAGACTCCGATCGTCCCGTGATTTTTTCCGCAAGGGTTTTCCACGTCAAAAATTTTTGTGTCTGCGATTGTGTTTGGCATTTTTGGTTTGTGTGCTTTTGCTCGATTCTTTCGTAGGACTTTCTGGTTTGGGAGAACGGTTTCTGCGCTTCATTCCCAACAGAGTGGTATCAGAGCTTTGGGTTCAAAGAAGTGTTAGGAGTTGACAGTCAAACCAGAAAGCAGAGATGGACGTGAAGCTGGTACGTATGGTAAACCTGAACGGTACCAACTACCATTATTGGTGGAGCAAGATGAAGGATTTATTGTTCGTCAAGAAGCTGCATCTTCCAGTATTTACATCCGAGAAGCCCAGTGACAAATCCGATGAGGACTGGAACTTCGAGCATATACAGGTCTGTGGGTACATGCGACAGTTCGTTGGCGAGAACGTGTACAACCACGTTTTCAATATTGAGCACGTGAAGACGTTATGGGATAAGCTGGAATCTTTGTACGCAAAGAAGGCCAGGATAAACAAGTTGTTCCTGATCCGGACGATAATGGGTCTGCGGTACAAAGATGGTGCATCCATTACGGATCACTTGAGTGAGTTACAGGGCATGGTGGACCAGCTGTCTTCGATGGGAGTCAAGTTCGACGACGAGGTTCAGGGACTATGGTTGATGTATATATTGCCAGACTCGTGGAAGACCGTACCAGTATCTATGATCGCTTCTGCTCCAGAGGTCATGGTCAGTCTGGAGTTTGCCAAGACCGGGGTGCTGAATGAAAAGATGCAGAGACATTCTCAGGGCACTTCATCCACATCCCACCACTCAGAGGCATTGGTTTCAGAGAGTCGCAGAAGGGGCAAAAGTAGGGGTCCAGGTGGTGGCAAAGACAAGAGCAGAAGGAAGTCCAAGGGTCATTATGAGGACTCGGAGTGTTACCACTGTAGCAAGAAGGGCCACATCAAGCGGAACTGTTTCGCTTAGAAGAGAGAGAAGAAGGACGACAAGGGGAAGTAAGACGAGAATACTACAGCGGCGACCTCGATGCATGGAGGCGATGTGATTGTCGTAGGTGATGAGGTTATCAATAAATTTGCCTGCGATGAAAATTCTTGGCTGGTGGACTCATGGGCTTCAGCGCACGTATCTCACAACAGGGCACTATTTGCCACTTACACAACAGACAACTATGGAGTGTTAAAGATGGGCAATGGAGATGTGTCGAAGGCAGTTGTCGTTGGAGATGTGCATTTGAGAATGAAGACGGGTGCAGTTCTTGTTCTCAAAGATGTTCGTCATGTTCCTGATATCCGTTTCAACTTGGTATCGGTTGGAAGGTTGGATGACGAAGGATTTTTCAGTCTCTTCGGGAATAGTCAGTGGAAGCTTTCTAGAGGTTCGATGGTGATTGCCAGAAAAAGCAAAAAGTTCGATCTCTACTATATAGAGGGGAGCGCACAGGGAGCACAGGAGGTGAACGCAGTCAGTGATGCATCTATCGAGTTGTGGCACAGGCGGCTTGGCCATATCAGCGAGAAGGGGATGAGCTACTTGGTGAACAGGAAGGTGATTCCAGGTCTCAAGTCTTCAAAGTTGGAGAAGTGTACGCTCTGCTTAGCTGGGAAGCAAAATAGGGTGTCTTTCCAAAGTCACCCAAGTTCAAGGAAGTCAACGTTGCTCGAGTTGATTCACTCAGATGTCTGTGGTCCTATGAAGGTAAACTCTATTGGTGGTGCTTCTTACTTTGTAACTTTTATTGATGACTGTTCCAGGAAGGTTTGGGTCTATGCCTTAAAGACCAAGGATCAGGTTTGCCTACTTTCAAAGAGTTTCAGGCCTCCGTTGAAAGAGAGACGGGCAAGAAGTTATTGTGTGTTCGGTTCGACAATGGCGACGAATACATTGGTCCCTTTGATGCGTATTGGAGAGACCAAGGGATACGACACCAGAAGACTCCGCCCAAGACACCTCAGCTCAATGGTGTAGCGGAGCACAAGAACAGGACACTGATGGAGAGGGTGCGGTGTTTGCTGTCAGAAGCAAACTTGCCAGTTAGTTATTGGGGTGAGGCTCTTCTCACAGCTGCTTATATTATTAATTTATCTCCTAGTGATCCTTTGCAGGATGATATGCCTGACAAAGTATGGTACGATAAAGTACCGTCATATAATCACCTGCGAGTGTTTGGTTGTAAGGCCATCGTGCATGTACGGAAGGACGAAAGGATCAAACTTGAGCCGAAGACGAGGCGATGCGTCTTTATCGGCTACGGTCAGGATGAGTTTGGCTATAGATTCTACGACACGGTGGAAAGAAAGCTCTACAGAAGCAGGGACATGGTATTCGTTGAGGATGAGACCATGACCAACACTCATGATTTTGAGACGCCTTCTGAGGTTGAAGAATTGCCTGAGTTAGAGTCATTTCATTTCGAGCAGTTTTTAGAGGACATCGCAGAAGATCCAATTATGGGGCAGCCAGTACATGGAGTTGCTCCTAACCTTGATCATCAGCCTGCTGATGGTGGTCAGGGTGTCCCTCAGGAGGATGAGCATGCCGGAGAGGCGGTTCCTGAAGAGGAGGAGGATATTGGTATACAGCCAGCACCAATGGCTCCACTGAGAAGGAGCGACAGAGAGCATCGATCATCTACGAGATACTCACCGAGTGAGTATGCGCTACTGACTGATAGAGGAAAGCCCGAAAGTTTTACAGAGGCTATGGAAGACGAACAAAGGCATGAGTGGATGCAGGCTATGCAGGAGGAGATAAGTTCTTTACATGCCAATTCCACTTATGAGCTTGTGCAATTGCCAAATGGCAAGAAGGCTTTAAAGAATCGATGGATATTTAGAGTGAAGCAGACGGATGATGCTACTCATCCTCGATAGAAAGCAAGGCTGGTAGTTAAAGGCTACGGTCAGCGAAAAGGCGTAGATTATGATGAGATCTTTTCGCCTGTCGTCAAACATTCGTCTATTCGGGTGGTGCTAGCATTAGCAGCTAGTCTCAACTTGGAGGTCGAGCAGATGGACATGAAGACGGAATTCCTCTGCGGTGATCTTGAGGAGGAGTTATACATGGAGAAGCCAGAGGGATTCTGTGAGAAGGACAAGTCACATTTGGTCTGCCGGTTGACGAAGAGCTTGTATGGTCTGAAACAGGCTCCGAGACAGTAGTATAGGAAGTTCGAATCGTTTATGGGGGAGCATGGTTATGCACGGACGACGTCGGATCACTGTATATTTGTGAGGTATTTTGCCGAGGATGATTTTATTATTTTATTGCTCTGTGTTGATGATATACTAGTAGTGGGTCGGAATGCCACTAGGATAGCGTAGTTGAAGCGTCAACTGGGCGCGACCTTCTCTATAAAGGATTTGGGCACAGCAAAGACTATTCTTGGGATGGAGATCAGCCGAGAGAGAGTCCAAGCTGCTACACTTGTCCCAAAAGAAGTAAATTCACCGGGTACTTTAGCGTTTCGGGATGGACGGGTCGAAAAAATTGAGTTACCCCCTTGCAGCTCACTTTAAGTACACTGTGGAGCAGTGTCCATCTACCAAGGATGAAAAAGAAGATATGGAGTGGGTTCCATATGCCTCAGCTGTGGGAAGCTTTATGTATGTGTAAAACTCCTAAATTTTCTACCATTTTTTTAATTTTGGTAATGATTTTTTTAGTATTGTACGTCGCGCGAAAATTCATTTTTCAAATTTGCTCGACGAGTGCGATTATGTGCGAGCGTATATATTTTTGAAAAACATTATTTTTCTATTTTTATAGTTTCAAAATAATATATATAATATTTATTTTTAGTTATCGTACCAAAACTTCTAAGTTTACGATTTTATTTATGAAAGCCTTTTCGTTTATAAACAGTTACTAATAATAAATAATATTCTTCATATATATTTTTTTAATTATTTATTAGTGTATTTTAAATAATAATATTATTTTCAAAATTATTATTATTTGTATTTTTGGAAAACATATTTTGAAATTATTGTGGCAATTTAAATCTTGAATTAATTTTATGGATATATTTAAATAGCTAAAATAATATCTATGTTTGAAAATTTATTTATCCTATTTGATTTTAAACTAAAAGAATTTAATTAGATTTAAATTGGATTTAGGTTTGGATTTGGTTGGTTTTAAATTTATTGAATTAGTAGCAATTATCTATTAGGGATTTAAATCTTTTCTTAATTCTATCCAAACGGAAATTTCCACATCCTATAAATAGGCAAGTACTCCTCCATATAATTATTCCGCAAGATTACTCCAAATTTTACAATCCAAAACTTGTGCATCGTGTCCGTGTCTCAATCTTTTCCACTAATTCTCTTCTTCTACAGATACATTATTTTTGTCCCGTCCCACAAACTCGGACGTCCATCCATGTCGTGTCGGCCAATCCCCGACACGACCCAACCCTAAATCCTAGCCTAGCCTAGTCCCCGCTCCTGTCACAGTACCCCGTCGTCGCCACGAACCCCACCCAACACCGACCCAAACCTAGCCGGCAAGTCCCTGCGACCAAACCCCAGACCCCAGCATCTCCTTCCACTACCACCATCACGATCACACGTCCTCGGCCACCCGTCGAAAATTCTGAAACCCGACCATAACTCAATTAAAAAATAACATAAATCCCGACACCACCACCAGTACCTAAAGCCAGCCTCCCGTGGCCCGGCCATCCCGGTCTACCGCTCCCTCTACACCATCCTCCGCAGCACCGCCACCCGCGGCTGCCAACACACCACAGCCCGACACCCCAAATCACCACCACCAGCGGCCACATCCGCCACCACCATCCCCAGAAAAAAGAAAAATAAAAATCCTAAAACCCATCATTACTCACCTCCGCCAAGGCCGACCAAGTCTGTCGACGTCCGCCGACCGATGTGCCCTAGCCGCCGCGTCCAGCATCGGCCACCGCCCCGACGAAGCCCCGACACGAGTCCCCGAGGCGAACCTGCCTCCTCCTCTTCACGCGCACGACGCCCGCGCATACCTTCGCCGGCACCGCCCTTGCGGCCGAGACCTGCGCCCCCATCTTTCCTTTTCTCCTCTGTCGCGCCAAGCCGCTGGCGTGGATCTCACCGCCACGTCCCTAATTCCTCCGCCGGACGACCGAAACCCCCCTCTGCCGCACATCTCCTCCGCCTCACCTAGCGCGCCCCGCCGGCGACTACTTCTTCCGCCTCCCGCGCACAAACACTGCCGCGCGCCCGCCGGCGAGCCCCCGCCCGGCCATCGATGCCGCACCGTCTCCTTCCCAGGCCGTGCGCCACCGCGAGATCCGGTCACGCCGCCTCGACTGAACCCTCCGTCAGCCGACATCCACTCCCTCTCCCGAATTCTTCTTTTTCCCAACCATTCTCTCTCTCTTCCGTTTCCAAAGAGCAGCAGCTCTTATTTATGTTATTTTGTTGGTTTTTTTTGTTCTGGTGTTTTTTTATTATTTTTTTCTTTTTTTGGTATCTGTTATTTTACTATCATTTATTACAATTACTATTATTACTATTATTATTTTTATTATTATCAATAATATTATTATTATTATCATTATCATCATTATTATTATTATTATTATTATTATTATTATTATTATTATTATTATTATTATTATTTTATAATATGATTCTTATTTCTTTATTGTTGTTTTAGAAAACTAGTTTTATATATATATATATATATATATATATATATATATATATATATATATATATATATATATATATATATATTTCACATGGTGTATAATAATAATAATGATTATTATCATTTTTGTGATATTATTATGAGTAATTTGGTCTTAATATTATTAGTATGATTGTTAACACTATTATTATTTTTGAAGAGTCATATATATATATATATATATATATATATATATAATATAATATAGTTTTAAAATGTTATTAAATATTTCTTGATAGTCAATAAAAAGCATAGCTTTATTTTTAGAAAATATGGGTCTTAGCCTTAACTAATTTTATTATTTTGTTTCCTTATAATATTTTTGATTTATAGGGATATAGGTTTCAAACTAAAATACTGCTTTGACAAAACTTAGAGTTCGTCCTAAAATGGCTTTTGATTTTTTTGTATTTGTTTGAGAGCATATTTTGGCTAATAATTTATATTTCATATATTATCAAATATTTTCTAAAATTATATATAATATTTGACTCCCTTCGATTTTCTCCATCTCGTGATTTAGCCCATTATTCCTATTCCATGCTAATACCATACCTCTCCCATTATAGACCCTAGCTAACTTGATCGTCCTGGACCCGATGGAACTGTCCGTGCCACCATCAGAGGTCACCTTGTATAGTTGTCGTACCGAAGTCGCAGTTCGTGCCACCGTGATTATCGCAGCACACCAGGCATACTACTAGGCAAGACACCTTGCCATTTGCTGTTTATTTATTTTAGCTCATAATTTATGCATTATTTATTATTTTTTTATGCAAAATAAACTGTGATACATGACATAACCTGTTAGAACTTACTGTTCATTTATATTTTCTGCTATGTATTATTTTTCTTACATATTAAACCTAGATTTAAGGGACCACCTTGTGTGTTGCATTCATTGGCCTTGATACGTTGTAACACGAAGTTGTGTATCGCATATAGAATACGGACATGCGTGACTGGCTGGCCATCGGTGCGTATAAGTCGTGCGATAGGAATAACCGCTAATAGAGATTGCATGCTAGTTTGGCTTAGCGGTTATAGAGGTTTACTGTTGTGGATACAACATATTAGGCATTGGGCGGGGAGGACAATTTATTAGCGTATGGGCTTCGATGTACTTTCCCTTTTGTAACCCGTGAGCTCCGCCGGAGACGCGGGTCAGATTACCCATGATTACTGACGGCCACTGGCATTCTGCGAAACGTTATACTCTTATTGATTGGGCCTCTAGTGCCCCAAGGGGGGACTACGCCGATCCTATTTAGCCAGGGCCCATGTGTAGGAATGATTGTTCTTAACTACATTTCACTTAGAACGGTTAGGCTACCTTATCCGTTAGGTACGAGTACTTTTGGTTTGGGTACTTGTATCTGATCGTGACTTGGAATAATAACTTGTCACGGATTAGTTCGTCACATCTTGTCCTTGTTTGGTTGCGAGGCTGTGCCTTTGCACAGTTTCTGTCACATGTTGACACTCGTGTTTGACATGACTTGGACACAGTTTTGACACACTATGGACATGACTCAGGCACACTGACACCCACCCTTAGACCTAGTCTACCTATTGGTACACCTGCACGACACTTTGCCTTGACACACGTGTCCCACAAAAGCCCGACACACACACACGATGACCTGTTCTTCACATGTTCTGGTACCAGGTTGTATTCCTGTTGGACACTTGTTACACACATTCGTGGGCACAATTGGACACTCCTTGACACACGTGACACCTTGATTTGTTGACACACGCATGTTTATACATAGAACACACACTCACACCCCTTTCTTCTTATTTACAGTACATGTATACATATATTATATATATATATATATATATATATATATATATATATATATATATATATATATATATATAGGTTAAGGGCTGTGAGTGACAGAGTTGGGTTGGTTAGTTTCCTATAGGCATAAGTGTCTAAGTTTACAGAAAGTCGGTAAGGTTAGGATGCATGTATGTGTGTGACTAGGAGATCAAGTGATTTCAGTATTATGGGTGCACTTGTATACAAGTGTGGGGGTCTCTATTTTGCCACTGTATAGTAGAGGGGAGCTCGAGCAATAGAGCAGAAGTTGTGATGTTCAGTTGGACTGAACCTAGAAGGGATGTTTTGGGGTCAATCTTAGACTGAACTGTAAAGGATTAGAGGATTTCTTGAGTGTTCAGGATATTGGAGCCTTGCAATTGTTGCATTATTGCTCAGGCAGCAGAGATTACTCAGGGCTAACTTGCATTTGGCTTCTGCAGTGGCATTTGGCCACTTGACATTACCTGCTATGTCGAGCAGTACAAGTGGCATGCCAAGTTCAGCAGGAAGCAGTGGGCATGGGTTTTAGCCTTTATATTTGAGTGTTAGAATGGTTAGTTTAGTATGTATGTTAATTGGTATCAGATGAGAGAGTATCAAAAATTAATGTTTGAGTGTTTGTGTGTGTGTCTTTGCATGTATCAGGGCTTTGTATCAGTAGAGGGTGTCCTAGTTAGAATGCTAATGGGGGTTCTTAGTGTCACAAAGATTGAGAGGAAAGAGAGCATTGGCTCACTGGTTGGGAGTAAGGGCTAGTAATGGGTGGTCATGTATATAGGTATAAACCTAGTTCATAAATTATGTCTTATATATAGTTATGTATGTATACTGCTATTGAAGAGGGGAAGTGTGTAGCAGGTATAAGCATGTTAGAAGAAATCTGGGGGTAAGTTCAAAGATTGATGTGGCTAGAGGGTCTCCTTTTCGGACTATGGCAGTTACTGCACTCACTTAGATGCATCCCTGGATTTGAGTGTGTAGTATATATATAATTGTACTGTTATATAGATAAAGGGAATACGAGAGTAGCAGCAGCAGAGCTCCCATTTTTGGGGTTTTGCAGGATGTTAAGGGAAATAGGAATAGGTCATGTGTTCAAGAATTATCAATGAGCAAGGATCCAAGGACCATAGAAATTGAGAGCAACTAGTGAATTCCTTGATGTGCTGCTGTTGGGGGTTTGGTAGTAGGATATGGGGCTAGTATCAGGATTGAAGAGGGCTCAAGTATTAGAAATATTGCAGCAGCAAATAAGAGGGGGAGGGAAGGTATTGTGTTAGAGGCTAGCAAGGGATTGAAGGTTTTGATTTAGAAGTTATATGGTTTTTGGTTCTGCCTATGTAAACATGTCTATGTATAAACACTATATATATATATATATATATATATATATATATATATATATATATATATGGATTATAATGGGTGAATTGGGGGTACCCTATATTGTGTACCATGTATACATAGGTATAGTAGTGTCTACAACTAGGTATTGCTTGGGTTTAAATAAGGGTTAAGTTGCCTAGTTGAGGAGTGGTATATTATCATCTATACCTGTGTATATGTATAGGTATCCATATAGTCTAAGTTAGTTAGATATGACAAAATTGTTAGTTGACTATGGAGTTGACCTAGATATTGATCCTAGATATAGCCTATGAGTTGTATACTTTAGATAATGACCCACTTGACTAGATGTTGACCTAGTATATAGAATTGACCAATATTGACTTGTTGACTTAGTTAACTAGAAAGTTGACCAATGTAACCCTAAAAGTTTGACTTTGACTCTTAGTATGACCAATAGTTGACCATTGACCAAATTGACCCTTGATAGCCTAAGTTTGACCAGTTGACCAAGATAGCCTTGTTGTTGACCTAGTTTCACTAGATGTTGACTTGGGTTGACTCAGAGATGAACAAAGTTTGACTTTGACCTAGATTGGCTTAGAAATCATGTAGATTGCATCGTAAACTTCTTTTACCTTATTTTAAAAATATTATAACCTGTACTGCTCTATATAGGACATTGTGACTCCGGTGCAGATATCTATTGCATCATTTGCACAGGGTATCAGGCGAGTACATTATCTGATCATTTTATACTTGTCACGACTTATATTCTTTCTCTAGATTACTTTACTTGATGCTGACACTTGTTATCACGGATTGGTACTATGTGGATCTCTTCATGGGATGTTATCCCCCTTAGCGGGTGCATCGGATATTTCATGTCATGTGTTTCATGTACATCATGTATTCCTTTCTCTTGTGTTATTCATGTACTCTCATGTTCTCTCGTGTGCTTTCATGTACGCTCATGTACTTTCATGTGCTCTCATGTACGTTCATGTTTCTTTATGTGCTTTGTGTGTAACCAAAACATCATGTTCGTAACATAACTTGACCGGATCCTTGTATATTGATTATGGGTAGGGGTGAGTATAAATGGTCATGTGATTTACCCATCATGTTCACTCTATTACTTTTCATGTGTTATCATGTACAACACAGCCTTCTTGGCTGGTGTCCCTCATGTTCACCTATGTATATCATGTTCAACCCAAGCCAATTACATGCCATCTCGTACTCTAAATCACTAGTCACTTACAGTTCTTACTTATCGTGTATATATTTCCAGTTATCAAATATCTCTCATGTTTTTATGTACATATTCTTACAGCGTTTCGTGTATCTTACTCTATTGCTTGCTTTATATTTCCTGCCATGATATAAACTGCGTGAGATATATTGTGCTCGTTCCTGTCCTGACTGGACCTGTTGAAAATATTACAGATGATTCCCCTGAGGACATTTTTCCTACTTGCCTTGGAGCAGGAGATGGCTTAGCTACCTTTGGCCCCGACACTCAGGAGTGATCGGGAGACTAGCTAGTAGACTTGGTTTAGTTTTCATGTTTTAGAACTTGAATTGTAATAAGTTGAGATATTGTTTTGTTTTGAGATAGTTTGAGATTATTATTATTTAGTAGTTGGTTTTTGTTGTTGTTATTTGGTCTTAGTTATAAACTTCTGTGTTATCATATCGTGCTTAGAGTGTGATTGAGATTTCATTATACCTATACTTGCCCTTCGTTCGGAGTTGAGATTTTGACAAGTAAATTATATAATTGCGTGAGTTGTTGTTTAGATAGTGACCTAGAACAGCGTTCTACCGTCGATACTGCAGCATAGGCTGGACGTACCCACTTCTCGTGCCCCTATACTGGGTGCGGGTCGTGACAAGGGTGATGGTGCTGCCGGCTTAGGGTGCTGTGGCCGGCTATAGGGGTGAGAGTGGGCTGTGGTGGTGGTGGTGGCCGGCCTAGGAGGTGAGGGGGTGGTTGTCGGTTAGGCTAAGGAGAAGGAAAAGATGTTGAAGATGAAGGAGGTGATGATATTAATGATGAAGAAAATGAAGAGAGTAGAAAGGGAGGTTGGCTGGAGTAGGGTGAGCATGGTGGTGATGGAGAAGATGATGGAGGTGGTGGAGTGGT